>CP092872.1:26894533-26929692 GCA_030710605.1 Cordylochernes scorpioides
TACAATCTCATCAAGACAAGCCGTGTTTCCTGGGCAATGCCCCAGGTTTACCCGAAGGGTCCGCAATAGTGGCTTAAAAATTGCAATGGGTGCAATCTGGTTTTCTAGAGGCAGCATATCAAGTATAAGGGTGAGTAAAATAACTTTCTAAGTGAAGTATATACATTCGGACAGATCTTATTTATTTTTATTTTAAAAAATGATAATAGAATCATATCATCAACAGCAAACCTTATAATTAACAACATATTAGACAGCACAGTGCAAAATTGTAGAAATTTAATGTATAGAGTAGTGATGAAAAAATTAAAAAAAATAATGATAAAATAAAAATAATTTTGATGATGAAAAACTATAGCATATATGAAAAGTTTAAATAAATATATTTAAAGTGAAAAAAAAGAAAATTTCAACAAATTCGAAAATAAAATTGCAAACAAGACAACTATATTGCAGATAAGACAACATATAATGGAATAATTTCATTTGAAGGACCTCATTAAAAACTACATTTCTATTTTTTATAAATACAACTAGCCGACTGGACCCGGCTTCGCCAGGGTATTGTTCGAGTGGGCTTTACTCATGAATGAACAGAGCCCCCAACTGTTTTAAAACTTATAGTAATGTTTTTTTTTATTATTTCAGCTTAATGGAGAGAAACTGCAAATAGCAAAATTGAAAATCGTGGTAAAAAGAATCTGAACTATAAGATCAATTTCATAAACACTTCTAATGAATAGAGTGCTGTTTGGAAGAGTGGTCTAAACTGTTGATTTTTAAAAACCATGACCCGGGATCATCGAATCCAGCTTTGAGCACTTTGTTCTGAAAAAAAAAAATCCCCATTAGCCCCTGATTCTTGAAAAAGTCCAACCTCTCCAGTGAGTGCAAGTAACCAAACTGTACTTTGATATCTAAAAAATGAAAAAAAAATCTAATGATTAGTGTGAATTAAGGAAAATAGTCCTCGCAACCTGAAAATTTCACTTTCTCCACTTCACTCTCGGCTGTTCAAGAAGAAACAGCCAGATTAAACATTTTTAAGGGCACCTAATCCGGTACTTACATCTCTAAATAGTTAAGCAACTTTTATAAATGCAATATATCTGCAATGCTGAAATACCCAGACTAGGATGAATTTTTCATTAGGTAATTGTTGGTAGTTTTAGAAAAGTGTGGGAAATTGGTTATTTTTACAAAAGAATGTACTTTTTAAAATGATATATAAAATGAATATATGAAATTTGCACCATTTTCACATATTAAAGGGCAATTTTAAAAATACCAAAAAAGCAAGACTAAATAAAAAATAAACAAATTATGTGTGATGTTTCAGTAACAGGATTGTTACCTTATTAAGACAAAATTACTGAATGTATTCAGTACTTTTGTCTGAAGATGGTAATAATGCTGTTTCTGAAACCACACATAATTTATTTATTTGGATTTAGTCTTGCTTCCTTGTGATTCTTATCTATATTTCGAAATACACCTCAATTATTTTACTAAAAAGGTATATATATATTGCCTAGACCTTAAATAAAAGTAAAATGCCGAATGAATAATTAATTAACCCTATATGGATCAGCATTATGGGTCAGTAACATGTGAAAATAAGGCCAACAATTTGAAAATCTTTTTAAAAAAATAAATTTTGAACGCTAGCTTCACACAGGGCACAAATTTTGCTACCAGCTACATGCGTTCTTTTTTACTATGGTGTGATTTCCTCACATGATGGATCTGTAGATACATTATAATCTCTCCAGAGCTTAAGGTAGCAAACAGTACTTTCACAATACATAAATATCATTGCCAAAAGCCAGAGTTATTATAGCATGTTGCAGTGTAATGTTGACCTGCAGGATGGGAAAAAAGCAATATTCTTTCCAAAGACTTTAATTTTAATTTTTTAAACTATAAAAGCATGAAAAAAAGCTATCTTGATTTGAATAAATTTAGTCTAAAAACAAACATCATGTAAAAGTATGCACCAATCGAAATAATTTATTAGCTCTAACAGTGCTGCCCCCAGCGGTAAAAGACTGGAGCTAACGCTTCATTGGTTGGTAATTTTATTTTTAATATTACATTAACTTAACAATATTCCATGTCTTGCTAACATAAATTTTTAAAAATAATATGCATAAAAATAATGCAATTCTGAAAATCATACATGAAGCGTTAATAAAACTTTGACCTTTATTTTTTTACAAATTCTCTCTTAATGTACATAACCCAAACCAATTTTTTTTATAAATTCTGCACACTAATATAATAAAAAAATTACGGAATGAAGAATTGTATAGAAACAACTATAATACAATTGTGTATATATTATGAGTATGCGGAATTAACTTCCTGTTCAGTATTGCAGAGTCATAAAAATACTAATGGTGTAAAATTCAAAACATCAAAGTTATCCTGATAAATGCAATGAGCTATGATAAGGTGTGTTCCAGGCTAACAAAAACTTAAATTGAACCAGAAATGTTGACACCATAAAAATAACAATTCTCTAGAATAGAGTTATGCAAATTGATTAAATAGGGAAAAAAAAAAACAAAATAAAGTAAAAAAAGCTTTATTGATGAAACTACAGTAGAGCAATAATGATGAACAAAATATTGACAAAATATATTTACAAAAGTCAAGCTTCCCAAAATCATTATTTTAAAAAATCTATTTAAAAATTGTCAAAATCTAGATCAAAGCCCTCTGATAAACAATATTGCGTGTCTTGCTAAAAGTAAAACTAAAGACAAATAAATTTTTTGGGCTGGAAACACTGGAACATGCTACATAGAGTTGTCCATGCGAAAAACAGGGAAAAACAAGATGCACACCAACTACTTGCAATGTTTGACCTTGAGATTTATTAATTGTCATAGCAAAGGCAACCATAACTGGGAATTTCAAGCGTCTAAACTTAAAAGGCAGAAATCATTTGTAATAATAGGTATTATAGGAATCAGGACCTCTTCCCCTCGAAAAGAGCCAGTTAAAATTCGAGCCTGGAGAACATTAGTGCCCATTCGAGTGATGCATAATCTAGTGCCATTGCAGAGACGGGGTGGATCAAGGTTTCGTATTAAAAATACTGGCACACCAACTTTTAGTACAATTTTGTGTGAAGTTGTACCAGACAATTCTAATGAATTCGAAATTTCGGGGGGATACGACACAGATTCATCAGGATCAACCATTGTATCAATTGATCTATATACTTTGCTTTCACCCGGGATTAAATTTAATTTTTTATTATTTATTTCTATAACAGTGCTATTTTGGGGACTGAAATAGTGCGCGCACATAACCATTCTTCAGATAAATAGTTGATATGAATAAAGACTCCACAATAGGAATAATAACGGAAGCTGTCAACTCTGCAATGGAAAATAAGGTGGAAAAAATATTAAAAGAAATTTCGGTCTACAGACCCACATTTGCACAAGTAACAAAACAAGAAAAAGAACAACAATTAATTGTTAAACATCAACAAACTCAAAATATGGAATTTACGCTAATTGCAGCTCCAGCCAACAATGAATCTATATCTGATGTTTCTCAAGCTATCTCTAGAACCATGAAGAAAATAAGGGAAGACGGTGGGAATATTGATATTAATAAAATTTTCAATACACGGAACGCAGTAGTAATAAAATCGCCATCGCAAGTAGAATTGAATGCTCTTCAGGGGGAATTGGGAAAATCGGATGAGTTAAAGGCAATCAGTAAAATATATTACGATGTACTAGAGCGCCATCTGTTATCAAATTATAAAACTATTTTAGAGGCGTAATATTCTTTTTAAAATAAAACAATTTCTACTGTCCTTACTGCGATGGAAAAATTAATTAAAGGGAGGGCCTGGCTCATCAGTGGTGAACCCTCCTGGGAGGGTTCACCACTGATGAGCCAGGCCCTCCCTTTAATTTTTCCATCGCAGTAAGGACAGTAGAAATTGTTTTATTTTAAAAAGAATATTACGCCTCTAAAATAGTTTTATAAAGTAAAATATATATTCCTAGGAAAAGAAATCCAACGGTTGTGGTTAAAAATGTTTCTAAAATAACGGACACAACAACATTTGTAAAGACAATCTGCAACATGAATCCAGAATTAAGGGGAATGGAGAACGAAATAAGGATGCTGTTTATAATGAAATCAAATACTGCTACACAAAACATAGTTTTAAGACTTTCATCAAAGGCATATCAAATAATTAAGAAAAATAACAATACACTTTACACTGATTTAGAACGTTGCCATATTCAAGATAAGGTGTTAGTAAAACAATGTCAAAAATGCTTTCAATACAATCCAAACCATAAGATTAAAGACTGCACAAATGAGAAAATCTGTAATATCTGTGGGGTCCATGGAACCCATTCCTGTTCGAATGAACTGAGTTGTCACAACTGTTCTAAACACCCAATTTTCAGAAATAAACAAACAAATCACAGAGTTAATGGGACGGATTGTCCACTTTACAAAATACTATTAGATAGAATCATAGATAGAACCCAATATTTTTATGATTTGGAAGAAGAATAGAACTAAAATATTCTCATTTGAAATTTTCATAAGCGTTTTGCATAAATGTCCACTATGAAAGAAGTAAAAATTTTACCCAGAGAAAAATTTAAATGTATACAACAGAATATTAGGAAAAGTATAATTGCAAATTCCGAACTCAGAAACTCTATTAGAGACAATCCTCTAGATATTCTCCTTCTTCAAGAGCCTTATGTTTTAAATAGAAAGGTCGTGTTCGATATGGACTCTCACATAGTACATTGTTCCTCATCAGAAAACATTTATACTGCAACGGTTATATTTAATAAAAATATAAAATATAGTAATTTAGAGGGTTTCACAAATCAGTTTTGTACATCAATCTCTATTAATACACCTAAATCTAGGACGATAATAGCAAACTTTTATATTCCTCCAAATAAATGCGATGACGAACATTTGAACTTTTTAAAGAATCTGATAGCTACCTTCGAGAGTACTCCCCTAGTCCTCTGTGGAGATTTTAATTCCCGTCACCCGGTTTGGTTCGATAGAATTACAAACTCTAACGGATATAAAATGCAACCTATTATTAATGAATATAATCTTTATATTCACAATAACAAAACTCCTACCTGTCGTAATAAAAGCATAATAGATCTCACTATTTCAAATAGACATCCATTGAAACTGGTGAACAATTGGCAAACTTTTGAATTAACCAATATTTCCGACCATGTGACAGTTTCATTTGATATTTGATGTTAACTTAGATATTACAAACAATCAACAAAAATCTACATTGAAATTTGGTGAAAAGAAAGCAGATTGGTCACTGTTTTCAAATACAATTTCTAAACAAGAAGTAAGAAGATTGGAAAACGATATAAAAAAAGGTCGAAAAAGACACTGATATTGACATGGTAGTTGACAGGCTAACGGATATAATTCAGGAAGCTGCATATCAATCTCTGGAGGTGAAATCTTCCAACTTCACTTTCGATACCGGGATCAAGTGGTGGGACAAAGAATTAAAACAAAAGAAAAAATACTTTCATTATGTGAGAAATCTATACTTTCATCATAAAGCAATTAGTGTTAATTATTATAAGTCTGTCAGAAATAAATATAAAAATAGTATCAGAAAAGCTAAGAGGAATAGTTGGCGGAATTTTATAGAAGAAAATGGATCTAATAATCCGTTTGTGGAAACGCCTATAAAACCTTAAAAAAACTGAGTTCCTCTAATCAACAAAAGGGATTACCAATAATTTAACATGCACCAGTAGATTCTAAAGAAACTCTAATAAAAGATCTGGTTAAAATGAATTAATTCTTGATAATACAACTATATCGGATACTGCTCACCATACATCAATAAGGAACTATACACCGAATTTTACAAACTCCAACTCATGCAATATTCATAAGAAAGAAATAGAAGAGCTAATCGACAAAATTAATGTAAATAAAACTCCTGGTCCAGACTATATTAGTAATAATATGATAAAGAATGCTTTTCAATTAATACTTCCGATTTTACACTCAATATTTAATAAATGTATTCAAATAGGATACTTCCCAAAAAAATGGAAAACAGCAGCACTCAAAATAATAGCCAAACCCGGCAAAACCAATTATGAATCAGCTAAAAGCTACCGTCCGATATCTTTATTATCAAATTTTTCAAAGATTCTTGAAAAAATTCTCAAAAATAAAATATATGAATTTTATATTCAAAACAATCTGTTAAGCCCGAGGCAGCACGGATTTATCAAGTCTAAGTCAACTATCACTGTTTTAAATACTATAATCGATGTAGTAATTGCGCATAAACAAAAAGAACTGTCTTCACTAGTTACAATAGATATCTCGGGGGCTTTTGATAATGCCTGGTGGCCAGCGATCATCAAAAGAATAGACTCAGATAATTTACCGGAAAAATTGATCAAAATTCTACAATCATATTTAAATTCCAGGACCATTTCTTTCAGTTACGACAATTTAACAACTTCAAAGACAATTACCAAGGGGTGTCCTCAGGGCGGTCAGCTTTCTCCACTTCTATATACAATTTTACTGAATGATTTGCTGATGAATTTTCAGGTGCCCAATTGTGAGTTGATTTGTTATGCGGATGATATATCGGTAATATGCTGGAACAAAGATCTAACATTACTAAAAATAGATATAGAGGAAGCATTAAATACTATCGAATTATGGTATATTAAGAACAAGTTAGAAATCAGTTCCGAAAAAACAAACATTTTATATTTGCATAATAAAGAGAAGATCCCAGTTAAATTTAAAAGTGGATTAATTTCACCAGTACAAAAAATAAAAATTTTAGGAATAACAATTGCAAATCATAGAAGAAAAAATAAACTGAATTTTGCTTTCATATAGAGGAAATAGTGAGCAGAACTCAAAGAATAAAAAAATTTCTATTCTCTCTTTGCAGCAAATCATGGGGTCTGAGCTCCCATAAAATAATTACATTGTATAAATCTTTATTCAGATCAACTTTAACATATGGATCAGAAATATGGTTCAAATTTTTAAATAAAAAATCGATACAAAAATTAAACTCAATGCAATATCAGATATTAAAATGGAGCATACAAGCATACAAGACAACTTCGTACAACTGTGTTCACAGTTTGGCTAACACTCCATTGATTGCAGATTACATTGAAGCAAAAAATATGAAATTTGACTTGAATAACTTATCGTTCGAGGACAAGCAAAAATACAACATCGATATTCCCTTTATAATTAAATCCTATATAGACGAAAGAATTTTGCTCTTACTGTATAATACAAACGAGACATTTACAAGTTTTTTCAACCGGGGTATTCCAAATTATTTTCGCCCTAATTTCCACAACACACAATTTGTAACCAACCATGGTAATTTCGGGAGTTTTCTGGAAAGAATCCGCGCATAGGAGGATCCGGGCTGTTTTTGTGGATACCGCATTCAAGATTCTACTCATCTTTTACTTAAGTGCCCAGCATTTCAAGACTACAGACTCAGTAACGGTATTCTCTGTACCGATCCAAGAGAACTGATATCCAGCAGGGATTCATACATTGAATTCAATAGATTTTGTAAATTTATATCAAAGTTTTTAAATAATCTCAAGTGTTAGGTATAATTGTAACTGTATGTGCTGTATATATGATTTTTTTTTCCTTTTTTTCTTTGTTTTGAGGTGTGTTTAAATTAAATTACCTATGTATATAGTATGCTTGTTTGAAACCAATTTAATGAATATGGTAAATGCCTTTGTGCATATATTTTTGTATATATAAATAGATTCTCCCTCTCTCTCTCTCTCTTGTATTGCTTTCCTTTGGGCGCCAGTGTCCTTGGCGGGACATCGCGCTTTGTATTTATAGTTGAATAAAGATAAATAGTCTACACATATATTAGGAAAAAAATTTCCATACAGACTTTCTGAAGATTACACCACTTGGCAAAAAGTATTGAAAACTGGATGTTAAACTCGGAATTAGTTTATAGTCGCCCTACTCCTATCTTTAAGAGTTCGTCTGCAAATTGTGCAGCAGTGGTATCATTATGGAGTTTTACTCTCATGTTGACAGTGATATGCATTTTCACAATATGGCTCCAAAGATAAGAAGACTTTAGACTGGCATTCAGCTTATCAGCAGGTGTACCTCTAGTGATTACTGGAGGAGTCTGTCGGAAATCATCGACCAAAAGCACTACTAAACCCTCATGGGTTGTGGATCATCACGGATATCCTGTAATGTTCGATCAAGGGCTTCCAAGGCAATTTCATGGGCCATGGTGCACTCATCCCAAACCAGCAACTTACAGCTACGTAAGAGTGAAGCTTTATCACTATTTTTTCGTATATTGCAGACAGTAGTCTGGCCCTCTGCCAAAGTCATAGGTAATTTCAGCACTGAGTGTGCAGTTCTTCCCCCCGCAAGCAATGCCGCAGCTATCCCTGAGGAAGCAACAGCAATGGCAATATTTTGTTCCTTCCTAACCATTGCTGATAGAAGATTCAAAAGAAATGTTTTACCTGTTCTACTCGGCGCATCTAAAAATATAATTATGGGTTGTGGCAAATTAATTCTTGCTCAAACATCATCAAAAACTCTTCTTTGTTCTGGCAAGAGTTGGGGAATCATGGATGCAACATTGTCTTCAAGTTCTGCTGTATCATACGGAAGTTCTCTCAAAATGTCAGAATTTGTAACCACATTTCTCCTGGGTGCTTCTAAGCCTAATTCCTGCAGCTTCTTCCCACATATAGATACGACACGATCCTCAATGTCACACAATGTTTCATTATATATCAGATCATTATACATGATGGAAGAATCTAGAAGTTGATAACGATGAAGAATATCACCTGCCATCTCATCTCTATATGTAATCCATAACTGCTGAGGGTTCGAAATTGTGCACATAGAAATTGATATGGCAAACAATTGCCTTACTCTTGTAGGAGCCTGACAAAGAACGGCCTCGTCCATTGTGACAACCCAATGGTTATCATTCTCCAATAATCCAAGAGCTGCGCATCTATATCTAAATGTTTCGTATTGCCTTCCATTAACAATTTTAAAATGTGTGAAGGAAGTTGGTCCCTTGATGTTAGGTAGTAACATACGTAAACAAAAGCATTCAAAGTTACTGACATGCACAGCGTGAACCCGTCCAATAGTGTCTGATCTCTTCACCCCTGGCCATCCTTCAACCGGCTTGCCTTGAACTCGCGTTCTCCATTTATGGGCAGAAGAATTCCAAGAACATCTGTATTGAGCCGGGTCCTAGCAAAGGAATCAGTTTGGCATAATGAAAAAAATGCAGTCAAGGTTGTCTTTGGTGGATTAAGCATTTGATTGGCAAGAGTGTTTTGAGTGAAATATATCCGTTCTCCATTTTCAAGATGCACAGCTAATTGGATAACAGCTGGATGGCGTTGGTGTGAAGGGAAGCTGAGAAGACGCCAAACAGCTTCATTGTGGTTTAGTATCTGGTACACTGATACAATCGCACCTCATTTTGAGGGTCAGGACCTCTACCTTCTCCGTGTAAATTAATAATAGCTTGATCGCGCTGCCCTTATTAATATATTTGCAAATATATTTTATCGGCTTAACAGAACTACAGTTCTCAACATTGATATGCTCACAAAACATCTTCGATAGCAATGGAGAATAAGGCACCACCCAACGATTGACACAATTGTGACATCTTCATTTCCACGTATTTTAACCTTTGCAGTGAAGCCACCTGCTTCAGGCGCTCGTCTCCTATATAAAAGATAACCATTCTCATTAGTCTAGGTTTCCAGAAAAAACTGTTTAGGATATTTTTAGAACATCTACTATTCTTCATGCAGGGGGATACAGGGTTGTACTCACCGCAAGGCCCATGGATCATATTCTTAACCACAATGTTATACAATAGTGGGTCTTGAATAAGATCTGGAAACTCAGCACATATAACAGTGTCTATCTGAGTGAGACGGAGCTTATTTGCTAGCCAAACTAATATGTGCGCATGAGGAAGTCCTCTTTTCTGCCATTCAACAGAATACATCCACGCAACTGTTTCTCCATACAATTGTCCTTTTGTTAGAGCCCCAATAAATTTAAGTAATTTTTTCCGAAAAACCCGAGCTGTGATATCATGCTTATCCAGCTTTTTTGTCCTGGTAGCAACGCTGCATATATCTCTTCCCAAGAGGGGTTACTCGTAAAAGTAATAAAAGATCTGGACGCTCAAATTTCCGAACATAACAAAAAAAAAATCCTGCGTATATTCTGTCTAATACCTGGGACTATTGACAAAACTTAATAGTAAAATGACCCTTTTAACCAAGCTATTAGGGTCAATATTTGCATCAGTTCACAGGGCATCGCGCAAATGAATACAGTGGTACCTCGACATACGAGCGCCCCAACATACGAGTTTTTCGAGATACGAGCCGACGAGCAAGTGATTTTTTGCTTTTAGTTACGAGCGAAATTCGAGATACGAGTTCGGTTCGGTAGTGTTGAAGATATTAATCTGTGATTCAATTTTTTCTTTTTGACCAGTACTTTTGTTTTTTTTTTGCTTTTCCTAAAATGTTTCTTTCTTCTTCTTCATTATTATTTGTTCTATATACAAAGCTTTGTTTTTTGAGACTTGAATAAACAAATTCAAGATTTTTTTTTGTGTGTTTTTAAAGTTAAAACACAACAGGTAGTAACACGCCATCACGATCAGTTAGCAGCGTGCTTCCACTGTGATAAGTTGTGTTTTGTGTTCGCGTTTTGTGTTGCGTTTACATTTACAGTTTTAGTTCATTTATTTTTATAAGCATGGATCGGAAGAAAGTTTGTAAAAAGTTAAGTGCTAAGAAAAAGATGATGAGTATTAAATTAAAACGTGAAATTATAGAAAAACATGAGCAAGGTGTTCGAGTTGTTGACTTGTCGAGGCAGTATGGCCGTAGTGGCAAAGACCAGTGAGGATATCTAATTTATTTCTTTACATTCTCTTTTTTGTTTTTGTGCAATAAATATTTGATATTTATAAATACGTTTTTATTATTTAAAACCACGTAACAAAAATAACTGGGGTGACATTTTGGAGGTTGGAACGGATTAATGGTAGTTCAATTGTTTTGTATGGGGAAATTTGCTTCGAGATACGAGTAATTCAAGATACGAGCAAGGTTGCGGAACGAATTAAACTCGTATGTCGAGGTACCACTGTATAACTCTCTGTACGCAAGTTTCTCTGGTGCAGCGTAATATAGCGCAAACGTTCACTTTCTACCTTAGCCTACATATCGACCAGGAATTGATGAAAGAGCTGGCAAAATTGAACAGTGACATTTGGACTATTTCGTCGAACCATAAGGAAATATTCATAAAAATCCATAGAAGACACTTGACAAAGGCTGTCTAGTGTTTGTGTCGATCTGAGGAATATGAAAAAATATCCTTCTTGTCCTTTCCAGAAAATAAAAGGATATTGAAGGGCATCATAAAAACGATGTGTGTCGCTAACATGTTGAAGTACATTATCTCGCTGACGTAAAACAATGTCACGTGAGCCAAACTGATTACCAGCTAAGACAACTGCAACCTCATTAGCTGTAGGAGCATTATACCGTCTAGGATGTTGACCAGGAGGTGTCTGATCTGCATTTACAACAACTCTGTATGCGTCACTGGGGAGATTTTGAAGTGCAGTTTTAAACTGTTGAACCAGTAGATTGTGTTAATGCAACATGCGCTGCAAACCCTGTACAATATTACGACGTTCTCCCTGTATTTTCTGACATCTTTGACCAGTCTGAATTTCATCATTATTATCATTGCCCATGAAATAGATCTGAAGAAATCTACTTGGCTGGTTCTCAGATGGCATAAGTGAACCTATCCTGTGGTCGACCTGGCCTTGGATAGAAAATGTGGTTGGAAAAGTAACAGAGTGGGTTTGGTGTTTTCAGCTACAAATGATGTCATTTGAAAGCAGGAATTATATTTTCGAATATTGCGCAAAAAATGGACTGAATCAGAATTCTCTCTAGATAAGAGGCTACGACGTGGCTCGGGAGGTAGGTGAATTAATGGCAAACTGACTTTCCCGTTTGAACAGCACATTCCAGAAGACTCATCTTTCCATCTTAAGGCCCCACAAAACCTGCATGTAGTGTCCATCACCCCAAGGGAAATTAAAGGGTGCTTAAAGTATTCAACAGCAACAGAATAATTAGAACCTGCATTTTCCATAGAAGACCTAACGCTTCTAAAAAAATTATTTGTTCTAGTATTCCTCCGAGTAGAAGAATATCTTTCCGAATGCGCCTGTAATCGAGAATGGGTGTGATCAGGTGTCTCTAGCGACCGCAGAGTGGCTTGACGCTCTGCCTGTTCACGTAATCTTCTAATATTCTGCGCTCTATTTTCAGGCAAAAGCACGCTGAATCCTAGAGTTATTGGAATGCTGAGAAAGATTGCTTCTCCAATGATTTGACATACCTACAAACACAAAACATTATTTAAAAAATTAGGGTTAATCGAAAAATGTAAAACATCAAGGGCTGAGAATGAAGAAAAATGAAGAAACTCGGCCTTTGATGTTATAAATTCTCTGATGAACTCAATCAAAAAGGGAGTATTGATTTGATAAAATAGTGCATTAAAATAAGCTCGACTAAAAAGCTTTACTTCTGACTAAAATGTAGGTCCAAAATAAAAAATGCATAGAAATAATCTGAAATGTGGAAAAATGCATAAAATTCAGTGAAGTGGAAAAAAAATTGAAAAACTTAGAAAAACTGACTTAAAAAAATAAAATGGAAGAAGATTTTTTTTAAAAAGTATAATTTTCTGAAAAAATCTGCACAATGAATATGAGTAGAACATACTCTGGCTCCCTCATTGGTCAGATTGCTGATTGTATATCTCTTCACCTAAATATAAGTATATTTTCACCTATATATCTAAATACATATATTCAAAAATATGGTTGTACCATATAGATATATATATGAGCAGGTATATATTATGAAGCAGATAAATATAAACCCTACGCAAACAAATGACATAAAAAAAATTGAGCCTACCCTTTAAAAAAAAGCAGTTACCGAAAATGAATAGCTGCGGCTTACAATATAAATGCTATTAAAGCATGAACATATTACAATTTATTTTATTTGACACTAGCCGAATGACCCGGGCAACGCCCGTGTTTTACCCGATTGAATGTTTTTATTCAAATACTATTTGTTACAATTATAAATTGGCGCCTTAAATAAATGCATATATTAGTTAATAACTATAGCCTATGTGCTTTATCTGTCTATGTACTGTTGGCTTCCGTTGGCGTCTCTTACTGGGAAAAAGAAAGAGAGGATTCCATTTAGTTATTAACTAATATATGCATTTATTTAAGGAGCGACCCGCTCCAACACAATAGTTACAAAAACCAAAAAGCGAGTGGGGGAGAGGGGGGGCATGATGGGGGGGGCAAAGGTGGCGTGATCGTAGCCAATCAATAGGAGAGCGCCATTCCAAAAAAAAAAAAAGCAAACGGTGACAGAGATGAAAAATAAAGAATTAAGAACGCATGACGCTCGTAACTGTATATATACTAGCCGAATGACCCGGGCAACGCCCGTGTTTTACCCGATTGAATGTTTTGATTCAAATACTATTTGTTACAATTATAAATTGGCGCCTTAAATAAATGCATATGTTAGGTAATAACTATAGCCTATGTGCTTTATCTGTCTATGTACTGTTGGCTTCCGTAGGCGTCTCTTACTGGAAAAGAGAAAGAGAGGATTCCATTTGGTTATTAACTAATATATGCATTTATTTAAGGAGCGACTCGCTCCAACACAATAGTTACAAAAACGAAAAAGCGAGTGGGGGGGCAAAGGTGGCGTGATCGTAGCCAACCAATAGGAGGGCGCCATTAAAAAAAAAGCAAACGGTGACAGAGGTGAAAACTGATTAAGAGATGAAGAATGACGCTCGTAACTGTATATTGAATATATCGGACACGATATCCCAGCTCGGGATACTTGCGCCTAAATATATATATATATTTTTGCAACCTATATACAATTCATTAAATACAATTCAATAACCGGACTAAAAACATAATTAAAACTTAAACGATGCTTTTCTCAAACAGAAGAGAAAATCTAAAATGAATTATTTTAGCAACCTATATACAACTCAACTTCATTGTATACAACTCAATAACCGACTAAAACACAATTAAAACTGAAACGATGGTTTTCTCAAACAGAAGAGAAAATCCAAAATGAATTTACAAAAATTATTGAATTTTACATAAGTGTCTTTGTTATATACAAATTCGCAAATTTCTTCGATGGGATAAAAATGATTACTTCTGTAGCTGTGAAATATCGGACATTCTAATGATAAATGTATTGAGTTTTTTGGTTTTCTTTTCCACAGAAGCAGCTAGGATCATCCGTTGCCCCGACTTTCGACAGAAATTCTCCAAAATTACCATGATTTGTGATGAACTGTGAGTTATAAAAATTCGGACGAAATTAAAAAGGAATTCCAAATGGGAAAAATTTTCGGAATGCTGCATTAGTGTTCGCTATAGTTTCAACCTTTCTTGATTCTATGAAGTTTTGAATTATAGTTGGGGAATGCGGTCTAAAAAAAAAAAAAAAAAAATAAATAAATTAATTTATTCTTTTGATAAATTGGCCAATTCGTATTTTATTATCAAAGATTATATGTGATCTGTGAGAGTAGGTATTTTTGCCAAACCATGTATGCAATTTTATGAGGTCGTTTTATAGGCTCTCACTACCCAAAGAAGAATCTGATATTGCTGTGAGTGTAATCTTTACTTACTTCTTTTATTAAAAAATGTATACCATATTTCAGATCCATAGGTTATTATTTTGGCCTGAAAAGAATTTTATATAAAATTAATCTTTTTTTAGCATCCAATCCTCACATTTTCCCACAGAGTGAAAATAACAGATTTTTCATACGGTTGGTTTTACAAATAATATCATTAATGTGGGGTGAGAAGTTAATTTTTGACACTATTTTGTGATTAGAAACTTTTATACCTAAAATATTTACTTCTACCGGTTTTATTATGAAGTTTGGAGTTCCCATTGGAATCTTTTGTTTGCCGTGCATATGTATTAAGCCGGTTTTCTCCGGGCTTTGATTTAGCTTATTTCTTGTACACTATTGTATTACATAATTCAAAGTATTTTCTGTTTCATTTTTAACCCTTCTATGGTCTTGTGCCAGAAAACAGTAAACATATTAGAATGGAACAAACATATATTAAAATATATGTAGCAAGTTATATAGAAAAAACATACTTTTTTTCAATAAATATACTTTTTACAACTTCAATAAAATTTATACTTATTCTAAATATAAGAAAGAAAAAAAGAATACTGTTCTAAATCTCAATTTGTCTTGAAATATGAATATTCCTTATGAGAATCGAATAGTAAACCTTAGCTTAAAAAAGGTAGATCGTTATATTTACACTAATTAAAATTAAACGAACCAATAATTGCATCGTCACAAAAAGATATGAATAAGCTGCGAAATAAATATTATTTCCAATTCATTTAGTTTGAAAAATATTGCTAAATAACTAAATAGAATCTTACCTTCTAAAAAGGAAAAAAAAGTTTTTCCAAATGCAATTTTTGCACTTTTAGTCTAAATGCTAAACCAAAACCTCAGCTACCTATATGCGTAATTTTACAATACAGTTTTAATTAACCCAGGTTCTGGGGGCGTATAAATTTGATAACGATCGATTAATATTATTTCCAAAGAGTTTATAAATATATATGGTAATTTAAGCCCACAACCCCATATTGTATAATACTTATAACAATATTTTCATGTTGTATAATAGAAACACCTCTATAAATAATTATACGCATGATTGACATGTGTCATTACATCATCATATGTAATGTACTTTGTACAAACTGAGGATAAATAAATAAAACTCTGTAATAGATTAAGAGTTGAGCTAAAGCAGAGATCGAGATGTTAGCGTCTCAAAACGAGGTCTAAAGATAGGAAACTGCCAGGGTGTTGCCAGAGTGTAAAATATCGCTTCCGATCCACGCTTTTGTTGCATTTGCAGAAATTCAATACTTCTTCTCTCGGCAAAGATATATAAGACCTCCGCCCTACCCGAAAATATAGTCACTTGATAGTCACTTCACCATCAGCGGGAGCCCTCGTCGGTTGTGTCCAAGGTCCACCTCATCGACCATGTAGAACAGTAAGAACTCTTTTATCATTCGCTCCTAGCTCGACTTTTATCTGTTCACGGAAATTTCCTATTACAACTGTGTCTCTTCGTTTTTTGTGTATGGACATTCCCAAACTTTCCACTCTGCCTCGACCACGACTGCCTGTACTCTGTGAGAACTGTTAAAGGTCTTCCAAGTTGCAGAGAGGTACTGGAAAACTCTCCATGCCCTGACTATCCCTCTCAGTTACTACAGGTTTGCCCCTTTCGGGTACCACACCACAGCGAGAGACCCTCGGTTACCACATATAATCCTATCTTTTAAAAACATTTATCGTGTAAACCAACTAACATTCATCGTGTAAACAAACTACGTGTAAAATTATTAATAAATCAAATTCACTTATCGTCACGACCAGTGCTGCCCCAAGCGTTCTATGCTTTTTGGTTTTGCATTAAAAAAAACACATTAACTTTTTTAGTTTTTTGAATAGCCTATATGTTAAACGAAATCTTCAGCTACCTACATGCGAAATTCCATAATGATTGATTCTGTAGATTTTGCGCAACGCGATAACAAAAATCGAATAAATTAATATTATCAAATCGTACTTAAGAGAGGCAATCTTAACGATAAATTGCAATTATCAAGTCCTACTTAAGACAGGCAATCTTGTAGATTAATTCAATATATCAAGTCGTATTTGAAACAGGCAAACTTGTTGATAAATTAATACAAAACAATAACGCGCCATCTATACATATAAAATAAAATGATTTAAAAGCGTGAATGTTTCTTTTATAATGATACAAACATCTACTGTCCTTACTGCGATGAAAAAATATATTGGGAGGGCTTGGCTCATCAGTGGTGAACCCTCCCAGCGGTTTCGCCAATTTAATCCACCAGACCGCTTCTCAGAGCTCTAATACTGTATTGGATCATTCTGCTTTTATATGCTACACTGAAGGATGTAATCTTAGAAATGGTTTTCAAGTAAACTATGGACATAAGCTTATAGGACAGTAGAATTACATTTAAATATTTGCATCGAGCAATGCTCTTCCGCAAACTATAAAGACAAGGCCAGTTAGGCATAAATTAATACAAAGCAATAACGCGCCATCTATACATATAAAATAAAATGATTTAAAAGCGCGAATGTTTCTTTTATAATGATACAAACTTCTACTGTCCTTACTGCGATGAAAAAATATATTGGGAGGGCTTGGCTCATCAGTGGTGAACCCTCCCAGCGGTTACGCCAATTTAATCCACCAGACCGCTTCTCAGAGCTCTATTACTGTATTGGATCATTCTGCTTTTATATACTACACTGAAGGATGTAATCTTAGAAATGGTTTTCAAGTAAACTATGGACATAAGCTTATAGGACAGTAGAATTACATTTAAATATTTGCATCGAGCAATGCTCTTCCGCAAACTATAAAGACAAGGCCAGTTAGGCATAAATTAATACAAAGCAATAACGCGCCATCTATACATATAAAATAAAATGATTTAAAAGCGCGAATGTTTCTTTTATAATGATACAAACTTCTACTGTCCTTACTGCGATGAAAAAATATATTGGGAGGGCTTGGCTCATCAGTGGTGAACCCTCCCAGCGGTTTCGACAATTTAATCCACCAGACCGCTTCTCAGAGCTCTAATACTGTATTGGATCATTCTGCTTTTATATGCTACACTGAAGGATGTAATCTTAGAAATGGTTTTCAAGTAAACTATGGACATAAGCTTATAGGAAAGTAGAATTACATTTAAATATTTGCATCGAGCAATGCTCTTCCGCAAACTATAAAGACAAGGCCAGTTAGGCATAAATTAATACAAAGCAATAACGCGCCATCTATACATATAAAATAAAATGATTCAAAAGCGCGAATGTTTCTTTTATAATGATACAAACTTCTACTGTCCTTACTGCGATGAAAAAATATATTGGGAGGGCTTGGCTCATCAGTGGTGAACCCTCCCAGCGGTTTCGACAATTTAATCCACCAGACCGCTTCTCAGAGCTCTAATACTGTATTGGATCATTCTGCTTTTATATGCTACACTGAAGGATGTAATCTTAGAAATGGTTTTCAAGTAAACTATGGACATAAGCTTATAGGACAGTAGAATTACATTTAAATATTTGCATCGAGCAATGCTCTTCCGCAAACTATAAAGACAAGGCCAGTTAGGCATAAATTAATACAAAGCAATAACGCGCCATCTATACATATAAAATAAAATGATTATGAATGATGAAAATGAATTAAATGTAATTCTACTGTCCTATAAGCTTATGTCCATAGTTTACTTGAAAACCATTTCTAAGATTACATCCTTCAGTGTAGCATATAAAAGCAGAATGATCCAATACAGTATTAGAGCTCTGAGAAGCGGTCTGGTGGATTAAATTGGCGAAACCGCTGGGAGGGTTCACCACTGATGAGCGAAGCCCTCCTAATATATTTTTCATCGCAGTAAGGACAGTAGAAGTTTGTATCATTATAAAAGAAACATTCGCGCTTTTAAATCATTTTATTTTGTTGATAAATTGCAATTATCAAGTCGTACTTAAGACAGGCAATCTTAACGATAAATTGCAATTCTCAAGTCCTACTTAAGACAGGCAATCTTGTAGATTAATTCAATATATCAAGTCGTATTTGAGACAGGCAAACTTGTTGATAAATTGCAATTATCCAGTCGTACTTAAGACAGGCAATATCAACGATAAATTGCAATTATCAAATGGTACTTAAGACAGGCAATCTTAACGATAAATTGCAATTATCAAATGGTACTTAAAACAGGCAATCTTGTGGATTAATTTCAATTATAAAGTCGTACTTGAGACAGGAAATCTTATTGATAAATTGCAATTATCAAGTCGTACTTGAAACAGGCGAACTTGACGTAATATTTCAAATATCAAGTAGTACTTAAGACAGGCGATCTTGACGAAAAGGCATTCATCAAGAATGTCTTCAAGAAAAGCGATCTTGTCGATAAATGACAATCATCACAAGAATGTCTTCAAGACAGGCGATCTTTTCGATGAAGAAATTATCAAGATCGTACATATTACAGAAAAATTATATCTTCTCAGAGTATCAGAGAAAAATTTGGTTCTCCAATCGTCGAAATGGATGACCGAGCATTCGAAGCTGATTCAGTAAACATAAAGTTTATTAAAAAATGTCAAATATAGGCATTTATTGATATTCTACAAATTAGGCGTTTACAACAATTAATAAACAAATCATTCCATCATGGGAAATTGTGGGGAGAGGGTACACCAAGACCGAAGGCTTGAACCACCGGCCCAGCCGCGGTAGCATGTTGAACACCCCCTCGAAGCAAGGGTCATCGGGGTAAAAAGGTGCCCCGGGACGACCAACATCCTCGGGGCCCGGTGGAGGGGAGCAGTCTAGCTCCCCAAGGACCCAGTCTGACCGAGGAGGCCAAATAACGGAGTCGGCGGAGGCAGCCAAACCATCACCATCCAGGCTTGGAGACGGAAGAAGGAAGAAGCCCGTTCCATTCCCGGGGAGTGGCCACCATCCCATCTTGCCACCCCTCGACTCCCTGGGGTGGAGCGATGCAGCGGTGGACAAGACGGTGGGGAAGAAAACCACCAACAGCTTTCCACCAACATCAGGATGCCCAGGAGGAGGAACCAGTGGACAGACGACCTGCGGCGGGTCCCGGGCGGCTGCGGGGTGAGTGAACTTTAGCTATTGTCTTCCATCCATTACCCTGACTTTCTAGGTTTTCTTATAAAATGTGACACTGATATGTCATGGTGTTTGCCTACAGGAGCAGCCCCCCCCGGCGGACATCGGCCGAACGTCGTAGACCTCGGGAAAGCCTGCGGTGCTTCCCACGGACGTCCTGCCCGTCGCCAGTCCCCCTTCCTCCTTGGGCGCCCCACCGCCTGTCCCCGTTGCGATCCTTCTCCGTCTCCCGCCCCGTCGACCTCCGGAGCCCCGGTCAGACCCACCGACCTCGGTGGCCCCGCGCCGCGTGCTGGACCCGCCTTGTCCCTCTCCCCACTTAAAAAAAAAAATTCAATGAAAAAAAAAAAGTAAATCCATATTTGTTTTCAAAATTATAAAAGAAATAAATTGGCATCTTAATATTTTCACATTTATTTCTTTACACAGACACATTCTAGTAAAAAAAAAAATATTGAAAAAATAGAATATATATTATAAAAATGACACAATGGCAGTTGGTAGATTTTTAAAAAATTTTATTCTATTATTACAGAAGCATGAAGTCTATCAGAATATTGTGTTATATTAGAATTATTTATATATACATATCGTAAACCCGGGTAAGACAACGAGTGAGTTGGAAGCAGTCGGGGTTGATTGGCTAAGCGTGCAGAGTGGGAAGTCCGCACGGGAGAGTAAGGACAAGGTTTGGTATCAAAAGACGCTCTCCTAGTACGTCTCACGTGGCACCAGGACCAGGGGAAAGTTGAGGATTAACTGAGAAAAGCTCGGCGTCCTGCATGAAGCAGCGGGGGCAGATCGGAGCCAAAACGGCGGCCACGAGGGCCGCTCTGAGATGGCAACGAACCTAGTACCGAGCGGGCCCTGTCTGAAATATCCACTGTAACCTAACTAACTGTCAACATCCGGACCAACGTCTCTTTTTTGTCCCTCCCTGGACCCCTGGTGTCCGGTGGCAAGCTGGTGTCACTTTGAGACGACTAGAAAAGACGTCATACTTTATTACTTACATATCACATTGTTCAAATTACGATATATATATATTTAAAAAATAAAGAAGGCATTTCTTGACCACGAGCAAATGTGCCTTTTTCTATTGTTTTCTCATATATATATATATATATGGTAATTTAAACCATATTGTATATAACTTATAACAAGATTTTTCATGTTGTATAGTAGAAACACATCTGTAAATGGCTATATGCATGATTGACATGTGTCATTGCATCACCATATGTAATTTACTTTGTACAAACTGAGGATGAATAAATAAAACTATTTAATAGATTAAGAGCTGAGTTAAAGCAAGATTGAGAAGTCAAACACGTCTAAATTCGAGATAGATGGAAGCCACAAAGCAACTTCTAAAGATAGATTCGGAGCTGTCAGGACGGCGCCAGTGTCCAGTTTCGACAGACGATCCGCGCCCTCTCACAAGTGCTGTAATGCAATACTTCTTTTGTCGGAGGAGATATATAAAAAGCCTTCCCCGGCTTAGCAAAACACACAGTCACTTCACCGTCGGCACCAGCCCTTGTCGGTCTTAGCCAGGACCACCTCATCGCAATGTAAATCAGTAAGATCTCTTCTAACTCCATCTTGCTCTTAGATCGACTTTTATCTGTTCATGGAACTTTCCTACTACGACTGTGTCTCTTCGTTATTTGTGTGTGTGGACATTTCCAAGCTTTCCACTCTGCCTCAACCAGGACTGCCTGTACTCTGTGAGAACTGTTAAAGGTCCTACAAGGTGCAGAGAGGTACTGGAAAACTCTCCACGCCCTGACTGTCCCTCTCGGTTACTACAGGTTTGACCCTCGGTTACCAGAGCTTATAGCGAGAGTCGACAGGATGACCACAACGAAGAAGGTAGGAAGTCTGTTCAGATAGAAGCGAGGAAGAGCAAAGATGGAGGAACAAGCCCGCCAGTCCAACGAAATTACCAAGCAATCTCCCCCCAACGACACAGCCGAAAATCCCGCAAAATAAGCCGGTGAGAAGTTCCCCACCTTCGGCCTTACAACGCAACCATCTTCCAGGCGAAATGCCGCCGTCACCCAACAGAAGTTACAAGCTTCTACAAGCTCTACTTGGAACGTCTTCCCCATCAGCAGGACAACAACTAAAGACCAAGTCTCCTGACTGAACAATCCTCAAAACTGTGAGTTTTTAAAACCTATGTAACTTTCTCTTCATGCTCACAACTTGATTCTCCATAAATTTAATGTTTATTTTCACTGTAATCATGTTAAATCAAATTTTATCATTTTTATAGCATATCAATTCAAATTTTAAATCTTGTATACCCTCATTTATCAATTTTTACTTTATTTTAAGCAACTTTTAAATTTTAATTCATTACTTTCAATTTTACATAAAAAATCATATTATATTTTAATTACTCGAATCATATTTTCTAAACTTATTTGTGTGTTTTTCAATATCTTATTATTATAGCAAAATACCAATTTCTTAATCAAATACTCCAAACTTTGCAAAAATCATTGTTATGTTCACTATTTATGTACACGCCCCATTCAAATTATAATTCCCTATCATGCCATTTCCCTTTTACAAGGATAATTTTCGCACTACCATAATCAACGATATATTCAAATTTTAATAAACATAGATGAAACGCATTTTTTTTTTTTTAATTGCAAAAATCGAAAGATACAATATCTTCAAAATCACAACTAGAAGAGTAACTGTCCTTCCCCAAAACAAGTTAAAAATCCAACAATGTTTCACTCCCTCGTCTTTTCCTTTTACATGCATAATTTAAATTTTATTGCCATCTATCGTTAAAATCTTTTACACAAATAAATTTACTGGCAATGCGTTTCTTTTAAATATCATCAAATATTATCTCTACAGGCCTTACTGAAATGATATGAGTTATTGAATGAGAGGGCTTGGCTCATCAGTATTGAACCCTCTCAGCGGTTTCGCCAAATTAATCTCTAGACCGCTCTACTATTGTATTGGACTGGTTTTGTTATATACCCTGCATTTTCTATGGAAGGCAGCTTAGGGGTGTTTAGTGAACTATGGGCATAAGCTTATAGGTCTGTAGAGGTACATGCATAATTATTAATCATCCACACATCTCTCTCAACAAACTTCAACGCACTCCCCCATCACTTTCTCCAATTGGCCACCATCTATTAGCGCGCGACTTAGCAACAAATCAACCTCGAGCCACACAAGCTCCATATCGTCGCCACTAAACGTGCCACCCCAACTAGAAAAATAGAGTTTAAGAGATAGAACCATTTCAGCATTTAAGTTAGGACCTTTTTAGTATAACTGAGATGACCCTAGTTCCCATATATTCAGAATCTTTAATCATTTGTCCCTTAACCTTTTTTTTCACAAACTGCAAAAGTTTTGAAACTCCGAGATTTTTAAAAATTAAAATACAAATAACCAATTACATAACCTAAAACGTCCTGTTACTTTGTGTAAGCGCCAAATCAGAAAACACAACCCAACTCGGGACGGCCGAGGGAAGAAAAACAATTACGGCGGCCCCATGTTGACATCTCCAGTTTCAGTTTACCACCACCGATAATCCCAGTACTCCTGTACCTGAAACACGTGGTCCAACTCGCAGGACGGAGAGATTACAGCGCCTATAACTATAAGATATTGGCACACCGGTATGCTAGACTTTCGTGTCCACCAAATAACCTGTCAATTATAAACTAATTGACTTACCAATCATTGCCCAATTTACTTATTAATTTGAATTTTAATATTGAAATATCATAAAACTTTATATCTTTAATTATCATTGTGTTTTACAACTTTTACATTATTTTCACGCCCAGTGTGGAATATTTTTTCTAAACTAGAACACCATCTTTTATATAATGTTAACCTTTATAGTTATTTATTACAATCATCTTCGTCAATGCCAACCATTTTTAAAAATCAATCAAGTTATCATTTATTTTATATTTGTATGCTATTTGTCTTTGTTTTTCTATACCCCAGCACACTCAGCCATTATAAACCATCCAAGCCACCATTATTATATAAATTTTAATTATTATCATTAGAGTCATTATATCTTAGAATATTCAACCATCAAATCAATCATTTATATTATTATTATTATTCGAGATCTTTTATCTCTGTCATCATATGTGGAATTAAAAAAAAAACTTTACAACTTCAACTTTTTAAAAATAATTTGAGTTTTTTTGAACATTTAAATATTTTTAAACCTTAAGATCGTCTATTTTCAGATATAATTATTTTAATTCGATTATTATTTTCATTTAATATTGACAACCTCAACAAAGAAGAAAGTCAGTTTCAAGTAAATCTCAAACATAGCAAACCACCCCCCATGTGTGACCAT
This sequence comes from Cordylochernes scorpioides, assembly GCA_030710605.1. NCBI lineage: Eukaryota > Metazoa > Arthropoda > Arachnida > Pseudoscorpiones > Chernetidae > Cordylochernes > Cordylochernes scorpioides. The sequence continues at coordinate 26,918,965 of CP092872.1, forward strand.
CCCAGAAATAGAACCCGGCAATTCCCGTGAAAAACAGGAGGAGTGACCCCAGTAATAGGCGTCACAAAGTCGAATCTATTTCAGTTACATCTCACGCTTTATGATCGCCATTTTAAACACATGTTTCACACTAACCATTTAGGTTTTCTTACACATCTCACCAACGCCTTAAACACAACACAACATACATTAAACAGTTTACATTTTATTGATATCACCAATTAAAACAACTTGGTTAAGTCTTATATAGACTTTATGACGCAAAAGAGAAATCATTCTCTACATATCACCATGAACATGCCAGTTCACGTATTCCCAGTTTCAGAGAGTCATAGAAAGACAGATGTTTACCAAGGGAAATGATCTAGTTACACACCACAGTTGTAATTTTTCTTCAAAAGAGGCAATTTTTGTTCAATTTTTCACTACTTAACATTTATCTAATCATTAATAACCTTTAATTATATTATAATTTTTGTATAAAATCTTGAATAATTATTTTTATTTTTTTACTTTTCAATTATATAATCAAATTTTTATTCCAACATTATGTTAAAAAAAACCTTTAATCAAATTTACTTTTATTTTTCATGATATTATTTTAGTATGGCAAAACATTTAATTGTTTCAATAATCATTTTTAATTCATTATTATATCTTTTATATATTACATGTTTAATTTTGGCCACTTACACTTTTTTATCCTCAATCATATTTCTATCTTTTTATTCACTATATTTTATATTTGTTTAAATAACTTTATTTTATGACAATGTTTATCATCAACTATCGGGCATCTACAACAAACGTTTTCAACAATCATATTTTTTAACCACACACAATTCCCTAAACTTTATCATCACTATCTTTTCAGCCATTTCTTCAAACCATCGTAGAAACGACAGTACTGTTTGACAATTTTTCTTTTTGATTTCGTATTTCAACAAACTCTTTGAACACAGTTCCCCAGATTTACAAATCTCAACTTTTGGCCTGAACACGCTTCAAAAGTTTATTTCAATCATCCGCAGAGCACATCACCAACGCATGCACAAAGTGTTCACTTTTTTCAACTTTCAATTTTTTTTTCACCTCTAGCGGACCACAATCAACCTTTGATTTCGAGTCAAGTCAGATCACTTACTGTCGCTACAATTCTACTTATCGCATGGCTCTACCACCTCTTTCAATTATATTAATTCTTTTCTTCAACAACCTTTCAACCCAATAACCCTAAAATTGTAACAAAACACTGTAACCCTTATATAGGATCGCAAGTGAAACATTGCCTAGGAAGATGCTCAAGTCTATATCCTCGCTTTGCACCTGGATCTAAGTATTTGGTTTACATGTGCAATCCTTACAATTGCATATTCTTCAACTACTAACCCTTTCCAGCGCCCGCCAATATTCTCTTAGAATGTGAATTTTTATGTCATAATTTTATTTTAATCATCATTTTTTAAAAATCAAACAAAAATGTCATTTTTATTTCACTTTTATATATCCAAACAAATCATCTTGTTATAGCCCTTTTTAACCCTCACAGTTTAAATTAATTAAAATAAATTTTAATTACTTACCTGTGTTAGAGAGGCTTTACCCGCTTAAACCCGGATAAACCCTTTCACTCCCGGGGCCCATCTATGGTAATTTAAACCAACAACCATATTGTATATAACTTATAACAAGATTTTCATGTTGTATAGTAGAAACACATCTGTAAATGGTTATATGCATGATTGACATGTGTCATTGCATCACCATATGTAATGTACTTTGTATAAACTGAGGATGAATAAATAAAACTATTTAATAGATTAAGAGCTGAGTTAAAGCAAGATTGAGAAGTCAAACACGTCTAAATTCGAGATAGATGGAAGCCACAAAGCAACTTCTAAAGATAGATTGGGAGCTGTCAGGACGGCGCCAGTGTCCAGTTTCGACAGACGATCCGCGCCCTCTCACACGTGATGTAATGCAATACTTCTTTTGTCGGAGGAGATATATTAAGCCTTCCCCGGCTTAGCAAAACACACAGTCACTTCACCGTCGGCACCAGCCTTTGTCGGTCTTAGCCAGGACCACCTCATCGCCATGTAAATCAGTAAGGTCTCTTCTAACCCCATCTTGCTCTTAGCTCGGCTTTTATCTGTTCATGGAACTTTCCTACTACGACTGTGTCTCTTCGTTTTTTTTTTTTTTTTGTGTGTGGACATACCCAAGCTTTCCACTCTGCCTCGACCACGACTGCCTGTACTCTGTGAGAACTGTTAAAGGTCCTACAAGGTGCGGAGAGGTACTGCAAAACTCTCCACGCCCTGACTGTCCCTCTCGGTTACTACAGGTTTGACCCTCGGTTACCATATATATATATATATATATATATATATATATATATATATATATATATATATATATATATATATTGTCACTGTATAATATTTGCATATATATTTTTAATTCATCATGTAATTATCATATAATAACTATTATGTAAATAGTAGCCAAAATTGTCCATATAAAAGAAGCTTGTTTTGGCATGTAGGGAGAATAAACTTTCAATAGAAAACTACCGTTCGCGTGATTCCTAATACTTATTTACAGGGAAATCCGTGACATTTTGGTGGAGGCGCTGGGTAAATCCTACTAAAGAATAAAACGGCTGACTTCGTAAATTTGAGAAGAAGTCTCCGACTGAGAGGATTACCACCTGAACGTCATCACAAGGAACCAACAATGCTGAAAAGCGAACCAGGAGAAACCTCGGCTCAAGTCCCATCAACCTACATCTCTTTGCAGCAGCCAAGATGTCCTTCCACTTTCTTTGGAGATGGAAGTGAAGATGCTCAAAGGTGGCTGAAAGAATACTAGCGTGTGGCAAAGTTCAACAGAATGGACTATTCTATTTGTTTAACCAATGTCATATTCTTCTTGGCCGGAACAGCCCGAAAATGGTACGAGAATAATGAGGACCTACTGACATCCTGGGAAGTGTTTCAGAAGGCTTTGGGTGAAACCTTCGGACAACAGGGGAAATAAATGAAGAAAGCTGAGATCATTCTGAAGACAAGAGCACAGAAATCCAGTGAATCATCTGAGTCATACATTCAAGATGTGCTATACTTGTATCAATTGGCCAATCCTCTGATGAACGATGAAACAAAGTTAAGATATTTGATGATGGGAATAGCGGAGGACATCCATCAGATACTGATCGCTAAAGACGTTGAAAAAGTGGATCAGTTCCTGAAGGAATGTCGGAAAATAGAGTTGATGAAACAAACGACGAATAACTGCTAGGAAATTCGAAAGGCTCCCAAATGTGGCTCTCGTGGCTTACGAGGAGGAGGATCTTCCCTCTTTGATAGGAAGAATTGTCCAGGAAGAATTTCAGAAGGTAAAAATACCCCCAACAGCATGCTTCCTTGGAGTTGAGCAAAAGGTTGAGAGTGCGCCTCTGGAGGATTTGATAAAAAGAGAGGTTAAAAAATAACTTGCTCCCATCACCGGACAGAGTAGCTTCCCGAGACCCCAGAGAAGTTATACCAGGCCGCTGCCACCGCAAAGATCTCCTGAAAATTCCGAAGTAAGGAAGATTGACACCTGGAGAACTCCAAACGACCAGCTGATTTGCTTATATTGCGGGCGATCGGGACACGTGGTGAGATATTGTCGAGATAGACGACGTATTTTCGAGGAGGCTAGAGGAAGAAAAACAAACTACTTTCCTAACGTCGAATTCAGCAGATATGACGGGGAACTAGAATCTGAACTGAATAAACGCTACCGGAACCCATCTCCTTATCCTGGCCGCGGAAGATCGCTGTCAAAAAGAAACAGCACTCCGTCGCCTTCCCGCCGATCTCCTCGCCGCCAAGTCCAGGAAAACTAAGAGGCGCTGCCTATACAGGAGATAAGGCCGCCGACGTAAGTGAAATTCTTCCCCCTCTCATTACTGCTAATATGAAACGTAACTTTGTGGTGATCTCCGTTAATTGACAGAATATTGAGGCATTGGTTGATTCCGGAGCCGATTTTTCGGTCATTTCTGAAAATATTCGCAGACATTTGCGGATCCCATTCTTTGTTAAAAAAGGCCCAATTTTACGAGTGGCAAATAAGAAATACGTCGAGACTTTGGGACGCTGCAATATAAGAATCACTATTAAAGAGCTTGAAGTTCGTTTCAACTTTGTCATACTGTGTGAATGTAGCCACCATATAATACTTGGTTGGGATTTCTTTCAGGCCACAAATGCGATTATTGATTGAGGAACGGGCGAAATACACCTGGAGGAGTGCGCAAGTCAAGGTATAGAAGATGAAGATCTAGCCTATATGTTTGTGAATATTGCATAATCCCAGGCCGCTCGATTAGTAAAATTACGGTTATTAGTGAAAGGTTCAAGGCGCAAAAGATCTGATCGTGGAGGGTCACAAATACCTCCTCTTGAAGAAAGAATTTGCCATTCCATCATCGGTCATCAGCTTCCATCACGGAAGAAGAGACGAATGGGTGACAAATGCAACATCTCGGAACCAAATAATCCCTGCAGGTATGCTTGTGGGCAATCTAAGTAAAATTGGAAGTAGTGGGATATTCAGTATAGATATGGATTATTAGAACCAACATCGAAAACGAGGATAAACGTCAAAATATCTTATCTCTAGTAGATGATACTTTGAACAAAGAAAAGAGATCAAATATGGCTGAATATTTGATAAACTACGCGGAGATTTTTGACTTTGAGAGAAGAACAAGTAGACATTACTCCGGCGAGAAACTTAAAATAGATACTTCAGACAACCACCCTATTAAGCAACGACCGTACCGTGTGTCACCTACTGAAAGGCGAGCAATACAGGGAGAGGTCGACAAAATGATTAAAATGGGAGTCGCACAATCATCCGAAAGCCCCTGGTATTCTCCAGTGGTATTAGTGAAAAAGAAAGATGGGTCATGGAGATTTTGCGTGGATTATCGAAGGCTCAATCGGGTCACGAAAAAGGATGTGTATCCAATACCAAGAACCGATGATGTTTTTGATAGTTTAACGGGGACCAAGTTCTATTCCAACATGAACTTACGCACAGGTCATTGGCATATAGAAATTGATGAAGGAGAACGTGAAAAGACAGCTTTCGTCACCCCTGATGATCTCTATGAAATTCGAGTTATGCCGTTCGGCCTATGTAATGCCCCAGCAACGTTTGAAAGAATGATGGCCAATCTGGTGGCTGGACTCAAGTGAACAATTTGTCTTTGCTACTTGGATGATATAATAGTCTATGCGTTCTCCTTTCAAGAGCACATGGAACGCCTAGAAAAGGTCCTTAAATGTATCCAGAGGGCAGGTTTATGTCTCAATCCCGAGAAGTGCCGATTTGGATCAAGGATAATCAAGGTATTAGGGCATTTGGTTTCAGAGAAAGGTATACGCCCAGATCCTGTAAAAATAGAGGTCATCATAAATTTTCCGACTCCAAAAAATACAACTGATGTGAGAAGTTTCATCGGATTATGTTCTTACTATAGACACTTTGTGAGGAACTTCGCGAATAAAGCAAAGCCATTACACGAACTACTGAAAATCAATACTAGGATCGTTTGGTCAAAGGAGCAAGATGAGTCGTTCCAGATATTGAAAGCGGCGTTGACTACAGATCCTTTTCTCGGCCATTATAAAAAAGAAGCCGAAACATATCTGCACACAGACGCGAGTGGACATGGCATTGGAGCAATATTGATTAAAATTCATGAAGGAGGGGGAAAGCCGATCGCCTATGCTTCAAAAACCCTCAATGCTGCAGAAAAAAACTATTCTAACGACAGAGAGAGAATGTCTGGCCGTAGTATGGGCTATTTACAAGTTCTGGCCAATATAAACGATCCATCAGGAAGGCTAGCCAGATGGGCTCTACGTCTTCAGCAATTTGACATTTCTATTGTTTATAAGAGTGGAAAAAAACACCAAGATGCGGACTGCCTTTTACGAAACCCTCTTCTAGACACGGACGAAAACAACATTCCAGAGTTGATCTCAATTACCGACGTAAGGAAAGAACAAGAAAAGGACGATCAAATTACGAAAAAATCCAAGGTAGCCAATCTAAAGGCGATGGAGATTTTAAGTTAATCGAAGATATTCTTTACCGCAAAAATTAGGATCCCAGGGGGAAAATGTTGCTTCTAGTGGTTCCTAAACAGATGAGAATTGACATCTTGAGGGAAGCCCATGATTCACCGATGGCAGGACATTTGGGATTTGCCAAAACCTACGATCGAGTTAGGAAAAAATACTTTTGGCCCGGCCTGTACAGATTTCTGAAACAATATATGTCGCATTGCAGAGAATGTCAAAAGCAAAAAGGATCCACGGGGCGCCCACCTGGACAACTGGTACCAATCCCACCTGTAGCCCGGCCTTTTCAAAGGGTAGGAATAGATCTTTTGGGGAGATTTCCTGTTTCGAACAACGGCAACAAGTGGATCGTGGTTGCGACAGATTATTTATCTAGGTACGCAATGACCAGAGCAATATCTAATGGAAGTGCAGAGGAAGTTGCCAAATTCATGATAGAAGACGTATTGCTGAAGCATGGAGCTCCTAGAAAGTTAATTTCAGATCGAGGTCGAACCTTTATATCCCGAACATTAAAGGAAATCAACGACTTCTGCGGGACAATACATCGAATTACGTCAGCCTATCATCCACAGACCAACGGCTTAACCGAGAGACTCAACAAGACTCTCTCTGACATGTTGTCCATGTATGTCGATGTCGAGCAAAGAAACGGGGATGCAGTGCTCCCCTATGTCACCTTCGCCTATAACACCTCCCAACAAGAATCCACTGGGTTTAGCCCTTTCTATCTCATACACTGACGAGATGTAGAGACTCCACTTGACACCATCTTAGCCTATAGAGAGAAAACCAGTCTGGAAGATTACGTGGAGAGTATGGTGGCAAATACCGAGGATGCACGCCAGTTGGCTCGGTTGAACTTCTTACGATCACAAGAAAGAGACAAATCTCGATATGACCAGAGCCACAGACCAGTCCATTATCAGACAGGAGACTTGGTGTGGGTGTTCACGCCTGTCCGTGGACAAGGTTTGGCGGAGAAGCTCCTAAAGAGATACTTCTGCCCTTATGGGGTGAACAGACAACTCTCCGTGGTAACCTATGAGATGGTGCCTTTGGAAAAAAGACCACGGCAAAGGAAACAAAAGATATCGTCCATGTCCAGCGGATGAAGCCCTATCGGAGCCCAGGAGAGCAAATTCAGGCCTGAGAAAGAAGCATATAGGAAAAATAGGAGGCAAGTTGGGAATTTTTTTTTAAATTTTTATTATTATTATTCAAAATTAATTTTGCACTTTTAGTTCGTTTCTGGTTTTTGTGTGTATAATTTGTTAGTATGTTGTAAAAGCAGCGGGTCGCTGCTTGCTTTTGAGAGGGGGGTAATGTCACTGTATAATATTTGCATATATTTTTTCAATTCAACATGTAAATTATCATATATATAAAATAAAAGGACTTAAAAGCGCGAATGTTTCTTTTATACATAAAACGAACTTCTTAGTTCTTTATAGTTTGCTGAAGAGCATTGCTCGAAGCAAATATTTGAATGTAATTCTACTGTCCTATAAGCTTATGTCCATAGCTTACTTAAAAACCATTTCTAAGATTCCATCCTTCAGTGTAGCATATAAAAGCAGAATGATCCAATACAGTATTAGAGCTCCGAGAAGCGGTCTGGTGGATTAAATTGGCGAAACCGCTGGGAGGGTTCACCACTGATGAGCCAAGCCATCCCAATATATTTTTTCATCGCAGTAAGGACAGTAGAAGTTCGTTTTCAGTATAAAAAAAACATTCGCGCTTTTAAGTCCTTTTATTTTATATGTATGGATGGCGCGTTATTGCTTTGTGTTAATTTATTCCTAACTGGCCTTGTCTTTATAGTTTGCTGAAGAGCATTGCTCGAAGCAAATATTTGAATGTAATTCTACTGTCCTATAAGCTTATGTCCATAGCTTACTTGAAACCCATTTCTAAGATTCCATCCTTCAGTGTAGCATATAAAAGCAGAATGATCCAATACAGTATTAGAGCTCCGAGAAGCGGTCTGGTGGATTAAATTGGCGAAACCGCTGGGAGGGTTCACCACTGATGAGCCAAGCCCTCCCAATATATTTTTTCATCGCAGTAAGGACAGTAGAAGTTCGTTTTATGTATAAAAGAAACATTCGCGCTTTTAAATCCTTTTGTTTTATATGTATAGATGGCGCGTTATTGCTTTGTGTTAATTTATTCCTAATGGCCTTGCCTTTATAGTTTGCTGAAGAGCATTGCTCGAAGCAAATATTTGAATGTAATTCTACTGTCCTATAAGCTTATGTCCATAGTTTACTTGAAAACCATTTCTAAGATTCCATCCTTCAGTGTAGCATATAAAAGCAGAATGATCCAATACAGTATTAGAGCTCCGAGAAGCGGTCTGGTGGATTAAATTGGCGAAACCGCTGGGAGGGTTCACCACTGATGAGCCAAGCCCTCCCAATATATTTTTTCATCGCAGTAAGGACAGTAGAAGTTCGTTTTCAGTATAAAAGAAACATTCGCGCTTTTAAGTCCTTTTATTTTATATGTATGGATGGCGCGTTATTGCTTTGTGTAAATTATCATATAATAACTATTATGTAAATAGTAGCCAAAATTGTCGATATAAAAGAAGCTTGTTTTGGCATGTATGGAGAATAAAATTTCGATAGAAAACTACCGTTCGCGTTATTCCTAATACATATTTACAGGGAAATCCGTGACAATATATATTTAAAGAGAAATAGAGAATGTTCCCGGCTTCGCCCGTTTTTTACCCGAGTAAAAGTTTGCCTAACGAACATTTGTTAAAACAATTCTAGCAAACATCCAATCCCTACTGATTCTATACTTGTCTATACTCTCGATAATCTGAATTTTTTTCCCGGTCCCTTGAAAAATACTCGATAAGTTGAATAAAATCAATATTAATTGTTCCACTCGGTAATTCGAGGTTAAAGGAATAGTATCTCGCCCTAACGAACATTTGTAAATAACTGTATTTAGCGAATGTACTCGGCTTCGCCCGGTTTTAATCGAGTAAAAGTTTGCCTAACGAACATTTGTTAAAATGATTCTAGAAAACATCCAATCCACAAACATTGGTGTCCAAAAAATAAGAAACTTAACCAATATTGAAATTTCTCAGAAGCTAATTTATTAACAAATATAAAATTTAGTATACAAATAGTTTAAACTATGGAGAATTTACTAGCTATATGAAAATAAAAAAATATTTGAAATTATGAAATATGCAAATTATTACCAACATTCCAAAAGCTAAGGTTCCAGATCTTAAAGAAAAAATATATCAATAGGGAGTATGATTACCCCTCTAACAGCTATCAAGGTCTCACAGCGAGCCCTCATACTGTTTACCAGGCTTTGGAAGAGGTCCAGGGGTAGTAAACCCCACTCCTCCAATAGAGCAGTTCTTAGCTCAACGAGGGTTCTGGGAGAGGGGTGACGAGCTCCAATACGCCTCCCTAGAGCATTCCACACATGCTCTTTTGGATTCAGGTCTGGAGATCTGGCTGGCCAATCCATCCTTCGAATATTCTCACTCTAGAGATATTTATTGACTAGCCTAGCCCTATGCGGACGAGCATTATCGTCCATAAAAATTAAATTGTGACCAATTTGATCTCTATAAGGTCTTAGATAGGGCTCAAGGATCTCGTCCCTGTACCTTTGGGCAGTTAAAGTGCCCCCAGAAAAAATGTGGAGGGGTGTGCGTCTGCTAGAACTGATGCCAGCCCACATTGGCCCACTGATCATGAGTCCAGGCGTGATGTTCCAAGCACCAATTCAAGCGGGCTCTCCTGTGAGCAGAGGTTAAAGGGATACAGACCATTGGTCGTCTTGCATGAAGAGCACCTTCGTGAAGCCTTCGGTAAACAGTTTGTCTTGAAATTATCGTTCCAGTAGCACTTGACAGTTCATTAGATAGTTGAATAGCTGTCATCTCCCTATGGCGCTTGGCAGTTACGACCAGATAACGGTCTTCAGAGGTAGCTGTTTTTCTTTTTCTACCAGAACCTTCTTTTCTTTTAATGGTTCGTGTCTCAATGAACTGTTTCCATATTTTTCTGACCACAGATTTATTCACATTTAGCCATTTTGCTACTTCAACTTGTGATTGCCCTGCCTCCATTCTTCCAACAGCTCTCCATTTTGAATCATCTGCTAAAATTTTTCGTAAACTCATAATTAACTAAGGATTAAATAAAATTATAATTGGACAATTCTTAGATGGGGTAAACGACACGCCAAATAGCACACTTATAAAGACAAGCAAAAATTTGCATATTTTCAATTTAACAGAATCGAATGGTTGCGATATATATATATATAAATAAATTCTACGACTTAAAATACCTAATTAAATTACTTTTTAGCTTTTAGCGTTGTATATTTTAAAACATATCATTAAAAAACAAAAGTTTCTTATTTTTTGGACACCAGTGTATATATAGATTTATAAACATATATAAATATTGTTATATGCGTTTAAATATATTTTTGAAACACATAATTTTTTTGAAAACATTTATTAAATTTTAAATAAGATATTTTCTTCAAATATATATTAATATTGAAATGCCAAGTTTTTTTTACA
>CP092872.1:26929792-26990905 GCA_030710605.1 Cordylochernes scorpioides
TAAATCCCTATATATATAAAAGTCAGTGTATGTATGTATGTGTGTTTCTATGTCGGCTATACACGTCCACAATACGTAACTAATCTGACTGAAATTTTAAGAGTATATATATTTGAATCTGGAAAAACTTATAGTGAAAATTTCAGGTCTCTATCCCGAATATTCTTTGAGTTATTTGCAAATTGCGTTGCGAATTTGTCCTTTCGCTCGCAAGCAGCGCCTCTAGCGGTGAAGATGGAAAGTAATATCAGCTGACCTAATGTACATGTAAAACGTGTTTTGACAGGACATAGAGAAAAATCTGTAAGAGATATTTTTCGCATTTTTAGGCAAGAAAAATTGAAATTGACAGGTTCTGGGCATTAAAAGTTGTTTTTTAGTCAGAAAATGATGATGACAATATTGCTGTATTATGTTTGATTATCAGATACAAAATTATATCGGGAAAAATTCCAAAAAGCAGATACCACGGGTGAAACCTGTTAATTTTTTTGTACGCAGGAACAAAATTCTAACAGAAAAACATTCATTCGAGCAGAAAACAAAAGCCAGATCATCTTTCTATAAAAATATCGCTTCTCAGACACAAAGTAATAAAGTAACCATCCAGCTATTTGAGTTGGCCATAAATAATGGGCAATAATCCAGGCATCATGATTTACCAAAAATAAAAAGTAATACTTCAGCCACTTGGGTTGCCCAAATGAAAAGTGTTATTCTCTAGCCATCTGAATTGATCAAAAAGTAAAAAGGCAATATACTAGCCACCTGGGTTGACAAAATAAAAAATGGTGTAATACAATAGAAACCGGGTTAACCAAATTCAAAATAATATGATAGATACCCCCCAAGAATTTGCTTTAACAAAATCTACATATTGTAAAACGCCCTGTCCCGTTTGTCTATCTGAAGTGTCTTCTCAGTCTGATTGGTTCCCTACTGTCTCGTGATCTTAATCAGCCAATCAATGTGCAGTTTTCAGCTAAGAGGTATTAACAATCGAAATTCTCTGTAGTATATATAAGATCGCTAGTTCAAATCTATGAATTCAAATATATATATTTGGTTATATTTAAAATATATATATTTTTGTGTGAAAACATAGTACAAATTTGATATTGTACTGGGATAAGGTGCATAGATTGAGGAAAAAAAGGCATCTCCTTATGGTGCAACTGAAAGTTACTTGCGCCATTTATCAAAATATATATAAACTATTTATTAATTTTCAATTATTCCAGAATTGGCCAAATACTTATTCTTGATTAAACAAGAAAAGCTAACCACGTACGCGTTGGTCCTCGTCATCTTGGTGCCAGCTTTTGTCCTTTTCTTATCATATTTTTGTAATTCAATATGTACTTTTAAAATCAAGTTTATTTTGAAGTAGTATTTATATATTATTTTGTTATTAAGATTATTCATGATTTTCCATATAAGATGATATGGCGCGTTAACTGCTTATTCCCATATGGAAAATATTTGAAGAGTAAAAATGGCTGAAATATTCGTCATCAATATATCTTTTAGATATTCTTGGAATGTGTCACTTCACCTGGACTATATTAACATTAAGGCGTAATTATTGCAGATTTAAAGGTCTTTTTGAAACCTATAATGTATCTTTTATGTGTCAAATAAACATTCGTGTCTTATGTTTTCATTTGCTGTATATAGGAGGCGCGTTATATATTGCTTTATATTGTTGCGATCTTTTCTTTAATTCTGTCGCTGGTAAGTCACGGAATCACGAAGCATCTCAAAAGTAAGTTTTATTCAACACACTGTCAAATAGAAAAAGCCGACAAAAATTATATGCTTTATCCTATCTTACTCTAGACAGTGAGCCTAATAAAAAAAAACTACTTCTCAAAAATTTACATAGTAGAGGCGCAACAATTGACGTCAAATATTTACATAGATCCAAACAAAAAGAAAAATAATTAATAGAAAACTAGTTAGAACATTTACATATCTACAAAATAGTTGAATTAAAATATTTTGTGACATTACTCCCTCTTCGGAAGAACATCGTCCCGATGTTTAAATTCATCCGTAGAAACACACACAGTCTCCAGATATTCATCGTTCTGGGTTTCTGGATCGTTGTAAGGCTTCATTCGCAAGACATGTACAACATCTTTGTATCTGGCTTTTCTCCGAGATTCATCCACCGTTGTAACTTCGTAGTTGACATCTGATAATTTCTTAGTTATTCGGTATGGACCAAAATATTTCTTTAGGAGCTTCTCTGATAAGCCAACTTTGCGCACCGGTGTGGAGACCCAAACAAGGTCGCCGACGTCGTAATAGACGGGCTTATGCCTTTAAACATAACTTCTTTATCTATGTCCTGCGCTTTGAGTGTTTGTAAGCGGGCTAGCTGCCGTGCTTCTTCAGCGTCCATCATCAAATGACTTATATGCTAGTCCTCCTCATAAACCGGCTGGTAGGGAAACAGAGCGTCCAGCATTGTCTCCGCCTCTCGACCATGTACCAAAAAGAAGGGTGAGAAACCGGTAGTTTCTTGCCTTGCTGTATTATAGGCAAAGGTGATAAAAGGTAAAACAGAATCCCAGTTCTTTTGGTCCACGTCTACGTACATCGAGAGCATGTCAACCAGGGTCTTATTTAATCGTTCAGTCAAGCCATTGGTTCGGGGGTGATAAGCCGTTGTAAAGTAATGCGACATTCCACGCATTTTTGTTAGTTCGTTGACGACTTTGGCTTGGAATGATCGTCCTCGGTCCGTAATCAGTTCTCGAGGAGCTCCATGCTTGATGACAACGTCGTTTACCATAAACTTCGCAACCTCAACAGCTCCTCCGGTCGGTATGGCTTTTGTTACTGCGTATTTCGTAAGGTGATCTGTACAAACTATCACCCAGCGGTTGCCATCCCTAGTCGGAGGGAATCTCCCCAGCAAGTCCATGCCTATCTTCTGGAAGGGAATGGAAACAGGGGCTATAGGCTTAAGATTTCCAGGATGTAGTTGGGGGTAGTTTTCTTGCGCCGTTGGCATTCCCTACAATGTCCAAAATAATTACGAACACTTCTATAAAGACAAGGCCAAAAGAATCTCCTCCGTATTTTATCATACGTTTTGGCAAATCCAAGGTGTCCGGCTGTAGGGGCATCATGGGATGATCTAAGGACCTCTAGACGTAAAGTCCTCGGAATCACCAGCAACCAAGGTCGTCCCAAGGGATCTTTGTGGGATTACAAGGGATTCTTGTAAAGCATGTTGTTGATAATGACAAATCTTTTATAATTCGGGTCTACACAATTTTCAATTATTTTTGTTAATGATGGATCTCGTTGCTGCTCCTTTTCAACATCACACAACACTGCCAAACAAAGTATATCTTCCTCTGTTTCTTCCGCAGTATCTGGTAGAGGGCTTTTAGAAAGGCAGTCGGCATCCTTGTGCTTGCGACCATTTTTATAGCAGACAGCGACTTCATATTTTTGGAGGCGCAGAGCCCATCTGGCCAGACGTCCAGAAGGGTCATTCAAATTCGCTAACCAGCACAAAGAATGGTGGTCGGTCACAACAGAAAAAGGGCGCACAAACAAGTAAGGTCGAAATTTGCTGATTGACCAGACCACTGCCAAACACTCCTTTTCCGTTGTTGAATAGTTTTTCTCCGATTTGGACAGTGTTCGGGATGCATATGCAATTGGCTGTTCACACCCATCCCATAGCTGTACAAAAACAGAACCAATACCAAAGCCACTCGCATCGGTATGGACGTAAATTGGCGCGGCCTCATCAAAGTGGCCCAATACAGGTTCAGAAGTCAATGCCGATTTTAAATTATCAAACGAATCTTCTTGTCTGTCATTCCAACTGAATTGTTTTCCTTTCTTTAGTAATTCGTTCAGCGGCCCTGTTATGTCAGCAAAGCTCTTGATGAATCGGCGATAGTAGGAACAGAGACTCAAAAAGCTTCTGACTTCGGATACATTATTTGGTCTTGGAAAATTCCTCACTGCTTCTACTTTGTCTGGGTCCGGATAAATCCCATCTCCATCTATTAAGTGCCCCAAAACCTTCATACGTCTAGATCCAAAATAACATTTTTCCAAATTAAGTGTGAGACCTGCTTTTGAAAGACAGTTCAGCACCATTTCCAATCGCAGTATATGCTCTTCCATTGTTTTAGAAAACACTATGATGTCATCCAGATAGCAGAGACAGATTTTCCACTCAAGTCCACGTAGAAGGTTGTCCATTATTCTTTCAAAGGTCGCGGGGGCATTACACAACCCGAAGGGCATCACTTTAAATTCGAAGAGGCCGTCTGGGGTTACGAAAGCAGTATTTTCACGGTCATCTTCATAGACTTCGATCTGCCAATACCCTGATTTCAAGTCCATGTTAGAGAAGACAGAAGCTCCCTTTAAAGAGTCGAGGGTGTCGTCAATTCTGGGTAACGGATATACGTCCTTTCTGGTTATTTTATTTAGGCGGCGGTAGTCCACGCAGAACCTCTAGGTTCCATCCTTTTTCTTAACTGAAACGACAGGAGATGACCAGGGACTATCCGATGGTTTTACTATTCCTGATTTGAGCATCTTGTTCACTTCTGTTTAAATAACGCCCCTTTCATAAGGCGACACTCGATAGGGTCGTTGCCTAATAGGAGCATGATCTCCTGTGTCAATGCGATGTTTAACGTCCAAAGATGTTCTTTTTGGGCCTGCCTTCTGGTCTCAAATACGCCTATGAACCTCCTAAGGACATCAAGTAGTCGGTTCCTGTCTTCATGGGATAGGTCAGTATCCATAAGAGACACAAGCCTATCCAAGTCTCCAGTGTTTAGTGTGCTGCACTTGTCTTCTTTCTGGTTAAGATAATCGTCGTCTCCATCCAAAAGGCATACATAGCTGTTGTCTATAATAGATAATTCAGCCACTTTCATACTTTCAGGGATGATCTTAGCATAGTTAGTCCCATTCACCATCCAAACCTTGCCCCTTCCGTGGTTGAGACTAACAATAGAGGCAGAAATAACTATTTTCTTTTCCAACGTTAGACCCTTAGAACACGTAATAGCAACTTCCTGAACTCCCGGGACGTCGCTACACACAACCGTTATCTGTTTGATTGAGTTAGGTGGAATAATGTTATCCTTCAAGGTATGAAAGGTGTCCACTGGATGGGGTTCCTCTTTCATCGGGGCGTCCTTCAGGTAGAGTTCATCGTGCTCGCAGTTAATCTCAGCCTGAGTTAGTTTGAGAAAATCCCAACCAAGTATCACACAATGACTGCACTGTGAAAGTACAAGGAACTCGAATGGTTGGGTTAGTTCATTCACTTAAGTTCTTAAGACACACTTTCCTAAAGCCCTGACGCATTTGGAGTTAGCTACCCTTATAATTGTTCCTTTACTCGATAACATAGGGGTTCTTATGCGACAAAGGAAATTTTCTGATATAACTGAATAGTCAGCTCCAGAGTCCACCAAGGCTAGAACTTCAGTTCCATTTATAGTTACGGTTATAAAGTTCTTCTTTAGTTTGGCAACAGTCGTCGTCAGAGGATTTGAAATTTGTGCGGCCTTACCTCCTACGCAGGTCGCGGGATCTAGTTTCCCTCATTTCCTCTTGAAGATGAGCGGCTGTTCATCCTAGCAGGCGATCTTGATGTTCGACGTCCTGTGGATCGCCCTCTCCCTGGGTAGGGGGAGTCACTCCTAAGTCCACGATTGGGGGGTGACCATGAACCCGTTCCGTTCGCATTTGGCACATAGTCTCCCAATGTCACTGGTCTTCTAGCATCTCTCCTTGTGCGAACATTGGCGAATATTTGTCGCCTCTCTCGACAATACCTGACGACGTGGCCAGGTCGCCCACAATGGAAGCATACTGGTCTGTCATCCGGTGTACGCCATTCCCGGGCTTTGGGAAAAATAGCGGAAGAGTTGTAAAAAGTTCTTCCAGCTTGATCATACGTTGGGGCTGGTCTAGGTTGTTTCATCATAGGACTTGTAGTGGTCCTGGAAATCGGTGCCAGATTCTTCTTTACCTCTTCCCTTATTATTTCCTCTAGGGAATCTGTGGTATGCATGGGCTGAGCAAAGGCTCTCTGAACTTCCTCTTGGACGATCCTTTTAATCAAAGAAGAAATATCGTCTTCCTCGCAAGCCATGGAGGCCACATTTGGGAGTCTCTCAAATTTTTTTGTCGTTATTCTTCGTTTCTTTAATAATTCTATTTTTCTGCACTGACTCAAGAACTGTTCCACATTATCAACGTCCCTGGCAATCAGTATTTGATATACGTCCTCCGCCACTCCTTTCATTAAGTGTCCTAACTTGGTTTCATTGTCCATTCGGGGATCAATCAATTGGCACAAATAAAGCACGTCTTGAATGTAAGATTCAGAGGATTCGTTTGCCTTCTGTGCTCTAATCTTCAGAAGTCCCTCAGCCTTCTTTATCTCTTCTTCCTGTTGTCCGAAGGTTTCGCCGAGAGCCCTCTGAAAAACCTCCCAGGTTGTTAGAACATCTTCATTATTCTCATACCACTACCGTGCAGTTCCGGCCAAAAAGAATATGGCATTCGCCAAACACATAGGATTGTCCCAACTGTTATATTGAGCTATGCGCTTGTAATCCTTTAACCACCTCTGTGCGTCTTCACTTCCATCTCCGGAAAAGGTAGAAGGGCATTTTGGTTGCTGCAACGAGAAGTATGCTGAGGGGACTTGAGCTGGAGTTTCTTCTCCCGATTCGTTCTTTAGCATGATTGGACTTGTTTGATGAAGTTCGGGCTCGGGTGGTAAACCCTTCAATCTGAGACTTCTTCTTAAATTTATGGGATCAGCCGTTTTTCTTTCTTTATTTTTTTTCAAGGCTTTACCCAGCATCTTTACCAAAATGTTGCGATCTTTTCTTTAATTCTGTCGCTGGTAAGCCACGGAATCACGAAGCAAACTCAAAAGTAAGTTTTATTCAACACACTGTCAAATAGAAAAAGCCGACAACAATTATATGCTTTATCCTATCTTACTCTAGACAGTCAGCCTAATAAAAAAAACTAATTCTCAAAATTTACATAGTAGAGGCGCAACAATTGACGTCAAATATTTACATAGATCAGAACAAAAATAAAAAGAATTAATAGAAAACTAGTTAGAACATTTACATATATACAAAATAGTTGAATTAAAATACTTTGTGACAATATTATATATTTATTAAGATGAAACCTTAATACGGTCTAACACTGGCTATCGTTATAAATTTGTTTATTAAACAGGCTATTGTTCTAGCATGTAAAATGTTTTTACAAACAAAAGTATATAATCTAAGGTTTTCTGATCCAGGTTTTAAACTAATATTTACTTATGCTAAATAGGACATTACATGAACAGTAATTTTTACTAAATCAATGCTAGTCAAAAAGCATTGGACACGCTTTAATTTAAATAATAACGTTTTATTTTAAAATTATTACTTATAAAGATACCAAAGAATTTTTTGATCATATTGATTCAAAGAAAATGTAAAATTATTTGTATATGAATAATGAATGGATTTATCGACATTTTCATCTGCTATAAAGTAAAGCATTTGGCTATCTTTTTCCAAGCACTTGAACCTGTCCTTTTTACAAAAATATCAATTTTATCGCTTATAGTTTGGTCTCTGTTGCTAAAAGTGGATGTCCGGTCACACAGCATTGAAACCCAACCTATATCTATTATTCATTGTAGTAATCGGAAAATTCACTTACTCATTAAGCCTCTTCCTATTGCCGCAGTAGACATTCATGGTGATACTTGATAGCATGATAGCTCTGGTAATAAATGGTCGCCTAGTCACAAATAAACGTTATAATCGCTATGGTCATATTTGATCGTTCTGGTTACAAAAGATCGGCTGGTAAAAATTGACCGTCTGGTCACAAAAGATCGCCTTGATTGTTCTAGTACTAAACAGCGCTTTGATTGTCCTTGTAACATATGATCGACTTGATCCTTCTGGTCACAAATGATCGCCTTGATCGCTTTGATAACAGATTTTCGTTTGGTGGCAAAATATCTCTTTGATCGTTCTGGTCAGAAGTGTTCGCCTTGATCCTTCTGGTCACAAATGATCGCCTTGAACGCTATTGAAACAAGTAATAGCTTTGATATTTCTGTTTTCAAATGATCTTTTCAAACGCTCTGGTCACAAATGATCACCTTGATCGTTCTGGCTACAAATGATCACCTTGATCGTTCTGGTCACATATGATCACCTTGATCGTTCTAGTCACAAATGATATCCTTGATCGTTCTGATCATAAATGATATCCTTGATCGTTCTGGTCACAAATGATATCCTTGAATGTTCTGGCAACAAATGATAGACTTGAACGCTCTGGTCAAAAATGGTGACCTGGGGGCAAAAGATTGAATTAAACGCGTGTAAATCGATCAAGCTTGCTAATTTTGAGTCTCCGGTTGTTAAAATGAGGAACCATTGTTGGCGGCTTCAATTGGAGCCTTTATAAGAGGCAGAATGGAATTGGAAATACAAATTGGCCTTTGCCTTTATAAATTTATCTCTTTAATTTTAAATCTCTCTCTCTCTTCCATGATATAAGATTGGAAAAGATGTTCATGAAAATGGGCTGGAAAAGGGTGAATGGTATACAAAATTATTAAATGAAACTGTTGTACTATGTAAAATGTATTTGATATTTTGAGGGTACCAATTTTTTATTATTTTATAATCCTCTTTTCTCGTATATATATATGTTATATTAAAATATTTTTTATTTAAAATTATTATATTAAAATATTATTTTATTTAAAATTATAAGTTCATTGATTCAAATACACTGTTAAATTGACCACCAGAGGTCACGCTTTTCATATAAAACTCATTGTTGTTTTATCCCAATGGCCGGCTCAAAACTTTTGTACATTATGTAAATAAGCTTTTCCTTTTTTATTTTTACGCTTTAAGCCAGGCAGTACTTTTACCAAATTATGTATTTTATACATTCCTTAGCTCAATTAAAGCAACCTCTGATCAAAACCATTATTATTTTTATTTCAAGATTTTTAACCACGACTGCATTACCATAGCATAATCTCAACACAATTCTAAAATCAACAGAAATATCATTTTCTTTATTATTTATAACATATATATATATATATATTATAAAAATAAATAGTTGTATAGTTTTATAGTTAAGTATTCCATTAAAATTATCTTCATCATTTTGATTATTCAAATTCAAATTATAAAATTTGTGAACCGTTATTATTTAGTCTAGATAGAGAGAAAAAAAAATCCTTTACTTCCAAAACATCATCTAGTCAATTATATATTTATAATAAATAACAACAAAAATTTAACAACGTAACGTCTTTTGCATCGGCTTTTACACGTCATTTAGACATACTCTAATCCTATATATAGAATAATAGAAGTGAGAATATATATGATAGTTAGAAAAAAGAGAGAAAGACAGAACCATGCACTTTTAATCAAACTAATAATAAGAAAACAAAAAGTTTTGTAAAGAAGGTAGATAAGATTGTTAGTATATATATATATATTTTTATAATTTTATATTTTATCCTTTTTTTTTTTTTTGATTTTTTAAATTTTTTTATTTTAAAATATGAATATAAATAGTTGTATTTAGTAATATATCTATACTATGAATTAACTTTTGTTATAAGTTTGGTTATTATGTTTTGAAACCCTAATGGTAGACCAGACATATACAAAAAACTTAAATTGGAGTAATTATTGAAAAAAGAGGTCTACTGAACCGGGAATTCTCAAATAGAAATTCAGCGACATTTCATCCCTTCTCTATTATGTCATAGACCTCCTTTCAACCGGATTTTATGTGTTAATATAAAGTTACTTCAGTGAAACATTTATATGAACAGATATAATGTGTACCTACCTTGTCCGCGTCCCTTCAACTGTAAACATCTATTTCTGGATGACACATGTTGAGGGCGGGGGGGACAAAATTAGACCGTTTATTTTGAAGTTGTAGAAAAACAAGACATTCAAAGAAGAAAGAAAAGATAGTTAAGGGAAGAAATCCAAATTTTATAATCTTTACAGCCAGTTAACTTAAAATAATTGATTCAACACTTATTCGTCTTTCAATATTCCTTCAAAAAGGCAAATTATTAGAGTTTAATAAAGCTATTAATTGTGTAAATTCACTTTTATTTAATTTCCATTTTCCTCCCCAGAAATTGGAGATTAAACAAAATGAATTCTATACAATATTACTTTAAAAATCTTGTGAAAAAATCTTCAAATCAGCTATTTAATTTAAGTTTAACTAATTGTTAAAGATTATAAATTTGTAGTAGTTATTATTGAAAGAAATTATAGAAAGTTGATTTAATAAATGGATACTTCCATTTATTTTTTAAAAAGTATTTTATAATTGATATACTGTTGAAATATTTTATTTGTCTGATACTAAATTTGTTTTTAATAAATTCCATGTTTAAATTTTTAACATCTTCTATGAAATTTTCTAATATATTATTTATTCTATAAAATCTTAGAAACTGACCAAAATATATACCTTTACAACAATTTAATGAAATATTAGAATTCATATTACAGTATTTTATAATATTGAAATTATAATTACTTTTTTTATTATAAATTTTAATAGCATTATTTGTAAGGTCTATATTTAGGTCTAAAAAGTTAACTTTTTTGTTTCTATAAATTTTTTCATTGTTCTTAAGTTTCAAGTATTTAGGATAAATTTTAGGTATTAAATTTTTTAACTGTGGATTATTAAATATTATGATGTCATCTACATAACGGAACATTTGCCAGTTAACATTATTTTGTAGAAAGTATTCTCTTTCGTACCAGAATAATATTAAGTTTGCTAATAACGGACTTGATGAAGTTCCCATGGGAACGCCTTCTGATTGAATATATATTTTATTTTTAAATTCTATATAGTTAAAATTTAAAAATGTTTCCAGTAGAGTTTTTGCTGTTTTAAGATCTAATTTAATTGTTTTATATCTGTTATGAATAATTTTAATGTGGAAAGTTTTGTCATTAATGATTTCGTTAAATAAATTGTTTATTTTATTATTTAGATCTCTTAAATTTATTTTAGAATATAGGTCCTCAAAGTCAAATGTGTGTACTGTTTCCATGTTTGTCCAATTGTTCATTAAATAGTTAATGCTTTTTTTATTTGAGTCGATAAATTTATAATTATATTTATTAGTTAATTTATTTATAATAAATTGTAGTGTTGAAGCTAATTGTATATCAATGTTTTTTATAACTGAATTATACCAGATGTGATTGTTCTGAAAGAAATAGGTTTTTTGTGTAGTTTAGGAATTATATAGAACTTTGGTATGTTTGGATTTTTGTAGTGATTATAAATTTTTAGTGAATTTTCAACGTTTTTGATGTCTTTTTTGATTTTTGTGGCTGTAGTTCTAGCAAAAGTGTATTTATGATTATTATCAATTTCCTTTTTTAGTATATCGTGGTATAGATTTTTACAAATTATAGATAAGTTATTGGAACATTTATCTATAGGAGTGATAATAAAGTCCTTCTGTAGATTAATTATATTTTCTTTAAAAGAAGGAATATCTGAATTAGGTTTTGTGTATTTAAGTGTATTATTATAATAATTTATAATTTCCTTTTTAATATTATGTTTCCATTCCAGAAAAGTAAATTCTGGAATACTGTATTTTATACTAGTTTTATTTATGAAAATATCTATATCTTTTAATATAGATTTAATTGTATTATTATAATTGTGTTTAATTTGAGGTATATATTTATACCCTTTATTTAAAATATCCTGATATTCTGGATTTAAAAAAGAAAAATTGCTAGTTAATATATGACCAGAAAACTTATATTTATCAATATAGTTGTTGCAATTACATTTATTTTTTTTTTAAATTTGCCAAATTATTAATAAATTGGTTATAATTGCAAACTAAATTACCTATATTTTTGTTGTATCTCCAGATTGTTTTGAAATTTAAATTTTTTATAGGGAAAAGATTATTAATGTTTTGGTTATTAAAAATATCATTAAACTTAATATGATTAAAAAAATTGTTATTAAATTTAATGATAATATTAATGTTATTAGTAGATTGTTTAATTTTTCTGTATTTAAAGATGTCGTGTGTGATATCTATTAATCTGTTAGTCAGATTATGAATTTTAATATATTCTATAAGTTTGATAAATTTATTATTATTTAGTTTAAATAATGTTTTAATAAATTTATCGACGAAGTTGTTAGTGTACATTTGTTTTGGGTCCAGTAATTCTTCAAATTCAATGTAACCTAATTTATTGGTAGTTTTACCTCTAGTTTTATTAGGTTTAGTTTTAAATTCATTTTTTTTTTGTATTTGCAGCTGATTTCATAAGTTGAAATTTCTTCTGTTTGTGGTTTGTATGTGTAGTTTAATTCGTCATTAAGTCCATAAGGGAATAATGTGTTGTGTTTATAAATGTAGTTGTTTTCTAATAATAGTCGTTGTTTTTTGTTTTGACATATGTCTAGTATTTCTATCTTAAAGTTGTTAAAAGTATGTAATTGATTGTGTTCTTTCATCTGTATGGAGTTTTATTTATATTAGAATATCTAATATATAATTAAATTTGTATATTATATTATATATAAAAATATATCATAGAGCAAGCTCATATGAATTAATATAGTGTAAAAACTATATAATAAAAATATAACAGTGATTCTACATTTAAAACTTAAGGAGCAAACTGATAAGAATGATAAATCATATTAAGTAGATTTGGTTAGATTAGCAAGCTAAATCTAAATTAATTATAAAAATAAATAGTTGTATAGTTTTATAGTTAAGTATTCCATTAAAATTATCTTCATCATTTTGATTATTCAAATTCAAATTATAAAATTTTGTTGATATTTATTATTTCAAATATTAATTTTCATTCTATGATTTGATTAATCTGTGGACTATTTTATTCTGTGGTGTTGATTGTGTATGTATATATATAGGTATTTTCTTTGTATGAGTGTGGTTGAGAATCTGTGTGGAGACGTATGAGTTTCTAAAACTCTTTTTATAGTAATTTGACTTCATTGTAATTAGTGACTTCAATAAAGAAGCTTTTTTACTGATTATAGAAAATAATTATTAAGATTCTCCCAACAATTGGTAGCAGAGCGCGGTTGAATTTAAATTTATGCAAATCAAGATTGATTGAAAAATTTTTAGAAAAAAGAAAAGATGCAAAATTTTAATTTATCTCCAATAGAAAAACTTTCAGACAAAAACTACTTGATCTGGGCAAATCGAATTGAAAGTGAATTACGGGGATTAAAATTATGGAGAAGAATTATAGAAGAAGAAGAAGTGGAAAAACCAATAGAAACAGACAAGAAATTTGATGAAAAAATGAAAATCTGGGAAGACTGGGATGACGACAATGCCATTGCAAGAAATTTGATGAATAGAACAATGAATGACACTCAAGTGCTGAAATACTCTAATCCTATATATAGAATAATAGAAGTGAGAATATATATGATAGTTAGAAAAAAGAGAGAAAGACAGAACCATGCACTTTTAATCAAACTAATAATAAGAAAACAAAAAGTTTTGTAAAGAAGGTAGATAAGATTGTTAGTATATATATATATTTTTATAATTTTATATTTTATCCTTTTTTTTTTTTAAACGATTTTTTAAATTTTTTTATTTTAAAATATGAATATAAATAGTTGTATTTAGTAATATATCTATACTATGAATTAACTTTTGTTATAAGTTTGGTTATTATGTTTTGAAACCCTAATGGTAGACCAGACATATACAAAAAACTTAAATTGGAGTAATTATTGAAAAAAGAGGTCTGCTGAACCGGGAATTCTCAAATAGAAATTCAGCGACATTTCATCCCTTCTCTATTATGTCATAGACCTCCTTTCAACCGGATTTTATGTGTTAATATAAAGTTACTTCAGTGAAACATTTATATGAACAGATATAATTTTTTTCTCTCTATCTATACTAAATAATAACGGTTTACAAATTTTATAATTTGAATTTGAATAATCAAAATGATGAAGATAATTTTAATGGAATACTTAACTATAAAACTATACAACTATTTATTTTTATAATTAATTTAGATTTAGCTTGCTAATCTAACCAAATCTACTTAATATGATTTATCATTCTTATCAGTTTGCTCCTTAAGTTTTAAATGTAGAATCACTGTTATATTTTTATTATATAGTTTTTACACTATATATATATATGGTGGGATCAATAAATAAGGTGAATTATAATTTATTAAAAAAAATAAGAACGATATTAAATATTAGGACTTGATTTATTCAAAATATTCACCTTGGCTTTCTATACATCGTCTCCATCGTTCTGACAACTTGTGCGTAGAAGGAAGCGTGTGCAAAAAATCTTGCCCACTTTCTGGACATCTTCATCAGGGTCAAATCGCTCTCCCTTTAACTCCTTCTTTAGTAGTCCAAAAAGGAAATAGTCAGAGGGGGCTAGGTCTGGACTATATGCAGGATGTTCTAAAACTTCAAAACCTAATTTAATGATTGTAGATACAGTTTTACATGATGTATGCGGCCTTGCATTATCATGAAGGAAGAGAACACCTTTACTAAGCTTCCCTCTTCATGTAATTCGTCCATTTTTGAACTCGTTAACCCATTTATAAATGTTTTTTTGAGGCAAACAAGACTCACCATAGATATTTTTCATTCTTTGGCATATTTGAGATGTTTGAATACCTTCTGCATTCAAGAAACGAATAAATGCACGTTGTTCAAGCGTGGTGCAATCCTTCAAGGGAGCTTCCATTTTAGTTTATTTATAAGTCTCGCGCCGCGCGTGGGAAAAAAGAACAGAACACCTTAAATAGTCTCTCGATCTTATATTTTAATATTCTGTGGTTTGAATTATTTTTGCCTTTTTAATTTTTAAAAAATAAGATAATCCACCTTATTTATTGATCCCCCCTTGTATATATGTTATATAAAAATATTATTTTATTTTAAAATTATATTTCATAGATACAAATACTCTGTTAAATCGACCGCCAGCGGTCAGGCTTCCCCTATAAAAACTTGTTGTTGTTTTTATCCCATTGGTTGGGCTCAAAAATCATAACTTTTGGTTAGGGGCCCGTAAAACCATATTTTCTCTCTTATCCCATTGGCCGGCTCAAAACTTTTGTACATTATGTAAATAATCTTTTGTTTTCCTTATTCTACTCGCTTTAAGCCAGGCATTACTTTTATCAAATTATGTTCTTTTATATATTCCTTTAGTTCAATTAAATTACTGATCAAAATTATTTTTATTATCATACTTTCAAGATTTAACCACGACTGCATTACATTACCATAATCCTCAACATGATCAAAAATCAAGCAGAAAATCAAATCTCTTTTTTTTTTATATATAACATATATATATATATGGAAATTTTGCCAGGGAGAATATTGTTCTAAAGAGACAAAGGTCGCCTCTCCCGTCAAAATAGACACCATCTATTGACCGTTGCCGCAAATTAGCGGCCTCGGGTCGGCGACAACACCAGCTTTGGCAAACTGAAAAGCGTCCACCTAGAGACCATAGTTTTGGGCTAATGGCCCTCGTCAGCCTAGGGCGGACTTTGTTCCATGAGATCCACACGGAATCCAATGGAATCTTCACAATCTGCCAAAGAGGTGTTTAGCTGGCAAAGTGGCTGGGCCAAATCTATGGCTAAAATATAGATTGAAATTTTCCCTGGAGGATATTGATCTGAAAAAACCATGGTCCATAGATGGACGCTTTTCAGTTTGCCAAAGCTGGTGTTGGGGCTTTGTCGCCGACCCGAGGCCGTTAGTTTGCGGCGACGGTCAATAGATGGCGTCTAGCTTTGACGTCTATTTTGACGGGAGAGGCGACCTTTGTCTCTTTATATATACATATTGCCACGTGGAAAATTACGGAAGACCAACTTCGGGATGAAACAACAATTTATTTCAGGCAAGAACAAACTATGTATGGTAAACAAAAGATAACCTACGAGGGAAATTTACAGAGTAGCAAAATATAAACATAAAAAAAAAATGACCACTCTGTTAATAAAAATAATAAAATTAATAAATACTTTGTTACATAGCTTCTTCCCTATGGGAGCTGTGACCCACAGCTAGCAATTATTGTAGATACTGACATGGATCTGACGTGCTTCTGCCAAGGATTCCATCGAAGTCTTAGAACTTTGTTCCTAGTACCCTTTTCTTGCGGCGTGAAGAGCGGCTTTGTCGTCGTATCGTCTATAGGAACATCGTCATTTTCGAGGGAAGTCTTGGCTTTAGCAAGGCGGTGGAATCCTGGAGTCAGTCTCCGAAAATGTAGATCACAGCTCCCATGGCCTCTAGGTCTTTTCGGCGATCTTCAGTTCGTCTTCCCTAATTTACCCAGCATCTCCATCAAAATGCCACGTGGAAAATTAGGGAAGACCAACTTCGGGATAAGACAACAATTTATTTCAGGCAAGAACAAATTATGAGAGAGTTGAAATTTATTATTATTATTATTATTATTATCACGACGTGGGTAAGTGTAAACACATTTTTTTCCCTCTCAAAAAAAAAAAAAACTGGAAAATTGATCAAAAATAGCGCCAAAATGTGATAATTTTTCAATATTAAAAACAAACATTTTCGAAGTAGTAAAGGGCAAGGTAAAAATATGTATCAAAAAATGAGAAATTTCGAAAATTTGATCAATTAGTGTCTTAGAAAGTTGCAAACACGTGCTTTTACAAACGTGATAATATGATGCATTAGCGCGCCATCTGTTATCAAAATTCAAAACTATTTTAAAGGCGTAAGATTCTTTTTGATATTAAACAATTTTTAAACGTGATAGTATTGTTAAGCCTCATTTTATTTAGCGATTTTTTATTTATTTATTTATTTTTTTTGTTCATGTTGGTAGGATTTGTGTGTGTTAAATTTATTCCCATTTTTCTTCTTTATCAGATTGTGAATGGCTGAAAACAACCTTCAAGAAAATATCAACTTGAATCCTACATTAACTTGGAGGCAGAATGGTCACTCCAGCCAGTCAGATGAAGATATAGAGAGAGAAGTGAGAATATCTTTCTTATCCAATCATTTTATAAATATGCCGATAGAAAGGGAAGGGCAGGAAGAAATTATTGGCCTAAAATCCAAGAAGAATACCGAAAAAGCCGATTTGGACGCGCAATAAAAAAATCTTGGTACTCTAAAAATAAAGGTTTACAAGCTTATCAAGGACGAAAGATACATAGATATCGTCAATGAATACAGAGGGACATCCAACAGATCTGCACCTGTTGTAAGCCAAAGTCAGAAAGAAGACGAAAGAGAAAGTACCCCAAATGTTCCAGACAACGGTGAGCAAACCAGTGACAGTAGAATTTGCGATAGTGAAATCACCAATAACCAAATAGGCCAAGAGGAAGCTGAGAGAACAAACGAAAGGGAAGATAGGAATCCATCAGAACTAGTAAGCCAACCAGATAAGGAAAAAGAAACAAATGAAGAGACAACCAGCGATAACCCAGTAAACATAGAATTGCGGCTGAAAGTAACAAGGGCAATGGAGAAAGCGACAGAAGAGTGCTCGAACAAACCAGTTAATGAGGGGACATCGACGTTCAAAATCCCATATGTAAAATATAAAAAGCATATTCTAGAGGAAATTAACAATTATATTGAGGAAAACCTAATGGGGAATCTGAACTTGGAAAAAATCAGCAAAATTATTTATGCAGCGCAAATGGCATATGAACAGTTAACCAAAAAGCCGCAAAGAGCGGGGGACTGGAAATATCCATTGAACAAATCAATCCAAGAGAAAGAAAATATGATTAAAATAATTGAAAAACTAATAGAATCTGGAAAAATGAACAGCAAAGAAAACCAGATGGTAAAACAAGTAGCCAAGAAATATAGAAGCGACCCCAGGAAAATATCAGACTTAAAAATAGTTCAAGGAAAAATAAACCAAGAAATAAAAGTAATACAGAAAAGAATAGAGGTATCAGAAAAAAGAAGTGAATTCAATAAGACAAATTATATGTTTAGGGGAGCATTTTACAGAAAATTAAAGCCACAAAAAGCAAATGAAGGCCCCATTAATGAAGAAGATTTAACAAATTTCTGGTCCAAAACTTGGACGAAGAATCAAGACCTCGATATTCCGGAATACCTCATCCAGAATATTGAGAAAACAAACAAACCTATCGAGCAAATAGAAATAACAAAAGAAGAATTCGAGGAAACATTGAAAAATTTGCCAAATTGGAAAGCAGGCGGTATAGATAAAATTTATAATTTCTTTATTAAAAAATTGACCCCGCTACACGAAGATCTATATAAAGCAGTTGTTCAAGCTATAAGGAATCCAGTAACAATTCCAGATTGGATGTTTACTGCAATAACCTTCTTGTTTCCTAAAGGAGGAGAGAACACCCCCAGAAACTACCGCCCCATAAGTTGCATGAGCAACCTGTACAAATTAATCACGCGGATATTATCTAGAAAGCTGAACAAATACATAGATAAGGAACGATATCTGTCTATCAATCAAATAGGAACGACGCAGCGAACTCAAGGCGCCAAGGAACAGGTATTATTAAACAAATCTATATGCAAAGAACACGCAAATAAACTGAAAACCATGTGGATCGACATAGCGAAAGCTTTTGACAGCATCGACCACAAATACTTGCTTAAGATATTGGAAGCATCAAGAGAGTTCCAAAAGAAATTCAACAATTCGCAAAAATTGCCCTTGACAAATGGCAAGCACAGCTGTACTATGGCAAGCAGTGCCTCAAAACAGTTAAAATAGAAAGAGGAATATTGCAGGGAAATGGGCTATCACCTCTATTCTTTGTCATGTGCCTCGAGCCGATAACAAGGGAGCTCAACAAAGAAGACAGTCCCCAAGTGGAGATGAGAGTAGGAGAGGAAAAATTAATATAAATCACCTATTGTTTATAGACGACATAAAAATATTTTCCTATAGCGACAAGGATCTTGAGCTCTTAGCGAACATGACAACTCAGCTTTTAAATAATATAGGCTTCAAAATCAACCCGACAAAAACAGCGACAAACTCCACAGAAATTCAGGAATTTGGGACACTAACAGAAAAAGAAACATATAAATTTTTAGGTGTTCTAGAGGATAACACCAGCGCAGTCGTCCCAGAAAATAAAGAGAGAATAAAAAGAGAAATAGTATCCAGAATGGAATCTTTAGCGGAAACCAAGCTGAACGCTAAAAACCTCTTCGCTGCTTTAAACGAATTTTCGCTCTCGCTCATAAACTACTACGTTGGAATCGTGGAGTTTAGTGAGCGAGAACTAGAAATGTTGGACCAAAAGGTGAGAACAACGCTGAGCAGATACAAAATCCATCTTAAGCCAGCAAATAAAGAAAGACTATATCTTCAACGCGAATACATGGGAAGAGGATTGGTGAACTTGGTACAAAAAACGAAAGAATTCTGCTAAGCCTCTACAAGTATATATTTGGGGGGGGAGACAACAAAAAGAAAGGCAGCCATTAAAGCGTGTGAACAGGACGAAAACACAATGCTCACACACATTCAACTAGAAAATAAGTACAAAATAGAAGCCCAAAATATCACAATGAAAACTCTGAAAGAAAAACAGATTGAAAATCTAAGAGGAATTATTGGCCATAAAATAATCCACAGAACATTTTTTAAAAATGAAGACCAACCGTTATTGGACATGATAGAATCCTCACAGTGGCTCAAAACGGGAAACAACACACCACAAAATGAAGGGTTCTACATGTTCATACAAGATAGAAACGTGTTCCCGAAGGATAAAAACCTGAAATGCCCTCACTGTGAAAAGGTACAGAGGACGGTGGACCACCTTGCTACAAACTGTGGAAGATTGCTTCCTTACGACTACACTGAGAGGCATAATGAAGTGGTGAGATGCGTCCACTTCAACTTGGCTAGAAAATATAATTTCACAGAGAACAAGAAGATAAAGCTCCACAAAATAACGACTAAGATTGAAAATTCATACGTCAAGATAATAACGGACCTGCCAATGATAAGCGATATCAATATCAGAGCTAACAAACCTGATATAATAGTATATGACAAAATAAAAAAAGACATAACAATCATAGAGATAGGCGTTACCTCCCAAGACAATATCCAAACTACGGAGCTGACAAAGAAAATAAAATACCAGCTACTGGCAAGGGAAATGGCCCAAACTGAAAAATGCCCGTAAAAGTAGTGCCGATGGTCGTAACATGGGATGGAATAGTAACTAAATATAACAAACAATACAGGAAGGAAATAAACATTAGAAAAAGGGACTTTGCATATATTCAATCCCTGGAGCTGAAAAGACGATGGAAATTATCTCAACAGAAAAGAAGAATGAACCTCACGATGGGTTACAGAGAAATAAAGAAATGGAAGCCATGGATAGATTGTTGGAACGATGTAGGGAGCTGGCATGTGATGACGAGGAAGGTGGAACACCGGACTTGGAGCACAGGGATACGACGACCATAGAAGAGATCCAGGAGAACGACATAGAGCAGATGACTGGAGACCTGACAGACAAGAATGGATCGAGGACAGGGGACTATCTTATCGAGAAGCCACTAGGAGAGGCCATAGAAAGACTGCTGGAGAGCTGCAGGACATCAGGGGACCTTATCTGCGAGGGCCACAGCACTGACCAGGAGTCAAGATAGCAAATGTAAATATCTTTGTTTACTTTTACTGTTGTCATTTATTGAAGTTGTAAATAAAAATATGTAAATAGACTGACCATTCGCTACACTTTCTAGAGAAAAACTTGTAACCTTTTTGAAAAATAAATTATTATTATTATATTCAAATTAATAAATACTTTGTTACAATATACAGGGTGATCCAAAAGTCCCGCACTATTTTAAAAATTAATAACTCCGCGAATATTTGCGCTAGAGCAATGCGGTAAACACCATTGTATTCAGGATGCAATGGGATTTTTTATGGCAAATAATGAAAAATTCGAAATTGATTTTAGTTACAATTTTATTCGCCAGATGGCGCTCTACCAGAATCAGAGATTCAGCGGCCAGATTGTTTGATAAATTGAAAATATAACTGATCGACAAGTATTTTCCCTTTTTGAATACCAGGAAAGAACCCTAATAATATCAAATAACAAATTAATAAACACCAATTCGCCAAAAGTATGAAGAATTGGTTAACGATTTTCAAATACAATCAGAGATATGTAAAATAGGTAAATGCAAATTAAAACATGTAGCAAAAATATGTATATTTTATATGAGGTTTTGTGAAATAGATTGAATGTTTGAAAAACACTGCTGATATCAATACACGAATTTTTGAAATGTTAATATAGTACCAAAAATTATGATGGCACTATTAATAGGATTTCTTGCTATAAGAAATGTGTAGTTTCTTGACTGATT
The DNA here is from genome assembly GCA_030710605.1 of Cordylochernes scorpioides. Lineage (NCBI taxonomy): Eukaryota > Metazoa > Arthropoda > Arachnida > Pseudoscorpiones > Chernetidae > Cordylochernes > Cordylochernes scorpioides. Next base: position 26,951,348 of record CP092872.1, read on the forward strand.
GGCTACCCTTGACTATTTAACTGGATATTTGTCATGATCCAACAAATGAAATATAGAGGGTAGTGACAAAATATATTTGTCGTACTTTATTCCAAATATCCTATGGGCTTGTCAAATGTTATCATTGTTTATTATACTGTACACAATTTTAAAAAATGTGTCCCCTCAAATAAAAATAATTTTTAAAGCGACCTTTTGCGTTGAAAAACGTGGTAGTAAAATCATTTTGTATTATTTTTTTTTCGCAAAATTTCTAAAGTTATTTGTGTACAGAAAATATTTCTTATGCTATTTCTTTTAATGAGCGAAAAGCGAAAACTAAACATAAGGGGGAAAATTGTGTGTACCAGTATTATTCGAGACGTTATAACACTCTGGTTTGCACGACATAATATGTGAGCAAATGACAAACAAAATATTACTGTTCACAAAAAATAGAGTCAAGATGTGAGGACAGCATTTATTATCCCCATATCCCAACACAAAGAGCTGCAAAATATTGGTTCATAATATAATACATGGCAGCTTATATAACACATGAGGTAACTGCTTTCTCTCTTGTATTAGATCACAATCCTTGCTCAATGTGGCACCCTTCATTCTCAATCACCGCCTGGAGACGATAAATGACAGAATGGACAGCATTAAATAGCATATCTGTTGAAATTGATAAAACGTGCCATCTGATAGGAGCCTTCAACATGGCCAATGTGGTAGGCCAGCATCGATAAACACACGATTTAATGTACCCCCATAGACAAAGATCGCAAGGCGTCAAGTCTGGTGATCTTGGAGGCCACTGGTATATAAAGTGGCGACTTATCATACGATTTTCACCGAACGTATCCTTCAGCAATTGTTTGGCACCTCGGGAGATATGAGGAGGTCCTCCATCTTTCATGAATGTTATTTCGCTTAGTGCTTTTGCCCTGCACAATATGGGAATACCCTTTTCTCTCTCAAAGGTTGAACATAACGTTCACCAGTTACAAAAACAGTTTTAAAAGTTCTTCCATTGATTTTTCAAAGAAAAATGGCCCAATAATAAAAGAAGTGAACCCACACAAAACTAACTCTAGGCTGGTAAAGTGGCATTTCTGTAAAAATCCTAGGGTTTTCTGTTGCCCAAATGCGGCTGTTTTGAATGTTAAATTCTCAGTTTAGAGAAAAGTGAGCATCATCTCTCCACAGAACATTCGACAGCCAGTTTTCATCAATATCAATTTGCCGTAAAACCCATGCAGCGAATTCTTGACGCATCTCAAAATCGCCAACTTTCAGCTCGTGAAATCTTTGAATTTTGTATGGGTACACACAATAGAGACATTAAGTGAAGCGTCTTCGGATATCACAATCATACTCGACGAATTTAACGCCAAAAGTTCAATTTGGGGATCACCTGTCCAGGATAACAAAAGTCAGCAGGTTGAGGACATGCTAACCGACCTCGACCTTACACCGTTAAATAACGGTGAGAACACCTACCTATCTAAGTCCACAGGCACAGAATCCGCAATAGACATCACAGCGATAAATTACAACATCGCACCCACAACACAATGGAAAATCCTGAGCGGTGCAATCAGTGACCACAGACCAATTTTAACAACCCTAAACTTCAAAATTTGAGAATGTCCATTAGAATAAAAGAACATGGAACTTTAGGAAAGCCGACTTGAAAAAAATTCACAGAAAAGCTTGAAGAACTGTGCAACGAAAAATTGAATTACAGAACGCTTGACAAAAACTTGGAAAAATTCTCTTCGAACATTTCAAAAGCTGCAAAAGCATCGATACCTAGAGGTAGACGTAAAGACCTGTGGATACCTTACTGGAAGGACCACAACATCGAGGCAATGATTTCAGAGAGAGAGACTATTGGAAATATTAACGAATGACTCGTTAAAGCAGAGTGCCAATTGATTTATTGGTTATACAAGTTTAGAGAAAATCAAAAGAGGGATAGAATGACAGTTGTAATCAGCTAGCAGCAGGCAGGAAAAGGAAAAAGGGTTAGGTAGTGACGTCACACATGGTATATGGTGGCGCCGCCGCAGTGTACATGTGCCAAGGTCGACTCGGGATGAAACAGCGACTCTATAAATTTCACATTTCTAACACTCCCTCTTGAAATTTATAACGTTCAAGTTTTCTAGGAGCCGCCTGAAGTGTTTCGGTCCCAAAGGTTTCGTCAGGAGGTCAGCCGTCTGCTGAAGAGTGCTGACATATCTTGTGATCAGCTCCCCATCTTCCTGTTTAGTACGAATGTAGTGATATCGTACATCAATGTGCTTCGTTCTCTTATGGAACTCGGGATTCTGCACTAGCTTTATGGCTGCTTGATTATCCATGTTGAGTACTGTGGGTCTGTCCATCTTAATCCCGATATCCTTAAGAAGTCTGCGTAGCCAGACCATTTCTTTAGTAGCAGCACAGGCAGCAATATATTCACTTTCTGTTGTCGAGAGGGCAACTGTCGATTGCTTTTGGCTTGACCATGAAACAGCACCATGGTTTAACATGAAGATGTAACCTGTAGTACTTTTCCTTGAATCAATGTCCCTAGCATAATCGCTATCTGAGTAACCTGTTAACTCTTGATGGCTAGCGTACAATATTCCTAATTGTGGTGTTGCTTTCAAGTAGCGAAATACATTTTTAATTGCTGTCCAGTGTGTCTGTCCTGGGTTGTCAAGGTATTTACTTAACTGTGATGTTGCAAAAGCTATGTCCGGTCTAGAAACAGAAGAGGCAAACATTAGTGAGCCTACGGCTTCTCTGTAAGGAAATTTTGGTGAATTTCCATTTTTATCTAAGTCTGGGCAATCAGCTTTAGTTAGGACTGTACTCGGGTCCATGGGTACTGCTGCGGGTTTGCAATCAATCATGTTGAATTTATCTAAAATCTTGTTTATGTATGAAGATTGGTGGATATAGATCTTCGATCTATCCTCTGATTGTTCAATCTGAAGTCCTACCAAATAATCTGCATCTCTAGACGTTATATTGAACTCGTGAGATAGTTCCTGGACGATAGAATCGATATCGTCCTTGTTCCGAGACATGAGAAGTGAATCATATCTGACAACAGGACTGAAAGTGTCAAAATAGTCTACGTTCTTCCTTTGTGTGTAACCCTTAGCTACAAATCTAGCCTTAAATTTAGGTGCCGTAGAGTTGGGATGGGATTTTAGCTTATAAACCCATTTACTTCCTATTGGCTTATATCCGTCTGGTAGGGTTTCGAGTGACCATGTGTTATTAGATTCTAACGCTTTTATTTCTTCTTTCATTGCATCCAACCATTTTTCGGCATTTGGACTTTCCATAGCATCTTTATAGGTTGAAGGCTCATCGACAAAATGGTAGTTACAAGAATCTGCTTTCTTTTTAGATCGAGTTATCATCGGGTGGAATGCCGACGGCGTGGGAAATTGTAGCGCTGTAGGTGATTCATCCTCGGTCGGTGGTGCCGGCAGGTTAAAGTCAATGTTTATTGGGATGAGGTTTTCTCCCTCTAGTTCGTAATGTTGGAGTTTTGTCTCGTTAAAAGTAACATCTTTAGAGATAGAAATCTTTCTAGTAGAAGGGTTCCAGAGTCGAAAGTTAGTGCATGTTTTATCGTACCCTAAGAAAATCATCTTTTGTGATTTCTTATCCCATTTCCTTCTACGTTCTTTAGGTGTATGCAACCATGCTTCACAGCCGAAAATCTTTCGATTATATAAACTAACTTTTCTTCCGAAAAAGAGTTCATAGGGTGTGGTATTGGGAGCTTGTTTAGTGAATGTTCGGTTTAGAATGAAGGTTGCAGTATTGCAAGCTTCTGCCCAAAGTTCTTCGGGAAGATTTCGTGCGCACAGCATCGATCGAGCTGCTTCGACAATAGTTCTATTGTCTCGTTCTACGCGCCCTATCTGTTCGTGAACATATGGAGCTGACAATTCATGCACTATTCCGAACTTTCTGCAAGTATTTGTGAAATCTTTACTGGTATATTCTAGTGCATTATCGGTTCTAATCACTTTAATTTTATTGCCTGTTTGATTATAACTGAATCTAGCAAAGTTTTCAAATTTGTGTAGAATATCGGATTTGTGTCTAATGAAATCTATATGGCGAAAGCCACTGGAATAATCTTTGAATAAAATGAAATAAAGTGATCCTCCTATTGATTGTGTTGGCATAGGGCCGCAGATATCACTTAGAATGAACTCACTAGGATTGTACTCCTTTGTTTCAGACAAATGACTAGGCTTTCTGTGAGCTTTTCCTTCTTGGCAGCCTTGACAGAAGAAATCGTCTTCTTTTATGTCCTCGGGTTGCAAACCGTTGATCAATCCTTTCTTGGCCATTTCTCGAATAGTGGTGAGTGAGATGTGTGTTAGTCTTTCGTGCAACAGTTGGAGGTTGTTGATCTTTGCAGAAAATCCTTGTGAAGATGAAGTAACTCGGAACATCATCTTGTAGAGCCCACCTTGGCGTTGTCCAACTGCTTTCAGATCTTTTCTTGAGTAGATGCGCAGCTCATCCTTGTCGATGTCTATCGGTATCCATTTTCAGTGCACACTCCCAGGCTGAACAAATTTTTCTCGAGCTTCGAAGAGTAGAGCACATTCCTGATTAATGTTGCAATCCATTCTCCATTAACCATGGCAAGGATTTCAATGTTACCTGTACCTTCTGCAAGGACGGAAGTGTTGTCTCCAAGGTATATTCTATGATCGTTGTGGATCGGAGTGAAGGACTTGAACCATTCACGTCGGAAGGTCATGCTGCAGCTAGCTCCGCTATCTGCCCACCATATGTCGCAATCATTCCACTTTAGGATGGTATCAGCGTTGAAACCTTTATGATCACAATCACCTGCTTGGTTCTTCCGCTTCTCGTTTTTCTTCTGCTGGTCGGCAATCCGTTTCCGACATTCCCGTGACCAATGACCAATCTTGTGACAATAATGGCATTCAGTCTTTTTCTTTAGTTCCTATATCTTTCCTGAATCAGTCTTCTTTATGTTATCTTCTTTGATTCTTGGTTTAGTCTGTTGGTAGAATGCTGTACCTTGCGAGGAATCGGCCTGCTGGTTTCTACATTCTTCAATCGGAAGACGTGCTGATAAGTTCTCTAGAGTCTGCGTAATCGGCGCTTGAGACTCCCATGCTGGAATGAAATACCGCATGCTCGAAGGAAGAGAGTTTATTATCTTTGCCACTTTCTGGTCATCTGTAATCGTTCCTCCTGCATCCTGAATTCTTGCACTAAGATTTTCAATCTTGGCGATATAGCTGCTGACATCCTCTGATGACGACATTCGGGCGTCAAAAAATTGTTGCCACAACATGCCAATTGCGATCTCTGATCTCTGTTCGTGGATGGACATGAGCCTTGTCCACATTTGAGCGGCAGTTTTACAGGACATCAAAGGTTCTAGAAATCTTAATTCAAGTGCCTGTGATATAAGCATTCGGGCTTTGATATCTTTGGCGTGCCATGCATCCTGTATAGCAGAGGTAGCGTCACTTACCTCTGGTTTGATTTCTTTGCCGTCCACGATATCCAAAATTTTATTTTGCTCTAATAGTAGTCGGAACTGAAATTTCCAAAGGGAGAAGTTTTCGCCTTTGAACTGGCGGACTTGATTCTCAAGGTGCGTCATATTTAGCACGAGTTACGCTTAGCAGTTTTACTTTAGGTTTGCTTCTTCAAATTTGGGGCGTAGTCAGGACCCATAACCTATTGGAAATATTAACGAATGACTCGTTAAAGCAGAGTGCCAATTGATTTATTGGTTATACAAGTTTAGAGAAAATCAAAAGAGGGATAGAATGACAGTTGTAATCAGCTAGCAGCAGGCAGGAAAAGGAAAAAGGGTTAGGTAGTGACGTCACACATGGTATATGGTGGCGCCGCCGCAGTGTACATGTGCCAATGTCGACTCGGGATGAAAAAGCGACTCTATAAATTTCACATTTCTAACAGAGACAATATCAATGAACTTCTTAAAAAATAAAACAGAAGAAAACAGAAAGGAACTCATTGAAATTAGACACAAAATAGAACAAGAAATTTGGATATGCAAACAAGAAAAATGGCAGAATTCTGCGAAAAAATGGATCCAAGAAAGAACAGCCAACACTGGAATATGATTAGAGTGTTAGAGAACAATCAAAACCAACACCAATCCTCCAATACTCTAACCGATATGAATAGAACAGCGAGAACGAGAACAAACAGATGGCTGTCATAATTGCTGAATATCTTTCAAGCACTTCCATACTCAACTATACGAATGAAGACAGGACTCTAAAAATAATATAAACCAGTTAGTTAAACAAGCAAGAAACTTCCATCAACAAGATATTTTCTCGAGAGACTTCACACTGAATGAGCTAAACTTATCAATAAAAAAATCCAAGAGGTCACCAAGAGATAATCTAATCTTTGGTCAAATGATTAAACACTTTGAAGACAAAGCTAATAATCAACTCCTACGAATACTGAACATTTCATGGCAAACTGGTAAACTACCAAAGAATCGGAAGATATCAATTATAGTGCCAATACTGAAGCCAAACAAAGATGCCAAGGAATACAAGAACTATCGGCCAATTGCTCTCACCAGCATACTTTGTAGAATACCAGAACGAATTATCCACTCTAGGCTCATAGTCTGGCTCACTAACAATAATAAGATAAACCTCTACCAAACTGCCTATAGATCCCAGCACTGTACGACTGATCAACTGTTCTACTTCTGTCAATCAATAATAGATTCGTTCCAAGAAAAACCGCCAAAGAAGACCACGGCTATATTCCTTGATATGACCTCAGCTTTTGATCGAGTGTGGAGGGAGAAATTACGTGAAAAGCTGCACAACATCGGAGTAAGAGGAAAAACCTTAATCTGGATTGCAGACTTCTTAAGGGGAAGAAGGTTAAAGGTTCGGGTCAATGGAGAATTTTCCAAGGAAGGAAGAACATGGGCTGGTGTACCTCAAGGATCTGTGCTCAGTCCTCTACTCTATCTGCTATATATTAACGACTACATCCTTACCTCACTGAAGACACAAAGGTTGCCTGTTATGCAGATGAAATAGCCATATGGCACACAAGTAGCAGCATAGAAAAATCGTAAAAAATACTGAACACATCAATGAGAGGACTGGAAAAGTGGGCAATGGAACTACAAATGACCATAAACCCAATAAAACCAAACCTATGCGTCTTCTCCACTCACAGGGAAAAAGGCATAAATATAACCACAAAATAAGCATGAAACAAACAAATATTTGATAAAATTAGAAATCCATAATACCTAGGTGTGATACTGCAGTCCTGGATCTTTCAAGTTGGTCTCGAGGACCACGCCATCACCATCTCCTAAGCGGCGAAGTACGCGATCTACGTATTCATCGTAGATCGCAAAATGCGTGGTGTCGCTGGAGACCCACTGGCGATTCTCCACCAAATTCTGCAGCGCTGGCAGAGGCGCCATATTCATTGTACATAGTGTATATAATGCATATTATCTTTTTTTAATAGTGAAGACTGTGCATGTATTGACAAGATGTGTCAACATAATTATTTTAATTATTATTGATGAGGAATTGGAATTTTCAGAACACATAATTAGCACCTCAAATAGAGCTATCAGAAAATTAAACATTCTGAGAAGGCTATGTGGAACAAATTGGGGAGCAAAACCCAGAATTCTCAGAACAAGATATACCACCTTAATAAGGCCGATAATGGAATATGCAACACCGGTCTGGGCTCCCTCAAGCTCATCACTAAAAGTGAGACTAGACAGTGTTCAAGCAAAAGCGGCCAAAATAATCACTGGTGCTGTTTCATCCACCAACAATTAGAAAATTCAGAGAGAATGTGTTCTAGACCTACTCGCTCGAAAGCAGAAGACAAAATAAAAACAACTTGGATCGGCACTTCGGAAACGAGGAACCAGAGGACGAGATCTCTCTGACCACTTGTGGTTTGGTAGATCCGCCCTTTTCTGAGAATGAGGTGAAACTGACGGCTTTCAAGTTCGGGAAAAGGAAATCTCCTGGTCCCGAAGGGATCGATAACACGGTCGTGAAAGCCCTGGTAAGGATGCACCCATCGCTTCTTTCCAGGTTATTCAATAGGTGCCTGGACACTGGTGCATTTCCTGAGGCATGGAAGGTTGCCCGAGTAGTGCTTCTCGAAAAGTCTGGTAGAAAGGGTAATTCTCCTAATGATTATCGTCCGCTTTCTTTACTAGTGTGTCTAGGTATGGTCCTGGATAGCCTACTAGCTCTGCGACTGAAGCATTGGCTAGAGAGTAATGAACTCCTTTCCTCTTTCCAACATGGTTTTAGGGAAAGGAAGTCCACAACCACAGCTCTGAACGAGGTGTTAGAGGGGGTTGAGATGGGCTTAAATAAGGGTGCTTGGGTTCTTTTCGTGGCCCTGGACATGGATGGCGCGTTCAACACCATGAGCTGGAACAAGCTGATGAGAAATTTGATGGACATGGGTTGTCCTGATAATTTGTGCAGCTTGGTTCGTGACTTCCTGAGAGATAGACGGATTAGCCTCAGTTTTGGTGGGCGGAAGTTGGAAAGAAACTGTGCTAGGGGTTGCCCCCAGGGCTCTTGCTGCGGACCTATTCTGTGGAATATCCTGGTAAACACCGTTTTCCAGGAGGAGCTCCCTGAGGGAGCCAGGCTGGTTCTCTATTCTGACGACCAGTTCCTCATCATTGAGGCTGCTTCGAGAGCGAAGGCTGAGAAGTGTGTTGGAACTTCTCTCCAAATTCTCTCGATCTGGGCCCATGACTCTGGCCTTAAGTTCAATGTCTCCAAAACTAAAGCCCTCAGCTTTAAGCCTAGGGACATAAGAACTAAAATGAAAGGGATCAAATGGGAACACAAGCCGGCTAACCGGATGGAAGGACGGCGGGTAGCGTTGGTCAATAGGATGACCATTCTGGGGGTGGTCATTGATGACAAGATGGGTTGGCAATACCAGGCGGAGGAGATGGTGGCGAGAGGCAGGGAGGCGTTGTGCAGGCCTGTCCTGGTTGGCTCTCAACAGGGGGGGGGGGGGGGGGGGGAGAAGGAGGGTACTATTTTTAGGAACCTCTGCCTCTCCTGTGTCGAGCCAATCTTGCTAGATGCTTCCGGGGCTTGGTGGCGCCGAAACAGGGATCAGAAGGTGGCAACAACTCTAGAGAGAGTGCAGAGGACAGCGGCACTCAGAATCACAGGGGGATATCGCACTACCAGCAGTGAGGCCTTTTTGGCCCTCGCTGGGCTTATTCCCCTGGGATTGAAGCTAGAGGAGGAGACCATCAGACATCAGAGAACAGGGAAGATGCCCTGGGACTTGAAGCGGGGGCCCTGGAATCGAAGAGGGATCCAAGGAAGCCTCCGCAGTGGTTGCCAAAGTGGATTTGGAGTCCTGGAGGGCCGACAGGGATTGGCACGGAGGTTTTCACTGATTGTAGTAAGTCTGGAACCAATACTGGAGCTAGGGTAGTGATATTCACTAATGGAGAGCTGATCTTCCAAGAAAGTTTAACACTCAGAGTGGGCGAATTGGTCTTTTCAGCCGAGCTGGTTGCGATCAGGGTAGCCCTCAGAGTGTGTGCCGAGAAGAACTTCAGCCCGGACTGCCTCTATTCAGATTGTATGTCGGCCCTCGTCGCCATCAATCTGGAGTAAGGGCAACTCGCGCATCAAATAATCCAGGAGCTGGAGATGATGACGCGGGCTCCGGAGCTCCCTTGGTTTAGGAGACACAGCCTCATCGAAGGTAATGAGTTCGCAGACAGGATCGCTAAGGCAGGATGCTTTAGAGGTAGATCACTGAGGACCCCAGTGACCAAGAAAGATGTTTATAGGATGATCAGGGGGCACGTCCAGGACTTATGGTTGGACAGATGGAGGAACAGTGTGAAGGGGAGAGAGGTATTCAATGGGGTAACAACACTCAAGTACCTCTGTAAGGTAATGTCCCACAAACTCATTAGGGTAGTTCGGGACATGGGCTCTTCCCCAAGTCTCCACAGATTTAAAATTAAGAGAAACCCTGATTGCGTCTATGGAGAAAGGGATATGAATGCACGCCACTACGTCTTGGATTGTCCAAGGGTAGTGGGTGTGCAGGAAGAGAGAAGGAGGGCGAGGGGCGCGATCGAGAGTAAGCTGCTGAGAAATCACAGCAAGCTTCTTGAGAAAGCCCACGACGTGGCAGCTGAGCTTTTCCTCAGCTGTGAGCGAACAGAGTCGACCGGGGGCTGCCTCCCCGCGGTCCCTGCTGGACACAGTAGATAGTTTCCTATTTTGCTATGATTAAAGGCCACCGGTATAGAAATCCTTCCAGACACGTTGTCTGGGAGGTGGTGTTTCCAGGTACAATGTCCAAGCACTAGCTTGGATACCGTTACTTGGCTTATGAGTTGAACAGAATAGCAGCGAAGGGCATGCTTCGCATGCCGGATTGTGGACCTAAAGGTCTGGGTGGCCATCTGCTTCTAGGGTATACCAACTGTGCTTAGGTGGGATCCTCCAGTTCTTGTTTATTTTGGCTATTGATTCTATTTCTTTAAAAGTAAGTTTATTTTTCTGTAGCAAGGGTTCTTTTGTGCCTTTTTTCGCTAGCGCATCAGCAGCTTCATTGCCTTCAATGCTAACATGTAAGGGTATCCATTGAAGGTGAATTTTTGAGGTATTGAGAGTTTTTGGAGATAACCAATTATGTTCCTGCTTACTTTGCCTCAAAGATCCCCTGTGTGACTCAAGTGTTGTAGGGCACTTCTACTATCAGTAAGAATCCATATATCGTGATGTTTAATGTTTCTGATGGATTTTAAGACTTCATAGATGGCTATAAGTTCTGATCTGAAGACTGAGCAAAATTCTGGGTTTCTTCTGTTTATTTTCTCAATGCCATTTGTGGTTTTGATGAGACAGCCACTGCCAGTGTGTCCCAACTCGTCTCTGCTACCATCTGTATAGATAATTATTGCATTTTCAGGAATTTTATATTAATTATTTCTAATGATAATTGTTTTAAGTATTCTGGATTTTGGTATTGTCTGTTGGTGGGTTCATTTGAAGTGGCATTAAAAATAACATTTTGTTAATGGTTCGCATGGAGATATTTTTTTCAGCTAAATAATATTTTTCCACTTTATATTTTAAAAATCCATTTCTTTTGGCCAGGTGGAGAGGGCCTTCTTTTTTGAATCTTATATTGGGTTCCCAATTAAGTATGTAATTGAAAGTTCTGTGTTTGTTTTCATAACTCTTGATTTTGTTTATATATTTTGGCAGATTGTAGCTTATTCTATCCTTCAAGGGCATAATGTCTGCCTCGTAAAGTACAATATTATTAGGGCAGGTTTTTCGAAGACCTGTAATATTTCTGGCTGCACTTAGTTGTATCCTTTACAGTGATTTTAGATTTGTTTCAGATGCTGTACCATAGATTTGATATCCAAATTCCAAGATAGGTCTCATTAGAGATGTGTAAGTTAATTTTAGTGTTGTTGCTTCAGTTCCCCACTCTTCCTGAAATATATTTCAAGATTTTAGTCGGTCTCTTCATTTTCTAACAACTCCTTCAATATGCTTACTGGTTTTAATTTCTGGATCCAGGGTATAGCCGAGATATTTAGGATGTTTATTATATTGTAATTGTTGTTCTTTCAGAATAATATTCGGTCTTATTTTGTATAGTTTCTTATCGGTAGTAAAAAGACAGGTTTCAGATTTTTGGGGGTTAAATTCTAATTTATTTTTATTAGCAATTTTTTCTGGGTGGAGAAGAGTTTTGTTCAAATCTCTTTCAGCTTTTTTCCAGTTAGTGTTACTGCTCCATAGAATAATGTCATCAACGAAAAGTCCAATATTGGTTTTATTTGAAAATTTTTTTCCATGCTAGCAATAAATAGGGTGAAGATAATTTGGCTAAGGATTGATCCTTGTGGTAATCCTTGGTACAATTTGAAGGTTTTAGATAGAGTGCCATTATATTTGACCCTGATTTATATATTTTTAAGGGAATTATTTATCCAAGTGATAGCTTTTCCATCAATTTTGAAATGTTTATATAATTTTGTAATTAACTTGTTTTTCCATACCTTATCAAAAGCTTGTGTAAGGTCTAAAAAGCAGCTACGGTATGGTTTGTTGTTTTTTTTGTTTTGTGCATCTTTTACCTTTTGTGTGAAAAATAAGAGTTGGTCTATTGTCCCATGTCCTTTCCTAAATCCATATTGTTCTTATGGTAAGAGATTTCTTGTGTCGGGGTGGTAGGTGAGTCGTCTGAGTATATTTTTTTTCCATTAATTTGCAGCAAATATTTGTTAGGGAGATAGGTCGGTAGTTTTTTGGGTCATCAGCAGATTTGTCAAGGTTTTTAATGGGAATTATTGTTGCATTTTTACAGTCTTGAGGCAATTTTCCAGTTTTCCAGGAGTTATTGAAAATATTAAGAAGTCTTTCTTTGCCAATTTTGCCCAAGTTTGATATTATTCGGCCATGGATTCCATCTGGCCCAGGAGTCTTGTTTAGGTCAGTGTTTTCTAATGCATAAGCTAGCTTTTTCATATTGATTTTTTTCATGGAAAATATTATGAGTGCTGGTGACATTTTACAGTCATGAATAATCTTTCGGGCCTTTTTTCAACCATGATTCCACTACTTATTTGATATGAATTACCTAAAGATTGGCAGCAATTTTGTCATTAGTTGCTGGTGTAATATCTGTATTCTTAATCATATTTGTGTTTTCAGTTTTTGGCTGGGCTCTGTCAATTTGTTTTGCCAAATTCCAAAGTTTTGTAGTTGGGTTTCTTGGGTTCAGGTTTTCACAAGTTTGTTTCCATTTTTTCCTTTTCACATTTACGTATAATCTTTTTATTTTTGCAATCACAATGTTCAGTTCAGTTATACAATTTGTTTGGTTTTGGGTGCACTTTTTTTGTAGTTCATTTCTTTTAGTTATAAGTGTTTGAATATTTTTTGCCTGGTGTGTATAATTTGGAATCCATTTCTTAATATTACCTCTTGGTATTGAAACTTTGGCTGCTTCAATAATGGTGTTTTCGAAAGATATCATATTAGCCTTTTTGAAGTTCCAGAATTTTTCTTAATTGAGCTAGTTTTGGTCTTGGTGCTAATTTCTATCAAATTAGGCAAATGATCACTTCCAAAAATTTTTAATATTTGCTATTTGCATTTGTGGAAAATGTCAGGATAGTAAAAACTTATATCAAGGGCTTGTGCAGTATTATAGCTTGTATGAATGATGGGTAGGATTCCCATCATTTAAGCAAATGAAGGCATTGTCGTCAAATATGTTTGATAGTATTTTGCCTCTTGGGTTTGGCGTAGGACATCCCCATAGTTGATGTTTGGCATTAAGGTCACCTACAATAATAGTGTTGTCTGTAAGAAATTGAGCCATTGTTCCATCGTCAATAAATGTATTGTTTGGAGGGTGATACATATTGTATATGTTGATGGCTTTGTTTTGATTGAGGTAGACTTTGATACCTTGGGCTTCGAGGTCTAATGTGTTTGTAATATTAACGGCTATGTCCTCATAGTACAAATTCTTGATTAAAAATGCTAGGCCACGCCCTTTAACAGCATATACAGATGTATCTTTAGACCTTACCCTGAGTAATGGAGGGGCCGGAATTAACATACTACTGCAAGATGGAACAAACATCAGAACAAAGAAGGAGCAGGACAGATTTCGTCAAACTTCACTTGTGAACTGACAGCTATCTGGAAAGCTCTTGATTTATGCCTTAACCAACCATCCCTGCATCAAGCAAAAAGGAATTTTAATATACAGCGACTCCATATCCGCTCTAGAAGCAATTCAGAAGGGCAATACTAGAATCACACAGAAAATACACTCGTTACTTACCAAACTGGAATCATTGGAGAATAACTGCATTCTACAATGGATTCCTGCCCGTGTTGAGATCGGGGTAATGAAATGGCAGTTGAATTGGCAAAGGAAGCCAGAAAGCTGAGCCAAAATAAAGAACAAATGTCAGTATTTGACGCTGATGCTTTGGCAAAATACAAGATAATTAAACAAAAAATAAGAAAAGATCAAATATGTGACATAAACTCTGAGAGAAAACTGACAAAAACTATAACAAGACTTAGAACAAAACATTATAAAGGAATGAAAATACATCCAGATGGCACAAGAACCTATATAGAACATGCAACAACTGTCCTGGTGTATGGGAATAACACCACCCACATATTCTCATTCCCGCAGCCTTGCAGAAAATTGACATAGACCCAGAGCAGCAGCTTTATACATCCAAGATAGTGGACATTGCTGCTGCTGCTGCTGTGATAGAAATGCATGGAGACATCTGAGGCTATTTATTGGACACGACAAAAACAACAACGGCATTCCAGAGTAAAATAAATTATCAGAGATATATACAAATTTTTCAAATGAATTAAAATAAACATAATCGATACTGAGTGAGAGTTGAATTAAAAATATTAGAAATTTAATATCTTCGGAAACAAACCGTATCTAAAATATCAATTTTCTTTTTGCTACATGTTTTAATTTGCATTTACCTATTTTACATATCTCTGATTGTATTTGAGAATCGTTAACCAATTCTTCATACTTTTGGCGAAGTGGTGTTTTATTAATTTGTTATTTGATATTATTAGGGTTCTTTCCTGGTATTCAAAAAGGAAAAATACGTGTCGATCAGTTATATTTTTTAATTTATCAAACAATTTGGCGCTGAATCTCTGATTCTGGTAGAGCGCCATCTGGCGAATAAAATTGTAACTAAAATCAATTTCGAATTTTTCATTATTTGCCATAAAAAATCCCATTGCATCCTGAACACAATGGTGTTTACCGCATTGCTCTAGCGCAAATATTCGGGGAGTTATTAATTTTTGAAGTTGTGCGGGACTTTTGGATCACCCTGTATATATATACTAGACGAATGACCCGGGCAACGCCCGGGTTTTACCCGATTAAATGTTTTTATTCAAATACTATTCGTTACAATTATAAATTGGCACCGTGGACGTCACTTTTGTGAAACGTCCCGCTCCAAACTTTACAGTCAGATTAGTTACGATATACACATGTGTAAATCTTCAAATCGAGCGAGCGTCTATAAATATCTCGATTTAGATCAAGTATTCTAATTATTAATCGAACTATTATTAATAAAATTTTGAGAATATATCGATTTTAAACGTATTTATAACCTTGATAGAGGGCGCTGTTCGTGAGCTAAGCAGAATAATTTGAATATATATAGTTTTAATATTTAATTTATATATAATTTAAAATAGCCTATCGTTTTCCTCGTATTTTTTTTTTACCTATGTATGGAAATTTTGGTACTGTAAAAAAAACTTTGCTTCAATAATAAAAAAAAAAAAAAAAACAAAACATCCAGGCTAAGTTTCGAACCAAGGTTGTGGAAAGACGAAGCCGCACACGTAACCATTTAAGCTACGCTTGGCATCATAAATGCTCGCATGTAAAGCTATTTCAGGCCTTACATATTTCTAACGACCTTTTTGAAATAGGTTTTTGAAACATGGAAATTATAATACTTCAAATAAATAGAAATAGAGTGAACACAAATAAAACATACCAAATATTTCGAATTAGAGCAGTTATTTTAAACGGCGAATTAGATCAGTTACATCTAAAAATGAAAATATATAAATAAATAAAACATACCAAATATTTCAAGAGCAGTTATTTTAAACGTCGAATTAGATCAGTTATATCGAAAAATGAAAATATATAAATAAATAAAACCTACCAAATATTTCAAATTAGAGCAGTTATTATATAAATATTTATATTATATGTGTTATTAAGCGAACTATTTTAAACGACGAATTAGATCAGTTATATCAAAAAATGAAAATATATATAAATAAATAAAACCTACCAAATATTTCAAATTAGAGCAGTTACTATATAAATATTTATATTATATGTGTTATTAAGCGAACTATTTTAAACGGCGAATTAAATCAGTTAGTTATTAAGCGAACTATTATTAGATATTTTAAACGGCGAATTAGATCAGTTATATCTAAAAATGAAAATATGTAAATAAATAAAACCTACCAAATATTTCAAATTAGAGCAGTTATTATATAAATATTTATATTATATATGTGTTATTAAGAGAACTATTTTAAACGGCGAATTAGATCAGTTATATCTAAAAATGAAATATATAAATAAATAAAACCTACCAAATATTTCAAATTAGAGCAGTTATTATATAAATATTTATATTATATGTGTTATTAAGCGAACTATTATTAGATATTTTAAACGGCGAATTAGATCAGTTATATCTAAAAATGAAAATATATAAATAAATAAAACCTACAAAATATTTCAAATTAGAGCAGTTACTATATAAATATTTATATTATATGTGTTATATATGATAATCAAACATGATACAGCAAAATTTTAAAAATAGTCTATCGTCTTCCCAGTATTCTTTTACCTATGTATTGTTACATCATGATTAATGGCGTATTTCTTATATTATTTTTAATATATTTGAAATTTAAATTATATATTTATTTATTTTAATATTCTGTGATATTTATTTAAAACAGATTATCATCATTTGTATTTAGGTACACGTGTGACTTCACTGCTCTCTTTGATGTGAGAAAATAAAGAAAGGATTCTGGAGGCTACTTAAAGAAGACTTATCTCGTTATTCCCTTTTATAAAGTTGTAGGATGGTTGAAACACGCTCTGGTAAGATGCAAGACCCAGCACAGGAGAGAATCAAGGCTGAAGAGTCTGCCAAGCCGCAACTTGGTGCAACAATTGGTGGAGATGCTAGTTCCGACCCAGTTGTCCTGAATCCCAACATCGACATCCCCAAGTATGATGGAACAGAAGACCCTCGCCCATGGATAGAATCCCTCGAAGAGATTGGTTTCCTCTATCATTGGGCAGACTACATAATTGCCCGTTATGCCGCCATGAACATGACGGGAAGCGCTAAAACCTGGTTGAATTTACACAAAGCGAGTTTCACGAGCTGGGAAAATATTAAAATCCGCCTCATTCAAGATTTTTCTCTGGACGCCAATAAAGAAGAACTAAGAATGAAGCTCAAAAGAATGCAACACTGGAATGAACCAGCAATCAGGTTCGCGGAAGACATCCTAGTGTTGTGCAACAAGGTTGACCCCGCAATGGAAGAAGAAACAAAAATCGATCATGTTATTGGAGGACTGAAAAAAGAGTACTCATTCGCGCTCTACCTGAACCCTCCTAAAACGACCGATGAACTTCTTGTCGTGTGCAAGAAAATGGATTCTTTTGAAAAGAAGTATCGGGAACGTGTGGAGAAATCCAGAAACCTATATAACGGCCCACGCTATTCTAGACCCCAACAACAATCGAGGTACGTGCCGCCGACTGCCACACGAAACTACCAGACCCCTTCCAGGCCCCAAGCCCCTGTTTCCAATAATTACAAGAACGACTTCCCTCCTACTCTCAGGCAGTATCGAAACAACTTGACCCAGCCCTTTACCCCGAGACGTCCTTATAATCCAAACTTTGTGCCTAAACCAAACCTCCAGAGAAACACCTACAATAAAAGTCAAGAAGTGAGCAAAAATAGGACGGAAGATGGAAGACCAATCTGCTTCAAGTGTAACAAGCCAGGGCACGTGGCCCGTTATTGTAGGGTCAAGTTTATAAGAATCCTAGAAGAGGATCCAACAGCTACCCAAGAGAAGATCGAAGAGAAATGCCAAATGAATGAAATATCAGATAAATCAGGACCTCGGCTTTATGCTGATGTATGTCATAGCACACAGACAAATATTCCTACCCGGAATAGATATTCCGTGTTGGAAGATTTTAACTAAGCGTCGCGCCTGAATATGTCAATCAAAGCAAGTCGACCATAAATGGAATCAAAAAGTTGGATCCTAAATACAAATTAAAAATTCATGTGGACAAGATAGGAACTTTTGAAGCTTTGGTTGATACAGGCGCTGACCTCTCAGTGGTCGACCTCAGAACGGCCCTCGATACAGGCCATGGTATAAGTAAACCTGCAAAAACTTGTGCAGGACCCGATGGAAAAAAATTAGACATAGTAGGAAGTATATTGTTAAATATAAAAATTGATGACAAAGCATTATCGCACAAATTTGTGATTCTGAAAACGCATTTACGGACATTAATTTTTGGAAGAGACTTCCTTAAGAAAATGAACGCGAAAATAGATTGCAAAAAAGAAATAATAAATACGATCTGACAAATAATGATGACATAAGCAATTATGAACTGAAAAAAATAAAAAGCGTTGAAGATACTGTTATACCTGAACTGTCTATTAGATTAATTAAGGCCTCAATAGAAGCAGAGGATGGCGAATATGTCATCGAAGAGAACAACAGAATGATTCAAACAAATGGCCTTCGATTGGCAAGAAGTTTGCTTACTGTCACGGATAGGAAAACTCATATCTGGATAACGAACCCTTATCCTCGACCTTTAAAAATCATGAAAGACCAAACATTGGCTCATGGAAGCCTTCCTGCAGAGGTAAAATTCATAGAGAAGTTAGAGCAAATTAATAATGACGAAATCCAATTTCAGATAAACAAAAATCTATCACCTAAAGAACAAGAGGATTTGAAACAAATTTTGAGTAAGTATGCTGATTTGTTTTCGCCGAGGTTAGGCAGGACCAATTTGGCAAAACACCGGATCGATACAGAAGATGCAAAACCGATAAAGCACAAGCCATATAGGGTGAGCCCCAAAGAACGGGACATTATAAAAGATCAAATTGATGAAATGCTCAAAGAAGGCATAATTAGACCATCTTCAAGTCCCTGGTCTTTCCCTGTAATACTGGTCAAGAAGAGAGATGGTAAGTTCAGATTTTGTGTAGACTATAGAAAATTGAATGAGGTAACAGTAAAGGATGTTTATCCAATCCCAAGAATTGATGACGTAATGGATACTCTCCAAGGATCGAAGTACTTCTCAGCAATAGACCTTAGATCGGGATATTGGCAAGTCGAAATTGAAGAGAAAGACAAGGAGAAGACAGCTTTCACTACGACCCACGGTTTATATGAATTCAACGTCATGCCCTTTGGACTATGCAACGCCCCTGCTACTTTTGAGAGGAATATGGACAATGTGCTTGGAAATCTAAGATGGCAGATTTGCCTTTGTTATCTGGACGACGTTATTATATACAGCTCAGACTTTCCAACCCACCTTAAAAGACTTGAAGCTGTCTTAAAATGTTTTAGTGAATCTAATTTGAAACTGAACGACAGGAAATGCAGATTTGCTTTTGAAGAACTTGAGATCCTTGGTCATATAACCAACCAACAGGGTATAAAACCGGCCGAATATAATATCAAAGCCGTTAGGGATTTTCCTCAGCCCAAGAAGGTCAAAGAAGTACAATCGTTCCTAGGAATGTGTTCCTATTATAGAAAATTCATTAAAGATTTCTCATTAATTGCTGACCCATTGACAGGACTCATCAGGAAAAATGCGCAATTTACCTGGACAGAAAAAACAAGAGGAAGCATTTCAAAACCTTAAAAAAGCTCTGATAAATCCGCCAATCTTAGGTCACTTTGATCCAAATGCAGCCACCTACATTCACACAGACGCCTCTAACATCGGCTTAGGTGCAACACTGGTCCAAATTATCTGTGGGGAAGAGAAGGTGATATCATATTTAAGTCGAACTCTAAGTAAAGCTGAGCAAAATTACTCAACCACCGAAAAGGAATGTTTGGCTGTGGTGTGGGCGATATCAAAACTACGACCCTACCTATATGGAAGACACTTCAAGATAATTACAGACCATCACGCATTGTGCTGGCTGAAAAATCTTAAAGATCCAACAGGTAGACTTGCAAGGTGGGCACTGAAAATTCAGGAATACGATTTTGACATAATACACAAATCGGGTAAAAAACATATGGATGCTGATGGCTTATCTAGAGGACCCCTACCTGAAACGGATTGGGTCGAAGATTATGAACGACTATTTTTGAATCAGATAATAAATGAAGAGGATGAATTCATAGAAAATGTTAAGAAAAGCCTTAAAGGAAGCAAACGAGCAATCACACAGAATTTTAAAGAGGAAAATGGATGTCTATATAAGAAGAACCCAAACCCTGAAGGCAGAGCATGGTTGCTGGTAGTGCCGAAGAAGAGAAGGAAAGAAATCATGAGTGAATTCCACAACCATATGCTGAATGGCCATCTAGGCGTCGCCAGAACCACATACCGTTTGAAGAATAAATATCATTGGCCTTCCATGCTGAAAGATGTTTCAGAATTTGTAAAGACGTGCCATCTTTGCCAAAGTCGGAAAGGTTCAAATCAGTCGCCCTCTGGACTTTTGCAACCCATTCCCCCAGCTAACTACCCTTTTGAAAGAATCGGGATTGACTTTGTTGGTCCCTTGCCATCAACGAAAAGAAGAAGGAAGTGGATAATTGTGTTGACTGATTATTATACCAGGTACGCTGAAACAAAGGCAATCTCAGAAGCAACAGTGAAAGAAGTCTCTACATTTTTAATCGAACAAATCTTTTTACGTCACGGGGCCCCAAGGTTTCTTATTAGTGACAGAGGTTCACAGTTCACTAGCAATTTGATGAAGGAGGTTATGAAAATGTGCAAAGTTAAACACTGCTTCACGACGAGCTACCATCCCCAGACTAACGGACTAACGGAACGGCTAAATAGAACTCTAATCAACATGATAAGCATGTATGTAAATACAGACCAGAAGAACTGGGACGAAATCCTCCCTTTCGTCACCCACGCGTACAATACCACGATTCAAGAAACCACAGGCTACTCTCCATTTTTCCTGTTATTTGGGAGGGAACCCATGTCCCTCTTAGACGACGATAATATCCCAATTGACAATAACATGAACGATTATGACGAATATATAGAAAATTACTTAGATAAAATAGCAAGGACGAGACAGGTAGTCATTAACAACACAGAGAAGACTCAGGAAAGAATGAAGAGAAACTATGACAAAAAACACAACGAGAGAATCTATGAACCAGGACATTTAGTGGCAGTTTGGACACCAGTCAGGAAAATCGGAAAATGTGAAAAACTATTGAGAAAATATTTTGGCCCATATCGAATATTAAAGAAGCTGTCTAACGTAAATTACTTAATTGAGCCGAAAGATAATCCTGGCCAAGACCCATTGATTGTCCATGTCTCAAGACTCAAACCCTATTTTGAGAGAATTGATGAGGTAACTCACGAGGACGTGACGACCTCTGGAGAGGGGGAAGTGTTACATCATGATTAATGGCGTATTTCTTATATTATTTTTAATATATTTGAAATTTAAATTATATATTTATTTATTTTAATATTCTGTGATATTTATTTAAAACAGATTATCATCATTTGTATTTAGGTACACGTGTGACTTCACTGCTCTCTTTGATGTGAGAAAATAAAGAAAGGATTCTGGAGGCTACTTAAAGAAGACTTATCTCGTTATTCCCTTTTATAAAGTTGTAGGATGGTTGAAACACGCTCTGGTAAGATGCAAGACCCAGCACAGGAGAGAATCAAGGCTGAAGAGTCTGCCAAGCCGCAACTTGGTGCAACAGTATGGAAATTTTGGTTTGAATTAGTGAACTACTGCGAATTTGTAGACGAATGACCCGGGCAACGCCCGGGTTTACACGATTAAATGTATATTACATATGGAAGATGGACGTAGTTCCCGGAGGGCACCCGCGAGGTCACTCTGCCCCCGCGCAACTGTCCAACCGGGAGCGCCCCGCGCCGTCAAAATCGTCACGCGTTCTAGAGGGCGCTGCCCGTGAGCCCCACCGGCCGTCAGCCGGGAGATCTCATTTACTCGGCGGGGGGGACCGGCGGGCAGGGAAGTCACGTGCTGCGCCGGCAGCCAATCGTCGCGCGCCACCGTCGCCCGCCTGAGTGTTCTTAGAGGGCGCTGCTCGAGAGCTAAGTTGAATAATTTGAATATATAGTTTTAATAATTGATTTATATATTTTTTAAAATAGCCTATCGTCTTCCCCTTATTCATTTACCTATGTATGTAAATTTTGGTACCAATTGGTTCAGTAGTTTTCGAGTTTATCGCGAAACAGACAGACAGGAATTGACTTTTATATATATAGAGACTAGACGAATGACCCGGGCAACGCCCGTGTTTTACCCTATTAAATGTACCCTGTTTCGCCCGTGGTCTCTGTTTTTTGGAATTTTTCCCGATATAATTTTGTATCTGATAATCAAACATGATACAGCAAAATTTTAAAAATAGTCTATCGTCTTCCCAGTATTCTTTTACCTATGTATGGAAATTTTGGTTTGAATTAGTGAACTACTGCGAATTTGTAGATGAATGACCTGGGCAACGCCCGGGTTTACACGATTAAATGTATATTACATATGGAAGATGGACGTAGTTCCCGGAGGGCACCCGCGAGGTCACTCTGCCCCCGCGCAACTGTCCAACCGGGAGCGCCCCGCGCCGTCAAAATCGTCACGCGTTCTAGAGGGCGCTGCCCGTGAGCCCCACCGGCCGTCAGCCGGGAGATCTCATTTACTCGGCGGGGGGGACCGGCGGGCAGGGAAGTCACGTGCTGCGCCGGCAGACAATCGTCGCGCGCCACCGTCGCCCGCCTGAGTGTTCTTAGAGGGCGCTGCTCGTGAGCTAAGTTGAATAATTTGAATATATAGTTTTAATAATTGATTTATATATATTTTTAAATAGCCTATCGTCTTCCCCGTATTCTTTTACCTATGTATGTAAATTTTGGTACCAATTGGTTTAGTAGTTTTTGAGTTCATCGCGAAACAGACAGACAGGAATTGACTTTTATATATATAGAGAGAGATATCAAAAATAAAGAAGGCATCTCCTGACCACGAGCACATGTGCTTTTTAGATGGCAGAGCGCCATCTAGTGGAGCAAGAATAAACTAAATGATTATTTAGCTTGCTCCGTGATATTTGGCCAACCCAATTTCTTGATAAATCAAGAAAAGCCATCCACGAACGCGTTTCGCGCTGTTGGCGCTCGTCAGCGTGGAGTAGGCTGTAACCACTGCGACCAAAAATATTTTTTGGTCCCAATGGCTTCTCGAGAAATCAAGAAATGGGTATTTAAGGCCAAATTTGCGTAAAGACGCTTAACACATGAAAAAACAATAGAAAAAAAAAGATAAGTGGGTCAGGTGTTGATATCAAAAATAAAGAAGGCATCTACTGACCACGAGCACATGTGCTTTTTAGATGGCAGAGCGCCATCTAGTGGAGCAAGAATAAACTAAACGTTTATTTAGCTTGCTCCGTGATATTTGGCCAACCCAATTTCTTGATAAATCAAGAAAAGCCATCCACGAATTTTGGTCGCAGTGGTTACAGCCTACTCCACGCTGACGAGCGCCAACAGCGCGAAACGCGTTCGTGGATGGCTTTTCTTGGTTTATCAAGAAATTGGGTTGGCCAAATATCACGGAGCAAGCTAAATAAACGTTTAGTTTATTCTTGCTCCACTAGATGGCGCTCTGCCATCTTAAAAAGCACATGTGCTCGTGGTCAGCAGATGCCTTCTTTATCTTCAAAAATATTTACGGAGTCTATCACGCTAACTATTCTGTGCAGTAGATATATGAAGTTGAAAATACAAATGGTTTTTATAGCGCGACAGTTTATCTACTTATATATTTGCCTTATTCTGTCTGTTTGTCTGTTTGTCTGAAGCTCACGGATGGGATTTTTCATAACCATCGGTGGTTCAGTGGTAGAATGCTCGCCTGCCACGCGGGCGGCCCGGGTTCGATTCCCGGCCGATGCATTTTTTTTTTTTTTTACAATTTTTAAAACTCATTTATATATTATACAAAAATGACATCCACGGCGCCAATTTATAATTGTAACGAATAGTATTTGAATAAAAGCATTTAATCGGGTGAAACCCGGGCGTTGCCCGGGTCATTCGTATATGATATAAAAAGCCAACAATGAAGAGTGAATGTAATATAAAAAGCCAACAATGAAGAATAAATGTAAGATAAAAAGCCAACAATGAAGAGTGAATGTAATATAAAAAGCCAACAATGAAGAATGAATGTAAGATAAAAAGCCAACAATGAAGAGTGAATGTAAGATAAAAAGCCAACAATGAATAGTAAATGTAATATAAAAACCAACAATGAAGAATGAATGTAAGATAAAAAGCCAACAATGAAGAGTAAATATAATATAAAAAGCCAACAATGAAGAATGGATGTAAGATAAAAAGCCAACAATGAAGAGTAAATATAATATAAAAAGCCAACAATGAAGAGTGAATGTAAGATAAAAAGCCAACAATGAAGAGTAAATGTAATATAAAAAGCCAACAGAGTGAATGTAAGATAAAAAGCCAACAATGAAGAGTGAATGTAATATAAAAAGCCAACAATGAAGAATGAATGTAAGATAAAAAGCCAACAATGAAGGGTGAATGTAATATAAAAAGCCAACAATGAAGAATGAATGTAAGATAAAAAGCCAACAATGAAAAGTGAATGTAAGATAAAAAGCCAACAATGAAGAGTAAATGTAATATAAAAAGGCAACAATGAAGAATGAATGTAAGATAAAAAGCCAACAAAGAAGAGTAAATATAATATAAAAAGCCAACAATGAAGAGTGAATGTAAGATAAAAAGCCAACAAAGAAGAGTAAATGTAATATAAAAAGCCAACAGAGTGAATGTAAGATAAAGAGCCAACAATGAAGAGTGAATGTAATATAAAAAGCCAACAATGAAGAATGAATGTAAGATAAAAAGCCAACAATGAAGAGTGAATGTTATATAAAAAGCCAACAATGAAGAATGAATGTAAGATAAAAAGCCAACAATGAAGAGTGAATGTAAGATAAAAAGCCAACAATGAAGAGTTAATGTAATAAAAAAGCCAACAATGAAGAATGAATGTAAGATAAAAAGCCAACAATGAATAGTAAATATAATATAAAAAGCCAACAATGAAGAGTGAATGTAAGATAAAAAGCCAACAATGAAGAGTAAATGTAATATAAAAAGCCAACAGAGTGAATGTAAGATAAAAAGCCAACAATGAAGGGTAAATCTTTATATCTCTATCTACTTATATATTTGACTTATTCTGTCTGTTTGTCTGAAGCTCACGGATGGGATTTTTCATAACCATCGGTGGTTCAGTGGTAGAATGCTCGCCTGCCACGCGGGCGGCCCGGGTTCGATTCCCGGCCGATGCATTTTTTTTTTTTTACAATTTTTAAAACTCATTTATATATTATACAAGAATGACATCCACGGCGCCAATTTATAATTGTAACGAATAGTATTTGAATAAAAGCATTTAATCGGGTAAAACCCGGGCGTTGCCCGGGTCATTCGTATATAATAATTGTATAAACGAATGCAAGACAAAATCACCGCGAATGTTTCTTTTTTTTAAGGCAATTTCTTTTTAAGGCAATTATCGTTATTTATCGTTAATTTTTGTTTCGATTTTATTGAAAAAAAAACGATATGGTGCCTTTAAAAATGATCTTTATTACAATGCAGTTTTCTATTTAGTCAATATACCTAAGTTCATGTTGCAAATGTAATTATCTCTATCGATTTAGTAGGTGAAATGCAAAAAAAAAAATCGACATGATGAAATCTTTATGAAAATTCAAATTTTTATTTTTTCAAGACACACACAGTTTGGGGCGGGACGTTTCACAAGAGAGACATCCACGGCGCCAATTTATAATTGTAACGAATAGTATTTTAATTGAAACATTTTAAAAACACACAGTTTGGAACGGGACGTTTCACAAGAGTGACATCCATGGCGCCAATTTATAATTGTAACGAATAGTATTTGAATTAAAACGTTTTTAAAGTATATGCGCACTCGGGTAAAACCCGGGCGTTGCCCGGGCCATTCGTCTATCTATATCTAGTATATATATAAAAGTCAATTTCTGTCTGTCTGTCTGTTTCGCGATAAACTCAAAAACTACTGAACCAATTGGTACCAAATTTTGCATGTCGCTTTTTATAAACCTGAGGAAAATTTTCGGCTGCATTTTGATTAGTATTTTTGGCTATTTCTTTTTTTCATTTGAAGAACTTTTTTTTACCCGGACTAATCCGGAATGGAATGAATACCTAAATATGGCCATTTTTTAAAGCATCGGTGGTTCAGTGGTAGAATGCTCGCCTGCCACGCGGG
Source organism: Cordylochernes scorpioides (assembly GCA_030710605.1). NCBI lineage: Eukaryota > Metazoa > Arthropoda > Arachnida > Pseudoscorpiones > Chernetidae > Cordylochernes > Cordylochernes scorpioides. Next base: position 26,977,683 of record CP092872.1, read on the forward strand.
CGGCCCGGGTTCGATTCCCGGCCGACGCATTTTTTTTTACAATTTTTAAAACTCATTTATATTATCAACATATATAGTCACGACCGTCATGGGTTCTGTCACGGGTGCGCGCGCATCATCATTATGATCATGATCATTATCTAATGATAATAATAATAATAATAATAATTATTATTATTATTATATTATTATTATTATTATCAACATATATAGTCACAACCGTCATGGGCCGGCCGGTTCTGTCACGGGTGCGCGCGCATCATCATTATGATCATTATCATTATTAATATATTATTATTATTATCCATCCATCAACATATATAGTCACGACCGTCATGGGCCGGCCGGCTCTGTCACGGATGCGCGCGCACAGGGAGGTCACGTGCTCGCCGGCAGCCAACGGGCGCGCGCCGCCGGCATCACGTCATAGATTATAAACACAAGGTAATAAGGCCAAATAAAAAAATAGTGTGTGATAAGGCACAATTTGGATTATCTACTTATATAATTGCCTTATTCTCTCTGTGTGAAGTTCACGGATAGATTTTGGTCAAAATGGATAAAATAAAAAAAGTGTCAAGGGATGGGAATCGAACCCACGACCTTCCGCTTACCGGGCAGATGCCATGACCACTAGGCTACCCTGGACATATTTTTCCGTTCACATTTTTATTTTTATATTTTCAAGACACACACAGTTTGGGGCGGGACGTTTCACAAGAGAGACATCCACGGCGCCAATTTATAATTGTAACGAATAGTATTTTAATTAAAACATTTTTTAAATATATACGCACTCGGGTAAAACCCGGGCGTTGCCCGGGCCATTCGTCTAGTTATAAATAAAAGGTAACACAATATCTGTTGCCCTTATTACCATGGTGCGCAATTGGTTGGCCCTAGCGCTCATCAGTCGTGAACCCGTCTCCTTAAATATCCAGACTTTCGTGTTAAGTTAAAGTTGACAGTTACTGGTGTGGTAAACGAAAGAGCCACAAACATTAGTTTCGGAATATTTAGACAAAAGGCCAACCTGAATACCATGGTGTCGGGTTTAGTACAATTGGCCTCAACCAATTCGTCAGCTTAAACAACTATTTAGAAAATTCAACCAATTTCATTGCCCCTCTCCTAGGATGTTATAAAATCGAAGCATCCTCTGTACTGATAAGGACTAGAGCCTGAAACGGTGGTATACAGGTTGGCCTTTTGTCTGAATTTGCCTAAACTGGTGTTGTGTCTCATTCTTTATCATCACTTGTGAAGCATTTCTACTGGGGTGATAAGGTTGCTGATGGCTCACGCCATCTATCGGAATAAATATGAACTAATATTTATTGATCAAGAAAAGCTAACCATGTACGCGTTTTGGGCTGTTGGCCCTCTTAAGCGTGGTGCAAACTCAATGACCAAAACTGGTCATTCAGGCATCCTGAAAATTATGAAATGGGTTGTTAAGACCAGAAATGCGTGAGAACAAATGTGAAAGAACAAATAGTATAAATATGAAATTGTATGCGTACGTGGTTAGCTATTCTTGATTAATCAAGAATGGGTGTTTGACCAATTCTGGAATAATCAGAAATCAACGAATTTTTGGTATTTATTCCGATAGATGTGTATCATCTGGAAATAAATTATAATTATATAAATATGGTATATACAAGTGTATACTAGTACGTATACAAGTATATACGTGTATATTAATTTGTATTTAATTAAATATAAAACTTAATTACTCTATGAATTGTAAATAAAAAACAGTAAAAATGTTTTGAAAAGGTGTGATAATTTTTTTTCTTGTCCCAGGTCTGGACTTTAAGTCTAAGTACAGTTTCATATTTGTACTATTTTTACACATTGTTTCACGTTCTCACGCACTTCAGGCCTTAACTATTCGTTTCATGATTTTTAAGATGCCTGAATGACCAGTGGTTTTTTGGTCATTGAAGTACTTTGAAAATGAAATACTTTGCAAAGGTACACCTTTGAATTTTCCTATGAATACTAAGGTAATATTCCAGTCATCATGATTGACCAATAATATAAAGTAAAGCTCCAGCCATCTGGGTTGACCAAATGAACAATAAAGTAATACTCCAGCCACAAGGTTGACCAAAAATAAAAGGCAATATTCTAGCCACCTATGTTGACCAAAAGTATTAATATGGTAATACTCCAGCCTTTTGAGGTTACCAATAATAAAAGGTAATACTCCAGCTTTTTGAGTTTGCAATAATAAAAGGTAATACTCCAGCCTTTTGATGTTACCAATAATAAAAGGTAATACTCCAGCCTTTTGAGATTACCAATAATAAAAGGTAATACTCCATCCTTTTGAGTTCACCAATAATAAAAGGTAATACTCCAGCCTTTTGAGTTTGCCAATAATAAAAGGTAATACTCCAGCGTTTTGAGTTTACCAATAATAAAAGGTAATACTCCAGCCTTTTGAGTTTGCCAATAATAAAAGGTAATACTCCAGCCTTTTGAGTTTGCAATAATAAAAGGTAATACTCCAGCCTTTTGATGTTACCAATAATAAAAGGTAATACTCCAGCCTTTTGAGTTCACCAATAATAAAAGGTAATACTCCAGCCTTTTGAGTTTACCAATAATAAAAGGTAATACTCCAGCCTTTTGAGTTCACCAATAATAAAAGGTAATACTCCAGCCTTTTGAGTTTACCAATAATAAAAGGTAATACTCCAGCATTTTGAGTTTACCAATAATAAAAAGTAATACTCCTACCTTTTGAGGTTACCAATAATAAAAGGTAATACTCCAGCCTTTTGAGTTTGCCAATAATAAAAGGTAATACTCCTGCCTTTTGAGTTTACCAATAATAAAATGTAATACTCCAACCTTTTGAGTTTGCCAATAATAAAAGGTAATACTCCAGCCTTTTGTGTTTACCAATAATAAAAATTAATACTCCAGACAACTGGGTTGACTGAATGGATAATAAAGTAATACTCCAGCCTTCTCACTCTTCTACACAGTTTTCTGTTCTAGTTAAGATTTAAGAACTTTATTTATCTTCAGAATTTCTCTCTTTTTTAAAAATAATAATCATATATGAACAATTTTGATGTAAATATTCGATTGCAATGTTGTTTTTTTAAATTTCCTCTCTTTCTTCTTGTTAATATCATATGACTATTCTCTAAGGCCTCATATTATTGTAAATAGGTTTAGCCAAAGGTAAAGGAATACGTGTATGACAGCGCAAGTGTTCTTATGGGGACATAGTCCTTTAAATTAAAAAAAAAAGGTAAAACCTTAATACGGTTTAACGCTGGATATCGTTACAAATTCGTTCATTAAACAAGCTATTGTTCTAGCATGTAAAATGTTTTTAGGTAACCCAAAACAAAAGTATCTGATCTAAGATTTTTCTAATCCATGTTTTAAACTAATATTTACTGTTGTTAAATGTGACAATAAATAATAACAATAACTATTATATTTTTACTAAATCAATATTATTTTACAGTGTGATAATATTAAGAGTGAAACGAAAAATATAAATTAATATACTCACTATATATATTGGGCTGTGAGTCGCGGACATTACTAAAATCTTCAATCAAACGAATATATAGAAACCTTCGAGACCTACCTTTACAGAAGAGCTCTCAAAGTTCCTTGGACAGATATGGTAACTAATAATCAAGTCCTCGATCGAATGGGTACAGAACGCCAGCTGATAAAGTTCATAAAACAACGAAAACTGACGTTTGCTGAACATGTGATGTGTGGATCAGCAGGAGAGACATTACTGACAGTGTTGGAGGGAAAGCTCCGGGGGGAAGAGATCGAGAGGAAGGAGACGACAGGGATACACAGATGATGGACTGGACGATGCACCAACGAGGAGATGAGGCGGAGGGCCGGGAAGTATGGAGAGACCATGTGGCCCACCCTCAGTAGAGGAAGGCATTGAAGGAGGGAGATATAGATAGACCATGTGGCCCACCCTCAGTAGAGGAAGGCATTGAAGGAGGAGGATATATTGGAACTAGAGCTAATATGTAGTATTGATAATATGTGCGACAAAAACAAAAGTAAATGATCATATTTTCTGATTATTGATGATGAAGTGTCATTTTTCAACCTGCCCTATGTTTATCTCGGGGCGTTGTTTCTCACTGGAATGTCACCTGGGCCCTTATATTTGACCAATATACAGCATATTGGTGAAAACATTGGCCACTAACCAGGTGAAATTTGAATATATGGAAGTGGCAAGGAAAAAAAGAAAATACTCAGGAAACAAGGATGAAACCTCATTAGAACAAATTTCACTTATATTAATTTCTGAATAAATCAGGGTATTCTGTATTCTTTATTTTTATCTATATTATTCGAATATAATTAACATATATGTTGTATTCTCTTTCTAGTTTTAGGACCTACTATGTAACCTGAATGGAGCAAGGAAAAGACACTACCGTCACCAGATCTTTTTCTATTTTTTTTTCTTATTTATTCCTATACACACAAATATTTTTTGAAAATAGAGCAATTCATCAATAGTTCTTCAATTAAAAATGTGCATATATTAGGTGAAAAATAATTTATTTATCAATATATACAAATTTTATTTTGTCAGTAATACATATGCGCGTATATTTACGAATTGTGTCTTTACCATTGAAATTAGGCAAAAATATATATTATAAACTTAATTTTATTGACGTTATATGGCGCTGATTTGTTGTTGACATAAATATGTTTTTATACCTTGAAATAGAGTGGCGTTCAGTGTCTTTTATTGTGCTAGTGAACCCTTGGAGTATTTATTCCTTGGAGATATTTAAATAAACTATTATTGAGATTAAGAAGAAAAAAAGGGGAATCTCCTTATTGTGCAACTAGGAATTGCTGATGGCTTGCGCCATCTATCAGAATAAACTAAACTATTTGCTGATATTTAATTATTCCAGAATTGTGGGCTAAATACCCATTGATGAATAATCAATAAAAGCTAATCACGTGCGCGTTTCGGGCTTCAGCTGCACGATAAGGGGATGCTCCCTTTTTTAAAATAATTTATGAATCTTATCCCAGTACAATATCACATTTGTACTATATTTATTCATATTATTGAGATTTTTGATAATTCATTTATTAGAGTTTTAAAGGTGATACCAAGGATTTTGATGATTTCAATGGGCTTGTCATGAAGTAGGATTCTATCCTTGTTTGGCCACGAGTGAAGAGAATGTAAGATAATGGAAAGAAAATTTACAGAAAATTCACATATGTATTTTCAGCCGAAATATCAAGAGGTAAGGAAAGTTCAATATGTGAACAAACGTCAAACTATAAACAATGTGAAAGAATAGTACAAATGTGATATTGTACTGGGATAAGGTGCATAAATTATGAAAAAGGCATCTCTTTATCGTGCAACTGAAAGTTGCTGATGGCTTGCGCCATCTATCGGAATAAAAATATCAAATATTCTCGTTAATTTTTAATTATCCAGATGATAAGGGCCAACAGCCCGAAACGCGTCAGTGGTTAGCTTTTCTTGATTAATCAAGAATGGGTATTTGGTAAATTCTGAATTAATTAAAAATCAACGAGAATAGTTGATATTTATTCCGATAGCTGGCGCAAGCCATCAGCAACTTTCAGCTGCACGATAAGGAGATGTCTTTTTCATAATATAAACAATGTATTGTGAACGGCGGAGAAAATCATTGTCGAGAAGAGACCAAAGGTACAAAGTTTCTTTAATGAAGATATATAAGCTTGGTGATCTATCAGTCAATATTGCCCTTCAAAAGACTGACACAAGATATACCGGGATACAATATGGCGACAACTACACAAATCGCCTGGACATTGTTTGGCAGGCAACGTCTTTAGAAGAAAAATAGCATACTACTATTTCTTATGGATGTTAAAAATTGATTAATATTGAAAAGTATTATAAATTTGTATTACATTGAATTGTGAAAATTCGAAACTATTATAGACGCGTATATTTCTTTTAAAAATTAAACAATTTATATTGCCCTTACTGCAATGGAAAAATTAATAGGATGGCCTGGCTCATCAGTGGTGAACCCTCCCAGCGATTTCGCCAATTTATTCTAACAATAACATAAACTGACGAAACCGCTTAATTTTGCCATTGCAGTAAGGGCAATAGAAATTTTTTGATTTTTAAAATAATCATACACGTCTATAATAATTTCGAATTTTTATAACAGATGGCGCGCTGATGCATCATAACATTGAATTGTTATACAAATTGAGACCTATTTTGAACATTCAAATTATAAAAAAAATAAGTACAATAAAAAAAATAAACTATATTTTTCTGTGTGTGCAAATTTGAATGTTATAAAACCAGTTAAATCCTATTTCTATTCAAAAAGTTCTAAGCGCTTTTAAAACATAAATAAAAATGATATTTTCTGGATAAACATAATTTTAATCAGATGGTGAATATACTAGATATAATACCACATGGTAGAATATACTTCGCATAGAAATTTTATAAACACGTAATTATATATCTTTCCAAATACATACACTATTATGTTTGTTTAACGATGCGGACACTAAACGACCTCGTTAGACGAAGCACGCACAAGTCTGTATAGCATCCTCATATACCTATAGACACAAATAAACACTTATTAAAAGAAACTTTCTCTTCAGAATAAACGTAAATGTAAATCCACAGGAAGCCGGTCTCTATATGAGCAACAAAGTCGGGAGAAACGGAGACTTGATGCCAGGTTAAATGCCCTCACTACGAAACTCCCTCGTTATCGGAAAGAGATTATAAGTGGAAGCTCCATTGATTTTTGACAAGCAGAATCATTTTTATTGAGTTCTGGGGATTTAAAGTTTATAAAATGGCTGCACGGCATGTGCCTTGTCGGTTCCTCTGGTAGATTCCGTGATCCATGGCTAAATGACACAATGAATCGTTTGAGTTTAAAGGAGAAATCCTTAATATTGTAACAAAGTATTTATTATTTTATTATCAAAGTATTATCTTTTATGTTTATATTTTGCTATACTCTGTACACTTCCCTATTTTGCTTATCTTTTGTTTATCACTCATAGTTTGTTCTTGCCTGAAATAAATTGTTGTCTCATCCCGAAGTTGATCTTCTTAATTTTCCACGTGGCAATATATACTATAATTAAATAAAAAGGGCTTATCCGGACCTTGTAAAAGAAAGGCCTTTTTTCTTCAAAATATATAGATAGGTCTCTCTCTCTCTTTATCAATAAATTTCACAAAAACTTGTTTTTTCTTGTGTGCAATAAATTGATAAAGAGGAGGCAATCTCTCGAATTATTTTTAAAAAATTGGTTTTTTTTTACAGATGCACACGCCCTTTTTGAGATATTTGAGTCAATTTCTACTAGTTTTAATAACAACATCTAAAATGCTTTTTTTGTAAGTTTTTATATTTTCTTAAGGTATATAGTTATTTTAAACTATTATAGACGCGTATGATTCTTTTGAAAAATAAACAATTTCTACTGCCCTTACTGCAATGGAAAAATTAAAGGGAGGGCCTGACCCTCCCTTTAATTTTTTCATTGCAGTAAGGGCAGTAGAAATTGTTTATTTTTCAAAAGAATCATACGCGTCTATAATAGTTTAAAATAATCATAACAGATGGCGCGCTGTTGCAACATAGTATATAGATATATTCAGAAAATCTGCAGATATTGGATTTATATTTACGAAATTCCCTGTCAAACATGTCAAGATACTTACATTTGAGAAACTGATAAATCACTGAAGTATCGTATCAATCAGCTTTAAGAAACTATATATCATTATCCCAACTTGTTATTCACTCCCCTTAAACAATAACCTTATACCATATTTTGGATTAGCATCGATTATATCTAAGTTTATAACAGAAAAGCATTTCAGATAATCTTAATAAAGTTGGGCTGAGAAAAATGGACTGTAATTATTAATTATTACATTAAAATTTCATAATATTAGAAGCATATAATTATGTGACATTTTCCCATTTATGCTCCACCAATTCTGCATGAACTTCCTGAAATCTTTAAAAGTGAGGTTTCATTCTTGATATATGGACGATGTGTGGGTCTACGTTGGGTTCAACTTTAGTAATCGTTATTTATGTATTTCTGATTTTTATTTATTACAACATCAAAGCGCTATCTACCACTAGGAACACTTGTTACTAGTAGAACATGAGTTACAGGGTCGTATATACATTTCTACATCAAAGTTATGGGAGAATATAGACTATTTCATCTCCAATTTTACAAATGGAAATAACTTATAAAGTACTGAAATATTTACAAAAATGTCAAAATAGGGTTGATTTATATAATCACTAATACATACATCAGATAGTAGAATAACGGAAGTATTAACTGATTTGAAGGTATTTTAGAATATGTTTTCAGAAACAGAGTTAAACTTGGTCTAGAGGAGTTTTTACCAGATCCTAGATCCTATTATTCTAATTTGAAATTTTTAATATTGAAATATCCAACAGTCTAGAAGCAGATGTATTGAAGTTTAGCCATCAAAGTCACATGAATATATTTAATCTTCCAATACTTAAATTCTTTAAAAATATATCGTATATATAAAGTGGAAAAATAGTACAAAAGTGAAATTGTACTGGGATCAGGTGCATAAATCAAGACATCTCCTGATCGGGTAACTAAAGGTTTCTGGTGTCTGGCGCCATCTGTCGGAATAAATATCAACTAATAGTTAATTTTTTTTATTGATACATAATTGGCCAAATAACCATTCTTGATTAATGAAGAAAAACTAACAGCGTGTACACGCCTTTCGAGCTTTTGTTTACTGCTATCAGGATGTCTGAAAAACTAGTCTTTTTTTTCTGGTCGTTGAGGTACAGCTTGCACAACGCTAATGAGGGCCAACAGCCCGAAACGCGTACGTGATTAGCTTTTCTTCAATAAAAATGGTATTTGGACAATTATGTAATAATTAAAAATCAACGATTAGTTGATATTTATTCCGACAGATGGGGCAAGTCATCAGCAACCTTTAGCAACATATAAAGTTCCCGTGATCTGTAATAAACTGTGTTATAAAATTAGGTCGAAAATATTTCAGAATACTTTGTTGAAAGAAACGTTGGAATGTGTAATTTATGTTATTTAAATATCACCATTCCAGATTTGATATAAGTTTCAATTACGTAGGGTATGTTTGGATCAAATAGTAGAGTCGAACCTCTGTTGATAAATTTTTGAATTCAAATCTCATTATTTTAGATTTTATAAAATCGTTTAATAATGGATATATTAACCAAACTGTGTGTACACAATTATAGGACGTCGTTTTGTATGATTGAATTGCCCATATTATTCGATATTCTATTCCAGTTACGTTTCAAATAAATTCATTGAGTGCTACTCAAAAAGAGCAATCCAAGTCATCATATTGCTATGTAGAAAATTAGGAAAGACAAACTTCAGGATGACAAAGAAATTTATTTAAGGCAGAACAAATTATAATTAATCAAAAATATAAGAGGAGCAATGAGGGAAGTTTACAGGGTAGCAAAATATATATATCAAAATTGATACTCTGTTAATAAAATAATAAATGCGATGCATTAGCGCGCCATCTGTTATGAAAATTCAAAACTATTATAGACGTGTATGATTATTTTAAATATAAAAAAAAAAATTCTACTGCCCTTACTGCAATGAAAAAATTAATGGGAGGGGTTTCGCCAGTTTTATTTACCATACCGCTGTTATATTGCATTTTTCGATCTTTCTTTTATAGTGATAATGATGCTAGACTCTTGGAATGGGTATGGACACAAGCTTTGAGGACAGCAGAATTACATACAATTAAAAATATATAATATGCTTCGAGCAATCGCTCTAGTAACGGCCGCCAGCTTTAGCCTTGTTGTTTACCGCTGAGTGCCAGATCAAGTGTGGGAAGAAGCCAGCCGCTAGAAAGTTCTGGATGACGCCCGCGCATGCGTAGTGAAGTGTTCTCTCAACACGTGCTCGCCAAGCTTCTGCCCGTATGTGTTTTGAAGCTTTGTCCCAGTTCGCTGAAGCAAAGTGCGGTCGCCATACTACTCCCCCTCCAGTAGGATCTTTAAAGATCCTATGTAGTCGTAGAGGGAACTCTTGGTAGGGTGCCTTGTTGGGTTGGGATCTGGTCTTGGGGGCTTGAGGGAGACACCTGTCCTTTTCAAATGTTGTCCTGATGTAATGGGTGGCGACCATCTTGTTAGCTTGCAGGGACACGATGGGTTGCTCAGCGATGGGTGTAGTCGCCGCGAGTACCGGTGGAGCTATTGGTATTAGGGAAGTTGTGACTCTTGCTTCAATGGGAGGTGATGACTGTTGGAGATAGTTCTGAGGTTGGAGAGGTTGTGGTACCGAAGTTTGGGCGGGCTGCAAGTGGAGAGGAGTCGTTGCAGCAGCGTTATTGGTTTATTCTAGGAAGAGTAAATGTTTCTGCTCGCAGGATGGAGGCAAGGGCTCTTCGTGAGACGGCGGCTGCTGGGACAAGGGCTCTTCATGAGATGGCGGCTGCTGGGGCAAGGGCTCTTCAAGAGACGGCGGCTGTTGGGGCTAGGGATTGTCACTGTGCACTGGGGTGGAGAACACAGTTTCAGGGGGGCACGAGATGGTGTTTGAAGGCAGGTTGGAGCAGAACGATGAGGAGTCCAGGGATGAAGAGTTACTCAGAGAGCTGGTGGGAGAAAGCAAGGTGGAGCTTGAGTTGGTGTCTTCAACGTTATGGACTGTAGTCACCGGGGCAGTTGTGACATTCATGTCACGGGGTAAATCCGTCTGCTCCAGATGTTGGAGGCGGCTATTGGAGGTGGGAGTACAGGGATCACAGTGCTGAGATGGAGGTGGTTTGGAAAATTCGACCAGGATAATCGAGGGTCTCTGATCAGCAAAGGGCTTAGTTTCTGAGACTTGAGCTGTTCGTACCTGGCGTGACCGGCCAAATCGCAGGAGAAGTCGTTCTTTGAGCGCCGCATACTTTCCTGAAACTGGTGGGTTCTCAACAATGTCGAAGACGCAGATGAGAGCTAGTCTATCCAAATTAACGATTATTGTGTTATACTTGAAATCGTCGTCGCTGGCGATGTTTGCAAAATTAAAGGCAGCTTCCAGTTGGTTGAGCCACAATGGAATGTCTTTGGGCAAGAAGGGTGGAGCTCGAAAAATCAGTTTTGATATTTGAGATGGGGTGAGTTCCATCGTGAATGTTTGAGCTTCCTTGATTTGCCCTTGACGTTGGCCGTTAATTCTTCATTCGAGTCGTCCGGCTCACCAATTTTGTAGGATGGTTGTTGCGTGAAGTGTTGGTGTGGCTTGTGGAAAGGCTGCAGATAAAATTATAATTAAAATTAATTTATTTAAAGCAAGAAATTATAAAGAGAAAAGAAACAACGGTTGAAGTAACGGCCGCCAGCTTTAGCCTTGTTGTTTACCGCTGAGTGCCAGATCAAGTGTGGGAAGAAGCCAGACGCTAGAAAGTTCTGGATGACGCCCGCGCATGCGTAGTGAAGTGTTCTCCCAACACGTGCTCGCCAAGCTTCTGCCCGTATGTGTTTTGAAGCTTTGTCCCAGTTCGCTGAAGCAAAGTGCGGTCGCCACACTACTCCCTCTCCAGTAGGATCTTTAAAGATCCTATGTAGTCGTAGAGGGAACTCTTGGTAGGGTGCCTTGTTGGGTTGGGATCTGGTCTTGGGGGCTTGAGGGAGGCACCTGTCCTTTTCAAATGTTGTCCTGATGTAATGGGTGGCGACCATCTTGTTAGCTTGCAGGGACACGATGGGTTGCTCAGCGATGGGTGTAGTCGCCGCGAGTACCGGTGGAGCTATTGGTATTAGGGAAGTTGTGACTCTTGCTTCAATGGGAGGTGATGACTGTTGGAGATAGTTCTGAGGTTGGAGAGGTTGTGGTACCGAAGTTTGGGCGGGCTGCAAGTGGAGAGGAGTCGTTGCAGCAGCGTTATTGGTTTCTTCTAGGAAGAGTAAATGTTTCTGCTCGCAGGATGGAGGCAAGGGCTCTTCGTGAGACGGCGGCTGCTGGGACAAGGGCTCTTCATGAGATGGCGGCTGCTGGGGCAAGGGCTCTTCATGAGACGGCGGCTGTTGGGGCAAGGGATTGTCACTGTGCACTGGGGTGGAGAAAACAGTTTCAGGGGGGCACGAGATGGTGTTTAAAGGCAAGTTGGAGCAGAACGATGAGGAGTCCAGGGATGAAGAGTTACTCAGAGAGCTGGTGGGGGAAAGCAAGGTGGAGCTTGAGTTGGTGTCTTCAACGTTATGGACTGTAGTCACCGGGGCAGTTGTTGTGACATTCATGTCATGGGGTAAATCCGTCTGCTCCAGATGTTGGAGGCGGCTATTGGAGGTGGGAGTACAGGGATCACAGTGCTGAGATGGAGGTGGTTTGGAAAATTCGACCAGGATAATCGAGGGTCTCTGATCAGCAAAGGGCTTAGTTTCTGAGACTTGAGCTGTTCGTACCTGGCGTGACCGGCCAAATCGCAGAAGTCGTTCTTTGAGCGCCGCATACTTTCCTGAAACTGGTGGGTTCTCAACAATGTCGAAGACGCAGATGAGAGCTAGTCTATCCAAATTAACGATTATTGTGTTATACTTGAAATCGTCGTCGCTGGCGATGTTTGCAAAATTAAAGGCAGCTTCCAGTTGGTTGAGCCACAATGGAATGTCTTTGGGCAAGAAGGGTGGAGCTCGAAAAATCAGTTTTGATATTTGAGATGGGGTGAGTTTCATCGTGAATGTTTGAGCTTCCTTGATTTGCCCTTGACGTTGGCCGTTAATTCTTCATTCGAGTCGTCCGGCTCACCAATTTTGTAGGATGGTTGTTGCGTGAAGTGTTGGTGTGGCTTGTGGAAAGGCTGTTGATAAAATTATAATTAAAATTAATTTATTTAAAGCAAGAAATTATAAAGAGAAAAGAAACAACGGTTGAAGTAACGGCCGCCAGCTTTAGCCTTGTTGTTTACCGCTGAGTGCCAGTGTGGGAAGAAGCCAGCCGCTAGAAAGTTCTGGATGACGCCCGCGCATGCGTAGTGAAGTGTTCTCCCAACACGTGCTCGCCAAGCTTCTGCCCGTATGTGTTTTGAAGCTTTGTCCCAGTTCGCTGAAGTAAAGTGCGGTCGCCACAGATTCTTTTAAAATTTTTCCATTGCA
>CP092872.1:26991005-27041060 GCA_030710605.1 Cordylochernes scorpioides
TAGATTAATATATACACCGATTGATATTATGTGTCCACATTTTCTATTCCCCCCCCCCCCCCCATCATGCCCCCCCACTCGCTTTTTGGTTTTTGTAACTATTGTGTTGGAGCGGGTCGCTCCTTAAATAAATGCATATATTAGTTAATAACTAAATGGAATCCTCTCTCTCTTTTACCCAGTAAGAGACGCCTACGGAAGCCAACAGTACATAGACATATAAAGCACATAGGCTATAGTTATTAACTAGTTCCAGTTCCAGTTCCAAATAACTTTATTAGGTGCCGTTCAAAAAGAACAACCTAGATCATCATATTTACAATATACTGAGGGGGGTGGTTATGTACAGGGGTTCATTTACAATTATAATTTATAATGATGTCGTTGGGTCCGGATTCTCAGGTCCTTGGGGATATTTTTCTTGAGAAGGTTTTTTCGGGCTTGTTTGATATTCAAGGTGGGTTTGTTTTTCCTTTTTTTCCACTTTTCGTCATTCTGGCTTAATTGATGGAGAATTTGTCTAGGTTTCAAATTCCTTATTTTCCTTTTTCCGCATTTGTAGTTTGTGGCTTCCTTAAAGGTGGGATTTTCTAATTTTTCGGATTTTTCGTAAAATTTAAATGATTGTCTAATAATGTAGTCATTGATGTTTTCGATATTTAGATCGTTCCTGAGGATTGTGTTCCGAACGAACCAGGGTGGAGACATGATTTTTCTGATCATTTTATTTTCAAATACTTCTAGCTTTTTAAGGATGGTCTTATGTGCTGTCATAAAAATTGGGTGGCCGTATATGAGTATTGGTCTTATTATTGATGTGTAAATGGTTCTTTTGCAATGAAGGGATAATTTGCTTTTTGGTCCTAGAAGTAGGGATAGTCGGTGTTGGGCAGCTTTCGCCAAATTAATTCTGTTTTCGATGTGTTTTTTGAAGGTTAGGTGCTCGTCTAGGGTCATCCCTAGGTATCGGATGTTCTCTTTCCATTTAATATTGTCTTCGAAGACAAAAAGTTCGTCTAAAGGTTTCTTAATTTTTTCTTTTTTTCTGGAAAAAATAATTGCTTCACTTTTTTGGGGGTTCATTGTAACTCGCCATTCCTTACACCAGAGCGTGGAAAAGATGCAGGCCTCTTGGAGTTTCATGTGGAGATTGTCGAAGTTATATGTTGAGGCTAAAATGGCGGTATCATCGGCAAATAGGTGTAAAGAGGTGTCTTCAATACAGGGGAAGTCGTCTATAAATATGTCAAATAAGGTTGGTCCTGTGACTGATCCTTGGGGGACCCCGGCAAGGATGTTCCTAGCTGTTGAAAGTTCATTTTTGACTCGTACCTTGAATGTTCTATTTGTTAAGAAGTTTTGCGTTATTTTTATGATGTCTCCGGGAAGGTGCTTTTTGCACATTTTGTAGAGAAGGGCTTCGTGCCAGACTTTATCGAATGCTTTGGCGATATCGAAGAATACGGCTCCTGTTATTTGGCCTAGGTCCATGGCTTTTCTTATTTTTTCAGTGACAATACTAGCTGGTGCAATGTTGAGTGTTTGGCTTGGTAGCCAAATTGTTCAGGTCTGAGTGGATTCTTTTCTTCTAGGGATTTTCTGAGTCTTCTTAAAACAATTCTTTCGAATAGTTTTGAGATGGCAGGTAGCAGTGAGATGGGCCTGTAGCTTGTTGGTTCATGGATGGATTTTCCTTTTTTAAGTATGGGACAGATAATGGACGTTTTCCATCTGTCAGGGAAGTGGGCAAGCTGCAGTGAGGCGTTAAATATTTCGGTTATTGATGCTAGTATATGATTAGGGAGCAGTTTGAGAGCTTCATTAGGTAATTCATCGATTCCGGGAGCTTTTTTATTTGGTAGATATTCAATAATCGCTTTTATTTCACCAATGTTTGTTGGTTCTAGTCCTGTTTCTTTATTTTTTTTCATGTATGAATTCACACGTTTGATGTATGTACGAGTAGGTTTGGAGTGGGATGTATAGGGATTGGGGGTGAACTGTTTTTCATAGTTGTTGGCAAATGATTCAGCTGCTTCTTCTGTGGTTAGTGTCTGCCCATTGTTTGTCTTCAGGGTTATTTCTTGTTTTTCAGAGTTGGATAATCGTTTGATGGCTTTCCATATGGTTTGGTCCGTGACTTTCAAGTTTTCGATAAAGTGGTCCCAGCTGGTGTTATCGTGCTCTCTTGTAAGTTTCTGTGATTCTCTCCGGGCCGTCATGTAGGCTGATTTATCTCGGGGGTCGCAAGTAATTTTCATTTTTTTCCTTAGTCTGTTGGTGGATCGTATTTTTTCTTTAATGTGAGGTGGATATCTTCGTTCTAGTTCCGGGTCCTTATATTTTGTTGAATCTTTCAAATTTTGCACCATTTGTTCTTCAATGTGTGTAATGGCCTCGTCTATTTTTGAAGATGTATCTAGGATCAGTTCAGGAGGTTCAGCGATTTCCATTTTGTACTTGAATAGGGCCCAATCTGTAATTTTTATTTTTGTATTTGAGTTGGAGATTTTGAAATCCTGTAGTACAAGTAGTACTGGGAGATGATCAGAGGTTAGTTCGTGCAGGACTTTAGAGTATGCGCTTTGGGAGATGTTTTTGTGCACGGCGATATCTATGATGTCTGGAGGTGAGTCATGAGTAGGTTCGTCGGGGTAGCTCACATCTAGGTCCATAACGTTGATTACGTTTTGGAGCCTTCTCCCGCTTGGGTTAGTGGTGGTGGAACCCCAGGCAGGATGTTTGCAGTTTAGGTCCCCTGCTATGATGGTCGGTGTGTCTGTTGAAAAAATGTTATAGATATCGGTTTGATCTAGATAGGTGTTTGGTGGTTTGTAGCACGAATACAGGTTCATATTTAACCCGTTTTTGTTTTTGATTGAAATTCCTGTTGTTTCCAGGCTTGAGGTGGTGGCATGAATAGGTGCATGGCTGTACTTCTTGTGGATGAAAATGGCAGTTCCACCACCTTGTCCGGTTAGTCTGTCGTTGCGGAGGGTGATGAAGTTTTGAATCCTCATTTTATGGCACGGCTTAAGCCAGGTTTCTGACACTAGTGCGATGTCGATGTCGTGGTCGTTCAGGAATTCTGAGAATTGTTGTTTTTTGTTTCGGAGACTGCACGCGTTCCAGTGAACGATTCGAAGGCTATTTTTATACATATTTTTGTTATTCATTTACATCTAAAGGTGTCTACAACGTTCTTCATGATGTTTTCTATTATTGCGGGGTCACTGAGAGCCTTTTTGATAGCGCTCTCTAGTTGGTTGACCTTAGTGGCTGAAGGAGGATTGGGACGTTCTTTATTGACATATGGAGTTTTATTCTTGTTTTGAGTGGGTTGGGGAATTTCAGAAGGGTTTGGACCTGTAGGGTTGGATTTTTCTTTTTCTGTATTGGGGTTTGGTTTCTTATTAATTTGTGTTTGGGGCACTCTATTTATTTTTCTGTATAGTGGGCAACCACGCCAACTTGCTGTATGCTGACCCTGGCAGTTTGCACATTTAGGTGGGACTTCTTTTTCTTTGGCGCATTCGGATGTGAAATGATTTTCTCCACATTTTACACATTTGGGAGTTTCCCTGCATTCAAACTGAGAGTGCCCAAAGTTTTGGCACCTATGGCATTGTCCGGGGCCTTTGGGAGCCCTGTAAGCCTCGACGTTGCACTTCATGTCGCAGAGATCTGTGATATTGTAAATTTCTTTATTCCTTGCAGTCTTGGGAAGGGTTACCTGGATTAGTGGGAGCTCCTCCTTTGTTCTTGAATTTCGTAGTCTTGCAAGTTTAGACATCTCGAATCCCTTGTTTTCCAGATCTTCTTGTATTTCGGGGATAGTGATGCAGCGGTCGAGACCTCTGACGACGACTCTAAGGCACTTTTCGTCGTCTAGGATCTTGAAGTGGAAGGTGTAGTGGCGATCTTCCAACCACTTGGTAGCTATCCGGTAGTCCGATGTTGTGTGAGTCTGAACGTTGATGTATCGGCCTGATGTGTAAAATTCTGGCTTTTGTTTTGTACAATTGACAAGACCATCTCTAAGGCCTGACCATTCCTTTACTCCGCTTATTTTAATTGGTGGTATTCTGATCTTGGGGTTAGGGGTGGGATTGTTAGGTTTGTTATTCAATGTTTCGTTAGGTTTCTTTGGTGGGTTAGAGTTTTTATGGTTTTGTTCGTGATTTGGCATTTTGTTTGGTGTCACTTCGATTTCCATTTCGACTGTTTTTGCTTCATTAGGTTTTTCAGGCTGTTTAGATTGTAATTTTGGTTCAGGATTACCTTGTGACCTTTGGTTGGGGCACCAGGTTGTTTTTTGCGTTGTTGTTTCTTTTGCGGCTACTGGTGATTTTTCTCTTGGGCGCTTCGCGGGGGCTTTTGTAGTATTGTGTTCTAGGTAGTTGGAGCGCAGTTCGCACAGTTCCCTTTCGTAAAAGTCAATAAAATTTATTAGCTCGGCAAAGGTGGTTTCGACCGCGCTGGAGTATTTTTTCAAGGCTTGAGAATCTTCTTCATTTTTCAATTCTGGGCATTCTGGAAGTTTCCAAATTGAATATTTACGGGTACCTACTGGGTATTTGGGGTTGGTAAAATTATTTTTGGGGGCTTCTGGTGCAGGGAGGTCTTCCATGGTTCGGGTTTTTCGCGTGGGACGCGTGCGTGGTCGATTAGCGTGTTCCTGAGTTATTAACTAATATATGCATTTATTTAAGGCGCCAATTTATAATTGTAACCAATGGTATTCGAATAAAAACATTCAATCGGGTAAAACACGGGCGTTGCCCGGGTCATTCGGCTAGTATTAAAAATAAAGAAGGCATATCTTGACTAAGAGCACATGTGCTTTTTATATGGCAGAGCGCCATCTAGTGGAACAGAAATCAACTAAACATTGATTTAGCATGTTCCCTGATATTTGGCCAACCCATTTTCTTAATAAATCAAGAAAAGCCATTTACGAACGCCTTTCGTGCTGTTGGCGCTCGTCAGCATGGAGCAGGCTGTATCACTGCAACCAAAATCTTTTTGGTCTCAAAGGTTTCTTAAGAAACCAAAAATTGGATGTTTAAAGCCAAACCTGCGTAAATACGCTTACTGTTAAGTCTTTGTGTTATTTCCAAGAATGACTACCAGTCATTAGAATCCCAGAGAAGAATCACTCTCAGCCTTTCTAAGCAATATTTAACTTTTATTTTCTAATATGGTAATCCGAAATCTCAAAAGGCTTATTTACATATGTACAGTTCACTTTGACTTCTCCAATTTTATCTTTTTTATATCCAACTTCTTTGAGTTCTTGAACTTTATCTTATTTGACTTGATCCTCCTTGACCTCTACTTCGCTCTTCCCTAGACTTCAGCTTCAGCTCTTTCACTTCAGCTACGCTTCTTTCTCTTCAGCTACGCTTCTTTCACTTCAGCTACGCTTCTTTCACTTCGGAACTGTCTGGACAGGGTTTTCTTTATCCTCGAATATATACTCTCACTTCCGCCTTACTTACTATGCCTTTTCTATTCTTACTTCGAACTACTTTCCGCTACTTCTTACTTTGAACTACTTTCCGCTACTTCTTACTTCGATCTAACACTTTCTCCACACCACCGTTCAAATACCTTCTTCGCGCGCCTATAACTCCTATCCTCACTTCACACCTTCTTTTATATATTCGAAAACAGTCACGTGGGCGCACTCTGTGGCGTATCCCCTGGCGCACGCCATCTAGAGTCGATTTTCCTAACCATTCTTAACACTTACCATGGGTTGGCCAAATATGAGGGAACAGCCTAAATCAATGTTTAGTTGATTTCTGTTCTACTAGATGGCGCTCTCTCTCTCTCTGACATCTAAAAAGCACATGTGCTCCTGGTCAGGATATGCCTTTTTTATTTTTAATATCAACACCTGACATTTTTTCTATTAATTTTTCACATATATATATAGAAGCAATGGGCGTTTCTCCCGTCAAAATAAACGTCAGAAACTGACGCCATCTATTGACCGTCGCCGGAACTAGCGGCATCGGGTCGGTGACAAAGCCACAACACCAACTTTGGCAAACTGATAAGCGTCCACCTAGAGACCATGGTTTCGGGCTAATGGCCCTCGTCAGTCTAGGGCGGACTTTATTCCATGAGATCCACACGGGATCTAATGGAATCCTCACAATCTACCAAAGAGGTGTTTTGCTGGCAATGTGCGCTTATCAGTTTGCCAAAGTTGGTGTTGTGGCTTTGTCACCGACCCGATGCCGCTAGTTGCGGCGACGGTCAATAGATGGCGTCAGATTCTGACGTTTATTTTGACGGGAGAAGCGCTCATTGCTTCTATGGATTAATTTCCTCCCGGCAAATTTTCCATCTATGTTTTGCCAATAGATTTGGCCCAGCCACATTGCCAGCAAAACACCTCTTTGGTAGATTGTGAGGATTCCATTAGATCCCGTGTGGATCTCATGGAATAAAGTCCGCCCTAAACTGACGAGGGCCATTAGCCCGAAACCATGGTCTCTAGGTGGACGCTTATCAGTTTGCCAAAGTTGGTGTCGTGGCTTTGTAACCGACCCGATGCCGCTAGTTGCGGCGACGGTCAATAGATGGCGTCAGATTCTGACGTTTATTTTGACGGGAGAAGCGCCCATTGCTTCTATGGATTAATTTCTTCTAGTGTCCAAAAAATAAGAAACTTTTGTTTTTTAATGATATGTTTTAAAATATACAACGCTAAAAGCTAAAAAGTCATTTAATTAGGTATTTTAAGTCGTAGAATTTATTTATCGCAACCATTCGATTCGGTAAAATTGAAAATATGCAAATTTTTGCTTGTCTTTATAAGTGTGCTATTTGGCGTGTCGTTTACCCCATCTAAGAATTGTCCAATTACAATTTTATTTAATCCTTAGTTAATTATGAGTTTACGAAAATTTTAGCAGATGATTTAAAATGGAGAGCTATTGGAAGAATGGAGGCAGGGCAATCACAAGTTGAAGTAGCAAAATGGCTAAATGTGAATAAATCTGTGGTCAGCAAAATATGGAAACAGTTCATTGAGATAGGAACCATCAAAAGAAAAGAAGATTCTGGTGGAAAAAGAAAAACAGTTACCTCTGAAGACCGTTATCTGGTCGTAACTGCCAAGCGCCATAGGGAGATGACAGCTATTCAACTCTCTAATGAACTCTCAAGTGCTACTGGAACGAGAATTTCAAGACAAACTGTTTACCGAAGGCTTCACGAAGGTGCTCTTTATGCAAGACGACCAATGGTCTGTATCCCTTTAACCTCTGCTCACAGGAGAGCCCGCTTGAATTGGTGCTTGGAACATCACGCCTGGACTCATGATCAGTGGGCCAATGTTCTCTTCAGTGACGAGTCAAGATTTAGTTTAAACACAGATTCTCGACGAGTTTTCATCTGGAGGGAGCCTGGAACCCGCTATCATCCCAGTAACATCAGGGAAATAGACAGTTTTAGAGGGGGCAGTCTCTTAGTCTGGGCTGGCATCAGTTCTAGCAGTCGCACACCCCACCACATTTTTTCTGGGGGCACTTTAACTGCCCAAAGGTACAGGGACGAGATCCTTGAGCCTTATCTAAGACCTTATAGAGATCAAATTGGTCACAATTTAATTTTAATGGACGATAATGCTCGTCCGCATAGGGCTAGGCTAGTCAATGAATATCTCCAGAGTGAGAATATTCGAAGGATGGATTGGCCAGCCAGATCTCCGGACCTGAATCCAATAGAGAATGTGTGGGATGCTCTAGGGAGGCGTATTGGAGCTCGTCACCCCTCTCCCAGAACCCTCGTTGAGCTAAGAACTGCTCTATTGGAGGAGTGGGGTTTACTACCCCTGGACCTCATCCAAAGCCTGGTAAACAGTATGAGGGCTCGCTGTGAGACCTTGATAGCTGTTAGAGGTGATCATACTCCCTATTGATATCTTATTTCTTTAAGATCTGGAACCTAGCTTTGGGTATGTTGGTAATAATTTGCATATTTCATAATTTCAAATATTATTTTTAATTTTCATATAGCTAGTCAAATTCTCCATAGTTTAAACTATTTGTATACTAAATTTTATATTTGTTAATAAATTAGCTTTTGAGAAATTTCAATATTGGTTAAATTTCTTATTTTTTGGACACCAGTGTATATAAATAAATTCATTAATAAATATCTAAGAATAATAAAGGTATATAATACAACAGGTCCGCATAGAGTTGGCTACCGTTTAAATAGCAACTCGCGATAAGTGAACAAGAACTATTCACAAGACAAAGGTTGAAGAATTTTCTAAAGTAACATGTCTCGAAAAAAAACACGAATAAAACTCAGTTACAAATTTGTAGAGAGAGAGATTGACACTAGTTTATTAAATCGTTCATATATATATAAGATTATATATGGTTATATGTTGTGGGTCGGTGATGCAAAAAGAACAGCCAAAAGAAGTGATTTATGAATATAGGATTATTATTTAATATAAGGATATATGAGGATATATATGATGACACAGCAGCAACCGCACACAGCAGTAAAAACAAAGGGAGGCTTAAGACTGTAAACAAGATGACGCACGGCAGAAGGGGAGGGGCGTTCCCATTGGTCAGTCACCTTCATGCAGCGCCGCCAAGCGGTGCCCGTGTCCACGCTTCTCTCTTCATTCCCCCACTGAAGCGCTGGACAGGAGAACAGTTCATGAAGTCACAGGCGTTCTTGTAAGCCACTTTGCTCAGGGTCTTGGTGAAGACGTCGGCCAGGTTCTCCTTTGTAGGGATGTAGACAATCTTGATCTCTCCGCTAATTATTCTTTCTCTGACGTGATGGTATCTTATGTCAATGTGTTTGGATCTGTTGTTCTCCACATTATTTTTGGAAAAGTCTATAGCGGATCTATTATCGCAATGAATTATCAAGGGAAAGGTAAAATTCGATAAGAACTTTAATTCTTTCAAGATGGTAGCGATCCAAACTGCTTCCTTAGTGGTCTGGGATAGCGCTAAATATTCTGCCTCCATTGTGGAAAGTGAGACACACTTCTGTTTGCTAGTCTTCCATATGACTAAGGAATGTCCTATAGTGATAGCGGTCCCACTATTGGACCGTCTGTCATCGATGTCGCTAGCCCAATCTGCATCACTGTATGCACAAACATCATTGGAATCAGTCCGGCGATAAACGAGAGATAGATTTATGCTGCCGTGTAAATATCTTAAGACGTGTTTGGCAGCTTGCCAATGTCGACGTCCAGGGTTGCTAGAGAATTGGGCTAATCTCGTAACGGAAAACATTAAGTCTGGCCTAGTACAATTTGCAAGATAAAGGAGCGACCCGATTAGTTCCCTATATGGAATAGCTCTCATCCTCTCTTTCTCTTCTTCATCTGTGGGGCAATCTCCTTTTGAGATTGGAAAACTAATGTCTAACGGTGTGGATACCGGTCGACATTCAATCATGTTGAATTTTTGTAAGATTGATTTAACATACGTACTTTGAGATAGTACTAGAGTCTCCTCGTCTGGATAGTCAATTTGAACTCCCAAGAAATTCCTGATCGCTCCCAAATTTTTAACTCGGAACCTTTCATTAATTTTCTGTTCTATATTCCGCAAAATCTCTTCACTCTCACCAAATAAAGCCAAGTCATCTACATAAACGGCAATAATTGCCTTATCTAGATAAGTATAAATACAATTACAGGATTCTAGTCGTGTAAATCCCATTTCTTGTAAAGCATGATCGAGTGTTAAATTCCAATTCCGCCCTGATTGTCGCAAGCCGTAAATAGGTCGAAGCAGTTGTAAACCTCGTTATCTTTCCTCTCGACCCCTTCTGGCAAAAGCATGTATATTTCTTCTTCTAAGTCGCCATATAGATAAGCGTTATCTACGTCGAGATGTCTATTGTACCATTGCATGTTCAAACTTAACGTTAATAAAACTCTGATTACAGCTAAGTTAATAACAGGTGCATAAGTTTCCTGAAAATCGATTCCTTGTTTCTGTGAGAAACCTCTAGCTACTAAACGTGCTTTGAAACGCTCTACATTTCCGCTCTCATTTGTCTTCACCTTATACACCCATCTGCTGCTAATCGGTTTCTTTCCCGGCGGTAATGTTGATAACTCCCAAGTGCCTCGTTCCTGAAGCACTCTAAGCTCATCTTCCATTGCTTTTCTCCAATACATGGCTTCGGGAGATTGGACTGCCTCTTCAAAACTTTGCGGCTCGGTAACATCTAAAAAATTCAATTCTACTCTTGGTTTACCTTTTCTCCCATATGGATTTCGAACAATGTTTTTGGAGGTGGAGGGTTGTGGTAGAGTGTCCTCTACCCCCACTGAATCCAAATTACTCGGTAATTCATTCTCTAGGTCGTTATCATGGTTAGTCTCAGGTTCTAGCCAAACGTGGTTGTACCTTTCCGGTTCTGTCTCTTCGACTATTTTGGTCCACTCAAGTCCAATTTTAGACTCATCGAATCTAACATGTTTTGTTTCAATCACCTTTTGTAATTCTGGGCACCAGAGACGATATCCACGTGTTTGAGTAGAGTATCCTACCAGAATACATCTACATGCCCGATGGTCTAATTTTCGCCTTCTTTCTCTTGGTATATGGCTATATGCCAAACATCCAAATGCTTTTAGGTGCCTTACACTAGGATTTCTTTCTAACCAAAGTCCATCAGGTACTTTGTCTTTTAGAGCAGTATTATAACATTTGTTTTTAATGTAAGCAGCTGTGTTTACCGCCTCTGCCCAAAATCTTTGGGGGAGATTAGAGCTATGTAAACAAGCGCGGGCCATATCTAAAAGTGTTCGATTTACACGTTCTGCCACACCGTTCATTTGCGGAGAATACACGTTTGTGCGTTCATGCTTTATCCCTAGTTTTTGTAATTTGTCTTGAAATTCTCTATTGCAAAACTCAAGTCCATTATCCGATCGTAACACTTTAATTTTATTACCAGTTTGTCTCTCTACAGTGGCTCTATAGATATCGAAATGTTTTAATACTTCATCTTTGTTTTTCAGAAGATACACAGTAATCCTTCTTGAGAAATCATCAACAAAAAATAGAAAGTATCTATTGCCTCCGGTTGATTTTACCGGCATTGGACCGCAAATATCTGTGTGGATAAGCTCCAAGGTCTGTTTAGATCTAATATTGCCTAGGTTTTTATGTGACGCTTTAGTGGATTTAGCGATACAACAATCGTCGCATAGGCCTTTGTCTCTAGAGGAAATTTCTAAGCCTATTACCAGCTCCTCCTGCGCCATCTTTTCAATGGCGTTACTGTCAATATGGCATAACCGTTGATGCCACGTTCTTAAGGAATTGTTCCGAAAATGGTCCCTTTAACTATTAAATGCTGTTTTACTGGAGTTTGAGGTCTTACCTTTCACAATGTAGAGGCCATTTACATTTGTCGCTTCCGCTATAATCCTGTTTTCTGGGTTGAAAACGCGAGCTACCATATTACGGAAGGTCACACGGTTGCCGTTTTCTTCTATCTTGGAGACTGACAGCAGATTCCTTCGCACATTTGGGACGTACAGCACATTGTTTAGCTTGATTTCGATGCTTTCATTATGGATAGACGTCTGGAGAAATATGTGTCCATATCCTTTGGCCTCAGTTGTCCCACTTGCAGTCATAATAGGATCAGAAGACACCTCCCGAAGATCAACGAACCAGTCCTTGTTTCTGCATACATGGTTGGTTGCTCCTATTATTTTCCTATTTAAATAATTTTCTAGAAATTTATATCAAACAAAATATGTCTGCACTTATTAAAGAAAAAAAAGTTTATTTTTCTTCCTTAAGAATATTTACATGCAAGCCAAGCAAAACTAAAATTAAAATTAAAATTGAACGAACAAAATTTACATATCTCTTGATAGAATGAATTTACCTTTTCTTGGTCAAAAAACAATAGAAAAATAAATTAATTAAAAAATATTCAATTATTATCTAATATTCAATCACTCATATTTAATTATTTTTTTAAGTTCATCCTCATCAACTCCCCCTTTTTTAAGATAGCAATACTCATTAAGGTACATATCTATCCGGTGGTCTCCTCTCTCGTAGTGGATATCTCCGGGAAGGTGTAGATTCAGTCGGTGGTCCAGGTGTAGATTCTGCTACTATTGTAGCAGGAGTCAGGGGACTTGACATCTGAGGCCTTGGGTAGCTTATTCCTTCTTCTGATGACGAAACATCCTTTCTCTCCATACTTCTCCTCATATAGTTAGTGTGTACTTTCCTTTCTATTCCATCAGTTTCTATCATACAGCTGTTGCTTCCCACTATTCTCTTTACAATCCCAAACATCCATTTCGGTTTTCCTCTTTCCATCCATCTGTATCTTACTCTATCATTTATTTTGTAGCTATTGTTCTGTTTTTTATTTTTCAATCTCCCCACTCTTACTGATTTCTTGCTCAACATGGAAATCTTCGTTCTAATCTCGCGATTTAAAAATATTCCAGCAGGGGATTTTTCCGTTCTAGTCAAAGGACTCAATCTATATGCATATAAAGCCTTAATCAAAGCAAACTCAAGGGGTAATTCTCTTTCCTCCGAAATAATTCTTTTCATAGCTTTTTTTATCTCTCTTACAGACACTTCAGCTAGTCCGTTGCTCTCCGGATGGTAAGCGGGGCTAAACATCGCATGTATGCCATTTCTTTCGAAAAATGTCTTTATTTCATAACTTCTAAACGGGGGCCCATTATCCATTACCGCCACCTCCGGGATACCATATCTCGCTAAACATTCTCTCAAAAAGTCTATGCAGAATCCCGCCGATGTATTTGGAACCATTTGACATTCTATCCAATTAGAATGCGCATCCACTAATATCAAAAAAGTTTTTCCCGCAAAATAGAAATAGTCAAGATGAATTCTCTTCCAAACTTTGTTTGGTGGAGTCCACTCGGTAAATTCCTGTTTTGGCAGCTTTGATGTGTTTTCCATACAAGTGCTACAGCTTTTAGACAGTTTCTCAATTTGCTCATCCATTCCCGGCCAATAGACAGAACTTCTGGCCAGAGTTTTCATTTTATTTACTCCAATATGATTTTCATGGATGATTTTCAAAACATATTCTCTTAAGGAATCGGGGATGATCATTCTATTTCCGAAAAATAGGCAATTTCTTACTATTGTTATCTCGTTTTTAATTCTATTATAAGGTTTTATATCTACCTCTGAGTCAACATCATATTTATCGTACTTGACTAACTTATATAGTTTTCTAAGAGTCGGATCTTCTTGGGTTTTGTACGATACCAAGACGTAATCTAATATCGAATTTTCTATTAATAATATTTCTCCCATTTCCTCTTCCTTCTCCCCTTTTTCAGGATTTGGAAATCTTGAAAGAAAATCTGCAAGAGGTATTTCAGTTCCCTTAGTATATTTAATTTCAAAATTAAAATTTGATATTGAGAGTGACCGTCTATGTAATCTATTTGCCACTAAGGCTGGTAAATTATTTTTATCGCCAAAATGGCTAGTAATGGTTTGTGATCTGTATTAATAATAAATTTTCTTCCGTAAAGGAATTGTTTTAGCCTGTTTAAGGTAAAGAATATTGATAACCCTTCTTTTTCTATTTGGGAATATTTCTTTTCTGTGTCATTTAGTGTTCTTGAAACAAAAGTAATTGGTTTCTCAATGCCGTTTACAATATGGGAAATATATCCTCCAATACCATAATTTGATGCATCACAAGTAACATAAAGAGGTAAATCTTGCGAATAATGCGTCAAACAAGTTTTTGTACTAATCAAATTTTTACATTTTTCGAAAGCCTGATCATGTTCATTTTTCCAATTCCAATTATAACTTCTTTTCAATAGAGAGAATAAAGGATTTGCATGTATGGATAAATTTCTAACAAATTTACTGTAGAATGACAACATGCCCAAGAAAGATTTCAATTCTGAAATGTTACTCGGTTTAGGACATTTTTTTATACTGTCCAATTTATCCTCAAGGGGATAGATTCCATTTTTATTTATTCTATGTCCCAAATAATTGATTTCATCAACAAAAAACAAAGATTTTTCTTTATTAATTGAAAAATTAAAATCCGATAATTTATTCATGACTGTTTCAATATCTGAAATATGCTCATTTACATCAGACGATGCTATAAGAATATCGTCTAAATATATTATTACATTTTTAAGACCGGAAAAAATATTGTCCATAGTTCTTTGGAAAATAGTCGCTCCGGACTTGATACCGAAGGGCAGCCTTTTATATTTAAAAAGGCCTTTATGGGTAGAAATAACTGTTAATTTTTGAGATTCCTCGTCTAGAAGTATCTGATGATATGCGCTTGAAAGATCAATTTTACTAAATATACTTTTACCAAAAAATGAATGTAAAACATTATCGATGTTCGGTATCGGATACTTAACATCCTCGATAAATGAATTTAAGGTTCTTTTAAAGTCCGCACAAATTCTAATTTTGCCGTTTTTCTTAGGGACGCATACTAGCGGTGAAGCTATTGGGCTATCCACTATATTTTCAATAATATCATTATTCAATAAAAATAATAGTTCTTCTTCAATTAAATTTCTAATAGCAAAGGGAGCAGGTCTAAATTTATAAAATTTTGGTGCAAAATTATTTTTTACATTAATGTGTACGGAAATATCTTTTATTGGAAAGACTATATTTTCGAAAAGTTTATAATATTTATTAAAAATAAAATTAGTATCAAAATTATTATTTTGTTGGACATTAATTTGTACCATATCAAAATATACTATCCAGTCTTTTCCTATGAGAAATTTATTATTTTCAATATTTGTTACTATTAAGTTTAAATGGCCTATTTTATTTTTATATCTTACTTTTACTTTACATTCTCCAATAGAGGAAATGCCCTTTCCTTGATAATCGGTTAAATAACATTTAGACGGAAATAATTTAACATGTTCAAAATATTTTAAAAATAGATCTTTTGACATAGTTGTTAAAGCCGCACCAGTGTCAATTTCTGCTAAGAATTTTATGTCGAAGACATACAAAATACTCTCAAATTTATTAGTCAGATATTCTATATTATTGATGGACTCACCATTCTTTCCCGAAAATGATTCTCCGTGGGCAGACGCTTCAATAGACACTCCTCTCTTTCTTGGTTGAAAATATCCATTCTTAGATTTTGAATGACAAACAGTCGATATATGTTTACCTGAAAGGCCCGAAGATACATTAGAAGTATAGATAGTGGCTTAAAAATTGCAATGGGTACAATATGATTTTCTAGAAGCAGAATTTAAAGTATAAGGGCATGTAAAAATACTTCTAAGTATGTACATATCAAAAAAATATATCAAAATGATAATCATATCATCAATAACAAATCTCTTAATTAACAACATATTAGCCAGCACAGTGCAAAAATTCGATAAAATAATCCCTTGAATAAATATAAAAATAAGAGCATTAAGCCTCCAGGGAAAGGTCCCTTGAGGCTTACTTATTTTATTTTGACAGTGCAAATAATGTAGAAAATTGATAAATAGAGCAGTGGTAAAATATATAAATATAGAGAAGACTAAAAATCAAAATAATTGATTAAAATTCCTTTTGAGGTGAGAAACTATAGGAATTGGTTGAAGGTCCAAATAAATATTTTTAAAGTGAAAAAAAAGAAGAATTAACAAATCAGAAAATAAAATTGCAAACAACACAACTATAATGCAGATAAAAGGGCATATAAAGTGAATAAATTCATTTAAAGGACCTCACTAAAAACTAAATTTCTAGTTTTATATACCAGGTCTATTAGTATGAAACGCGAAAATTTTCAGTGAATTCAAAAGTTCACCAATTCCATACTACAAAAGATTTTTTATTCAAAGTAATTGCCCTGATTAGCTATACACTCGGACCACCTTTCAGGTAATTTTCGAATTCCTTGTCTGAAAATTTCTATTCCTTTTGAGTCGATCCAGTCAACAAGCCATTATCGGAGTATGTCTGAGTTCGAAAATTCCTGGTTTTTTAGGGCGTGTCCTAAAGATGTGAAAAGGTGGTAGTCCGACGGCGCTAAGTCTGGTGAGTACGGCGGGTGGGGTAAGAGTTCCCAGCCCAAGTCTTTTATGGTGTTTTTGACCACTGTAGCGTTGTGGGCTGGAGCGTTGTCATGCTGCAGTATCAGCTTGTTGTGCTTTTCACGCAATTCCGGTCTTTTTTCATTCAATGCCTCTCTCAAACTGTGCATTTGTTGTTCGTGGCGACTAGTATTGACCGTTTCGCCAGGTTTCAGGAGCTTGAAATATACTACGCCGGTCTGGTCCCACCATACGCTAAGCATTGCCTTTTTTCCTAAGCGATTGGGCGTAGGCTTCCGTTTTGGAAATTGGCCGAGAAGGCCCCACGACTTTTGGCGCATAGGATTGCTGAAGTGGATCGATTTCTCATCAGAAGTTACGATTCGGTGCAAAAATGACTTCTTTTCATGCCTGGCGAGCAGCCCTTCGCAGGTTACCAGACGCCGTTCTTGCTGCCTTTCGCTCAACTTGTGGGGGACTTATCTGGAAAGCTTTTGGGCCATTCTGAGGCTGTTTAAACGTAGGGAAACAGGACCTTGAGACACCTGGAGCTGTTTCGCGAGTTTCTCCTGCGTTTGGGTACTGTCGTCATCCAACAAAGCTTGCAGTTCAGCGTCCTCAAACTTTTGGTGCGGTTTTCCACGTGGTTCATTACCAAGTTCGAAATCGCCACTTTGGAATTTTTTAAACCACCTGTAACACTGTGATTTGCTCAGAGCGTGGTCGCCGTGAACTTCCTCGAGCATTCGGTGGGCTTCAGTGGCACTTTTCTTCAAGTTGAAGGCGAACAACAAAACTTCCCGCAAATGGGCACTTTTTGGCTCGGAAATCACCATTTTCCATGGGCTCCAGAAATTTTCCACGATTTGAATTTTTCTAAAACTCCACGCATGCTGATGCCACGTGAGTCAAAAAACAAAATGCCTTCAACAGTGCCACCGTCGGCTCAAATAAAGTTGCACAGCGCCCTCTGGCAGCCATTTTCGCGTTTCATACTAATAGACCTGGTATATAGTATAACCTCGTTAAATCGACACATTATAATACGACCCTATTTTTATGTCCCGACCTACCATATAACAAATTGTAATTTGACACTATTGATAATTCAACCATTTTGAAATAAAAATTTCGAGATTTGATTGTTGTTTAAATATAACTTTACCTCTAAAAAGGTATTACAGAGGCGAGCAGCAGCCACTGAAAATGTACAAAATTTATGTATAGAGCAGTGGTAAAAATAAGTAAATAAAATTTCATTTTGTCTCCTCTCTAATTGTAAATACGTTGCTGTATCACCTCATAAGCATAAATAAAAAGTAAATAAAATCAAAATAATTGATAATAAAAGGTTTATCAGCAAAAAAATCCTTTCAGGTTATAAACTATAGGCATTGGTAAAATGTTTGAATAAAAATATTCAAATTGAAAAAAAAAAAAAAGATAAGAAACTAAATCAAAAAAGATAGTTGTAAACTATATTGCAGAGGAGACGACTTATCAAAGGAATTCATCTAAAGGACCTCATTAAAAACTACATTTCTATTTTCATATATACGTGGATTCAACTTTACATGTATGATATCGAAAGTTCGCCCACGTGAAAAAGCCACATAGAGCTGCCCATGCGTAAACACAGGCTCTTGTAGCAAGAGACCCACTCAAGCAAAATTTTGGCCCCTTAACCCTTTTTTACAGTCATAGCAAAAGCCAACCTATTAGAAACTGATGCCTCTTCAGAATTAAGGGAAAGTTGATATCTGAAAGAGCCAAAGATATCTTTAACGCCAATACAGTGTGTCCAACTTTGGTCCCTCTCAGTATTTGAGCTTAAAGAACATGAGAACACATGCGCAGGAACACCATACGTGTGTCATTGAAAAGACCCTGCTTAGGATTCAAATTTCTCATAATCAAAACAATAGCACCAACCTTAAAGTTTAGCAGGTGTGGAAGCATTCTTGTGAGTGAAGATCTATTGAGAAATTCAGTATAGTGGTTATTTTGCTCCTCCAAATTCTCACACTCTACATTGTTAACACTGAGAAAACACTGTCTTATGTTTGGAAAGAAATTTCAGGGAAGAAATTATAGGGGAAAAAGTAGAAAAATTTAACAAATCAGAAAAAAATGGAAACAACACAACTATATTGGAGATAAGACGACATAAAAAAGGACACAAGGTAAAAAACAAAAACAAATCCAAATAAATAGTGTATGACGTTTCGTTAACAGCGTTGTTACTATCTTCAGACAAAAGTGCTGAATGAGAAATTTATTTATTCGGTCTCAGTTCACAGGTGTTACATTCGGGTCACCTTGTCCTGGCTATTTACATTTGACGAGTTGGTGGAGTAGAGGTGACCCCCAGACCTTGCAGCTGATGGGTGATGAGCTCCTAGCTAAGCGTCAGGTCGTCGGAATCGGGGATTGATATCTCCTTTATTTTGAATGATGTGTAGTAGGATTTGATTAATTTTGTAGTTGAAGGTATAATTTCTTAACGGAAATTTGTTACATATCTTCTAGATCGGGTTGGTTTAAGTCATCCGTCAGTATCTTTGTAGAATAGTGTGAAATATATAAGTGATGTGAATATAAGAAAATGGAAATAGAACAATAGACTGACGGTGTTTTGTAAACATATAATTAATCTTTACTAAAGTTAAATGTGTGTGATAAATAAATATTTAAAAAATAAATATATAAGTTGTAGTTTATAAAAGATAAACAACACAACATATTTGGCGACGAGGATTAAAAAAAAAATAATAATTAAATAAGCGTAAAAGAAGATGGCAAATAATTTGACGTCTCCATTACCGTTGAACCTTTTTTTTTTTTTTTTAATGCTACAGATTTGTATTCCGAGTACAAACATTTGATGAATTCATATTTAATTTATGAATTAGCAAGCGGTGTTTCAACAAAGAAAGATGACGTTAAAAGGGCAACACTTTTGCATTGCCTTAGACCACAGGTCCAAAGAATTTTCTTTAATTTGCCAGAAGAAAAAGATACGTATGAAAAAGCAAAAGAAGCTTTAACTAAATATTTCACACCACAAAAAATATTGTATCAGAACGATTTAAATTTAGGCAAAGAAAACAAAATACAGATGAAAATATTGATTCATATGTCATTGCCCTAAGAGAATTAGTCAAATCCTGTGAATTTGGAAATTTAGAAGAAGACATGATCAGAGATCAGATAATAGAAAAATGCTATAATAGGCAATTAAAAGAAAAGTTGTTGCAACAAGATAATTTGAATCTTCAAAGAACAATTGAGATATCAAGAATGTTTGAAACAGCCAAAGAAGAATTTAGAGTATTGACAAATGAAGATATGACCTCAATAAATAGAGTAAACTATAAAAATAATTTCCAAGCAGCTAATGAATCAACTGTTAAAGGACCAAAAGCTCATAATGTGTACCATCAAAAAGGAACCACTCCAAGGTAAGTGCACCTAAGTTGGAAGAATGCTATAGATGTGGCTTAACTACACATCCTCCATATAATTGTGGAGCTAGAAATATGAAATGCACATTTTGTAACAAGACGGGTCACCTTAATAGAGTTTGTAGAAATGAAAATAAATATAAAAATATTGAAGGAAAGAAAAGAAATATTCAAAATATTTCAGAAAATAATGAAGACTCAGATGAATACACTTTCTTTTTAGGCTCTGATAACAAAGAAAGTATCTATATAGATGGAAAGGAAATAACAATGACTATTGATACAGGTAGTGATACAACATTCATAGGACTCGAAAATTTGAAAAATATTTTTCCTAAGTCTCAAATGCCAACTTTAAATGGTACAGAAAGGAAATTTTATGCCTATGGACAAACTTCACCTCTTCCATGTTGTGGATATTTCTTTGCAGATGTTTCATGGGGTGAAAGGTCTATAAAGGAACAGATTTTTGTGATTGAAGGTAAAGCAGAACCTCTTTTAGGAAAGAAAGCAAGTTTCGAATTAGAAATTATAAAGCGTGAAACAAAAATAAGGAATATTCAACAGGAAGTTATTCCGAAGGATATATATAATTTGATACAAGAAAACATGAACCTTTTTCAAGGTCAAGGAAATGTGAAGGGTTATAGTCAAAAAATAACTCTAAAAGAAAATGTTACTCCTGTAGCTCAGAGATGCAGACATTTTCCATATAAAATGGTAGAAGCCATCAATCAAGAGCTAGACAAAATGATAGAAGATGGCATTATTGAGGAAGTCCATGAAGCTTCTGAATGGATCTCAAACATTGTGGCAGTTCCAAAAAAGGGTACTGAAGAAATCAGACTATGTGTTGATCTGAGAGAAGTGAATAAAGCCATAGTTAGAGAGAGATATCCTATACCAACAGTTGACAATATATTGCAAGCATTGCAGGGAGCAAAAGTTTTTGCTAAACTTGATGCGAAGAAAGGCTTTTGGCAAATTGAACTTGATGAAAAGTCCAGACCATTGACCACCTTTATTACACCCAGAGGATGCTACAGATTTTGCAAAATTCCTTTTGGACTTTGCAGCGCACCTGAAGCTTTTCAAAAAGCTATGAACTCAATATTGTCTCATTTAGAAGGAGTGTTATGCTACATAGATGATGTGATTGTATATGCGCAATCTATAGAACAATTGGATCAAAGACTGAAAAAAGTATTTGAAAGATTTCAACAAGTTGGACTCAAACTAAACAAAAGTAAATGTAAATTTGCTCTAAATGAATTGGAAATATTAGGCCATATTGTTAGTAAAGATGGAATTAGACCTGATCCAAAGAAAATAGAAAGTGTTCTAAGTTTTTCAAAACCTGAAAATGTAGATTCTCTAAAATCATTTTTAGGTACATGCGGATTTTAAAGAAAATTGATTCCAGACTTTTCAAAGTTAGCCGAACCACTTAATAATTTGACAAGAAAGGACATAAAATGGAAGTGGAGCAAGAAAGAAGAGGACTCATTCAGAAAATTGAAAGAAGCTCTTACAAAAAATCCATGTTTAGCCTATTTTGACATGAATGCACCTACCGAAGTAATTGCTGATGCTAGTCCTGTAGGTTTAGGAGCTGTTTTACTACAAAGACAAAATGATGGAAGCAAAAAGCCAGTCGCCTATGCAAGTAGATCATTGACTAATGTTGAGAGAAGATACTCACAAATAGAGAAAGAAGCTCTTGGGTGTGTGTGGGCTGTTGAGCATTTCAATGACTATTTATGGGGAAATAAATTTGTACTTAAGACAGATCATAAACCATTGATTTATATGCTTAATCTAAAGAAGGCAACAGTCTTGCCACCAAGAATTGAAAGACTTAGTTGGAGACTTCAACCTTATGATTATGAAATAGAGTATCTTAAGGCAAACAAAATATTGCAGATATATTTTCAAGAAAACCTTTAACAAATATTCCATGTGAAAATATTGTTGATGATTATGTGGAAAAAGTACTTTCCATATTTTCAGAAGAAATGAAGGCAATTTCCCTCAATCATATCAAGAAGCAAAGTGAAGCAGATCCATTTTTCAAATTTCTAACTAAAATAATTCAAACTGGAAATTGGCCATATCAAATTGATGATGATGAACTTAAAAGTTTGCACAAATTTAAGGAAGAACTTTCAGTTTATGATAATCTCATTTTAAAAGGAAAGAGAATTGTTATACCAACAGATCTTAGAAGAAATATTTTAGACTTAGCTCATGAAACTCATCAAGGGATTGCTAGAAATAAACAAATTTTAAGAGAAAAATACTATTGGCCCAATATGGACAAAGATATAGAAAGACGTATAAAGAATTGTTACATTTGTGAAGTCAATCAACCTTTAAGGCATGACCAACCTTTAACAACCATACCAATACCTCCTAGACCATGGTATAAAGTAGGAGTAGACTTAGTTGGACCAATTGATTCAAAATATATTTTGACACTTATTGATTATTATTCATCGTTCCCGGAAGCGATTATAATACATGATATTTCTTCGAAAACTATAATTTCAAAATTAAAAGAAATTTTTGCAAGATATGGATTTCCCATTGAAATAGTTTCAGATAATGGTCTTCAATTTGTAAGCAAAGATACTGAGCAATTTTTTATGAAATCAGGTATAAAACATATAAGAGTGTCACCATATTATCCTAAAAGCAATGGAAAAATTGAACGTTTCCACAGATATTTAAAAAAGCAACTTATTTCAGTAAAATTGCAAGGAAAGGATTGGAAAGAAGAACTTCAATGTGTTCTAATGGCATACAGGTCGACTCCACACCCTTCTACTGGGAAAACACCAGCATTATTACTTTTTTCCAGGGAAATTAGAAATAAGCTCAATGATATAAATGACAATGATTCTCTTATGGATAAAGAAGTTATGGAGCATAATCAAGCCTATAAAGAAAGAATGAAGAAATATGCTGATAGCAAGAATAAGGCCTTGCCTCATGACTTCAAGAAAGGTAATATTGTTTATGTCGCAAACACTGAAATGAAAAGCAAGTTGACACCAAATTATGACAACCAAAGATTTATCATTCTAGAGACTATATCTCCAAATTCATTCAAGTTAGTCAATACTGAGACAGGTAGCTTTATCATTAGGAATGCAAAGCATTTAAGACATGCCAATGTCTTACAAGATTTTAACAAAGGAATTGATTTGAATACCACTTTGATTAAGACTCCAGAAATTAGAATGGAGCTTCCTAGTACTTCAAGGTATCTACCAGAACAAGAAGCAACCTTAGAAGATATTGTACCAGAGGAGTAGATTGCTATATCTGATATGGACTGTTTATACCCAACTGAATCACCTAATGAGAATGAAAACAAGACTGTCATCACTAGAAGTGGAAGACAAATACATGTTCCTTCTAGATTTAAGGACATGATTAGATACTAACTAAACAAGGGAGGAATATGTAGAATAGTGTGAAATATATAAGTGATGTGAATATAAGAAAAGGGAAATAGAACAATAGACTGACGGTGTTTTGTAAACATATAATTAATCTTTACTAAAGTTAAATGTGTGTGATAAATAAATAATTAAAAAAATAAATATATAAGTTGTAGTTTATAAAAGATAAACAACACAACAATCTTGTTCAATAGGTTGAATGGAACTCCTCTACTTGTCCGAAGGCATATTCTCATGAATGCGTTTATCCTATTTTGTCTGTGTTTGTAATATATTTACCCCAAACTGGGAGTGCGTATGTTATTATAGGGAGAATACAATTTCTGTATAAAGTAAACTTTTGTTGTGTAGGTAATTTGTTTCTATAGTTAAACAGATTTGATAGCTAAAAGAGAAAACGAAAAATAGCGTGGTGAGTTTCTTTTTATTAAAATTAAAATTACAAGCTTTCAAGCAAAATGCTTTTCTTCAGGTAATCCAAAAAAAAAATATATATATATGTGGAGAGGTAAATATACCCACCTAAGTAAGATTTGAAAATTAAAGCAGAATTGCCACGAACAAGCACGCATCAACACACCTAGAGAGCGAGCGAGAAATCCAGTTTAAAATAAGTTTAAAATAAATAAAATATATACATAATTCGGGAAAACACTTGAGGTTAAACTTCCTTATGCGGGGTCCATGCTATTACAAAAAGCTATGTACTGCGGGGGTAGTTCTATTTTTCTATTGAGGCTTGGAATTTTATTGGAAACCAAAGATTTGATAGCGTTATTTTTGGGATTTTTGCTTTCCTTATGGTATTTTTCACCTGCATGTTGAATTTCAACTTTGAGTCCAAAGTAACTCCAAGGTATTTAACCTGGTCGGTCCAGTTAATAGGACTTGAATTTACCTTTAGAATGGATTGTGGCTTGAATTTTTTTATTGTCTAGTGGGCGGAAAATTATAGTCTATGTCTTTTTTGGGTTGATGTCTAACTTCCAAACATAACACTATTTGGTTAAAATGTTTATGTTATTTTGGAGTTGTGAGGTTATTAGTCCTATTGATTTGGAATTTGATAGCATTGCTGCGTCATCTGCGAAAAGCTTTGTTTGAAAGTTTGGGTTTATAGGGAAATCATTTATGTAAATGTTGAATAGAGATAGGGTCCTAGGATATACCATTGAGGGACTCCAATCTGGGTTGGCTTTACCATGGTTATAAAAATTCCCTTGTTTATTGGAAAAGGTCCTGTCCTGGAGGTAGTTTTTCAATAATTTGACAAAATCCTATGGAAATACTTTTTTGTTAATTTTGCTATCAAGCCATTGTGCCATCGTGAATGAGAAAAAATATCACAGAATGTTTTAGATGGTTTATTTTATCAAGTTTGTAAACAAGATAGCAGATAAGATGGAAATAATTTTCAAAGAAACCTAAAATATTATTCTAAGGAAAAAAAAAAGTAGAAAACCCCCAATTTTAAATATATATATATAATTCAAATCATATCTGCAAATATCATTGATATTTACTCTTTCTTTCATTTTGTTAATTGTAGCCCATTTCTTTTGACAATTTTAATTAAGTAATCAACAATTGATTGAGAAAAAAATTATTCCAAGAAGATACTGCAAAAAAGAAAACCAGACACAAAAATTGAGCTAAAAACATACTAAATATGCTGTAAAAATATTCTTTTATAAAGGTGAAAAATTCTAAATGAAAAAAAGTAACAAAATCATGCTTGCAATTCTAATTAAGTAATCAACAATTGATTGAGAAAAAATATTCCAAAGACATTAAAAAAGATACTGCGAAGATACCGCAAAAAAAAAAAAAAAAACAGACACAAAAATAGGGCTAAATTTAAATTTACAATTATAATTATAATAAACTAAATTATAAATAAAAGAAAAAAAACAATTAAATCAGAAATACGAAATATATTTTTTTATCAGAAATTTATTAAAAACAATAATACAAAATAACGTAAAGAAAAAGGCATCTCCTTATCGTGCAACTGAAAGTTGCTAATGGCTTGCGCCATCTATCGGAATAAATATCAACTATTCTCGTTGATTTTTAATTATTCCAGAATTGGCCAAATACCCATTCTTGATTAATCAAGAGGTACAGCTTGCACCACGCTGATGAGGGCCAACAGCCCGAAACGCGTCCGTGGTTAGCTTTTCTTAATTAATCAAGAATGGGTATTTGGCCAATTCTGGAATAATTAAAAATGAACGAGAATAGTTGATATTTATTCCGATAGATGGCGCAAGCCATTAGCAACTTTCAGTTGCACGATAAGGAGATGCCTTTTTCTTAATTTATGCACCTTATCCCAGTACAATATTACATTTGTACTATTTTTTCACAAAATAACGTGTTTTAAAATAAATAATTTGATGATGATAAATAACAAATAAGATTAAAAAACAAATAAGATAAGCAACATTTGAAGGCAAAAAATCTACGATAGTAAAATGGAATAAATTAAAATAAATAAAGGTATATATATTTGGAAAATAAAAATAAAACGTTCATATAAAGCAAAAAATAACGAAAATTTTGGTATATAGATGGCTATTTATAGTTAAGTATCTTTGGAGGAGGTAGCTTCAAACTTTACAACTGTTAACTCTGTTAGCCTATTATCTATATAGATTGCGCCCACTAAGGAAGAGATTCCGCCACCAATGGACTGCGAGAGTTCTCTTCCACAGAGGAGCAGGTCGAATTGATGGCTGGTGTTACCTAAACTCAAGACCAAGATGGTACTTGTAGATGGTAGAAAGAGATAATTATATTTTTATTATATAAAATAAAAACCTATGTACGTATATAATTAGTTTTCTTATATACAATTAAAGAAAACCAATTTTTTCCTTATATAAATTAACAAATAATTATTATGCATTAGCGCGCCAACTGTTATGAAAATTCGAAGCTATTATAGACGCGTAATATTCTTTTAAAAATTGAAAAATTTCTACTTCCCTTACTGCAATGGGAAATTTCATTATAAAAATGCAGTAAGTGCATTAGAAATTGTTCGATTTTTCAAAGAATCATACGCGTCTATAATAATTTTGAATTTTCATAAATTGTCAATTCTATATACAGTTACGAGCGTCATCAATTCTTTTTCATCTCTGTCACCGTTTGCTTTTTTTTTTTTTTGGAATGGCGCTCTCCTATTGGTTGGCTACGATCACGCCACCTTTGTCCCCCCCAACCCCCATCATGCCCCCCCCCCCCCCACTCGCTTTGTTGTTTTTGTAACTATTGTGTTGGAGCGGGTCGCTCCTTAAATAAATGCATATATTAGTTAATATCTAAATGGAATCCTCTCTCTCTTTTACCCAGTAAGAGACGCCTATGGAAGCCAACAGTACATAGACAGATAAAGCACATAGGCTATAGTTATTAACTAATATATGCATTTATTTAAGGCGCCAATTTATAATTGTAACAAATAGTATTTGAATAAAAACATTCAATCGGGTAAAACATGGGCGTTGCTCGGGTCATTCGGCTAGTATGATTATATATAGAACATGGTTGCCTGTTGAATGTCGAAAGGAAGGCAGCAGATATTTAAAAATCTCCTCTGGATCATTTAGTTTTACACATCTGGGAACAAAGGAACTCTCGGTGGATGAAATTACTTGGTCGTCTGCCTATTTTCTCTCAAATTGGAAACATTTGGTTTGAGCTTCTCTTACTTGGAAAATTTCCATGTTTATACTGCTCTCTGGGAGTTGTGTGGATATATTAATTAAAACAAAATTTAAATTTGCGTAAATTATATATATATATATATATATATATATATATACAATATATCATATTATATTCAATATAATTTAAATTGATTCGGTTAAAAAAACTTGAATTATTGTATTAAAACTAAAATAAATTCCAAGAACCTATATAAAAAAATCAAATATAATCATTTCACCCAAAGAAAAGTGGATTGACCTCTACGTTGAAGACCTTTCAACCAGAAATGATGTGATTTGCTGCCACTTCATGATATCAAAGAATGAATCCACCTCAATAATATTTCTGACGGTGCATGATTGCCTCTATGTAGATAACGTATTATATAGTGTGCAATTTGCCTTTATTGCCACTTTGAAGCACAAACCAGGGATCGACTTTATTACAATTTTGCCTAACCTTCCAATACCAAAGGATTCTTGTGGTCACATTCTTAGAATATGCATGGGTCTTTGAGGCATATAATAGAGTCTCTAACTACCCAGACAGTTCTTAAAACTTAAACCTAATTTATTATATCTAACAGGTTATAGTATTATAGTAACAGAAAAATCCCTAAAACATTATCAAAAGGCTGCCCACAAGGTGGACCATTGTCTCCATTGCTTTGGATGATATTTATAAATGATATGTTAACCAAAATACAACTACCAAACTCAGAAATAATTTTCAATGCCGATGACGTCGCAATAATATGCTGGAACAAAGATTTAGCCACCCTCAAAAATTCATTTGAGCGTATTTTGGAAAAGGTTGACGACTGGTGTACAGAAAACAAACTAAAAATAAGTTTTGATAAAACTATTATTTTACATCTTCACAACGAAGATAAATTTGAAATTAAATTAGAAAATAATATTATTACGCCTGTTCCAGAAATAAAAAGTCTGGGAATTTCCTTTGCAAACCATAGAAGGAAGAATAAATTGAATTTTAATCCTCACTTGAACAATATACTGAATAGAACTCAAAGACTAAAATATTTACTTTTTCGATATGTGGCAAATCTTGGGGACTAAGCACCAAGAAAAGACTCATTTTATACAAAACAATCTTTAGACCGATACTCACTTATGGAACTGAGGTGTCTGGTATAAATATATAAAGTATTTACACAAATTCAATTCGCTCCAATATCAAATATTATTATGGTGTACACAAACTTATAAAACAACTAGCTATAGGTTTGTGAATACTCTGGCAAATATTCCTTTGATTACGGATTATATGGAATCCAGAAATATGAAATATGATATGAATAATTTATCGATTGAGGACCAACAGCGATATGACTTGGATATTCTAGACATAATTGAAAATTTTATAAAATATACAATGACACTAATAATGAAAATACTAACCTAACATTTCAAAGCTTCTTTCCGCTAATATTCCGAACTAATTTCGGGGAAATTTCCACAACTTTCAATTTATTATAAATTACGGAAATTTTAGAAGCTTTTTAAAATTTATCACAGCAGTTCAAGATTCAAGATTCTTATGTGAATGTGAGGAACAGACTTCTATTCATCTGCTGCTATATTGCCCCGTCTTCCAAAAGTATAGAATAAACAATGGACTAAATGTATCAAACCCGTTTGATCTAATTTCAACAAAGGACAAATATATAAAATTTAACTCATTTTGCAGATTTATTTTGAATTTTATAAAAAAACTACTAAATTCTATTGGAACGCTTTTATTTAGAAATTAATTCTTTTTAGTATTGTTTTAATCGAATAATTCCCTAATATCTTCCATATTTTCATCCTAAAATATTCTTTTAAACTTTATTCAATCTGTGAATTGTTTTCCTCGAATAAACACAATACTTTACAATTTGATTTTATTATACTAAATTTGCATACCAACCCTTCGTACATATTTCAATTGTGCTGATATTTTTTTATCTTTTCATCTAACTAACTTGCATATTAATTATTGTACATATTTCAAATGTATTTCTTTCTTATCTTTCAAAGTTTTCTTTACCTTTAAAGTGCAAGTCAAATATATTTCTTACTTTTCTTTCAAAATTGTGTTGACCTTTAAAATGCAAGTGTCCCTATGGGAACTTAGCGCTCTAAGTCGAAATAAAATAAAATTATAAGGTAGTTTATTTCTCAGAAGACTTTCAAGCATTTCCAAGTTTAGAATGGCGATTCAAAGGGGATAGTCATATAGGAATCTTTGATTTAGGGAGGCTGAGTATTTGACCCCATCACATGTGTTGTTGTATTTTGAATTTGTCAATGAGGGCAAATAGGCTTTTTTCTCAATACTTCGGTGTAGTTTTCCTGGATGTAACCATGCAACAACAACAACAAAACCCTTTATTGAGGACCTCTCGTCCTATATAGGATTCGCCAGTTTACAGAGTAAGAGAGGAGAACTAAGAATGCAGAGAGAAACCTATATGTAGTATGTATAGTATTTTCTACACTGTGACTATATACAACAGCAGCAACAAGCCTTTTACTGGTCTACGTCATTCTAATCCTGATATAGATTATTTGCATATAATTATTTACATCAATTAGATTATGTATATAGCCTCCTCTTCTCTTCAGCCGTCTTCCAAAATTTGAACAACGCAAAAGCTCCGGCTCTGTTTCTCACCACCTCATTCAACAGGAGCTCCAAAGAGAGTCCCTCAAGGCCTATGGATGTAACCATGCACAGTCATACATGTTGTTGAAGTGTATACAACCTCTCTGATTGGTAGATAAAGAACAGTAATCTTGAAACGGAGCGGCAAATAGTAATAAATATATTTATGGTTGAAAACAGTCTCCAACGTGAAGGTCTGCGGCCTACTTTTTCTGTTTTTTTATTGATTTTTTTTATTTAAAGTAGGGTTCGTTTTAACTCGATTCATATATTGTTGAATACAGCAGATACCTCCTTTTTGTGTCTGGATGCTATATTTATGGCGAACTAAATAACTTAGTCCCTATTTCTGCTCCGCGCTTATGGAATTGAAGACTTGAGGCGATGGCGTTAACCTTTCATATTAAATCTTACTTTTCCTTATTACTAATAATTGTATATAGTTGCGGAACTACTGGTTTCCTGTGCTGCTCTTTTCCTGTTATTGCACCTTGTACGGAGAATCTGTATAAGACTAACGTCTTAATAAAGGGTTTGTGTGTGTGTGTGTGTGAATACAGCAGATATGTTTTATAAAAATTCTAAATATCCAAGAAAAAAATGCTTCCG
Organism: Cordylochernes scorpioides; assembly: GCA_030710605.1. Classification (NCBI taxonomy): domain Eukaryota; kingdom Metazoa; phylum Arthropoda; class Arachnida; order Pseudoscorpiones; family Chernetidae; genus Cordylochernes; species Cordylochernes scorpioides. The sequence continues at coordinate 27,021,020 of CP092872.1, forward strand.
TCAAAATCATGTCCGACTCATTTTTGGGATGATACAAAAAAGAGGAAATTATTTCATATGTGAAAATTGTTGCTCAAAAAATAGATTTATAGTAATGGTAAATGATTTTGTTTCAGCTGCTTCGATTTGAAATTTTAATCTGTTTATTCATTATTATTTGGGTAATCCAGGTGTCTGTAACCTTCAGATGTTCTTTTTTATATAGAATGTAATAAATAACTAATTTGTTGGCTTCTAAGTTGTTTTGATGATTTTTAAAATGTTTTGTGCGTAAGTTAATTTTTCATATACGTTGAATGTTGTGTTTTAACTTGAAATACAGGATGTAGCAGATAAATGGGGAAAATATATTGCTATTTTAAAATTATTTAATTGTAATAAAACAATTATTGAAATAGTATCTGGTACAATAATAGAATAGTACAATAGTGGTATAGTTTTGATTTATTCAATACAGTGTCTCCATTATTGGATACGATAGACTCTTCTTCAAGGCGAGTGCGAAAAGAAGTATTGTCCTTAGTGACGATGGTCCATTCAAATCATCGCCGTCTGACCCGCATCATTTACAGTCTGGATGAAAACCTGTGGAGAGCTTAATTGACATCAATCTGAGCAAATCCTCCTACATATTGTTGCGCTGGTGACCTGATGTACTTGGAGAAAACAACCGGGAAGTATTTTGACGTTTATTTACAAACTAATGGTCTTGAGAGAAAAGGCACTTTCTAACTAAAGGTTATTGTCTTAAATAATCTCCAAGAACAAAAAGTATGCAAAATAATTAAACAAAACAAAATTATGTGAAATTATTATACATGAAAGTTAATAAAAATAAATAAGTTGTAAAAAGTTTAAATTAAATCCATAAGATGTAGACAAAACAAGTGAGCTAAAATGTGACATGTAAGCAAAAGACTCCAGCAGCGCACCTCTCTCCCAACAATTTTACTCGAGGGGTTGTAGTCTGGAGATTTAGGGGCTAAATATCAGCTGGGAACGTTGAGTGCTAGCCATGCCTTGGTTTTCATTGATTGTAGGCTGATAATTAGTCCCTTTGGAAGCCATAATTCCTTCTTGCGGCCACCATGTCTATCCAAGGATTCACGACAGGCTCCAGGCCATAGATGTAGGTGTCAGCCTTAATTATACCACTCCTCAAAGAAGTAAGGAGTCATGATATCGCCTTCACTGTTGACGCCAAGGACATCACGGACCCATTTGTACATCACGACAGGTAACTTTGAGGGTTTTTTTTCCATCGATGATTCTTGAGATGTGACTTTTGGTTCTGATCAAAGTATCTTTCATCGGAGAATAACCTCAACTACCTTAAGAGTCATGTATCAGGTTGTTAAGGAGGCCAGAAGCCTCTTTTCTAAGATCAATCATATCTTCATATCTATACCATCCTTATATTATCAAAATACATAGGGCTCCTCTACCGTCCAAAACGTCGACGGTCAATATATAGTGTCTAGTTTTGACATTTAATTTGACCGGAGAGGAGCCCTATGAATTTTTAGATCTATTTCCTTCCGGCAAATTTTACATCTATTATATTGTCAAGTAGCTCTGCAACTCCGGTCACAAGAAGCTCAATGGGACACCTGTCAATCATCCCTGGACTCCAGGGGGGGAACGACCACAGATGTGAGGGGTTCTCGGAATCTTATCGGCAAATAAGAAAAACGGGACGCCTCGGTGGCTGACCACTCTTATTATTATTATCCTTACCTTGGGATAAGTTGTTTTATCATCTGACTCTCTCTTCCTATAAATACCTCTTGTATATAATTTTATTGGAGAACTAAAAGGTGAATACCCACCTTTATAATAAATTAATTATTCCCAAATTTGCCCTTGCTTTATTTATCTCCGCTACAATTTGATCTTACAAGAAAACATCAGACAACGGGCTAATATCCTCTTGGGCAGTTCTGACAATTATCATAGGGTTAATGCCCATTTTCTTGGCTATATCCTTAATGCTCCCCTTCCAGGGACTCCATCCATCTTCTCCATAACATTAGACAATATCTTCGTTTCTTACTCTATTCGATATATGTCATGTTTTTATAAGGAATGACAATAACTACCAAGTTTTATTGTAGCGGTAAAAACATAACTCTTACTAACTTCTTTGTTTTACAGGCGACGCTGCTAACAAAAATAATTCCCTTTTTTTTATGCTTCTCATATATTAATAATTATTTTATAGAATACTAGCGGACGTACCCGGCTTCGCCCGAGGTTTTACCCGAGTAAAGGTTTGTCTAACGAACATTTGTTAAAACAATTCTCTATAAACTTATAAAAAAAAGATATATTTTGATAATTTGAAACTCGTAAATTTGAATCTCTCGATAAAGTGAACATTTTTTCCCGGTCCCTGTATGCCGTGTCATCCTGAATTTTGTCTTTCCTAATTTTCTACATTACAAAATCATCGTTTTATCTAGTGAACATTTTTCCCGGTACCTTGAAAAATACACGATAAGTTGAATAAAATCAATATTAATTGGTTCCCTCGGTAATTGGAAGTTAAAGGAATAGTATCTTCGCCTTGAATTGTATCATTATTCTTGTCTCAAATAAATTGCCGTGTCATCCTGAGATAATATGACTTTTGATAAATAATCTTTAAGATAACAAACTTAGTGATAAGAAAACTTGTTATCATCGTCGCAATGGGGGCGCTGCTTGCGAGTTAAATCTACAAATAACTCTAAGGATATTCAAGATATTCATGAAATTATTTTTCCAAAACCTTCCCGGTGATATACCTAATAATATCCCAAAATTTCACGGCGATTGGATGTATGGTTTTTGAATCTATAGAGTACAGACAGACAGACAGACATTCAATTTTATATATATAGATACAGTCTTACAAACCATTCCATTACTATAGTTAATTATATCTCTCCAAAACAATATTTAGCGTTAATCTCAAAGCAACTAGTAATTTAGTAATATATACAATTAGTAAAAACATGTATAGCCTACACTAGCCGACTTGACTCGAGAACCGAAGTAACATGACACTAGACGTTTTCTAAACCCATCTAACTATCTAACAAAACTCCGAGTAGATGTTAGAATATCTGGGAACTACACCAAGTGGTGTTACATGTCATGGAGAAATATTAAAATGACAGAGTGGACACATGTTGACACATTGACATGCTGAATCCACAAACGCCATATTTACATATATCGACAAGGTGACAAATGCCTTATTTGGACAACTATTGGATTTTGTCAATTTTCGTCTGGCGGTTGCCATTTGTGACGAGGCTTTCATTTATTCTCGTTTGTCATTGTATATAAAGTGATCTTTTGGTAAATATGAACATTCCACCGAGGTGTGAATTATGTGGGGTTAATTCGCTTTATATCTTTGGATACAAGTTGTAGGTAGGATGTTCGAAGTTATCCAAATATAATGTTTTTGTTTTTTAAATTATTAATCGCAAGTACACTTGATACATGCCATGATAATCATGGTGGGTAGTTAGCGACTGCTTTTACTTTAAGTGAACCACATGTCTGCACATTTGAAAAGGATTCCGACTTTTACACTTAGAAATGTACCAGAACCCTGTTTGGTTACTTGCACTCGCTGGTGGGGTTGGACTTTTGCAAGAATCGGGGGCCATTGGAGCATTTTTTCAATTAGAAAAAAGTGCCCAATGCGGGATTCGATCCCGGTTCGTAGCGGTCGAAAACCAACGGTTTAGACCAGGGGTCTCCAAACTACGGCCCGAGGGCCACATCCGGCCCGCAGACAGATTTTGTCCGGCCCGCGGAGACATACTTGAAAACTCCTTTTAGAGAACAAATATTTTTTATAGCAAATAAAATGTTTGTGATAAGTTGGATAAAGAAACACAGAATGGTAATGAGTAAAGACATGTATAATTTATGCAGTAAATTTAACTTCAGCATATAATAACTAACAAATTATTGAAATGAATCCAACTTACATTTTATACATTGTAAGTAATGAACAACACATACCTTATAACATGACATATGAAATGCTAATGAGATGTATGTAATTGAGATTTTCCACCGACAATAGTTTGTAGTTGTGGACTAATTTTACTTGTACCAATTATTAAAAGAGATTTAAGATGCTCGTCAGTTAATTTAGATCTGTATACATTTTTTGTGTACTTCATTTTGGAGAAGGTTTTCTCACACAAATAAGTAGTACCAAAAACGGAAAACAGCCCACGAGCAAATTTATGCAAATTATCAAATTGTGTCAGTGGAAGACTCTTATAAAATTCCAACAAAGATGAGTTTTCATATTTGTTCTTAATTATATCACTGCACTGAAGATCAATCATTTCCATTTGAAGTTCCGGGGCTAGGGTTTCAATGTCAGCATCAAAAGGATTCTGAAAAATCTTAATTTGATTCGCAATGGTATCAAAGTCCGAGAAACGAGTATCAAAATTTATCTTCAAAGCACTCAAAGTTTCGATTGCAAAATCGATAGGAAACTCAGTCTCAGTAGTGTGGCTGAATATTTCACATGTTTTAAAATGTGAAAAACATTTACTTCGTAGTTGTGATTGAAACAGTATCAATTTCATCCGGAATGACTTGATATTAGTGTATAAATCAGGAAGATGCTGGTTTTCTCCTTGCAATCTCAAATTCAGTTCGTTCACATGTTTTGTCAAATCAACATAGAATGCTAACTTCCATAGCCATGCGTTGTTTTGTAATTCAGTGAGAGGGCGGTGCTTTTCATTCAAAAAAATTTCGATCACTGCTCGAAGTTCAAAAAAGCGCTGAAGGACTTTCCCACAACTAAGCCAGCGTACGGCAGTATGATAAGGTAAGTCTGTTTCTCCAATCTCTGCAATAAATTGTCGGAATTGTCGGTGATTCAGCCCAAAAGATCTGATGAAATTAACAGTTGATATGACTGGTTTCAGAACGTCAGACATATCCAAACATTTTCCGCACAAAGACTGTTGATGAATGATACAATGTAAGACTAATGGTTTTGAGCCGCCGTCATTTTCTACAGCCTTTGACACAAGAGCGACCACCCCTTTGTCTTTCCCACTCATGTTTTTGCCTCCATCAGTTGTAATACATTTCAAGTTTTTCCATCGAAGGTTCTTTTTATTAATGGCGATTTCAACTCCTTTAAAAATATCGGTACCAGTAGTTGTGCCATGAATACTATACATATCAAGAAGTTCTTCGGGCACTTCATAGCTTTTATCTACTCCTCTAATATAAATCAACACCTGAGCAGTATCTGACACATCCGTTGACTCATCCAAGGCCAAAGAAAACCACTCAACATGTCCATTTTTGTCGAACAGTTGAGAGGATATATTTTCAGCGATGTTTTCTACCCTTCGAGCCACAGTGTTTGCTGACAAACTGACAGTTTTTAATAAATTTACCTTTTCAGGGCACATTTCTTCGACTACTGCAATTATGCATTCCTTGATCATTTCTCCATCGGTGAATGGTTTTCCACGTTTTGCAATTTCAAGAGCCACACGAAAGCTGGCACGAGTTGCCGCCTCTTGTTCAGTTTTGACTTTTGTAAATAAAGATTGCTGCGATTTCAATCCGCGCTTCAAAGCTTCGAATTTTTCTGTCCGCACAATTCCTGTATATTTTGAGTAATTTTGAGAATGTTTTGTTTCATAATGACGTTTCATGTTATATTCTTTGAGAACGGCTATGCTTTCATTGCAAAACAAACATAGCGCCTTGTTACTGGACTCAATTATGAAATACTGAATGTTCCACTGATCTTTGAATTTTCTGCATTCACTATCAATTTTTCGCTTCTTTTCCATTCTGCTAAATCACACACAAAAGCAACAATTAATAATAACATTTAATAACAAATAAACATAACAATTAATACAGGAAAATTAATAATATGCAGTGTTGCCATCTTGGCCCTCGGAACTTACTGGAGTAATCAGTATGGCCCTAAGGCTGGAAAGACCCCATCAGTATGGCCCTAAGGCTGGAAAGTTTGGAGACCCCTGGTTTAGACCACCCTTCCACCAAACATATTCTCAGAGAAAATATATAATTATTTCTAATAATTAAAATATTGGGAGTACAAATAAGTTTTGAGGGATTTGCAAAAGAAGCCACAACAAATCTATATATATATAATTGAATGTCTGTCTGTCTGTTTGTTTGTTTGTTTGTACTCTATAGATTCAAAACCATACATCCAATCGCCGTGAAATTTTGGGATATTATTAGGTATATCACCGGGAAGGGTTTTGAAAAATAATTTCATGAATATCTTGAATAACCTTAGAGTTACTTGCAGATTTGTAGATTTAACTCGCAAGCAGCGCCCCCATTGTGACGATGTTAACAAGTTTTCTTATCACTAAGTTTGTTATCTTAAATATTATTTATCAAAAGTAAGATTATCTCAGGATGACACGGCAATGTGACACGGGAAAAAATGTTCACTAGATAAAACTATGATTTTCTATATGATATAAAAAGCCAACAATGAAGAATGAATGTAAGATAAAAAGCTAACAATGAAGAGTGAATGTAAGATAAAAAGCCAGCAATGAATAGTAAATGTAATATAAAAAGCCAACAATGAAGAATGAATGTAAGATAAAAACCAACAATGAAGAGTAAATATAATATAAAAAGCCAACAATGAAGAGTGAATGTAAGATAAAAAGCCAACAATGAAGAGTAAATGTAATATAAAAAGCCAACAGAGTGAATGTAAGATAAAAAGCCAACAATGAAGAGTGAATGTAATATAAAAAGCCAACAATGAAGAATGAATGTAAGATAAAAAGCCAACAATGAAGAGTGAATGTAATATAAAAAGCCAACAATGAAGAATGAATGTAAGATAAAAATCCAACAATGAAGAGTGAATGTAATATAAAAAGCCACAATGAAGAATGAATGTAAGATAAAAAGCCAACAATGAAGAGTGAATGTAAGATAAAAAGCCAACAATGAAGAGTAAATGTAATATAAAAAGCCAACAATGAAGAATGAATGTAAGATAAAAAGCCAACAATGAAGAGTGAATGTAATATAAAAAGCCAACAATGAAGAATGAATGTAAGTTAAAAAGCCAACAATATATATTTAGAGTAAATCTCTATATATATATATAAAAGTCAATTTCTATCTGTCTGTCTATTTCGCGATAAACTCAAAAACTACTGAACCAATTGGTACCATATTTTGCATGTCGCTTTTTATAAACCTGAGGAAAATTTTCGGCTGCATTTTGATTAGTATTTTGGGCTATTTCTTTTTTTTTTTTTCATTTGAAGAACTTTTTTTTACGCGGACTAATCCGGAATGAAATGAATACCTAAATATGGCCATTTTTTTAAGCATCGGTGGTTCAGTGGTAGAATGCTCGCCTGCCACGCGGGCGGCCCGGGTTCGATTCCCGGCCGATGCATTTTTTTTTTTACAATTTTTAAAACTCTTTTATATTATCTTATATATATAAAATTGAATGTCTGTCTGTCTGTACTCTATAGATTCAAAAACCATACATCCAATCGCCGTGAAATTTTGGGATATTATTAGGTATATCACCGGGAAGGTTTTTGAAAAATAATTTCATGAATATCTTGAATATCCTTAGAGTTATTTGCAGATTTGAAGATTTAACTCGCAAGTAGCGCCCCCATTGTGACGATGTTAACAAGTTTTCTTATCACTAAGTTTGTTATCTTAAATATTATTTATCAAAAGTAAGATTATCTCAGGATGACACGGCAATTTATTTGCGACAAGAATAATGATACAATTCCAAGGCGAAGATACTATTCCTTTAACTTCCAATTACCGAGGGAACCAATTAATATTGATTTTATTCAACTTATCGAGTATTTCTCAAGGGACCGGGAAAAAATGTTCACTAGATAAAACTATGATTTTCTAATGTAGAAAATTAGGAAAGACAAAATTCAGGATGACAAGGCACACAGGGACCGGGAAAAAATGTTCACTTTATCGAGAGATTCAAATTTACGAGTTTCAAATTATCAAAATGTATCTTTTTTATTTTTTAATAAGTTTTTAGAGAATTGTTTTAACAAATGTTCGCTAGACAAACCTTTACTCGGGTAAAACCCCGGGCGAAGCCGAGTACGTTTTATAAGTTTAAAGAGAATTGTTTTAACAAATGTTCGTTAGACAAACATTCACTTGGGTAAAACCCGGGCGAAGCCGGGCGGTTCCGCTAGTCTATATATATAAAATTGAATGTCTGTCTGTTTGTTTGTTTGTACTCTATAGATTCAAAAACCATACATCCAATCGCCGTGAAATTTTGGGATATTATTAGGTATATCACCGGGAAGGTTTTTGTAGAATAATTTCATGAATATCTTGAATAACCTTAGAGTTACTTGCAGATTTGTATATTTAACTCGCAAGCAGCGCCCCCATTGTGACGATGATAACAAGTTTTCTTATCACTAAGTTTGTTATCTTAAATATTATTTATCAAAAGTAAGATTATCTCAGGATAACACGGCAATGTGACACGGGAAAAAATATTCACTAGATAAAACTATGATTTTCTATATGATATAAAAAGCCAACAATGAAGAGTGAATGCAATATAAAAAGCTAACAATGAAGAATGAATGTAAGATAAAAAGCCAACAATGAAGAGTGAATGTAATATAAAAAGCCAACAATGAAGAATGAATGTAAGATAAAAAGACAACAATGAAGAGTGAATGTAAGATAAAAAGCCAACAATGAATAGTAAATGTAATATAAAAAGCCAACAATGAAGAATGAATGTAAGATAAAAAGCCAACAATGAAGAGTAAATATAATATAAAAAGCCAACAATGAAGAATGAATGTAAGATAAAAAAAACTAACAATGAAGAGTAAATATAATATAAAAAGCCAACAATGAAGAGTGAATGTAAGATAAAAAGCCAACAATGAAGAGAAAATGTAATATAAAAAGCCAACAGAGTGAATGTAAGATAAAAATCCAACAATGAAGAGTGAATGTAATATAAAAAGCCAACAATAAAGAGTGAATGTAATATAAAAAGCCAACAATGAAGAATGAATGTAAGATAAAAAGCCAACAATGAAGAGTGAATGTAATATAAAAAGCCAACAATGAAGAATGAATGTAAGATAAAAAGCCAACAATGAAGAGTGAATGTAAGATAAAAAGCCAACAATGAAGAGTAAATGTAATATAAAAAGCCAACAATAAAGAATGAATGTAAGATAAAAAGCCAACAATGAAGAGTAAATATAATATAAAAAGCCAACAATGAAGAGTGAATGTAAGATAAAAAGCCAACAATGAAGAGTAAATGTAATATAAAAAGCCAACAGAGTGAATGTAAGATAAAAAGCCAACAATGAAGAGTGAATGTAATATAAAAAGCCAACAATGAAGAATGAATGTAAGTTAAAAAGCCAACAATGAAGAGTAAATCTCTATCTATATATATATAAAAGTCAATTTCTGTCTGTCTGTCTGTTTCGCGATAAACTCAAAAACTACTGAACCAATTGGTACCATATTTTGCATGTCGCTTTTTATAAACCTGAGGAAAATTTTCGGCTGCATTTTGATTAGTATTTTTGGCTATTTCTTTTTTTTTTTTCATTTGAAGAACTTTTTTTTACGCGGACTAATCCGGAATGGAATGAATACCTAAATATGGCCATTATTTTAAGCATCGGTGGTTCAGTGGTAGAATGCTCGCCTGCCACGCAGGCGGCCCGGGTTCGATTCCCGGCCGATGCATTTCTTTTTTTTTTACAATTTTTAAAACTCTTTTATATTATCTTATATATATAAAATTGAATGTCTGTCTGTCTGTACTCTATAGATTCAAAAACCATACATCCAATCGCCGTGAAATTTTGGGATATTATTAGGTATATCACCGGGAAGGTTTTTGAAAAATAATTTCATGAATATCTTGAATATCCTTAGAGTTATTTGCAGATTTGTAGATTTAACTCGCAAGCAGCGCCCCCATTGTGACGATGATAACAAGTTTTCTTATCACTAAGTTTGTTATCTTAAATATTATTTATCAAAAGTAAGATTATCTCAGGATGACACGGCAATTTATTTGCGACAAGAATAATGATACAATTCCAAGGCGAAGATACTATTCCTTTAACTTCCAATTACCGAGGGAACCAATTAATATTGATTTTATTCAACTTATCGAGTATTTCTCAAGGGACCGGGAAAAAATGTTCACTAGATAAAACTATGATTTTCTAATGTAGAAAATTAGGAAAGACAAAATTCAGGATGACAAGGCACACAGGGACCGGGAAAAAATGTTCACTTTATCGAGAGATTCAAATTTACGAGTTTCAAATTATCAAAATATATCTTTTTTATTTTTTAATAAGATTTTAGAGAATTGTTTTAACAAATGTTCGCTAGACAAACCTTTACTCAGGTAAAACCCCGGGCAACACCGAGTACGTTTTATAAGTTTAAAGAGAATTGTTTTAACAAATGTTCGTTAGACAAACATTCACTCGGGTAAAACCCGTGCGAAGCCGGGCGGGTCCGCTAGTATTATATAAATAGCATCGGACCTTGTAAGGTTTCATGTTAAGGCTTCATCATTTCCTCAAAAAATCAGAAGAAGTCTCTTCACTCAAGTGTAAGGAACTTTTTTTTTTTTTTGGTGCTCTAACCATGTCAACCTTTTTGCCAACAAAACTTAATTTGCGGGAAGCGCTGCTTTTTTGTTTTAATTTGAAGAAAAGTGCAACTGATGGACATCGATTGCTGTGTGAGGCATATGGTAAACATGCTCTATCAATAAAATCATGTGAGTACTGGTTTTGGCGTTTCAAAAGTGGCGATTTTGACACCAGAGACAAAGAACGCGGAGGGAGGCCAATAAAGTTCGAAGACGCTGAGTTGGAGGCTTTATTGGACGAAGATTCAAGCCAAAATCAAGAGGAGCTCGCTTAAACCTTGGGAGTGACTCAACAAGCGATTTCGAACCGTCTCAAGGTCATGGGTATGGTGCAAAAACAAGGAAATTGGGTTCCATATGAACTCAAGCCAGGAAACATCGAGCGCCGTATTTGCACGTGCGAACTACTGCTCAAAAGACAAAATCGGAAGGGTTTTTTGCATCGAATCGTGACGGGGGACGAAAAGTGGATTCACTACGACAACCCAAAGCGCAGAAAATCGTCGGTTAAGCCCGGTCATGCATCTACTTCAATGGCCAAACCGAATATTCATGGCAAGAAGCTAATGCTGTGCATCTGGTGGGATCAGTTCGGAGTGATCTACTATGAGCTAGTTCAGCCTAACGAAACCATCACTGGAGAACGTCACCAACAACAATTGATGCGATTAAGCCGAGCATTGAAGATTAAACGCCCACTATATGCCAAAAGACATGACAAGGTGATCTATCAGCACGACAACGCTCGGCCACATGTTGCAAAAGTTGTCAAGGAGACTTTGGAGGCGCTTCAATGGGATGTCCTACCCCACCCGCTGTATTCACCAGACATTGCTCCTTCAGACTACCACATGTTCCGTTCGATGACACATGGCCTGGCCGAGCAGCACTTCACTTCTTACGAAGAGGCGAAAAATTGGGTCAATGTTTGGATCGCCTCAAAAGACGAGGAATTTTTTCGACACGGAATCCGTATGCTGCCTGAAAGATGGGAAAAAGTCGTAGCTAAAGATGGACAATACTTTGAATGAAATTTATTGTACTGATTTCTCTGAATGAAGCTTCAAATTTATAAAAAAAAATCCCTCAAAACTTATTTGTACTCCTAATATAAATAGACCAAATTTAAAATTTAAAAATATAATGATTAATTTGTGTGTGTTGTACATTTAGAATTCGGGACTTAAATCTAAGTAAATAATTAATTAATGAAGATTTAGTTTTTTAAATATTTAATTAAAATACACTAAAAGGGAGAAAATATATATGTATTTCTGATTTCGTCATGAAACAAACGGGTCTATATGAATCAAAATAAAAGCGACGTGGGACGATCATCAAGAATTTCAAATTTAATGTGATTTAATATTTTAGCAAAGTATTTATCATTTTATTAACAGAGTATTATTTTTGTTTATATTTTGCTACTCTGTAAAGTTCCCTGATTGCTTATCTTTTGTTTAATATTCATAGTTTGTTCTTTCCTTAAATACATTGCTGTGTCATCCCAACATTTGTCGTTCCTAATTCTCCACGTGGCAATATAAAGCAACGGTTAATTTATAATTTAATATAATACGGCTCATGATTGTAGAACGTCGTTTGGCAATTTTACCGCAAATTTTTCTTTTGAACGAAAAATCGTAATTTATTTTAATGAGAAATAACGACTATTTTTATCCTTAGGAATGAAGTATGAAAGAGTAATGATAAATGGAAAAACAAAGTGTCCAAGGATGGGAAAATAAAATATATTACGATTTTTCGTTCAAAAGAAACATTTGCAATAAAATTGTCAAACGTCATAAAGCAACTGATTTCCAAGTTTTAATGTTCAACTAAATTTTTACCTCTTCTATCAATATATAAGAGTTGAATCCGTATGATTGAGTTGCTACATTAATTTACATCTTAGTGGGATGGAGACACCACGGAACAAAATCCCACGTTATCTAACAAGATATTTTAGTACAATATTACCAAATTTCTAATAAAAATCAAAGCCTGGTGTGAAAAGGTAAAACTTTCACTAAGTCCAAACAAAACAGGTATACTCTATCTACATAACTATGAAAAATTGCCCATTAATTTTGATGGAAAATAATTCAACCATCAGAAACTGTTAAAATTTTAAGAGTTATTTTTAAAAATCATAGACAAAGGAATAAGATTAATTTTGGAACACATGTTGACAATATAATTATGAAAGCTACGAAACTTAAGAATATATTATTCTCATTATGTGCACGTACTTGGGGCATTGATACTCGGCGTAGATTGATCTTATATAAAGCTATGATACGCTCTACAATAAGCTATGCATCAAATATTTGGTTTCCTTTTATCACTGCAGCAAAAAGGTCTAAGTTGAATTCTCTATACAATATCAAATTCTTATTAGATGCATTCATGCTTATAGATTCTTTCCAATTGCTGTCCCAAATTTCATTTCTTCTGATAAATTCACTACTTTATTCTTAGGCAAAGGACCCTTCTTAAGTTTCCTATTCAAACTGAATGTTATCAATGATCCAACATGTGAATGCCGCTTAGATGTTGAATCACCAGAGCATCTTCTTTTAACTTGCCCTCTGCTTATCAAATTGTATGTAGATACTTTGAAACATCACCAAATTCTCTTTGTGTATATCCTCTATCTTATGAGAACTTTGTTAAGTTTAGAACTATTTGTACAATAATTTACAAAACAATACTAATCCATCGTGTAAATAATTGATCATATATATGTAACTAATACTAGCACAGCACAATAGTCCTTTGGACTTCGTGCTTTTGTAACAATAAATAAATAAAAAAACAAGATATTTTACTATGTAGTCAGAGAAAATGAAAACAATAAAAAAGATCTAAAATACGTATGATAGTTTTTAAGTATTTATAATTGTAATTTATTCATATATTGCTTTTGTGAGAACTCGAATTGAAAATGTAATTTTTAAATGTAAATTTTTCATTAATGAATTATTATATTACCTTTACTAGCGAATGCGCCCGGCTTCCCCCGGTTTTCACCCGAGTGAAAGCTTGCTTAACAAATATTTGTTTAAAAAAATATTTTCGTGGCAAACATTTACTCTGTTTGGCTACTTTGGTAATCAAAATACTTGTAAATTTTTAAAATACCAAAAAATTATAATAAATTTTATCATATATTCTGTTTCATTATATGGCGCTCTGCCATCTAAAAAGCTCATGTGCTCTTGGTCATGCTATTTTTTTTTTGTTCATTTATTGATATTAAGAAAAGAGATCTCCTTATCGTGTAACTGAAAGTTGCAGTCTGTAATAATTTAAAAATCAACGAATAGTTCATATTTATTCCGACAGATAACGCAAATCATCGGCAACATTTATTTACACGATAAGTAGATGCCTTTTTCCTAATTGATCCATCTCTTATCCCACTACATTTTCACATTTGTACTATTTTTTCAATATGCATAAAAACTACATAGACTGGTGTCTCTATTTAAGGCCTTTTGTGGGAAACATATTTCTATTGCATGTCCATCTTTTTTTGCATATTTCCTTCCGTACAACTCAGTAGTAACATAAATGTCCATTACAACATGTGTAGTTTTGAGAAACTATTGCTGGAATACCTTACTGCTGAGGAACGATGGTAAAATTAGACAATATTTTGACGTCGTATTGATGGAAATTTTAAAAAAAGGAGTTTTTCAACTAAAAAAGAAATCTAGTCTGATAAACAAAGAATATTTTCTTCTTGTTGATGCATGTTGTTTGAATGTTTCAGCAATAACGGTTATTTTCACTTATTTGGATTTAATCTTTTAATATCATTTTTTTTTGTCGCCATATTGGAACAAAAAATCCTTCTTTAAAAAAAAAACTGAAAAGGTATCTGGTCTGGGAAATAGAATACTAATGACACAAATGGGGTTAGGTTTTCTTATTCGGATTTAGTTCTGTTATAAAAATTCATCTCTATATAGAAAATTATATCATTTCTTAAAAGGTGGCTCTATAAAGACGGCCTTATCTTCTACAACCTTTACACAAAATAATAATTCCTTTTTTTAGCCTATCATATCAAAGTACCTTTCTTTTGAAAATGAAAGGATTTAGCAAAAATGTTTCTTTCATACACAAAATAAACTCCTACTGTTTTTGATGCGATGAAAAAATATATGGAAGGCTAGGTTCATTAGTGGTAAACCCTCCCAGCGGTTTCACCAATTATCTACAAAACCGCTTTTTAGAGCTATAATACTGTTTTGGACGATTCTGCTTATATACACTGCACTGAAGGTTGAAATCTCAGAAATGGTTTTCGAGAAAATTATGGACATAAGCTTATAATCGAGAAATACTCTTCCGTAAACGATAAGGACAAGGTCAATTAATGCAAAAAAAAAAAAACGCGCCATCTATTTATAAATATATTTATAAAAGGATTTAAGCACGAATGTTTCTTTTATACACAAAATAAACTTTCTTTTTACTGCAATGAAAAAATATTGGGAGGTCTTGGCTCATTTTCTCTCTTCTCTTTTATTATTAATATTTTCTGTTTTCAACGTAGGCTCTTGTTACAATATTATGAAGATTCACCTGCCGAATTTTCTTTTTAAATCGAACCAGGCTCGTTGTTATTCTGAACTCTTCATCCAGAAATCTCAGATATACTGTTATCAACTTGGCCTATTTTAGGAAATTAACACCTTATTGATTTTAAAAATATGTAAATCAAGTAAATATGAGTTTAATAAACGACATCGAAGATATTTACATATTAGAATAAATATACGTATATGCATGGGTTAGGGATAAATTATATCGGTATAAATAATAAATAAAACGGCTTATGAGGGTGAATTTCTTGTTTTATTTTATATTCTTCTCAAGTTTTCGGGTATCAAAAACCCTTCAACAAGACTACATAATAGTTTATCATATACTCTTTAGAAGGGTTTGTGATTACCGAAGCTTGCAACAAAAGCCTACGGTGAAGACTCAAAAATAAATAAATAAATAAAAATATAAAGATAAAAAATTGCTTTTAATTTGATGAAAAGTTAAAAAATATATAATTATTATATTTTATAAGGTTTTTAAAATAAGATATAGTCGTCTTTGAGCCATTTTGAAAAAAATTAAGAATAGTACAATTACATGTATAGATGTGAAATTGTAAAACACGACTGAATTCAAATAAGAAAACGTAACCCGATTGGGATAGCAATATAGAATAAAATAAGAAAATCATCCTTGGAAGCAGTTTTATTCATTATCAATATATATTGCAGAGAATCTTTCTTTTCCGAATGCATAAATTACATCGAGTTCTGGTGTGCAATAGTAATTCGGAAATTCATATGAATGTGGTAGGGGTTTGACAGGAATCAGGTTACCACAAGTTAGAACATTCATGATTTTTTTTAAATATAAATTAGACACGTTGGCCAGTTAAAGTTTTATTTTATCAACGTTTCAACAAAATTATTTTGTGTTCGTCAGGAGAAATAAATAAATATAAAGCATTTGGCAAGGCGTTAAAAATACAACAATTTTATAAGCTTATGTCCATAGTTTTCTTGAAAACCACTTCTGAGATTCCATCCTTCAGTGCTGCGTATATAAGCAGAATCGTCCAATACAGTATTAGAGCTCTGAGAAGCGGTCTGGTGGATTAAATTGGCGAAACCGCTGGGAGGGTTCACCACTGATGAGCCAAGCCCTCCCAATATATTTTTTCATCGCAGTAAGGACAGTAGATGTTTGTATTATGTATAAAAGAAACATTCGTGCTTTTAAATCCTTTCATCTTATATGTATAGATGGCGCGTTATTGCTTTGTGTTAATTTATGCCTAACTGGCCTTGTCTTTATTGTTTGCGGAAGAGCATTGCTCGATGCAAATATTTGAATGTAATTCTACTGTCCTATAAACTTATGTCCATAGTTTTCTTGAAACCCACTTCTGAGATTCCACCCTTCAGAGCTGCGTACGAGGTGTGTTCAAAAAGTATCGCGACTTTTGTGTTTTTTCAAAAATTATTTATTTATTCATGAATACCTATTTTGTCCCCTTCAAAGTAATCCCCATGAGATATTATACACTTGTGCCAACGGTTTTTCCAATTTTAGAAGCACTTCAAAAAATCATTTTTTAAAATCTTTTCCAGCTCCTCCTTCGATGCCATCTTTATCTCGTCAAGCGTAGCGTAACGTCGTCCTTTCATGGGCCTCTTCAGTTTAGGGAACAAGAAAAAGTCACAGGAGGCCAGATCTGGGAAATACGGTGGCTGCGGCATCATTAGTGTGTTGTTTTTGGCCAAAAAGTCGCGCACAAGCAACGATGTGTGAGCAGGGGCGTTATCGTGGTGCAAAAGCCAATTTTTGTTCTTCCAAAAATCCGGGCGTTTCTGGCGGATTGCTTCGCGCAAATTGCGCATAACTTGCAGGTAATATTCTATATTGACCGTTCTACCCTGTGGAAAGAACTCATGATGCACCACGCCCCTGCAATCGAAGAAAACTGTCAGCAAAACTTTCACATTCGACCGAACTTGGCGCGCTTTTTTCGGTCTTGGTTCGTGCGGCAGCTTCCATTGAGATGATTGAGCTTTGGTTTCCACGTCATAACCATAAACCCACGCTTCGTCACCAGTTATGACCCTCCGGAGAAAATTTGGGTCGTCGCGGACAGAGTCCAACATCTCATTAGCAATGTTCATGCGATGCTGTTTTTGGTCGCAATTGAGCAATTTTGGTACGAATTTCGCGGCGACCTGTCTCATGCTCAAATCATTGATAAAAATCGAATGGCACGAGTCAATCGATATGTTTAGGTCCTCAGCAACTTCTCTAACGGTGATTCGACGATTGGCCAATATCATTTTCTCCACTTCATTATTTTTTTCGTCTGTTGTTGAAGTGCTCGGGCGTCCGGCACGCTCTTCGTCGTTCACATCTTCTCGGCCTTCTGAGAACATTTTGTACCACCTATAAACGTTGCTTCGGTCCAAGGTAGCTTCTCCGTATGCCACAGTCAACATTCGGAATGCATCCGCGCACTTAATTTCGTTTTTCACACAGAATTTGATACAGGTTCTTTGATCCATTTTTTTTAATAGGTAAAAATCGAAGACGATCCGAAACACCTGCAAGCAAAGCAGCTGTTAACAATTAAGTGAACATTCAAAATGGCCGAGCTTGTCGGCATAAGTGAGAGACATGAGTACCAACATAAAGCCACAAAAAGGTCGAAATTCGAATATACGTGTAGGATGGTTGTTGATGTGCTGTGTTGTGTGGCTTGTGGAAAGGCTGCTGATAAAAATTATAATTAAAATTAATTTATTTTAAAGCAAGAAATTAAAAAGAGAAAAGAAGCAACGGTTGAAATAACGGCCGCCAGCTTAAGCCTTCTTGTTTACCGCGTCAGTGTGGCCAGATCGAGTGTTGGAAGAAGCCAGCCGCTAGAAAGTTCTGGATGACGTCCCACGCGCATGCGTAGTGAAGTGTTGACGCCCGCGGCTCGCTCAAGCAAAGTGCAGTCGCCACATACGTAACCCGCGAAAATTCAAAAGTCGCGATACTTTTTGAACACACCTCGTATATAAGCAGAATCGTCCAATATAGTATTAGAGCTCTGAGAAGCGGTCTGGTGGATTAAATTGGCGAAACCGCTGGGAGGGTTCACCACTGATGAGCCAAGCCCTCCCAATATATTTTTCCTCGCAGTAAGGGCAGTAGAATTTTGTATCATGCATAAAATAAACATTCGTGCTTTTAAATCTTTTCATTTTATATGTATAAATGGCGCGTTATTGCTTTGTGTTAATTAGGTATCTCTGCCCATGTGACAATAGGGTCAGGAGATCAGAGTTTCCTGGTACATCCTCTTATCTTAGACTGGGGGGATCGGTGGAAGGATGGTCTAAACCGTTGCTTTTCCAACGCTACGACCCGGGTTCAATTCCCGCATTAGGCACTTCTTTCTGATAAAAAAAAAGCTCCAATGGGCCCGATTCTTGCAAAAGTTCAACCCTACTAGCGAGCGCAACTAATCAAACAGGGCTCTGGCACATTAGTAAGTGCAAATTCGAACTGCTTTTCACATGTATAGACATGTGGTGTACTTACAGTAAAAGCAGAGGCCTACTTCTACCTATCATGATTATCATGGCCTGTACCACGTATACTAGGTATAATCAGAAAAAAATCTTATATTGGTCGAACCGGTCGGGGTGACAGAGGGGTCATGTGGAAGGGAAAAACTCAGTTCTCCCCTTTTGCTCTAACTGTTGGTTCGATTCGGCTCATGTATAGTTACCTTTATTTTATATATATTTAAAATCTTTCCCCAATAACAATAAATAAATATATAAAGTCATTCGGTAGTCTTTTCTATTGCGACAATATAATTGTATTTAGGGAAGGCCACTGATAGAAGAAAAAGAAGATGGAGAAGGTTCGTGTGCGGCCGGGCAAATATCTCGGCTAATCTCCGCAATCTGCTCCTAAGTACCTCCAGATGTTGCCGCAGGAATCCATTTGCCGCACTACAAATTGTTCCGACACCTATCTTCTTTCCTTCAATACAGCTCAATTCATTAGACCTTCCTTCCTGGTCGTCCTTGCTGATGATGGAACAATTTCAACTCACCATTTAATTCTCTTGAAGTAATTCAATGCTAATTTCTCCCTTATAATATTTCTTTGATTCGTAGCCATTACATGTTTGTTAAAGATGTCGTGTTAAAACGGAGATCAGTTTCTCACGTCCTTGTTTTGATCTCTGGTGACATTATGGTATTCTTATGCAATTTTCCATATACTACACAAGCTACAATGCTGAATTTTTTTCCTGGATTCTACAGGGTAAATGCACAATACTCATATATATAGTATTGTTAATTAAAGGGCATATTTTGGATCTAAAATATGTCCTTTAATTAATAATTTCATATGGATTGCTCTATATTCAAAATAGTATTGTTAGCACGGAAATCACGTGCAGCAAAGGTTTATTTATTTCAACATATAAACGATGTGAGCTTCCATCCGAAATACTTTTTCAGAACGTACAATAAGTCTGAGCCATACGTAATCTCTGAGATAATAATACCATATCTGTGAATAATGTTAATCTACACGTACATAAGACAGTAACAAAATTCAACGTTAAGGCTCATCAATTATATAAAATATTGATAAATAGGATCACCATAGTGCCGCCAGAAATTGAATCAAAGACGTAAGAAACTGAAACGTCATCAGTACAAATGGAATCAAACAAGATTCATTTCGAAGAAGATACAT
>CP092872.1:27041160-27054285 GCA_030710605.1 Cordylochernes scorpioides
AGAAATTATGTTATAAATATAATAAATAACATTTGTTGAATCAAAATTCTCCCGGCAAACATTCACTATGGGAGAAGCCGGGCGAAGCTGGGTCATGAAGAGAGAGTCAGTATATAATAATTTTAACCTAAAAATAAGAAAAAAATGGTTATTTTATTATCTAATTTCATTATTTGATTATCCTATATGTTAATATATATTTGTAACTACCTATATGTAAAATTACTCAATGGTTTTGTTGGAAAATAGTAACAAATATCAATTAATTCAGTAGGGAGTGAATCCTAGCTCCGTGAACATTGTTTAACAAAAATGTTCGTTAAACAAACTTTCACTCGGATAAAACAAACCGTGCTAAGCCGGGAATATATTATTGCTGGTATTTATATATAAAAATATATAATAGAAAAATAATATACAGTATTTTATATTTAATACTAGCCGAATGACCCGGGCAACGCCCGGGTTTTACCCAATTAAATGCTTTTATTCAAATACTATTCGTTACAATTATAAATTGGCGCTGAGGATTCCATTCTTGTGAAACGTCCCGTTCCAAACTTTGTGTCTGAGAGAAGCGATATTTTTATAAAGAGATGATCTGAAGCCCTGGAGGTTGTAGCTCTGTCGCGCAAACCACTCATCCTGTCCCCCCGCTGCTCTGCAGTCTCTGAAGCCCTGGAGGTTGTAGCTCTCTCTCGCTTAGCCTTTAGCCGGGCTTCACACTGCTGTTCTGTCTCTGAAGCCCTGGAGGTTGTAGCTCTCTCTCGCGTAGCCTTTAGCCGGGCCTCACGCTGCTGTTCTGTCTCTGAAGCATGCGAACACTGAATCTCTCCCGCAGATTAGCAAGTCTACGCTCTCTTTCTATAGGCGTTTTGTTAGCACGTTGTTGTTTCCTTTTTTTTTTTTTTTGCCTCTGCTTGGCAGTGGCCAAAAGCCTTGCGTTTTTTAGGAAGCATTCAGCTTTCTGAAAAAAAAACTGTAAAGCAGTGATGCAACACAATCTGAATTATATATATGTTGCCTAGAAATTGAGATAGGGCTTCAGAAAAGAAAAGGTTAGGCATGAAAATGGTAGTCTTTAAAAAATATGTAAAATCTCTGCAAAAAAGAAGAATACTCCGCATATAAGTTTAAAAAAATGTAAAATAAAAAATTGAATGAATAACTAAATATAATATTTTTTAAATAAAATGTAAATTTAAAAAATAGGATATATAAATGTATTGAATTTAAAGAATAGATATATATATCGTACATAGAGATGGCGCCACGACTTAGGTCATCGGACCATTACTTCGCATTTTCCCCGCTAAAGGCACTACTTTCGAGCTAAAAGGCAAATTTCCACGCAAATTTGCAAATAACTCGAAAAATATTCTATATAGAGACCTTAAATATTCACTATAAGTTTTTCAATAGTTAACTCTATATACTGTTAAAATTCCAGTCAGATTAGTTACGTATTGTGGACGTGTATAGAACAAACACACATACATACATACATACATACATACATACAGACACTGACTTTTATATATATAGGGATTTCTTCCTTATTTTTCTGTTTCGTACTCATTAAATGTTTCTCTTTTTATGATATGCTCCTATATATTTATAAAAAGGTTTGCCTCTACAGTCAAAAGACGCAAAAATATGTGTCATCGTTCGACCGTCTATGGAAACTAGGAGCCTCTGGTCGGAAACTAAGTCACCATATACAGCAGCTTTGACAGCTAAGTACGTCTTCTCGGTGACCCTGGGCTATGGCCCTCGTTACTCCAGGACGTTCTAATAAACAAGTGTTTTGCTTATTACAGGTGCTTTGTGTTCCCCTATTGTTATAATATAATATATACACAGTCTAGCCATAAATTCTGTTACAAACAATTTATTAATTTAAATGATTAAGAACAAAATATAATGGAATATAAATACATATTTTATTAGTCAATGGGACATAGATTTTAAATATATACAATCATCCAAAATTTCCTCCCTTATTTTTGACGCAGGATCTCAAACGTTCGGGCCACTGATTTATGGCGGCACGCACGTTTTCTAAGGGTATTTCTTTCATTGCTCTCACCAATGCTGATTTCAATTGATCCAAATTATGATATCTTTTATAGCACACCTTCTCCTCTAAATATGCCCACAAACTGTAATCAAGGGGATTTAAATCAGGGCTTCCAGAGGACCATTCATTGGCCTTTATGAACTCCAGAACATTCGTCTCCAACCATTGTTGAGTTGACTTAGCTTTTTGAGCAGGAGCTGAATCTTGTTGAAATATCCAATGTTATCCATTAAACATTTTTGTATTCAGAGGCTTTACTATTTGTTTCAAAATTTCTTCTTGATAGTTTATAGCTGTAGTTTTTAACCCTTTGGCTCAGAAGTGGAGATCTGTTACACCTTGGTAGCTAACTCCCCACCAAACCACGACAGAAAAAGGATGGTGACTTTTTCAAGTCTTCTGACTTTCAAAGAAGGTTCTAGAGAGCTACGAGCATATATCCTATCATTCTGACGATTAATCTTTTCCTCGACAGTGAAAATTTTCTCGTCTGTGAAAAGGATTCTCTCATGCCACCGACCATTGATCTAACCCTTCTAATATCTCTAAGAGCAGGGGTTATCAAATGACCTGTGCGTCGTTTGAAAGCTCTCAGTCCAAGGTCTTCGTTGATTATCCTGGAAACGGTTCTTGTATCTAAATTCATCTGCTTTGCTAGGATCTTTTGTTTGCGGCCTGGATTTCGACGGATTCTTTCGCGAATGGCTTTTATAGCTGCTTGCGTTCGTTGCACGCGCGGTCAACCAGATCTTTCAAGGTCATTAATAGTGCCAGCCTTGTTGAACCTTTCAATGGTTCGATAAACAAATTGACGCGTAATATTCAAATTTTGTAAAAGTTTAAAAATGGATGAAGGACTTTGGCCTACATTGTGTAAAGCTATTACAGCTAAACGGTTTTCTTTAACACCCCAATCCATTATCAAAAAACTAATATATTCAGATTTTATTTTATAAACACGTGTGCACGAGATATTCAAATAACAACTACTGTATTTTGAATACTTCACGCGGTCAAATTAAAATATTAATCACTGATTCGGTTCTGTAACAATATTTATGGCTAGACTAGGTATAATAAAAATTGATGTCATAGAGCGAAATCGATAAAGTATATAAACACTAGACTCAATTATATTGTTACGTCGTACCCAGACTCTATTCGTGTACTTTGTCTACTCAGGGTGCCACAAGGATACATACGTTAGTTCGAAGGGTTGCAGCTAAAGTTAGCGCTTTATTGTATCTCACTTAACAGAAGGAATAAAACAGTGGGACTTTCCTTCAACCTCCCCGTCAGAAGAATCCTTGGCGCCGTGGATGTCCTCTTGAGAAGCGTTCCGCTCCACACTATACACGTGCAGCTTTGACTACACCGCCTTGTAGGTCGCTCCGATCTCAGTCTCTCCTGGCACTGCCTTGTAGGATCATCCACACGCCCCGGAGATAACTCGCCGCCGTCTTCTCCTTGCCACAGATCTCTATGTCACCAGACTCACTTCTCCCCTAGACTGCAATGTCCTCTCGGCGCACAAACCCCTTTCAAGCCGACCGCTATCTCGACTCCTTCCTTCACTACGGCACCAGATGGACTACTGTCTGCCGCCCCCTCCTATGAAATCTGTCAATCAACAATTCATTGTGGAAGGGAGCCCTGTATACCTTCTTTACTGGCTTGTCCACTTATTCTCTCCGTCTTCTTTGCTGGACCGTTTCAATATATAAGAGACAATTCGCTGAGGGAAGTTTTTTTATCACGACAATACAAGCTTTCGGGGGTAATAGCCCTTCGTCAGGTATGGTATAATTACAATAATAAAACTTATAAATCAAACAAATCTCTATACATACAAAGAAGTAGGAAATTTGAGAGTTGCACAAATGCAAATATTAATTAACATATAATAAAAAATGAATCAAAATACTGTGAATTATTAGTCAATGTTAATACACTATTGAGACGAAATATATTGATATAAAAAACACCAAATAAATATTAATTACACCCACAAACAGCTTAACTCCGCCTTTGCCGGTCCCAAGCCCGGATGAAAAAGGAGGAGGGAGAGCAGTAACAAGCTCGGTAAAAAACCTGGGTTCAGCTGGCCCGGCTGATAGTACCCTGTAAGGGCTCCTAATTCAGGGATACAGGATGAGCAGCGTCTGTACTCCATGTTAGGAGCGGCTGCACATGGCGTCTGTTCCTCATGTCAGAGGCGGCCATTTTTTTGGAGCTAAGTCGGCCTGCCACTGAGTAGTGTTCCCAGTCTTAATGACAAAGGCAGACGCATTTTACTTCACCCAGTGAAAGAAGAAGAGAGACAAACAGCTTTATTAGAACCACCGGTCTTATACAGATTCACCATAAAAAGAAAGGAAGCATAGGTGGATCTCCTATACTCCAGGCAGTGCAGCACCCAACAACAGCCTCCAGGCCCGACGCATGTCCAGTGGCCACATGTTCCTTCGTGCATACGTCAAGGTTAGCGTATCACTGGAAAAACGAGTGTGGAATCAGCCGCGTTCTAATCTGCGCTTCCCTTATCCAAATGGACCATGTCATTCAGGATTCTATTAATCTTATCCGAACGGTGACTGCGGTCTTGTAGAATTTATATACACCAAAAAAAGACCTTGATCAAACGTCATTGAATTTATCCAGTTGTATATTTGTTGACTATCGGATTGAGACAAGGATGAATCACCCAATAAATATTAATTACAGGGTGAGGGTATGAATGATATTAGGAAGACGGAGATTATTTAGGTAGGAGATTCCGGAGATTTGGGCAGATCTATTAATTCCTTTGTGTGTTTTAGTAAGTGAAGCTTCCAGTACCAGGCGTTGGTGCTTTTTCTTTATTTCATTACTACGAAAAGTCACAGCAATGATTTTTTTATCACTGAGATGCTCGTTATCAAATCATTTATAAGGGCTTATATACTTTACAAGAAACCTACTGAAGGAAATCGAAAGAATTTGAATGACAAAATACTGCTTCGTCACAAAAGGTTTGAATAGAAAATCCATCAGAATTCTCAGCCTTTATATAAACATCCAGGTTGATATATAGTCCACACACACAACACTGGGTATTATGATGACTACGTGGATGAAAAGCTGATAAAAAGTTCATATAATAAATAACTAGCCTTGAAAATGTTATAGACAAAATATAAAATGTGTTACCGATTTTGACATGGTGGTTTCTGGAACCACAAATTTATTACAAGAAGTTGCATATAAATTATTGGGATTCTCCGCTAGGGGGCCAAGCAAAGCGGTCGCACAAAACGTCGTCTCCCGATAAGTACTTTTTTTTCTTTTTTCCCCAAACTATAATTTTGTTTCTATAATACTTTATTTACTCCTGCTTCCTTAATACCCCGAGTTGAATCATATAGATAGTGATTCTTGCAGAGAATTTTTTTTTTTACTTATAGTTCAATTTAATATTATCCACAAAGGAAACTTGTTCAAGAACTAAGTACATAAATGTATGTAAATTCAAACAAGTACATTACTCTACTCTCAGCACCAAAACCTAAACTAGTTATCCATGCCTATGCTAGAAATTTTATCCCTGGAAGTATTGTATACTGATGCTACTATTTATTTCGGGCATTGAGCAAAACCCGGGCCCCAAATCTACAAGACAAACGACGTTAAATACCCGCAAAGAAGCAGATTTGCATAATTTAGTATGGGCACTGACGAAAAAAATTAATGACTGGGGAGAAAGCCTCGATTCTAGGTTTTCATCGTTAGAAACTGGAATAGAAAAAATAAATAACCGGATACAACAGATTGAAATCCTCGTTGGAAAGTGCAGCGAGAGCTGCCTCTGCCAGCTCCGAAAGGATCTGCGATATTGAGCGACGGTTAGAATTTTCCGAATTGAAGCAAAGGAAAATAAACTTGGTTTTCTACGGAATCGAGGGAACGGAGGATGAAAGTCCGGATGAATGTCGCTCCGTGATAAACAAACTGATTTCGGAAAAAATGCAGATATCGGAAGAAATTAAGATACGACAATGCCGAAGCCTTTCGAAAAGAGCTAACTCTCCACTTCTCATTGAAGTGCCAGATTATAAATAAAGAACTGTTCTCTTTAAAAATTCGTTTCGACTGAAAGATAAAAAAATCTTAAACGATTACCCTTAACTCTTCTCGATTACCAAAAATTATGTATTTGAGCATTAATGGATTCTATAGAATAAACTCCCTCTTCTCTCTTTCTTTGAAACAATTTGACATCTTCGCCTTGACTGAGACCTGGTGCTCCTCATATTCGAATTTCACAATTGAAGTTTTCAAATTATATGAATCACCAACTTCAAGGTCATCAAATAAAGGAAGTTTTTCCGGTAGAATTATTGCAGGAATTAGTGACAAATTACAAAATATACTGGAAACGATCGACATCGAAAAACACTGGATTACAATAACTTTTAGACAAAACTGCCATTCACAAACGTGCATCATTTTTACCTACCTCCCTGCAAATGAACTTCAATTATCAAACCTAAATAATTTACTTTATCACGTTAAAGACAAATTAGCCAAAGGAAATTTTTTGTGGAAGAGCTGCTCATTCACACTTTTCACTGTATTCCTTTCTTTCAGACTTGATGGATAATGGGTCAGCTATTTTAAAGTTCTTTAATTTTTTCAAGATTGCAAGGAGGAAAAAAAGACCTAGCAATGTAACTGAACTGTGTGGAAATATTTTCTTCTTCACAAGATGCAACCATTTACTCAATAGTCTAATTCTTCACTGTGTTCTATGCACGAAAAACGATTAATATAGTCTCAACTTTTGTCCATAGATATTCTTTCCTTGTTTTCTTTTCTATTTAAAATCTCCCTCAGCCTTTTTTTTTTTTTCTTTTCTTTTCTTTTTTGAGCGAGGATTCAATTTCTCCCCCTGCTTCTCATCTCTTTCTAACATTTCTCAAAGAAGAATCGTCTGTATAAGACGGAATGTCTTAATAAAGACTTGTGTGTATATATAAATTATTGGAAGTTGAATTCACGAAACCTTAACCCAGAATCAATCTGATGAAAAAATGAATTAGAACAAAAAATGTAAAAAAACTAGTTTCATTATATAAAGAATCGCTATTATTATCATGGAACAGTCAGCTATTATATATTTTAATTATGAACATATTTATACAATCTATAAAAATATAAAAATACTATCAAAAAGCATAAAGAATAAACTGACATGCTTTTTAAGAGAAGAATTCATTAAAATCTTCAATAAAAATTAAAATATTCAAATAAACAGAACCCATAACTGATAATCCACTAGTGTATCGCAAGGAAACATAATATGACGAAATTAATGAACAACTTAATTCCAGATGACAATATAAACTTGGATGATATTGAGCAACAATCTACAATAAATTATAAACAACAAACGACATATTCGATATCAATTAGAATTGAAAAAGAAGAAATCGTGGGTATTATTTTTGTTATTGATGCTAAAAAGCATAAATGCATAAAAAGCTTTTTGATTCTTATGTTAAAATTGATATAAACAGATATTTATAAAATGTAATTCTTTTTGTAGTTCAAACCCTAAGATTTACTGCAAAGATAAAATAGATTTTTTTCATTATGAGTTTTGCTATTTCCTCTATGAAAAGCAAAATTCAATTTGTTTTTTATTCCATGATTTGTAAGTTTTATTTCTAAATTTTATTTTTTCTACTGGTGATATTAGTTTATTTTCAATATTTGACTGGATAAATTATTTAT
Source organism: Cordylochernes scorpioides (assembly GCA_030710605.1). Lineage (NCBI taxonomy): Eukaryota > Metazoa > Arthropoda > Arachnida > Pseudoscorpiones > Chernetidae > Cordylochernes > Cordylochernes scorpioides. The sequence goes on from CP092872.1 coordinate 27,049,013, forward strand.
TATGTAAATATAAAATGTTAGTTTTCCAGGTCTTATTTCCACCCTATTTTTATTACACAATAATTTGATAGTATTTATTTCCATTTCTTTTAACATTTATTTATTCATTTCAACCCACAAAACGCGATATCCCGGCTAGGGATAATTGCGTCGATTTACATTTTTTTTAAACAGAAACAGTTATAAACATATTATACAAGAAAAAATAATTAAAAATAAAAAAGAGAAACAATAATATACACCTATCCCCCGATTTACACGGTACTTGTTTTACACGTTTTTCCAAATTAGTTTTTTTGCTTTTGTTTTTATCGCACTATACTAAATGCTACTGTGATTGAACAGATGCGCTGTGTACACATCTCACGAGGAATCCCGAGCTTATGTTCTGACTACATATTTTAACCTGTCAATGCATTTTATTTTTATTTCTGTGTACACCTATCCCCCGATTTACACGTTTTTCTCAGGAACGTATCTACCGTGTAAATCGGGGGATAGGTGTATATTAGAAACCTGAACCTTTCAGGTTAGAAAAGTAAAATCATAAATATATTTACAAAAATAGTAAAATCTATGATAATTCTCTCTGCTATTTACAAATTGATATAGTTGTTTAGTGCTTTTGAGCATATTAATGATGTATGATATTATTGTATATTGGTACTCCTGTAGAAGGGCTACGAAAGCTAGAGTTGGCAATAAAAAGAAATAAGAAACTCATCTCGGGAAACTTATTTACTAGTTTAATATTAATAATATCCAATTCAAATAACCTATCAAATCACAATTAGGCATATTTAATTCCATCAGCAGATCATTTCTGTTTTTTTTTTTTTTAACAATAATAACTGAAGATGAAACTTTGTACAAGGGTCACTCCAAACGTTTTTCAAAAAATATTAAATAGTTTTAAAATATTAAAAGATAAATTATTCAAATAAATGCATTTTTACCTAACATAAACATTTTCATAAATATAGTAACAATGTTGTATCATAGAGGGCGCTACTTTGTTTACAGCGGCAGCGGTAATTTCCAAACTATGCATCAGACACAATGGAGTTGACTATAGAGAAGTTACGCGCCATGATCTTTTATGATTATAAAAGTAATTTAAATTCTAAGTGAAGATTAACCTCGTTCAGGGCGACCACCAACAGCAGTGACCCAAGAAAAAATTGAGCTGGTAAGATTTTTACTTAGAGAAGATCTAAGAATAACCTATCGGCATAGAAAAATGTTTGGGCATTGGATTGACATCAATCAACGCCATTATTAATGATCATTGAAAATACAGAAAACTTTTCAGTAGAAGGATACCTTACAGCTTAACTCAAGACCAAAAACTTGGTCGCGTTAAATGATGTAATTTCATAATGAAAAAAATTAATGAAGGCAAATCAAAGGCTGTTTTATAAAATTACTAGCGGACGTACCCGGCATCGCCCGAGGTTTTACCCGAGTAAAGGTTTGTCTAACGAACATTTGTTAAAACAATTCTCTATAAACTTATAAAGAAAAAGATATATTTTGATAATTTGAAACTCGTAAATTTGAATCTCTCGATAAAGTGAACAATTTTTCCCGGTCCCTGTGTGCCGTGTCATCCTGAATTTTGTCTTTCATAATTTTCTACATTACAAAATCATCGTTTTATCTAGTGAACATATTTTCCCGGTCCCTTGAAAAATACTCGATAAGTTGAATAAAATCATGGTCGTGAATCTCTCGATAAAGTGATTATTTTTTTCCCGGTCCCTGTGTGCCGTGTCATCCTGAATTTTGTCTTTCCTAATTTTCTACATTACAAAATCATCGTTTTAGCTAGTGAACATTTTTTTCCGGTCCCTTGAAAAATACTCAAATTATGTTAAACGATTATCGCATTTATATTTATGCGAATTTTATATTTAAACGATACTCATTATTTCTTTTGATTTTTATATATCATATATATCGTTTTGCACAATTATTTAAACTTTTTAAATTTAATTCATTGAATAGAAATTTAATTTTTTGTATCGCATTTATTTTTATTCGAATTCTATATTTAAACGATACTCATTATTTCTTTTGATTTTTATATATCATATATATCGTCTTGCACAATTATTTAAACTTTTTAAAATATAAAGTACAATACTTAAAATAAAATATGTTTCTTATACAATCTAAAATTAGAAAATAAACTTTTAAATCGGTATATATATATACCGTATATATATATATACGGTATATAATATAGTATTTAAATATATATAATTAAATATATATATATAATTATTTAAACTTTTAAATCGGTAACCTCAAGGAGATAGCACTAAAGCACTAATATTTGAATTAGTTTTACTTAAATATTAGCCCTGAAAGACCCAAGGTCATCAGGTGTGGACCAAAACTTAAGCCTATCTCGGTCTCAATGGTGGCGCTGCTTGCGAGTTAAAGCTACAAATCTGTAAATAACTCTAAGGATATTAAAGATATTCAAAATATTATTTTTCGTAAACCTTTCCGGGGATATACCTGATAATATCCCAAAATTTCACGGCGATTGGATGTATGGTTTTTGAATCCATAGAGGATACACACACAGACACACAGACATTTATTTTTATATATATATAGATTACAGGTGACGAAACTTGTATTTACAATTTTGATCCAGAAACAAAACGGCAATCTCTCTTTGGTGCTCTTCAAAATCACCTCCTCCTAAGAAAGTTCGCAATTTGTTGGAAAACAAATGGTAGCTTTTTTTTAGAAAAGTGTTTTGATTGATATCGAGAAGTTAGAAGTTCGAAAGGCAGTTAATAGTGACTGGTACACAACAAAATGTCTTTCAGCAGTATTTGAAAAAAAATTAAGCAAAGCAGACCAAGAGCTCAACTTAGAGGAGTCCTTCTTCACCATGACAATGCAAGACCGCACACCTCAGCCCAAACATTAAACTTTTTAGCCAACTCTGGTGTCCAATTAGTCACTCATCCACCATATTCACCAGAACTAGCACCTTATGACTTTTTTATTTCCAAAAGTCAAGTTATTTTTGTAAGGGATAAAATTTGACACTGATGATGAAGCACTGAAAGCCTTTATCAATGCTGTAAATTCCATCTCCGAAGATTACTGATGTAATTGCTTCGATAATTGGTTTTTACGGATGAAATCCTGTATAGGTGCTAAGGGTGAATACTTTGAGAAACGCTGAAAATTTGAAAGTCGCTGCTATAATAAAAAAAGTGATTTTGGAGTGACCTCTGTACTATCTTTATGATTTTAATTGCACCCTCAATTGAATCCCTACACATTTCTCATCTGTTCTGTTTGTATTTTACTCTTATATGTGGTGGTAAAAAAAACTACAAAGTTTTTTTTTTTTTCATTTTCAAATATTCATGAACACTGCTTTGGTAGTTATTATATGAAATTCCAACTAATTACGCTATCGTTTCAATAGCTATTTTTCTATCAGCAAATTGAATCACTAACCTTCTGAAACTTATTCTCCGTCGTCGAAATTAGGAGCACCCTGACATTGTATCATTCTAGATACTCTGACGGCCATCTTCAAATTTTATGTGTCAGAAATGTATTTGGTTTTTTTTATTGTTTCTTATCTCCATATGATTTATTTAACAATTTTAATGTCTCATTAAAGGTCAAAATTTTATTAACAGCTAGGAAAAGATCCTTGCTGGAGTTACTCCAGGTTCAGTTTCCGGCACAACCTTATTTGATATATGCATGGATGACTAAATGCCCCAGCCCATATGCAACCTCAACATTAGCAGAGAATTAACGACAAGAATTTCAAGAATCAGAACAGGATATTTAAGAAAAATGAAGATAAACTCAGACATTTTTAGATTCTACAGAAACACTACAATAACTGTCACAACACCCAACTCACTCCGGATCATATAGTAGCCCTCTCTATGTCAGACATCAATCCAGAAGAAGACATCCATACGAACAAGGCACCTGAGTTGGCCGATATTGTGATCAGGATGTATGGGCCGATCTGATCTGCTCCATGGATTGGACACCACCACCACCATTCACATGGATGACTTTCCTTGCATTGAAGAAACATCACTGCACCTATTTACCGATGATGCCACCGCCTTCACCTCTGTAAATAAATTTGTCAGAAATCATATGAAGTTCCTTATCAAATGATTGAAAAATATTTTCCATAAAAAAATTTGAAAACCATTGGATGTAATCTTGTTTTCAATCACTATATTGACAATATTCGTTACTTAAGGATGAACCTAGAAGAGTATATAACCTTTAAAAGACATATCGAAAATAGGATCAATCTGCCAAAGGCAGCATAGCACTGACTAGCCCTTTTACTAGGATCAGAAAACAAATTATCCCTGCTTCGCAAAATGTCCATTAACACGTCAATAATAAAGACTCCGAACGAAACACTACAAAGGAATGAAAATACATCCAGATGGCACAAGAACTTACAGGACATGCAACAACTGTCCTGGTGTGGAACTAACACCTACCCACATATTCTCATGCTCAGCAATGGCAGCAGCCTTGCAGAAAATTGACATGGATACAGAGTAGCAGATTTACACACCCAAGATGAATGGACATTGCAATTGCTGTGATAGAGATGCATGGGGTCATCTGAGAATCTTCATTGGACACGGCAATAAACACAACAACACCAATAAGACTGATGCTGATATATGGTCACCCAAATAATAGACGCACATAATAACTTCCTTAAAAATTATAAATATTTGATAACAAATTGATAAGAAGAATCACATCCTCACCCTGGTTCGAACCAAACACAATCATCCTAATCGATCTCAATATAAAAAAAATAGTAAAATAATCACATAATAAAACAATCTTTTAAATTCTACAATAAATTTGATAATTTTGAAAATCCTACCTTAAAAATAAAGCTATCAATTATAAATTCGAAACACAAAGAAAACATTCTAAATTTAAAACTTAAATAACGCTAGAATGAATAAAAGTGGGAAAAAAAGGAAAAAGAAACTCACTATGAATATCAAACGAGCAGACAACTTCCTCAAGAACAAGATCCAAAAGGACATCAGATTATAGAGACCCACAAAAAGACGCTAAAAAAGTATAATAATAAAATTATAATATAACTCTAGTATATAACCTTCCACACGATTGTAAATATTGTAGCAAAGTATTTATTATTTTTCGAAACTATTATAGACGAGTATGATTCTTTTTAAAAATTAAACAATTTCTACTGCCCTTGC
>CP092872.1:27054385-27223083 GCA_030710605.1 Cordylochernes scorpioides
CTATATTTCTAGTAGAGGATATTTTTCTCCGGCAATATCTTATTAGTGACAGGGACTCTCAATTTACCAGCAATTTAATGAAAGAGGTGATGAAATTGTGCAAGATTAAACATTGCTTCACAACAAACTATCATCCCCAGACTAATGGATTGACAGAGCGGTTAAATAGAATATTGATCAATATTCTCAGTATGTATGTGAACACTGATCAGAAGAATTGGGACGAAATACTCCCATTCATCACTCACTGATTTGATCCATATAGAATATTGAAGGAGAGATGTCTAGCGTCAATTATCTAATAGAACCGAGAGATAATCCGGGCCAAGACCCTCTGATAGTTCATGTTTCAAGAATCAAGCCTTATTATGAGAGAATGGAAACCTCAGGATATTCTCCCTTTTTCCTGATGTATGGAAGAGAACCCACTTCTCTTTTGGACGACAGGAATATCAACGATGGACATTGACAAGGATGATTATGATGAATACATAAAACATCACTTAGACAAAATAGACAGAACAAGAAAATTAGTTATTAACAACACAATAAAGACTCAAGAAAGAATAAAAAAGAACTATGACAAGAAACACATGAAATAAGCTACGAACCAGGAGAATTCGTAGCAGTTTGGACACCAATTAGGAAAATAGGAAAGTGTGAGAAACTTCTGAGAAAATATTTTGATCCATAAAGAATATTGAAGAAGATGTCTAGCGTCAATTATCTAATAGAACCGAGAGATAATCCGGGCCAAGACCCTCTGATAGTTCATGTTTCAAGAATCAAGCCTTATTATGAGAGAATGGATGAGGTCATTCACGAGAACGTGACAATCTCTGGAGAGGGGGAAGTGTTACATCAATTTTAATTCGTCTTACATTTATTCAAAATATTCTAAATATTTAATATTTATTTGAAACAGAATATTTTGATTATCATCATACCTTTTTATAGTTTCAATCCTTTTGTAATATTTATTGTACATATATCTTGATTGGTTATTGGAGCGAGAGAGGACCTAGACGAAGACGGCGGATCACGACCTACGAGGAAGACCACGAATAAATAAACACAATAACGTTGGAAGGTAATTCATTTTTATTTACTTTTATTTATTTACTTTTACTTTTATTTATTTGCTTTGAATATGGAAACCCGCTCGGGAAACGTGTATAACACCAAGAAGGAAGAAACCAAGGTCGACGACCCTGCAAAGCTGCAACTTGGTGCAACAATATAATGAAAGGATTTAAGCACGAATTTTTATTTTATATTAAAGATATAAAAGAAACACTTGTGTTTAAATATTTTCATTTTAAGCTATTAGTTTATAATTAAGTGAAGGACTATAAAGTTAAATTTGATACCCCTTTCAAGAATATTCTCAAATATTTATGACCCTCTCTCTTTAACAACACTAGATTTTACGTTGTACGTTGTTTCAAAACTACAATATTTCGAATATTTTTATGAACAAAGTAAAATATAAAGAGAATCACGGACAAAACAATTATATCCAAATAAAATTGGAAGAAAATTAAATCATCGTTATAAATATATATTTATCGCCCATAAAATACACATAAAGCATTTATTGAACATATACAAATATAAACTGACTCATGGTAATTATATAAATTTAAATACAATATATATATATATCATAATATATACTCTACCTGGAATAATAAAACAAACCTACAGTCAACCCAGAGAGAGATGGGCAGCTAAAGGGTGTCACTTTAGACATCAGGACATTCCAAGGGGCTCCTGGGGTCCGTCACTTAAAACCTCGGGACCTTGGAGACAGTTGGGTGATTGTGCGCGACACGAACGGCCGCTCAGCGGTGGCAGCCCCCTCGCTCTCCCTCTCTCTCTCTCGGATGGCCTTCTAAATTCCTCTACAATTTGTGGTGTGATTATTCCTCTTTCCCCACATTATTATTATCACTATATTGCCACATAAAAAGTCGACAGGATCTTATAACAGAAGAGTCGACAGGATCTTATCACATTGAAAGTCGACAGGATAAGACCTGGCCGGGAAGCAAATCCCTCATATAACAGAGTATGAAGAAAACAAGAAGCAAGACCACGACTCACCCCCTTCCTCGCGAACTTTTGAACCGTTACCCTGAGGAAGTGATTACCTACGACGGAGATGAAGCTGCCGCCCACTTCTTTCAGCACTAGATCTGCCCAAGAACGATCACCGCGCCAGAGCAGGACACCTTCCATCATCATGGACGAGACTCCGCCATATCCCTGACACTACTGTGGCGAACAACACTGTCCCGTACAATATCAGCAGAAGAACCCTCCCTCAATGAACTTAATGAATCTACTTGCGCCCTCAACCAGCAAAACCTGTGAGTGTAATTGTTTCCACCCCTACCATTCATTCTTCAAAAAAGTCATTCTTTGTAAACTCTGATGCCAATATTTTCTATAATTAGTTTAGTTCAATTTATTCTCTCCACGCCTATTAACAATGATTTTATTCTCTCAATACTATTTATCTAGATATTTGTAACCCATTAAATTTGTACCTTACCAATCGAATTAATAATAGACATTTTAATGAAATATTTTTATTTTAAAGTCATCCCTTAAAAATGACTTCTACCTATTCATACTTTACGATTTTTAAGATTAACAATATATTTTCATAATCAAGTTATGTATAAAAATAGTGTTCCTTTACCTAACCATTTGTTCCATTTTGTATATGATTTCTTCTAATTGTGAGCACGGCTCACGAAAAATAATTTCTTTCCTCAACCGACCCAAAATTCCACTCTGTAATTCAGGCGTCGAAGAATTCCAACCACCACGTGAGCCTTGCTTACAACCAACCCTTGGTGACTCTTATCTATCTTCCCCTTAATGTCCCACTCATTCTTACAACTTTGTCAACCTTATACCAGCTCAGGACCTTTTATAGAATTATTGATTAATCAATTATCGATAATTATTGCCAACAATATTGTCATTTCAAAATTCTAATCTTCGCCCTTCATTTATGATAATATATTTCGTAGTTCATCTCTAGCATATCCACCGACCCACACCATCTAGCCAATGGTGTGTTCGTCACAGGATGCAGATTGACTAACTGCTAGATGTTTATCAACTCCTTTTTGTTCGCACTTGAACAATCTGCATCGAGCGGCACAGTTCGCCCCTTCTTCTCGCGCCACACGTTCGCCACACGGACCCTGTCTTCAAATCTATGTTTGTCCCTTGTCCAAACCAGCACGATATAGCCTACCTCCGATATGTCCCACGGAGGTACGTTAAACATCGTCTCTGATTCTGTCCGGTCCGTCATCATTTCGCACAGACATGGGTTTTACGTTCAACCCACCGCGAAATCGTCGCCTCGCACAAGCTCCCACGACGGTTCAAACAACTCGTGTCCGAGCAGCTTGTCACTTGTAAAGGACAACGCCGTCCTCGTCCCAATTTTTGGCACTGTGCGCGCATACTTTCCTCTAATTAGTTAAAACTACTAAAGTCTCATAGTATCGAAATAATTAAGGTGGAATGGCCCAAAGCAAGTTTCCCCTCGCTCTGTTCGCCTATATTCTACCTTTGTATCTCGAACTATTTTATCTTCTCCAATTAACTATAAGTCCACGCGACTTCCTCACCTACACACGGGATTTTCCCCTCGGACTCGCTACACGAGTAACTGCATAGATAAGGTAGAATGGCCCAAAGCAAGTTTCCCCTCGCTCTGTTCGCCAAAATTCTAACATTGTATGTAGTTCTATATTTACCGCAGTCCTGAGCTCACCCAATTTCCAGCCTCAACCTCATTTCTCGTACTCTACATCTATAGCATAGAAAACCCATGCCAAGTCTTCCCCTTGCCATGTCCGCCTGAAAACATATCTCAAAATGTAGAGTTCCCCAGTCTTAATGACTCAATATTTTCATCATTTGTATGTGACTCTTCTTCTCCTTGTTCACACTCCTCAATAACATTTCCTTTATAATACATTAGATGTTATTGTATATAGCCTTTTGTAGCTTTGATATTATCCAAAATTCCCTTAAATATCAAACTCTCCGGTGTTGTAAAACTGCTTGTAAATAATATTTACTTGTGTAGTATACAATATTTTATTTACATAAAACTATGTCACCATTACCTTAATTAATTTCAACTGTAAAATTATTTTCTCTATTCCTGGCTTCTCCAGCTTTAAGTATACTCAAACCATGTTCAGCCTTCTTCAACAGGGGCCATATGTCATAATATATACTCTTCCTGGAATAATAAAACAAGCCTACAGTCAACCCAGAGAGAGAGATGGGCAGCTAAAGGGTGTCACTTTAGACATCAGGACATTCCAAGGGGCTCCTGGGGTCCGTCACTTAAAACCTCGGGACCTTGGAGACAGTTGGGTGATTGTGCGCGACACGAACGGCCGCTCAGCGGTGGCAGCCCCCTCGCTCTCCCTCTCTCTCTCTCGGATGGCCTTCCAAATTCCTCTATCAATTTGTGGTGTAATTATTTCTCTTTCCCCACATTATCATTATCACTATATTGCCTCATAAAAAGTCGACAGGATATTATAACAGAAGAGTCGACAGGATCTTATCACATATATATATGTAATATTGTGTTGAGATCCTGTCGACTCTCTGTAATAATATGTTGAGATCCTGTCGACTATCTGTAAGTTTATTGTGTTGGAGCTCTGGTCGACTATCTGTAATATTGTGTTGAGCTCCTGACGACTCTCTGTAATACTACGTTGGGGGTTTGGTAAGCCTGTTGTAGAACCTCGTCGACTCTCGCTATAAGTTGTGGCAACCGAGGGTCAAACCTGTAGTAACCGCGAGGGACAGTCAGGGGTGGAGAGTTTTCCAGTAGCCTCTCTGCACCTTGTAGGACCTTTAACAGTTCTCACAGGGTACAGGCAGTCGTGGTCGAGGCAGAGTGGAAACTTGGAATGTCCACACACACAAAACGAAGAGACACAGTTGAAAGAAAGTTCCTTGAATAGATAAAAAGCGAGCCAAGAGCAAAGATGGAGATAGAAGATTCCTTACTGTTTTACATGGTCGATGAGTTGGTGACAACCGGCGACACGCAGATGGGGAACTCTGGAACTGAAAATGGCTGTTGCTACGTGGGGTCCTATTTAAACAACTTTTTTGGACTAGGAAGTGGACCAGGAAGTATTGCCTTTCTGCACGTGTGCAACTCGACTCTGGCACCAGTCTGGTCTTCCATCTATCTTTAGAAGTTACTTTGTAAATCTCTCTCTGGCTCTTAACTCAGTTTTTAATCTATTATATATTTTTATTTATTCATCCTCAGTACATTACATATGGGGATACAAGGACACACGTCAATTATGCGTATAATTAGTTATAAATCTGCAATTAGTTCTATATACAACATGACAATCTTGTTATAAAGATTATAATATATAGGGTTGTTGGTTTAAATTATCATAGATGGGCCCCGTGAGTGAAAGGGTTTATCCGGGTTTAAGCGGGTAAAGCCTCTCTAACACAGGTAAGTAATTAAAATTTCTTTTAATTAATTGAAACTGTGAGGGAAAAAGGGCTATAAAACAAGATGTTTATTTGGCTATATCTGAAAATTATAAAAATAAAACTTATGTTTAATTTAAAAGTTATGATATTCATTATAAAAGAGAACTGTAGGTAAAACCTTTGTTTGCTAAAAAAATAATGATGATGTTCTAAGAGATTGTTGGCGGGCGTTGGAAAGGGTTAGAGGTTGAAGAATATGCAATTGTAAGTGTTGCACAGACAATCAAATACTGAGATCCAGGTGCAAAGCGAGGATATAGACTTGTGCGTCTTCCTAGGCAATGTTTCACCTGCGATCCTGTATAAGGTTACAGTGCTTTGTCACAATTGTAGGGTTATTGGGTTGAAAAGTTGTTGAAGAAAATAATTAATATGCTTGAAAGGGGTGGTAGAGCCATGCGATAAGTAGAATTGTTGGAGCGACAGTAGGTTGTCTGACTTGACTTGAAATCAAAGGTTGTGGTCCGCTAGAGCTGAAAAAAAAATTGAAAATTGAAAAAAGTGAACGCTTTGTGCATGCGTTGGTGTTGTGCTCTGCGGATGATTGAAATAAACTTTTGAAACGTGTTCAGACCAAAAAGTCGAGACTTGTACTTCTGGGGAACTGTGTTTTCAAAGAGTTTGTTGAATTACGAAATCAAAAGAAAAATTGTCAAGCAGTACTGTCGTTTCTCTACGTTGATGTGAAGCAATGGCGGAGAGAAAGATAGTAGTGTAAAGTACATTGAAGTGGTTAGTGAAATAGATTGTTGTAAACGATTGTTGTATATGCCCGATAGTTGATGATAAACAAACATTGTCATATAATAAAGTTATTTAAACAAAAATATAGTGAATAAAAAGATAGAAATATGATTGCGGATAACAACAGTATAAGGGGATAAGATCAAACATGTAATATACAAAAGACATAATAATGAATTAGCAAAATATAAAAGATATAATAATGAGAATTAGTAATATATAAAAGATATAATAATGAATTAAAAATGATTATTGAAAGAATTAAATGTTTTGCTATTGTTAAAATAAAGTTGTTAAAATAATGTTGGAATAAAAATTTGATTATAATTGAAAAGTAAAAAAAAATAAAAATAAAAATAATTATTCAAGATTTTATACAAAAAAATATAATATAATTAAAGGTTATTAATGATTAGATAAACAAATGGAGCAAAAAATGTCTCTTTTGAAGAAAAGTTAAAAGAAAACAAAAAATATTCGTTCCTGAAAAAAAAAGAAAGGAACATATTCACACAAGGTCTAGGTGTAGGTCCAAGATTATTGGTGTCTTTAGTTTGACCTATGGGGAGGCAATGTGGTCCTATGTCGCTTTGGTCCGGTCTGAGAAGTTGGTTTTTGCCAGATCTTCCCGATTATATTATGTGAGACCAGACGGGGAGCGATCTTGATCCCTAAAAATGATGTAGTGTAGTGGAAGATGGGGACTTTGGATACATGAAGTGTATAGTGCATGTCTTAGGCGCTAAAAAAGATTGCAGAGCGTTTTATACAGTTTGGTCTGCAAAATTTTTAGGTGAGCCTACCCAAACGCCGGCTTGTTACGCTTGGGAAAAATCATTTAAACTATTAATTTAACAGATCTTTTTTCCATGTAACATTGCGTTACCTATGGAGAAATGAGAGGTTAAATTCTTTTTTATTCCTAACGAATGAGCCGGTAATGTTGTGTTTGTTCATATTAAAAGCGTACCCAAAAGTCATATAATTGAATGGTTGTTCTTTTGCGTCAAAAAAAATTCCACACTGGGCGTGCAAACAATGTAAAAGTTGTAAAACACACGATGATAATTAAAGATATAAAGTTTAATGATATTTTTTTCAATATTAAAATTCAAATTAATAAGTGAATTGGGTAATTATTGGTAAGCCAATCAGTTGATAATTGACAGGTTATTTGGTGGACACGAAAGTCTAGCATACCCTAGCGAACTGGAGGTGTCATGTTAACATCGCGGCTGCAATTGGTGTCCATATCAACATGTGTCATGCCCTTTGATGCCTACCGACATAGCTGGGTTGTTTATTTACGTAGGCGGTCCTTTGTTGCCGACCCTTTGTTACCGACTGTCACATGATCCCCTGTCTGGCCTACGTCCCGAGTTGAGTTGTCTCCTCTTGTCTGTTTGAAAATATAGTCTTCTCGGTGTTCGCAAGTGTTGTGTTTCGACGTTGTTGCGGACTTATTAAAAAAAATGTTATTCAATGATGTCAGGTTAGATGTGCGTAAAAGTGCGACTTCAACGTAGACACGCTTTGGTGAGGTGTCACAGGCATGAAGGCGTCTTGGGCCTGTTAAGTGAGAAAAATTGTTGTGTTGCACTGTGACACTAGTGGGTGAATTGAATAGAAAGGTGTCACGTGAAATCTTCGTTTTTGGTACAGCATCTAACTATTTTCCGAATGAATAACAAATTTATTAGTCATGGGTGGTGGTTGTACGAAACACATCGAGAATTTTCAGATTGTTATAGAGGTGGTATGTTTATCGTGAAGTCTTTGTGTTCGCGACGATATGGAGCTCGTGTGGCTCGAAATAGGACGTGTTGTAAAAAGGCGCGTTAATAGATGGTGGCCAATTGGAGAAAGTAAGGTGGAAATGTGTTGAAGTTCGTTCCGAGGGATGTGTGAAGTATTAATAATTATGCATGTAAAAAGAAAAGGACGAGGGAGTGTAGCTATGCTGGAATTTTTAACTTGTTTTGGGGAAGGACAGTTACATTTCTAGTTGTGCTTTTGAAGATAGTGTATCTTTCGATTTTTGTATTTTTTAAAAAATGCGTTTCACCTATGTTTATTAAAATTTGAATATATTTTTTAAATTGTTGCTTATGGTAGTGCGAAAATTATACTTGTAAAAGGGCAATGGCATGATAGTGACTTATAATTTGAATGGGGCGTGTACATAAAATAGTGAACATAACAATGATTTTTTGCAAAGTTTTGTATATTTAATTAAGACATTGGTGTTTTTGGTATAAAAATAAGGTATTAAGAGAAACACACAAATAAGTTTAGAATTATGATTCGAGTAATTTAAATATAATATGATTTTTTTTAAACTGTAAGATTGCAAGTAATGAATTAAAATTTATAAGTTGCTTAAAATAAAGTAAAAATTGATAAATGAGGGTGTACAATATTTAAAATTTGAATTGAAATGCTATAAAAATGGTAAAATTTGATTTAAAAATAATTACAGTAAAAATAAACATTATATTTATGGAAAATCAAGTTGTTAGCATGTAGAAAGAGTTAAGTAGATTTTTTAAAAACTCACAGTTTTTATGTTTGTTCAGTCAGGAGACTTGGTCTTTGGTTGTTGTCCTGATGACGTGGAAGGCGTCTTGTAGAGCTTGTAGAAGCTTGTGACTTCTGTTTGGCGATGGTGGCATGTCGTCTGGATGGTAGCGTTGTAAGGTCGAAGGTGGGTAACTTCTCACCGGCTTATTTTGCGGGATGTTCGGCTGTGTCGTTGCGGGGAAGATTGCTTGGTCGTTTTGTTGGAATGGCGTGCTTGTTCCTCCATCTTGCTTCTTGGCTCTTCTATCTATCTGGACAGTCTTTTTACCTTCTTCGTTGTGGGATCTTCGTTGTGGTAATCCTGTCGACTCTCTGTAATATTGTGTTGAGATCCTGTCGACTCTCTGTAATAATATGTTGAGATCCTGTCGACTATCTGTAAGTTTATTGTGTTGGAGCTCTGGTCGACTATCTGTAATATTGTGTTGAGCTCCTGACGACTCTCTGTAATACTACGTTGGGGGTTTGGTAAGCCTGTTGTAGAACCTCGTCGACTCTCGCTATAAGTTGTGGCAACCGAGGGTCAAACCTGTAGTAACCGCGAGGGACAGTCAGGGGTGGAGAGTTTTCCAGTAGCCTCTCTGCACCTTGTAGGACCTTTAACAGTTCTCACAGGGTACAGGCAGTCGTGGTCGAGGCAGAGTGGAAACTTGGAATGTCCACACACACAAAACGAAGAGACACAGTTGAAAGAAAGTTCCTTGAATAGATAAAAAGCGAGCCAAGAGCAAAGATGGAGATAGAAGATTCCTTACTGTTTTACATGGTCGATGAGTTGGTGACAACCGGCGACACGCAGATGGGGAACTCTGGAACTGAAAATGGCTGTTGCTACGTGGGGTCCTATTTAAACAACTTTTTTGGACTAGGAAGTGGACCAGGAAGTATTGCCTTTCTGCACGTGTGCAACTCGACTCTGGCACCAGTCTGGTCTTCCATCTATCTTTAGAAGTTACTTTGTAAATCTCTCTCTGGCTCTTAACTCAGTTTTTAATCTATTATATATTTTTATTTATTCATCCTCAGTACATTACATATGGGGATACAAGGACACACGTCAATTATGCGTATAATTAGTTATAAATCTGCAATTAGTTCTATATACAACATGACAATCTTGTTATAAAGATTATAATATATAGGGTTGTTGGTTTAAATTATCATATATATATGTGGTAATTTAAAACACCAACCCCATATTGTATAATACTTATAACAAGATTTTCATGTTGTATAATAGAAACATATCTATAAATAATTATAGGCATGATTGACATGTGTTATTACATCATCATATGTAATGTTCTTTGTACAAACTGAGGATAAATAAATAAAACTCTGTAATATATTAAGAGTTTAGCTAAAGCAAGAGATTAAGTTAGAAGTCCAACAACGTCTAAAAGATGTAGAAGATGTCAGGGCGTTGCCAGGAAATCGTTAAGAGTATACAATGACATCCAATACACGCCCTTTTTGCATCGGTTGCAACCAAATACTTCCTCTCAGCAAAGATATATAAGCCTCCAACAGGGCTAGAAATATATAGTCCTTTCTCCTTCAGCGGGAGCCCGCGTCGGTTGTGTCCAAGCTCCACCTCATTGCCATGTAGATCAGTAAGATTCTTCTCAAATCTCCATCTTTCGCTCCTAGCGCGCGCGCGCGACTCCTATCTGTTCACGGAACTTTCCTAGTACAACTCTGTCTCTTCGTTTATTGTGTGATATTCCCAAGCTTTCCACTCTGCCTCGACCACGACTGCCTGTACTCTGTGAGAACTGTTAGAGGTCCTCCAAGGTGTAGAGAGTTACTGGATCTCACACCACACATATAATATTGGAGCGAAGTATTTATTATTTTATTAACAGAGTATCTTTTTTATCTTTATATTTTGCTGCTCTGTAAACTTCACTCATTGCTTATCTTTTGTTTATCATTCATAGTTTGTTTTTGCCTTAAATACATTTCTGTCTTATCCAGAAGTTTGTCTTCCCTAATTTTCCACGTGGCATTTTGGTGGAGATGCTGGGTAAATTAGGGAAGACAAACTGAAGATCGCCGAGAAAACCGAGAGGCCATGGGTGCTGGGATCTACATTTTAGGAGACTGGCTCCAGGATTCCACCGCCGTGTCAAAGCTAAGACTTCCTTCCAAGATGACGATGTCCCTAGACTACGATACGACGACAAAGCCGCTCTTCACGCAGCAAGAAAAAGGACGCAAATGTACTAGGGACAAAGTTCCAAGAATTCGATAGAATACTTGGTAGAACAAGTCAGATCCATGTCAGTAACTACAATATTTGCAAGCTTAGGGTCACAACTCCCATAAGGAAGGAGCTATGTAGCAAAGTATTTATTATTTTCTATTAACAGAGTATCATCATTTATGTTTGTATTTTGCTGCTCTGTAAACTTCACTTTTATATATTTTTTTATCATTCATAGTTGGTTCTTGCCTTAAATAAATTGCTGTGTCATCCCGAAGTTTGCCTTTCCTAATTTTCCATGTGGCAATATACATAATACAATATAAATAAAATATAATATATACATATAATAATATACAATTTGAACAGAATTTGTTCAAATTAACACACAATATCTGTAGAAAAATATTTCCTAAATTACCAATACGTTTTATTCTATTAGGTCGATACATCAGGTAATTTTACTCAGACGACATCGATAGAGAATAATTCGTCTGCGAAAGATAAAGTAGAAACAGGATAAAAAGCAAGCACGCCTGCGGCGGAATTAAAGGTAATCAATATGTGGTTTAATGAATCCATTCCAGACATATGCAATAATTGGATGGGATTTACATATTCACGGTGCCAATTAAACTTTATGATGGAAATTTATTAACCTAATTAATGAATACAAATATTAATATATATATACATCCCTATTATATATTTTAACAATGTATTAATTAATTGAGCTGAGAGGTATTTTTTTCGCTTATCCCTAGTACTTGATAATCATAGTGGGTAGAAGTAGGCGACTGCTTTTACTGTAAGTGCACCACATGTCTACACATGTAAAAGGCAGTTCGACTTTGCACTCACAGATGTGCCAGAGCTCCCGTTTGGTAACTTGCACTCGCTGGTGGGGTTGGACTTTTGCAAAAATCGAGAGCCATTGGAGCATTTTTTTCTAATTAGAAAAAAGTGCCCAATGCGGGATTCGAACCCGCGTCTTAGCGGTCGAAAACAAACGGTTTAGATCATCTTTCCACTGACTACCGGTACAATTAATTAGACAAATATTTATATACTTACTTATTTTAGTGTACATATCATGTTACAAGTATTTTTAGACTGACTATTCATCCTCTAATTATTGCTCTCAAATATATACTGAGGCAGAACCATTTTCAATAGCCAATTATACGAAATGAAATGTATAGATTGTGATACAGCTTGCACCACGCTGATGAGGGCCAACACCCCGAAACGCGTCCGTGGTTAGCTTTTCTTGATTAATCAAGAATGGGTATTTGGCCAATTCTGGAATAATTAAAAATTAACGAGAATAGTTTATATTTATTCCGATAGATGGCGCAAGCCATCAGCAACTTTCAGTTGCACGATCAGGAAATGCCTTTTTCTTAATATATGCACCTTATCCCAGTACAATATTACATTTGTACTATTTTTTCACATAGATAGTGATGTTCATAATTATGATAATTATTGTCATATACAGAAGGATAAAGGTCAACACAAAAAATAAACTTATTTTACAAATACTTTAAAAATATCATACACTTCAAAAAAGCTTAAATTTATAATAATAGATAGCACGATAATACCTCATATCATTATTGTTCTAAAAAAATTATTGCTACGTGGAAATTTGAAAAAGACAAACTTCGGGATGACACAGCAATTTATTTAAGGAAGGTACAAACTATGAATGATAAAAAATATAAGCAATGAGGTAAATTTACAGAGAAATAAAATATAAACATCTAAAATGATACTCTGTTAATAAAATAATAAATACTTTGATACATAGCTCCTTCCCTATGGGAACTGTGACCCACAGCTTGCAATTATTGTAGTTATTACTTTGATCTGACGTGCTTCTGCCAAGGATTCCGTCGAAGTCTTGGAACTCTGTGCCTAGTACCTTTGCGTCCTTTTTTGCGGCGTGAAGAGCGGCTTTGTCGTCGTGTCTTCTATAGGGACATCGTCTTCTTGGAGGGAAGTATTGGCTTTGACACGGCGGTGGAATCCTGGAGCCAGTTTCCGAAAATGTAGATCACAGCACCCATTT
This sequence comes from Cordylochernes scorpioides, assembly GCA_030710605.1. Taxonomy (NCBI): domain Eukaryota; kingdom Metazoa; phylum Arthropoda; class Arachnida; order Pseudoscorpiones; family Chernetidae; genus Cordylochernes; species Cordylochernes scorpioides. Next base: position 27,067,570 of record CP092872.1, read on the forward strand.
CCTCAAGGTCTTCTCGACGATATTCAGTTTGTCTTCCCTAATTTACTCAGCATAATCACCAAAATGTCAGGTGGAAAATTAGAGAAGACAAACTTCGGGATGACACAGCAATTTATTTAATGTAAGAACAAACTATGATTGAAAAAACAAAGATAAGCAATGAGGGAAGTTTACTGAGAAGCAAAATATGAACATAAAAAATGTTACTCTGTTAATAAAATAATAAATACTTTGCTACAATATCTTTACTTGATATTTGTGAAAGAACAATTGTTCGAAGCATAATATATATTCAGAATTGAAACATATTATATATTTAGAATTATATTTATTTCCATGGTCTCAAAGCTTATGTCCATAGTTCATTCGGAATAACTTTTCCAAAAGGTCAGTTTCAGTATCGGTATAAAGGTAAAACAGCCCAATACAATATTACAGTTGCATGGTAGATTAAACTAGTGAAACCTTTGGGAGGGTTGACTCCTGATGAGCCAGGCCGTCCCATTAATGTATCATTGCAGTAAATGCAGTTGGAAATTGTTTTAATTTGAAAAGAATCATAAAATTGATTTCAATTTTATATTTCAATATTTTAAATACAGTAGAACCCTGTAGCAACTCTCCGATAAGAGGACATCTCTCCCTAAAGGACACTTTGGCTCTGTAATTAGGTATCCTTTACAGGGAGGTTCTACTGAATATTGTGGGTATCTATATATATTGTAATATACCTTGTAATATAAAAGAAGAAAGGTAAGGAGAGAAAGCGATAAATTGTTTGTCCGCGCGCAGAGCGGAGTGACTTCAACTAGAGTTGTTGTTCTTTTTTTTTTTGTATTTTGAATAATAAAGTTGAATTAATCCTTTCATATCCTATTCTTTAATTTAGTAAAATATTGAAGAGGGACATAAAATATATAAATGCCTCAGCTTAAAAAAATAAGACTATAAAATTACAACGTATATAATACGTGTATAATATTACACTTTATCGAATAAACCCTATTTAAAATTGTATTCCGATATAGCCAAGCTTACCTATCTCAAGTATGAATTTGAAGAGAAAGTTTAAATTTGTCAATATCCAGAAAAAATGTTCACTATCTCTGTCTGTCTGAAATAAGACACGTAGCCAAAAACGCTGCCAAGTTGGGGCCAGTCTGAGTTGGCACTATGTTTCTGTCATGCTGGTTGAATCCTTCTTTGGATTGAGATTAGAAACATAATTGTTGAACGGTTATCTTCATCCAATATACATTATCGCGAAAATATTCTATTAATATATTAAGCATGTTTATTCGAACAATAATTATTAGAAAGTCATTTATATTTTCTAATTCTCGTTCTTTTTGGTCAATAAGCGTAACCTCGTGTTTCTGTTTTAAATTATTCATATATACAATTTATATATAACAATTCATATATAAAAATATATACATGTATATAAAGAAAATTTTATAAGTGGGCTTCGCAAAACTTTCTTTAGAATGCATCAATTTTATTCAAATTTTAAACACTTATGTTAAACAAGATAGAAAATATTAATGGGTTACATCAAAATATGTATAGCTTAGCCTTTTTAAAATTAATTAATACAAATAATTACCACAGAATTAATGCTTTTTATTTAGTTACTAGCGGACGTACCCGGCTTCGCCCGGGTTTTACCCGAGTAAAGGTTTTCCAAACGAATCTCTCGATAAAGTGAACATTTTTTCCCGGTCCCTTGAAAAATACTCGATAAGTTGAATAAAATCAATATTAATTGGTTCCTTCGGTAATTGGAAGTTAAAGGAATACTATCTTGCCTTGGAATTGTATCATTATTCTTGTATGAATGTACCCGGCTTCGCCCGGGTTTTACCCGAGTAAAGGTTTGTGTAACGAATCTCTCGATAAAGTGAACATTTTCCCCCCGGTCCCTTGAAAAATACTCGATAAGTTGAATAAAATCAATAATAATTGGTTCCCTCGGTAATTGGAAGTTAAAGGAATAGTATCTTGCCTTGGAATTGTATCATTATTCTTGTATGGATGTACCCGGCTTCGCCCGGGTTTTACCCGAGTAAAGGTTTGTCTAACGAACATTTGTTAAAACAATTCTCTATAAACTTATAAAAAAAAATAATAGATATATTTTGATAATTTGAAATTCGTAAATTTGAATCTCTCGATAAAGTGAACATTTTTTCCCGGTCCCTGTGTGCCGTGTCATCCTGAATTTTGTCTTTCCTAATTTTCTACATTACAAAATCATCGTTTTATCTAGTGAACATTTTTTTCCCGGTCCCTTGAGAAATACTCGATAAGTTGAATAAAATCAATATTAATTGGTTCCCTCGGTAATTGGAAGTTAAAAGAATAGTATCTTTGCCTTGGAATTGCATCATTATCACCCTTGATTTTTACCCGACAGTGACAATAGATGGAATTTCATTAATATGTGAGATGCTATCTGAAAATTAAGATATAAGGGAAAATGTTGCCGGCGACTTTCTCAAGCCAGACCAGCCCGCGAACAAACTAAATAAAATTATAAAAAAGGGCGTACCTGGATCTGTAAAAGAAAAAAAAAAAACATTTTTTTTTTTCAAAATATTTCGAGAGATTGCTCCCTCTTTATCAATTTATTGTACAGTGAATTTAATTTACAATTTATTGTACATCATATGGGAACAAATTTGTCATTGGTCAAAAATAATTATTAATAATGATTAAAAAAAAAATTAATAATAATATAATAAAATATTTTGAAAATTAAAGGTTTTTTTGTAATGCAGTATTTTTTAATGTTTTTCAAACGAAATTTAAGGAAATAAAAATAAGAAACAAATTAAATTGACTGCGATTATTAGAAAAAAAATTAAGTTAAAAGAGACAAATAAGGTTCGGGGATTTCTTCGTATCTATTTACACTAGCAGGGTCCTTCATTGATGCTATGGCCTCCAGGAACTTCCTCTGGTGCGAGTTCTGGATGCCCCTGTAAATAGTGGAAGTATTTTCCCAATCTGGCTGATGTCCCGATCGGAGACCATGCTCCACCATGGCAAACCTTTCTTTTGCATACTTCCAAGAAGATTTGTGTTCTTGGAGTCTGGTCCCAAGGAAACGGCCTGTCTCTCCAATGTAGGATACATTGCAGCTTTTGCAATTGTAAATTAAATTCACTGTACAATAAATCGATAAAGAGGGAGCAATCTCTCGAAATATTTTGAAAAAAATTTTTTTTTTTTTTTTTTTTCTTTTACAGATCCAGGTACGCCCTTTTTTATAATCTTAATTAATGGATCGCCTTTTGACTCAAACTAAATAAAGTAAGAGATCAAAATTCCCACGCCATACGGGCGGAGATCAAAAGCTTGGTTAAGTGGTTTCGTCAGTGAAGAGGACAAAACGTTCCGTCGGCGGTTTCATGTTCAAGTCTTTCGCGCAGTCTCTTGGGATTAAAGGATTTGCTTCAAGCGAGGGGTGGCTCTCAAAATAATAATAATAATAAAAAAACGACACGGAATATCATTTAAAAAATCTGCGGAGAGAGCGCCAACGTAGAGATTTCCATTTGTTCGCAAAGGATTGACGGCCTAAACCAACTTTTGAATGGCTATGACCTATGGTTATCGTCTGATTTCTACTAATTCAAAAATGAATAGAGGTTCTTATCAAGCATATTCAAAGGGAAAACAGGAAACTTTTATCAAGTTGGTATGCTTACAGGACGAAACTATGCAAAAGCTTCTTTATAAGTTATTTAATTTTTAGTATCGCATTTATATTTATTCGAATTTTATATTCAAACGATACTCATTATTTCTTTTGATTTTTATATATCGTATATATCGTTTTGCACAATTATTTAAACATTTTTAAATAAAGTTCAATACTTAAAATAAAATATGTTTCTTATACAATCTAAAATTTGAAAATAAACTTTTAAATCGGTAACCTCAAGGAGATAGCCATTATAAAGCACTAATATTTGAATTCGTTTTACTTAATATATTAGCCCTGAAAGATTCAAGGTCATCAGCCGTGGAGAGACTTCCTGCCTAAGCCTATCTCCGGCGCAAGGTGGCGCTGCTTGCGAGTTAAATCAACAAATCTACAAATAACTCTAAGGATATCCAAGATATTCAAGAAATTATTTTCAGAAACCTTCCCAGTACTATACTAAATAACTTCCCAAAGTTTAATGGCGTTCCAATGAGTGGTTTGGTCAGGCATAAAGGACAGACAGACATACATTCATTTTTATTTATATAGATTTTTATTTATTAATATACAATGTGCGACATTTTTAAAATAGAACACAATGATAGTGAAAAAATTATGCAAATTTCAGGGTAGACGCGGCTCGCCGAGTTATTCAAATGATGTGTAATGCGCAGCTCTCGTGCGCATGTGGAGTAAGATAAAAAAAGAAGGAACTTGCAGAAAGGACAGTATTCGTGCCGGTATTTCTTAAAGGAAAATAATAGTAGAAATGCTGGTATTGTTTCAAAAGACACGTGTAATAGCAGATAACGTCAGGCCGTCGTCAACGGAGGCAGTTCCAGCAGACAGATACTTGTACGAGGGGCATGGTGATCGGACTAAAAAGGGCAGGTTGGTCCATACATCAAATCGCAGCTGACATACACCTGGATGCGTCCACGGGGCACCGACTGAGGGGAAGGAGGTTGGAAAAAAGAAATGAGGCAATTTATAGGAATGCCGGTGCAGCCAGAGTGACGTCAGCACGCGTAAATCGGGATATTCTTCGACAAGCAGCGGCGAAACTACATGCCACATGCCAATCTGAAATATGTGCAAGACACCCTAGATCATTCTATATCGACCAGAACCATTTCCAGCCGATTGATTGCTAATCTCTTGCTTTCATGTCGTCCGGTAAGAACACTGCCATTGACCCCACTGAATAGACGCCGTTTGGAATGGTGCCGGGATAGATCGACGTGGGTGACTGAATGGCACAGGGTCGTGTTCTCAGTTGAGTCACGCTTCTGTTCGTCCACTGATAGTCGCCGTGTACGCTTGTGGCGTCGACGTTGAGAAAGGTCCAATTCGGCAGCATTTGTGGGACACTCCACCGCCAGACAAGGCGGAACCATCGTTTTAGGCGCGATCACGCATGATACCAGGTCACCTTTAATTCGCTTTCAGGACACTATGACGGCCCAAGGATACGTTGATGATGTTCTGCGACAGGTGACACTCCCCTACATTCAGGAGGTACCCAATGCCCTTTATCAGCAGGATAACGCCTGACCGCACACTGCTCGCATTAGCCAACAAGCTCTGTAAAATGTACATGTGCTTTCCGGCCCACCGTACTCTCCTGACCTCAATCGAGCACGTCTGGGACATTATTGTAAGCCGTTTGCATGCCTTGTCTCAGCCGCGTTCAGAAGAGGAACTGTGGCAAATGGTTAAAAAGGGAATGGAGAGCCATCCCTCAGGACGCCATCCGTACTCTGATTGACTCTCTACCTAAACGTGTTGCTGCGTGCATCGCCGTCCGCGGTGGTCCTACTTGCTACTAAGCCGACGCCGTTCTCGCTCTGTATTATGACTATCATTTTGTAATAAAATCCACTTTTTGTTCCATCCTGCCTCTCTCTGTTTGCCAGGTTTCATTACTTTCTGGCCCCACTTTCTTTGTGTTCCATTTTCAATGTCACGTAGTGTATAATATTAACAAAATCAAGTAGGATCTTCATGCCACTAATTAGAAATTATGTAATAAATATAATAAATAACATTTGTTGAATCAAAATTCTCCTGGCAAAAATTCACTATGGGAAAAGCCGGGCGAAGTTGAATCATGAAGAGAGAGTTAGTATATAATAATTTCAACCTCAAAATAAGAAAATAAATGGTTATTTTATTGTCTAAATTCATTATTTGATTATCTTATAGGTTAATATATATATATATGTAACTACCTATATGCAAAATTACTCAATGGTTTTGTTGGAAAATATTAACAAATATCAATTCATTCAGTAGGGAGTGGATCCTAGCTCCGTGAACATCGTTTAACAAAAATGTTCGTTAAACAAACTTTCACTCGGATAAAACAAACCGTGCTAAGCCCGGGAATATATTAACGCTGGTTTTTATATATAAAAATATATAATAGAAGAATAATATATTTTATATTTAATATTTCTCCCTTATTTTTCTGTTTCGTACTTATTAAATGTTTCTCTTTTTATGATATGCTCCTATATATTTATAAAAAGGTTTGCCTCTGCAGTCAAAAGACGCAAAAAATATGTGTCATCGTTCGACCGTCTCTGGAAACTAGGAGACTCTGGTCGGAGACTAAGTCACCATATACAGCTTTGACAGCTAACAACGCCTTCTCGGTGACCCTGGGAGACGTACTGGCGTGAGGACGTACTAATAAACAAGTGTTTTGCTTATTACAGGTGCATTGTGTTCCCCTATTGTTATAATATAATATATATAATAAAAATTGATGTCATAGAACGAAATCGATAGAGTATATAAACACAAAACTCAATTATATTGTTACATCGTACCCAGACGCTATTCGTGTACTTTGTCTACTCAGGATGCCACAAAGATACACATGTGAGTTCGAAGGGATTGCAGCTAAAGTTAGCGTTTTATTGTATCTCACTTAACAGAAGGAATACATCAAAGGGACTTGCCTTCAACCTCCCCGTCAGAAGAATCCTTGGCGCCGTGGATGTCCTCTTGTGAAGAGTTCCGCTCCACACTATACACGTGCAGCTTGGACTACACCGCCTTGTAGGTCGCTCCGATGTCAGTCTCTCCTGGCACCGCCTTGTAGGATCATCCACACGCCCCGGAGATAACTCGCTGCCGTCTTCTCCTTTCCACAGATCTCTATGTCACCAGACTCACTTCTCCCCTAGACTGCAATGTCCTCTCGGCGCACAAACCCTTTTCAGGCCGACCGCTATCTCGGCTCCTTCCTTCACTACGGCACCAGATGGACTACTGTCTGCCGCCCCCTCCTCTGGAATCTGTCAATCAACAATTCATTGTGGAAGGGAGCCCTGTATACCTTCTTTACTGGCTTGTCCACTTATTCTCTCCGTCTTCTTTACTGGACCGTTTCAATATATAAAAGACAATTCGCTGAGGGAAAAGTTTTTTTTATTACGACAATACAAGCCTTCGGGGGTAATAGTTCTTCGACAGGTATGGTATAATTCCAATAATAAAACTTATAAATCAAACAAATATCTATACATAAAAAGAAGTAGGAAATATGAGAGATGCACAAATGCAAATATTAATTAACATAATACAAATAAATCAAAATACTGTGAATTATTAGTCAATGTTAATGCACTATTGAGACAAAATATATTGATACAAAAAAAAACACCAAATAAATATTAACTACACCCACATACAGCTTTATTAAAACCACCGGTCTTATACAGATTCACCATAAAAATAAAGGAAGCATAGATGGATCTCCTATACTTCAGGCAGTGCAGCACCCAACAACAGCCTCCAGGTCCGACGCATGACCAGTGGCCACACGTTCCTTCGTGCATACGTCAAGGTTAGCGTATCACTGGAAAGACGAGTGTGGAATCAGACGCGTTCTAGTCTGCGTTTTCCTTATCCAAATGGACCATGTTATTCAGGATTCTATTAATCTTCTCCGAACGGTGACTGCGGTCTTGTAGAATTTATATACACCAAAAAGAAGACCTTGATCAAACGTCATTGCATTCATTCAGTTGTATATTCGTTGACTATTGGATTGAGACATGGATGAATGACCCAAGAAATAAATATTAATTACAGGGTAAGGGTATGAATGATATTAGGGAGACGGAGATTATTTAGGTAGGACATTCCGGAGATTTGAGCCTTTGTGTGTTCTAGTAAGTAAAGCTTCCAGTACCAGGCGTTGGTGCTTTTTCTTTATTTCATTACCACGAAAAGTCACAACAATGATTTTTTATCACTGAGATGCTCGTTATCAAATTAGTTATAAGGGCTTATATACTTTACAAGAAACCTACTGAAGGAAATCGTAAGAATTTGAATGACAAAACACTGCTTCGTCACAAAAGGTTTGAATCCACATCCATGTTGATATAGAGTCCACACACACAACACTGGGTATTATGATGACTACGTGAATGAAAAGCTGATGAAAAGTTCAGAAGTGCAGAGAAATGTGCATACACAACACGATAAAAGTGCAAGAACGAGTACGAGTTATCACCAGTTAAAAGACTCACGAATACAAATACAAAATAAGAGAGATCTGGCAGTCATATGGACACCAATAAAGAAACTAAGTGAATACGAAAAACTTCCAAGAAATGCAAACTACTCGAGATTTTATAATATATCCATATAATAAATAACTAACCTTGAAAATATCAATTAAGGAGTATCATAAGATGAGTTTCTTTTATTGTAAGAATGCTACGAGCTTTCGGGCAAAAGCCCTTCGACAGGCAAAAATATAACTATACAAAGAAAGATAAATAACGATTTATATATATGTTAATCTTAACTGAAAAACCGATTTTGAATAAAGTAAATATTAAATCTGCTGTCTGAGACCACGAGACGGCGCATGGTTTGGGCTATTGAAATGAACATGTGGGAGGTTTAAATGTAGTTTGTATAGGCTGCGGGGATGTCTATTTTTCTATTTATGCTGTGTAGCTTGGATGAAACTATGGATTCTAGAACCAATCTCTGGTGTAGGTTGGAGATATTTTTGTAGTGAATGGTTGGGTTAGCAGTGTCAAAGGAATGGCCAGAAGATGCAATGTGTTGGAAAATAAGGGAACGGGTATCTCGGTTGGTGATGTTGCGTGTGTGTTCGGTCATTCTGATGGCGATGGTTCTACCGGTCTCCCCCACATAGGTGGCAGGACACTGTTGGCACGAGACCGAGTAGACTGCTCCAGAAGATGTATGAGGATCAGTGGAGGAGTCGGTTTTTGTGATGGGATGCCTAAGGAGTGAGTGGAGGTTAGGTGTGTTAGTAAAAAAGGTACGGATGCCAAAGGGTTTGAGGAAACGGGAGAGGTTAACTGAGAGGGAAGAGAATGGGATCACACATGTGGATTTGTAAGTTGCAGGAGGGTTGAGAGGAACAGGTGAATAGGTGTGTTTTTCTATGAAGGATAGAGGGAAACCTGAAATTGTAAGATGGGAGATGATGCGGTTCTTTTCAATAGTTTTGAAGATGGGGAGTGAGCAGTGGGTTAATAGGCGGCGGGTGAGGGCTTTAACTATATTGATTTTGTGGGAGGTTGGACAGTGCGACCTATAATGGGTGTATCTGGGGGGGTGGTTTTTCTTGTAGTAGACTGTGGTATGGTAGGTGTTTGGGGTGCGTATGACTAGGACGTCCAGGAAAGGAATAACAAGCTCATGTTCTCTCTCAAGAGTGAATGTGATGTTGGGATTGTAAGTGTGGAGGTCGGTGAAAATGGTATTCTCGCTGTCGGTTTTGCATACGCAAAAAATATCGTCAACGTATCGACGCCAGAAAAGATGTTTGAGGGTTGTCGGTTACAAATCCACTGGTCTATGGTAGACATCGTTATTTCAGACAAAATGGATGAGAGGGGGCTGCCCATTGGGGTTCCCCTGATCTGTTTAAAGTGGGTATGAGAATAGGTGAAGGTGTTCATGCACAGGCAGATTTTGGTGAGTGAGATGATGTTGTTGGCTATGGTGGCATCTGTGTGGATGGATGAAAGGAATTGGTGGAGGTTATCTATCATGAGGCTGTGTTGAGGAATAGGAAAGATACGTCGAACGAGCACATGGATGAGTTTGGAGGGGGGAGCAGGTTTGTTATATCCTGTATGAAACTGGTGGAATTGGGTGTCGTGAAGGCTCTCCTGTTATTATTCCAAAGAGGGGTTAGAAGGTTTGTAAGGTGTTTGGCCAGGGGGTAGGCAGGGGATAGGTGGTATGCGATGACTGGACGGAGGGGGACGGATGGTTTGTGGATCTTGGGGAGGCCGTAAATATAGGCATTAGTTCCCATGTTGGAGGTGAAGTTTTTGTGATCTTCTATTGTGATGGAGGCCGAGTGTTTCATACGGTTGAGGGAAACTCTGAAATTCTTGGTCGTTGCTTTCCTTTTTCTGCGGAGATTTGGGTGAAAGTGGTTGTATCATTCAGTATGTCTGTCATTTTTGTATGGTATTCGGTTTGGTTGATGATAACCGTATCAGATCCCTTGTCTGATCGGGTAATGACAATGGATCGTTGGGATTTCAGTTTGCGTATGATCTTGTGTTCTAATCTTGACACGGAGAGTGGAGGTAGCGGTCGTTGGAGGGTGCGGGTTACTTGATTCCTGATGGTCCATCCCTCCAACGACCGCTACCTCCACTCTCCGTGTCAAGATTAGAACACAAGATCATACGCAAACTGAAATCCCAACGATCCATTGTCATTACCCGATCAGACAAGGGATCTGATACGGTTATCATCAACCAAACCGAATACCATACAAAAATGACAGACATACTGAATGATACAACCACTTTCCCCCAAATCTCCGCAGAAGAAAGCAAATGATAGATATGATAGATAACCTCCACCAATTCCTTTCATCCATCCACACAGATGCCACCATAGCCAACAACATCATCTCACTCACCAAAATCTGCCTGTGCATGAACACCTTCACCTATTCTCATACCCACTTTAAACAGATCAGGGGAACCCCAATGGGCAGCCCCCTCTCATCCATTTTGTCTGAAATAACGATGTCTACCATAGGCCAGTGGATTTGTAACCGACAACCCTCAAACATCTTTTCTGGCGTCGATACGTTGACGATATTTTTTGCGTATGCAAAACCGACAGCGAGAATACCATTTTCACCGACCTCCACACTTACAATCCCAACATCACATTCACTCTTGAGAGAGAACATGAGCTTGTTATTCCTTTCCTGGACGTCCTAGTCATACGCACCCCAAACACCTACCATACCACAGTCTACTACAAGAAAAACCACCCCCCCAGATACACCCATTATAGGTCGCACTGTCCAACCTCCCACAAAATCAATATAGTTAAAGCCCTCACCCGCCGCCTATTAACCCACTGCTCACTCCCCATCTTCAAAACTATTGAAAAGAACCGCATCATCTCCCATCTTACAATTTCAGGTTTCCCTCTATCCTTCATAGAAAAACACACCTATTCACCTGTTCCTCTCAACCCTCCTGCAACTTACAAATCCACATGTGTGATCCCATTCTCTCCCCTCTCAGTTAACCTCTCCCGTTTCCTCAAACCCTTTGGCATCCGTACCTTTTTTATTAACACACCTAACCTCCTCTCACTCCTTAGGCATCCCATCACAAAAACCGACTCCTCCACTGATCCTCTAACATCTTCTGGAGCAGTCTACTCGGTCTCGTGCCAACAGTGTCTTGCCACCTATGTGGGGGAGACCGGTAGAACCATCGCCATCAGAATGACCGAACACACACGCAACATCACCAACCGAGATACCCGTTCCCTTATTTTCCAACACATTGCATCTTCTGGCCATTCCTTTGACACTGCTAACCCAACCATTCACTACAAAAATATCTCCAACCTACACCAGAGATTGGTTCTAGAATCCATAGTTTCATCCAAGCTACACAGCATAAATAGAAAAATAGACATCCCCGCAGCCTACACAAACTACATTTAAACCTCCTACATGTTTATTTCAATAGCCCAAACCATGCGCCGTCTCGTGGTCTCAGACAGCAGATTTAATATTTACTTTATTCAAAATCGGTTTTTCAGTTAAGATTAACATATATATAAATCGTTATTTATCTTTCTTTGTATAGTTATATTTTTGCCTGTCGAAGGGCTTTTGCCCGAAAGCTCGTAGCATTCTAACAATAAAAGAAACTCATCTTCTGATCCTCCTTAATTGATATACCTTACTAGAAGAGTCTTTCCCTTTAACCTTGAAAATGTTATAGACAAAATATAAAATGTTACCGATTTTGACATGGTGGTTCCTGGAACCACAAATTTATTACAAGAAGTCGCATATAAATTATTGGGATTCTCCGCTAGGGGGCCAAGCAAAGCGGTCACACAAAACGTCGTCTCCCGATAAGTACTTTTTTCTTTTTTCCCCAAACTATAATTTTGTTGCTATAATACTTTATTTACTCCTGTTTCCTTAATACCCTGAGTTGAATCATATAGCTAGTGATTCTTGCGGGGAAAATGATTTTTTTTTTTACTTCTAGTTCAATTTAATATTATCCACAAAGGAAACTTGTTCAAGAACTAAGTACATAAATGTATGTAAATTCAAACAAGTACATTGCTCTACTCTCAGCACCAAAACCTAAACTTGTTACCCATGCTCATACTATAAAGTTTACCCCTGGAAGTATTGTACTGGTACTATTATTTATGTCGGGCATTGAGCAAAACCCGGGCCCCAAATCTACAAGACAAACGACGTTAAATACACGCAAAGAAGCAGATTTGCATAATTTAGTATCGGCACTGACGAAAAAAATTAATGACTGGGGAGAAAGGCTCGATTCTAGGTTTTCATCCTTAGAAACTGGAATAAAAAAAAAATAAATAACCGGATACAACAGATTGAAATCCTCGTTGGAAAGTGCAGCGAGAGCTGCCTCTGCCAGCTCCGAAAGGATCTGCGATATTGAGCGACGGTTGGAAGTTTCCGAATTGAAGCAAAGGGAAAGAAACTTGGTTTTCTACGGAATCGAGGGAACGGAGGATGAAAGTCCGGATGAATGTCGCTCCGTGATAAACAAACTGATTTCGGAAAAAATGCAAATATCGGAAGAAATTAAGATACGACAATGCCGAAGCCTTTCGAAAAGAGCTAACTCTCCACTTCTCATTGAAGTGCCAGATTACAAATAAAGAACTGTTCTCTTTAAAAATTCGTTTCGACTGAAAGATAAAAAAATCCTAAACAAAGATTACCCGGCAAACATTAGAGATAAGAGAATACTTTTGATTACCAAGAAAATATAACTCCTGACTAGGGGAATTATGGCTAAAATAAGAGACAATAGATTAATTGTCGGCGGCAAAGACTACTACATCTCAAACGGCAGAATCACTAACCCAAACGGTGACGAATTGAAACAAATAATTGACAACAAACAAATTGTACCACAGATCCATCTGCCTACACAAACGACCCAAGATATTACCCCGCTGCAACGCATACTACCAGTTTCGCCAACCAAAAAAAAAACTTCCGATACTAATTCTCGATTACCAAAAATAATGTATTTGAGCATGAATGGATTCTATAGAATAAACTCCCTCTTCTCTCTTTCTTTGAAACAATTTGACATCTTCGCCTTGACTGAGACCTGGTGCTCCTCATATTCGAATTTCACAATTGAAGTTTTCAATTTATATGAATCACCAACTCCAAGGTCATCAAATAAAGGAAGTTGCTCCGGTAGAATTATTGCAGGAATTAGTGACAAATTACAAAATACACTGGAAACATTCGACATCGAAAAACACTGGATTACAATAACTTTTAGATAAAACTGCCATTCACAAACGTGCATCATTTTTACCTACCTCCCTCCAAATTAACTTCAATTATCAAACCTAAATAATTTACTTAATCACGTTAAAGACAAATTAGCCGAAGGAAACTTTTTGTGGTAGAGCTGCTCATTCACACTTTTCGCTGTATTCCTTTCTTTCAGACTTGATGGATAATGAGTCAGCTATTTTAAAGTCCTTTAATTTTTTCAATATTGCAAGGAGGAAAAAAGACCTAGCAATGTGTCGTGTTCTCTACCTAACAAAATAGCAGTTGACGAACACTATACGGTATAAGACATTTATTTCTATAAAATGGGATACTTTCACTCTCCTCTTACACTCTATATATATCCAATCATTTTTACATATTTAATTTTCTATCAGAAATTTAATACATATTTACATATATGATGCACTTTTTCTCCAAGAATAAAATCTGCATATGGAATCATTACAGCACCCGCCACCGAAGACCCATCATCACTCCTGATATGATTTTATTTCCACGGTGGTTCCCTTTGTCCGGATGTTGAAAGGCTGGACATTGGGTATGTGAGCGGTTCTGATCTGACGATTATTGAAATGGTATGCTATGTACTTAACCAGACCGTCCATTTCAGTTGCACGACAGACCTCATGTGGTCCAGTCTGGTGCCATTCTTTTCCTTTCCTTTGATGACGTACCAGCACATAATCTCCAACTTTTAGCTGAGGTGGTGATCTTCTTTATTTTTTATTATAGTAAAATTTTGTTTTTTGTCGATATTGGTGTTGTCCCTCTTCGTCTCTCTCCTTTTCCTCAAGTTAGCAACTTATACCAAGCTCATCATCAGCAGGTAAGCGTGGAGATTGCTTTGTATATTTAAATATAGGCGAGCAACCCAAATAAGAATTGTAGGAGCGGTTATGATACCGAATTGATTCTGAAGTCCAAGCTCAAATCCTTCCATGCAAGCATGAGATTGTTGGATTCTATGATCTTGACAGTCCTACTCTATGCGGCCCCAATCTGGGCACATGATCAAGCCTTAATCTTAGATAGAATCCAGGATACCTTTCTCAGACGTTTTCTGTGCCTTCCAAGCTATACTACGGGCTATATTTTGAGGGCCGAAACAGGAAGAAACTCTCTTGATATCACAGTGAAAAAACTAACTTTAAAATTCTGGACTAGAATTCTGAAAATGGACGGCAGCAGGCTACCTTCAATTTGTTTGGCACATTTGTGGGACATTTCAATTTCTTCAAAACAGAATATCGGACTGGTAAAAAGTATAACAGAGCTACTTAATAACACCGGCTTCTCATGGCTTGTTGGAAGTACAGACTTCAATATTCTACAAAGATACATCCCCCTAATTATTAGAACGGCAACCGATCAGTCCTTGCAGCTGGATTATGTAAGAATAAGAAATTCAGTGCTCTACTCTCACTATAAATACTTTCATTAATCACCTACAATGGAATGCTATCTTAATGACAATATCCCCCTAACCTTAAAGAGAATCATTGCACAAGTAATAAGCCTTTTTGCAGTACAGATAATTAATCATGTTTCACTTTTGAAAACTAAGACCATAAAATGCACCTTATGCAACGGTGAATTTAGTCTCGATTTTCCACACTACATGTTCTACTGTACGGCAATGGAAGAAGAGAGAGAAATTCTTCGTCAAGAGACCGGCTACAATAGCAATTCCCCTTATGTTTTAATGGCAAAAATCGTAAAATCCAGACCCTTTGCATTCGCTTTTTATAAATACTGGAAATCAGCTCAATCAAAATATTTAGCACAGACACCGGATCCAACTCGATAATTGGTCGAGGTCAATACCCAATATTTGTATATAACTATGATGCTAATTTGTTATTTATTTATTTTGTCCTACCGGGTGAATCCTGTATGGCACGTGTGCCTAATAAAGGCTTTTGTTGTTTGTTGTTGATACCGAATTGCTCCCTCTAGACAGGACTTCCATCCTCCTTTGAAATGAGGGTAACAGGCGAGAAAGGTCTTTATTTCTCTTATGGTTCTTTCCGCCAGACCATTTCCAGCTGGATGATAGGGAGTTGTCTTAATCAGTCTTATGTTTTTAGATTTCGCCCATTCCGGGAATTTTCCGTGAACAAAGGACTTTCCTTGATCTGTAATTATAGTACGCACCTTCTTAAGATTTTCATGTTGTTCGAAATATTTTATCAGTGATCTCCCATCTTGTTTTATAGCTTTAGCCTGGGCTAATCTTGTTGCTTCATCTATTACTATTAAAAAGGTTGATCTAGCATCTCCCTTAGTTGGAGCTTCGGCATAATCTAAATGCACAGTATGGAAAGGCTCCTGTGATTGTGGCGGCAAGCTCATATGTTTTGGTCTGTACTTGTATTTAAACTTGACCTGATGACAAACAGGGCAAGAGGCTATGTAACCGCGTATATCATTTTTCATCTTATACCAGTAGAATCGCTGCCTTAATTTATGACAGGTTCTCAAAAACCCAGAGTGGCCACCTGAGAGAGGATCATCGTGATATAAGTGCAAGATAGAATCTCTATCCTCGGGAGGAACCAAGTACCTGTTGTTATCTCCGAGCTTCAGATCAATGCTCCGGTGATTCGTCCATAATATGGATTCATTTGGATCTGTGGGAGAATCAATGGCCAATCTCGACAAAGCGTCGGCATCTTGTAATTCCTTTCCGGATCGGTGATTAATATTCATTTCAAACGAGCTAAGGAACAGTTGCCATCTGGCAAGTCTGTCTCTGAGATTTCCGCAGGAAAGCAGTTGAGTCAACGCGAGGTGATCGGTGTGGACTGTAAAAGGTTTACATTCCAAATATGCGCGGAAATGTTTAACTGCTTTCAACACAGCAAGACATTCCTTTTCGGTAACAGAATAATTCTGTTCCGCTCTTGTAAACGTATATGAATAATAACTTATTACTCGTAATTGTCGGTTTTTCTTTTCGGTAATATCTCGTTGGTATAATACTGCTCCCGTTCCATAGTAAGAAGCGTCGGTGGACAGCTCGTATTGAAGGGAACAATCGGGAATCCTTAAAATCGGGTTGGATGAAATCAGGGTAAGTAATTTCAAATAAGACTCCTCACATTCTTTTGTCCATGTAAAAATAGAGTCTTTTCTTTTCAAGGCATCCAATGGTCTTATTATCATAGCATAATTCGATATATACGGCCTGAAATGCCCAGTTAAGCCAGTGAAACATTGTAGGGATTTCAAATTGTAAGGCCTCCTCATATTCTTCACCTTTTCAATCACCTGATCCCTCATGTGCTTGAAATGCCATTTATTATTCTTCCTAGTAACTCCACTTGAGGAACGCAAAACTGACATTTCTCCAGGTTAATGGTCATATCAAATTCGGCCAGTCTAGTGAGAATCTTGTAGGATAGGGCTGCACATTCTTCTTTAGTGGGTGCACCACAACAGATGTCATCAATATAGACAACTACTCTTTGATCTAGCAGATCCCCCAATATTTCAGTCATTATGCGTTGGAATTTGGGAGAAGAATTTTTCCAACCAAACGGTAACCTCGTGAATTCGTACAGACCTTCTTGTGTTACAAACGCAGAAAATTTTCTGGATTCTCTAGTTAGTCCTATTTGCCAAAATCCGTCTCGTAAATCAATTTTTGTAAAATAATGGCAACCTCCAAATCGGTCTATAATCCTATCAATGCTGGGAAAGGGATCCAAATGAGTTTCCTGATTGAGCCTTCGATAGTCCTGACAGAGTCTAAAGGAGGAATCCTTTTTTGGAACAAGTACGCATGGTGATGCAAACTCTGAGGTAGATGGAACAATGATTCCCCGGTCAAGCATTTCTTTAATTTTATTAGATATCCATCTTCTTTTGTATTCAGACGTTGAATATGGTTTAGACCGAATAACCTTGCAATCAGGTTTCAACAAAAAGTCCACCTCAAATTTTGGGACCCTAATCCGAGAAAATTCACAAAGACTTGGGAAGTTTTCCTGAACATCATTAATCGTAAATGCATATTCATTAGCATTCAAGGCCAAACATTTGATGTTATCAGAATGAAAATCCCATTGGATTTTGAAATTTTTCATGGTTGGCTTTCCTAGCAGAATCTCGAAAGACATATCTTCAAGGATTACTGCAGTTACCTCGATTTTACGATTATCTGCTTCAAGCTCAAGGTCAATACATTCAGATGCAAAAATGCTATTATGATTTATAGTTGTTAATTTTGTCTTTGCCGGATAACTTTTCCAGCCATACTTTTCTAGAGTGTTTTTTTCGAATCAAATCAATAGATGAGCCAGAGGATCCAAAAATGCATTTAATTTTACTCCATTAACATTAACCGGAAACATTGAGTTAGGGGAAAAACAGGAAAAGTATAATACCCTTTCTGACGGAGGGAAAGGCCAACCCTCATTTTCTAGTTTTTTGGAAGTGTTCTTTTCTAATGGGCGAATGGAAGGCCTACATCTCTCAAGAACCTTTCTTAATTCCATAGTGGTGGAGAATGGGATCACAGCCAAACGTTGTTGCATTTCTTCTGGTAGGCCGTGCAAGATGCCAGTTACCAAGATTCTCTCTGAAGCTCCCGGCAAGCCCAGCTGAAGTAGCCTCAGTTTTTTATAAAAATAGTCCACATAGGACCCACTGCGATATTGCCATTTAACAGCTTTATCAAAAGTGGAGATGGGATCCTCGCGAAACGCCTCAATGAAATCATTCTTCCATTCCTCCCAATCTCCATCTGATACTTTTTTTTTTCTTGGCAGTCATACCAAAGCAAGGCAGTATCTTCTAACAATGCACGCATTCCATTTACTTTAGTTTGAGAAGATTTCCAGTTATTATTCTGGCAGATAAATTCATAACTTTGGATCCAAATCAGCGGATCAACATTCCCGTGGCCAGATGCATCTCTACAAGTTTATTAAGCAATTGCTGTTGGTTATTTAGTACAGTAACAAGTGCAGCGACGTTGGGCTCGAGTTTAGAACTCCCAGGAGCTATGTCTGGCTTCTCATCCTTAAGTAGATTTTCTTTACTTGAATCAGTTTCTGTTTGATCTTTGCTGTCACTTTTTCCTCCGTCCACAATTCCAAGTTCCTCCTTCAGTGCTATCTTGATTCCGCTTCTAAGAGAATATCCTGCCGGCTGCGCCATGTTGTCGTGTTCTCTACCTAACAAAATAGCAGTTGACGAACACTATACGGTATAAGACATTTATTTCTATAAAATGGGATACTTTCACTCTCCTCTTACACTCTATATATATCCAATCATTTTTACATATTTAATTTTCTATCAGAAATTTAATACATATTTACATATATGATGCACTTTTTCTCCAAGAATAAAATCTTCATATGGAATCATTACACAATGTAACTGAACTGTGTGGAAATATTTTCTTCTTCACAAGATGCAACCATTTACTCAATAGTCTAATTCTTCACTGTGTTCTATGCACGAAAAACGATTAATATAGTCTCAACTTTTGTCCATAGATATTCTTTCCTTGTTTTTTTTTTCTATTTAAAATCTCCCTCAGCCTTTTTTTTTCTTTTCTTTTTTGAGCGAGGATTCAATTTCTCCCCCTGCTTCTCATCTTTCTCTAACATTTCTCAAAGAAGAATCGTCTGTTAAAGACGGAAAGTCTTAATAAAGACTTGTGTGTGTATATAAATTATTGGAAGTTGAATCCACGAAACCTTAACCCAGAATCAATCTGATGAAAAATGAATTAGAACAAAAAATGTAAAAAAAACTAGTTTCATTATATAAAGGATCGCTATTATTATCATGGAACAGTCAGCTATTATATATATTTTAATTATGAACATATTTATACAATTTATAAAAATATGAAAATACTATCAAAAAGCATAAAGAATAAACTGACATGCTTTTTAAGAGAAGAATTCATTAAAATCTTCAATAAATTAAAATATTCGAATAAAAAGAACCCATAACTAATAATCCACTATTGTATCGCAAGGAAACATAATATGACGAAATTAATGAACAACTTAATTCCAGATGACAATATAAACTTGGATTATATTGAGCAATAATCCACAATAAATTATAAACAACAAACGACATATTCGATATCAATTAGGATTGAAAAAGAAGAAATAGTGGGTAATATTTTTGTTATTGATGCTAAAATAAAAGCTCCATAAAAAGCTTTTTGATCCTTATGTTAAAATTGATATAAACAGATATTTATAAAATGTAATTCTTTTTGAAGTTCAAACCCTAAGATTTACTGCAAAGATAAAATAGATTTGTTTTCTTTCGAGTTTTGCTATTTCCTCTATATGAAAAGCAAAATTCAATTTGATTTTTATTCTATGATTTGCAAATTTTATTCCTATTTTTTTTTTTTTTACTGGTGATATTAGTTTATTTTTAATATTTGACTGGGATATATTATTTATTATGTAAATATAAAATGTCAGTTTTCCAGGTCTTATTTCCACCCTATTTTTATTACACCATAATTTGATAGTATTTAATTCTATTTAATTTTACATTTATTTATTCATTTCAACCCACAAAACGCGATATCCCAGCTAGGGATAATTGCGTCGATTTACATTTTTTTAAACAGAAACAGTTATAAACATATTATACAAGAAAAACTAATTAAAAATAAAAAAAGAGAAACAATAATATACACCTATCCCCCGATTTACACGGTACTTGTTTTACACGTTTTTCCAAATAAGTTTTTTTTATATTTTTTTTATCGCACTATACTAAATGCTACTGATTGAACAGATGCGCTGTGTACACATCTCACGAGGAATCCCGAGCTTATGTTCTGACTACATATTTTAACCTGTCAAGGCATTTTATTTTTATTTCTGTGTACACCTATCCCCCGATTTACACGTTTTTTCTCAGGAACGTATCTACCGTGTAAATCGGGGGATAGGTATATATTAGAAACCTGAACCTTTCAGGTTAGAAAGGTATATAATCATAAATATATTTACAAAAATAGTAAAATCTATGATAATTCTCTCTGCTATTTACAAATTGATATAGTTGTTTAGTGCTTTTGAGCATATTAATGATGTATGATATTATTGTATACTGGTACTCCTGTAGAAGGGCTACGAAAGCTAGAGTTGGCAATAAAAAGAAATAAGAAACTCATCTCGGGAGACTTATTGACTTGTTTAATATTAATGAAATCTAATTAAAACCTATCAAATCACAATTAGGCATATTTAATTCCATCAGCAGATCATTCCTGTTTTTTAACAATAATTACTGAAGATGAAACTTTGTACAAGGGTCACTCCAAACGTTTTTGCAAAAAAAAATATTAAATAATTTTAAAATAATAAAAGATAAATTATTCAAATAAATGCATTTTTACCTAACATAAACATTTTAATAAATATAGTAACAATGTTGTATCATAGAGGGCGCTACTTTGTTTACAGCGGCAGCGGTAATTTCCAAACTATGCATTAGACACAATCGAGTTGACTATAGGAAGTTTACGCGCCATGATCTTTTATGATTATAAAAGTAATTTAAATTCTAAGTGAAGATTAACCTCGTTCAGGTCGACCACCAACAGCAGTGACTCAAGAAAAAATTGAGCTGGTAAGATTTTTACTTAGAGAAGATCTAAGAATAACCTATCGGCATAGAAAAATGTTTGGGCATTGGATTGACATCAATCAACGCCATCATTAATGATCATTGAAAATACAGAAAACTTTTCAGTAGATGGGTACCTTACAGCTTGACTGAAGACCAAAAACTTGGTCGTTTTAAATGGTGCAATTTAATAATGAAAAAAATTGATGAAGGCAAATCAAAGGCTGTTTTATAAAATTATTACAGGTGACGAAACTTTGATTTACAATTTTGATCCAGAAACAAAACGGCAATCTACTCTTTGGTGCTCTTCAAAATCACCTCCTCCTAAGAAAGTTCGCAGAGCTCGAAGTTGTTGGAAAACAAATGGTAGCTTTTTTTTTTTTAGAAAAGTGTTTTCATTGATATCGAGAAGTTAGAAGTTCGAAAGACAGTTAATGGTGACTGGTACACAAAAAATGTCTTTCAGCATTATTTGAAAAAATTAAGCAAAGCAGACCAAGAGCTCCACTTAGAGGAGTCCTTCTTCACCATGACAATGCAAGACCACAAACCTCAGCCCAAACATTAGACTTTTTAGCAAACTCTGGTGTCCAATTAGTCACTCATCCACCATATTCACAAGAACTAGCACCTTATGACTTTTTTATTTCCAAAAGTCAAGTTATTTTTCTAAGGGATAAAATTTGACACTGATGATGAAGCACTGCAAGCTTTTATCAATGCCGTAAATTCCATCCCCGAAGATTACTGATGTAATTGCTTCTATAATTGGTTTTCACGAATGAAATCTTGTATAGGTGCTAAGGGTGAATACTTTGAGAAGCGCTGAAAATTTGAAAGTCGCTGCTATTATAAAAATAAGTGATTTTGGAGTGACAATGACAATGAAAACACACTTTATTGACCATTCAGTCAATGATCACACTCAAAGAGTCAATGGGAAAGATTTACAATTATTTACAATTATCCTGACTCTGTCAGGAGTCAACAGGGGGTGTCCTCAGGGAGGGTCTGGAACATAGGAAGGCAAGGCGGCCCTGAACTCAGATAGTCCCCTACGGATCAAGGGAACCGAGTCCCGAGTGCGCTCGATGAGCTTATCCAGGAATTGGGCGACAATCTTTTTCTGCCGCGGCGAAAGATCCGCGACCACGCACTCCCTCACCTCAGGGTCTCGGGCCGCGTCCACGAATTCGAACACGTCGATCGTTCGGAGAATGGGCTCCGAACCAGGACTTCGCATCAATTCATCTATTGGATCCACCATGTCCGTCCAATAGTCCGGCTCCGGATCATCCTCCATACGGACAGATGGTGGAGGCGGAGGTGTGGCCATGGCTGGTGTCGTCTCTTGCCCATGGGGAGCGGGTGTTGTCGGCCCATACGATTGACCAGGTACAGCAGGCTGATGAGGCGCGGCTTGGGCCGTAGGAAGAGCGCCGGAAACCTCCATGGCTGGATCTGGAAGCGATGGCGCAGGAGACGCGGCTGATGCCTGTCGAGGCAGCTCAGGCGCGGTCACTTGAAAGACATTGGTGGTGGAGGGTGGTGAAGCCCGTCTGGGGCCGGTGGACTGCCCAGTGAGCAAGGGGCAGATTGCTCTTCTGTGTCCCTGGCCGCGGCATCTAGAGCACCTGATCCCGGAGGTCAGGTACATAGGCCAGGCCTCGCCTTTTATTCTTATATCGAGGCGGGCAGGGATGGACTCGATGATCATGCCGTCATGCGGAACAATAAACGCCTCTCGGCGGCCGTCGGTGTAGACGTATTTACCAGCTTTTAGCTGTTTAGGGACGATGGAAGTTACCCGCCCATAAGGCAAAAGGGCGTCGATGACTGAAGCATCCTTCACAAAGAAGGGGAGGTTGCCTATGGTTATTCTTGCCGCTCTTCTGTAGAAGGGGAAGGTCTTGAGGGACATGCCCGCAACCTCGAGGCCTTCATTGATCAGGCGGTCCGCCAGGGTCTTGTTGGAAAGTCCCAACAGCAAGTGCCCATTCACTTTCGCGATCTGGACGACGTCACTGGTCCCTCCGACCATTTCATCGATCGCCTTGAGATAATGGTAAGGCTCGAGTTCAGGGCAGTGCTCAACATAGAGACACTGCTCCTCAGTAGAAGACGCCTGCCGCGCCCTGGCCTCCACGACGTGTGTTCTCGTGGTCTTGATTTCTTGTGCCCGAGGCACCCTTTCCGTCGATGATCGTTGACGGCGATTGGTTCCAGAGCGTCGGGCATTGCTGGAATGTGCGGCTGCTGCAGGCGATTCCGCCGAGCCGCGGCGTCTCTTTTTACCTTAGACGACCGTGAAGCCGTCCTCAGATACAGGATTCACATCCTCTGATGAATTTGCCCAGTTTGTTTGGGCCTCGATAACGCCGTTAAAAGGCGACTTAATCGCAAAGTCAGCCGACGTTGCAGAATTTGCATTTTTACCGCCAGCCGGCGAATTTGCATATTTTTCAACTGTTCTTAAATTAATAGAACGTTTGCTCTGCAAATCGAAATTTGCAGATTTCTCCGCACAGGGGTGAGCTTTTTGGCCGTGCCTACCAGGCATTTGTTCGGCGTTGAATGTGCTATCCGCCCAAACCAAATTTGTTGCTTCCAGCGAGAATTTTCCGCTTTTTAAAGGCGGTTTTAAATTTTCAATTTTACGCTTATATGTGGTGGTACAAAGTAACTACAAAGTTTTTTTTTTTTTTTTCATTTTCAAATATTCATGAACACTGCTTTGGCAGCTATTATATTAAATTTCAACTAATTACGCTATCGTTTCAATAGCTATTTTTCTATCAGCAAATCAAATCACTAACCTTCTGAAACTTATTCTCCGTCGTCGAAATTAGGAGCACCCTAACATTGTATTATTCTCGATACTCTGACGGCCATCTTCAAATTTTATGTGTCAGAAATGTATTTGGTTTTTTTTTTATTGTTTCATATCTCCATATGATTTATTTAACAATTTTAATGGCTCATTAAAGGTCAAAATTTTCAACAGCTAGGAAAAGATCCTTGCTGGAGTTACTCTAGGTTCAGTTTCCGGCACAACCTTATTTGATATATACATGGATGACTAAATGCCCCAGCCCATATGCAACCTCAACATTAACAGAGAATTAACGACAATAATTTCAAGAATCAGAACAGGATATTTTAAAGAAATGAAGATAAACCCAGATAATACTAGATCCTACAGAAACTACAATAACTGTCACAACACCCAACTCACTCTGGACCATATATACAGTCGCCCGGCCATCCTTGCAGCCCTCTATATGTCAGACATCAATCCAGAAGAAGACATCCATACGAACAAGGTACCTGAGTTGGCCGGTATTGTGATCAGGATGTATGGGCCGATCTTATCTGCTCCATGGATTGGACACCACCACCACCACCATTCACATGGATGACTTTCCTTGCATTGAAGAAACATCACTGCACCTATTTACTGATGATGCCACCGCCTTCACCTCTGTAAATAAATTTGCCAGAAATCATATGAAGTTCCTTATCAAATGAATCAAAAATATTTTCCATAAAAAAAAAATTAAAAACCATTGGATGTAATCTTGTTTTCAACCACTATATTAACAATATTCGTTACTTAAGGATGAACCTAGAAGAGTATATAACCTTTAAAAGACATATCGAAAATAGGATCAATCTGCCAAAGGCAGCATAGCACGGACTAGCCCTTTTACTAGGATCAGAAAAAAAAAATTATGGGGGTCGGTGGAAGGCTGGGTAAACCGTTTGGTTTTCGACCACTAGGACCCGGGTTCGATTCCCGCATTGGGAACTTTTTTCTGTTTAAAAAAAAAAAAATGCTCCAATGGCCCCCGATTCTTGCAAAAGTCCAACCCCACCAGCGAGTGCAAGTAACCAAACGGGGCTCTGGCATTTGTAAGTGCAAAGTCGAACTGCTTTTCACATGTGTAGATATGTGGTGCGCTTACAGTAAAAGCAGTCGCTAACTACCCACCATGATTATCATGGCCTGTACCACGTGTACTAGGGATAAGCAAAAAAAAAAAAAGAAAAAAATTATCCCTGCTTCGCAAAATGTCCATTAACACGTCAATAATAAAGACTCCGAACGAAACACTACAAAGGAATGAAAATACATCCAGATGGCACAAGAACTTACAGGACATGCAACAACTGTTCTGGTGTGGAACTAACACCTACCCACATATTCTCATGCTCAGCAATGGCGGCAGCCTTGCAGAAAATTTACATGGATCCAGAGCAGCAGATTTACACACCCAAGATGAAAGGAAATTGCAACTGCTGTGATAGAGATGCATGGGGTCATCTAAGAATCTTCATTGGACACGGCAATAAAAACAACAACACCAATAAGACTGATGCTGATATATGGTCACCCAAATAATAGACGCACATAATATTATAAATAATATAAATATTTGATAACAAATTGATAAGAAGAATCACATCGTCACCCTGGTTCGAACGAAACACAATCATCCTAAACGATCTCAATATAAAAAATAGTATCACATAATAAAACAATCTTTTGAATTCTACAATAAATTAGATAATTTTGAAAATCCTACCTTAAAAAGAAAGCTATCAATTATAAATGCGAAACAAAGAAAACATTCTAAATTTAAAACTGAAATAACGCCAAAATGAATAAAAGTGGGGGAAAAAAGGACAAAGAAACTCACTATGAATATCAAACGAGCAGACAAAACTTCCTCAAGAACAAGATCCAAAAGGACATCAGATTATAGAGACCCACAAAAAGACGCTAAAAAAGTATAATTATAAAATTATAATATAACTATTGTATATAACTTCCCACACGATTGTAAATATATAAACCGCTGGGAGGGTTCACAACTGATGAGCCAGCCTCTCCCATAAATTTTTGCATTGCAGTAAGGGCAGTAGAAATTGTTTGATTTTTAAAAGAGTCATACGCGTCTATAATAGTTTCGAATTTTCATAACAGATGGCGCGCTAATGCATCTCATTTATTATTTTATTAACAGAGTATCAATTTTGATATTTATATTTTACTACTCTGTAAACTTCCCTCTTTGCACATATTTTTTACCAATTATAATTTGTTCTGCCTTAAATAAATTTCTTTGTAATCCTCATGTTTGTCTTTTCTAATTTTCCATGTAGCAATATGATGACTCTGATTGCTCTCTTTTTGAGTAGAACTCAATGAGTTTATTTCAAACTGGAACTGGACTTCAATATCAAATACTATGGAATATTCAAGCATACAAAACGACGTTCTATAATTGTGTATAAACAGTTTGGTTAATATATCCAATATATCCATTCAAAAATATATCAACAGAGGTTCGACTCTACTATTTAATTCAAATATTCCCTACGTAATTGAAACTTATATCAAATCTGGAATAGTGATATTGTAGGCGCCATCCCGACCAGAGAGCCGCAGACAAACGGAATATAATAAACAGAATATGGAAGCCGAGCTCCCCAGAAAAAAGGGGATACACCGACGCTGACGTCACGCCACCACTACGCTGCGGACTTTATTGTTTTTGTTGTTCCCCCCCACTCGCTTGTTCTTTTGTAACTATTGTGTTGGAGCGGGTCGCTCCTTAAATAAATGCATGTATTAGTTTATAATTAAATGGAATCCCTTCTTTCTTTTTCCCAGTAAGAGACGTCTACGGAAGCCAACAATATTTAAATAACCCAAATTACACATTCCAACGTTTCTTTCAACAAAGTATTCTGAAATATTTTCGACCTAATTTTATAACACAGTTTATTACAGATCACTGGAACATTATATGTTGATAAAAGTTGCTGATGGCTTGCCCCATCTGTCGGAATAAATATCAACTAATCGTTGATTTTTAATTATTCCATAATTGGCCAAATACCATTTTTATTGAAGAAAATCTAACCACGTACGCGTTTCGGGCTGTTGGCCCTCATTAGCGTTGTGTAAGCTGTACCTCAACGACCAGAAAAAAAAGACTAATTTTTCAGTCATCCTGATAACAGTAAACAACAGCTCGAAAGGCGTACCTTGTTAGTTTTTCTTTATTAATCAAGAATGGTTATTTGGCCAATAATGTATCAACAAAATAATTAACTATCAGTTGATATTTATTCCGACAGATGGCGCCAGACACCAGAAACCTTTAGTTACCCGATCAGGAGATGTCTTGATTTATGCACCTGATCCCAGTACAATTTCACTTTTGTTCTATTTTTCCACTTTATATATACGATATATTTGAAAGAATTTAAGTATTGGAAGATTAAATAAATTCATGTGACTTTAATGGCTAAACTTCAATACATCTGCTTCTAGACTGTTGGATATTTCAATATTAAAAATTTCAAATTTGAATAATAGGATTTGGCAAACACTCCTCTAGACCAAGTTTAACTCTGTTTCTAAACACATATTGTGAAATACCTTCAAATCAGTTAATACTTCCGTTATTCTACTATCTGATGTATGTATTAGTGATTATTAAAATTTTACACATATAAATTTGCTGGCAATGCGCTTCTTTTTAAATATCATCAAATATGATCTCTACAGACCTTACTGAAATGATATGAGTTATTGAATGAGAGGGCTTGGCTCATCAGTAGTGAACCCTCTCAGCGGTTTCGCCAAATTAATCTCTAATCTCTAGAGATTAATTTGGCGAAACCGCTTAGAGGGTTCACTACTGATGAGCCAAGCCCTCTCATTCAATAACTCATATCATTGCAGTAAGGTCTGTAGAGATAATATTTGATGATATTTAAAAAGAAGCGCATTGCCAGCAAATTTATATGTGTAAAATTTTAACGATAGATGGCAATTAAATTTAATTTACTAATATATATTAGTGATTATATAAATCAACCTAATTTTGACATTTTTGTAAATATCTCAGCACTTTATAAGTTATTTCCATTTGTAAAATTGGAGATGAAATAGTCTCTAGTCTACCAAAACTTTGATGTAGATATGTAAATAAGACCCTGTAACTCATGTTCTACTAGGTGCAAGTATTCCTAGTGGTAGATAGCGCTTTGATGTTGTAATAAATAAAAATCAGAAATACATAAATAACGATGACTAAAGTTGAACCCAACGTAGACCCACACATCGTCCATATATCAAGAATGAAACCTCACTTTTAAAGATTTCAGGAAGTTCATGCAGAATTGGTGTAGCATAAATGGGAAAATGTCACATAATTATATGCTTCTAATATTATGAAATTTTAATGTAATCATTATATATCTATATTCTATATATATCTATAAAAATGAAATTCAAAATCGATGTTTGTTATCGCGTAGCGCAAAATCTACTGAATTAATCATTATGAAATTTCACATGTAGGAAGCTGAAGATTTCGTTTAACATATAGGTTATTCAAAAACCTAAAAAAATTGATGTGCTTTTTTTTTTTAAATAAAAAACCAACAAGCGATAGTTCCAGCCTTTTACCGCTTGAGCGCAGCACTGGTCGCGACGATAAATGAATTTGATTGGTTAATAATTAACACGTGGTTTGTTTGCACGTTTAATGTTAGTTTGTTCACACGATGAATGTTTTTAAAAGGTAAGATTATCCAATCGCCGTGAAACTTCAGGAAGTTATTTACTATACTACTGGGAAGATTACTGGTTTGAATTTGATTTGAAATAAATATTCTTTGCAATTTTATTTGCAAATTTTCTACTTTCACTCGCAAGCAGCGCCTCTCGCGGTTTCTGGTGAAATTACATTTATAAATTGTAAAAATGCTAGAATGTGTTCCAAGTATAATAAATTTAATTAGAAATATAGTAATATAATATTCCAAAGACATTGTAAAAAAACTTGGCATTTCAATATTAATATATATTTTTAAAATATTGTAACGTTTTTGTGTTAAATGTTAAAATGTTGTAATGTTAAAATATATTTTTACATTGTTAATTTAATTTGCTGTTGTTTTATAATAACGAAGATGCAAATTTAATTGTAGTTGTATTTTATTTATTTAGGTAACCAATTGTTGTTTTTTTTATCGTTTGTTTATATAAAAAATTACATTGTATGTGATGATGATAACAAAAATGAATTTTTAAATTACTATACATAATTCATTGAGAAAAAAAAGAAATAATTAATTATAAAATCACAAACGTGACAATATCTTATTTAAAAATTAATAAATATTTAAAAAAATATATATGTTTCAAAAATAAATTCAAACGCATATAACAATATTTATATACGTTTATAAATCTATATATAGGTGGATTGGATGTTTTCTAGAATCGCTTTAACAAATGTTCGTTAGGCAAACTTTTACTCGGGTAAAAACCGGGCGAAGCCGGGTACATTCGCTGAATACAGTTATTTACAAATGTTCGTTTGTGGCAAGATACTATTCCTTCAACTTTAAATTACTGAGTGGACCAATTAATATTGATTTTATTCAACTTATCGAGTATTTTTGAAGGGACCTGAAAAAAATTCAAATTATCGAGAGTATAGACAAGTGTAGATTCAATATAGGGATTGGATGTTTGCTAGAATCGTTTTAACAAATGTTCGTTAGACAAAATTTTACTAGGATAAAACCGGCGAAGCCGGGAACTTATATATATATGTCATAATATATGCTCTTCCAGGATTAATAAAACAAACCAACAGCCAACGAGAGAGAGATGAGCAGCTAAAGCGAGACACTTTAGACAACTATCTCACGACCATTTTGACCACATTCCTGAGGGGGGGGCCGTCACCACCTGGCGACTATCCTGGTTAGCCCCCCCCCCCCCCCCCCCGGTTGTGTACACAGGGAAAACAGTCGTTCGGCAGATAACGTCTCGCTCGCTCTCTCGGCTGGCTGCCTGGATGATTGCTCTAACAACTCGTCGTGTGATTATTTCTCTCCTCATCACAATTACCACTAAATTGTCACATCGAAAAGTCGACAGGATAAGACCTGGCCGGGAAGCAAATCCCTCATATACCGGAGTATATGAAGAAACAAGAAGCCAAGCCACGATGATCGGCCAAACTCAACTCAACTGTAACCACTCCTCTTCGAGCCCTCAACCCCTTCTTCGCCAACCTTTGAACCGTGATCCCGAAGAAGTATTTACCTACGACGGAGATGGAGCTGCCACACACTTCTTCCAGCACTTGATCTACCCAAGAACGACCACCGTGCCAGAGCAGGACACCTTCCATCATCATGGACAAGACTCCGCCATATCCCTGCCGCTACTGTGATGTACAACACTGGTACGCTCAGTGTCACAGACAGAACTCTCCCGAATCTCAATGAACTTACCTGCTCTCTAAACCAGCATAACCTGTAAGTGAAATTGTTTTACCCCTTCCATTCATTCTTTAAATAAGTCATTCCTTGTAAATTGTCCCAATATTTACATAATTAGCTCCAATTATTCTCTCCATGCCCATTAACAATGATTTTATTCTCCATACTATTTATCGAGATATTTGTAACTCATTTAATTAGTTACCTTACCTGTAGAATTTAACAATCGTATTTTAATTAAATAATTTCCATTTTTAACGTAACTCTTAAAAAAAAAAACTCTTAAAAAAAAAGGAATTCTACCTATTAATGCTTTACGATTTTTACTATTAACAATAGATTTTTCATAATCAAATTATTTATAAAAATATGCCTCCAGCACCTAAACTTTTGTATAGACCGCTCCTACTTGTAAGCACGGCTCACGAAAAATAATTTCTTTCCCTAATCGATTCAAAATTCACCCTGTAATTCAGGCGTCGAAGAATTCCAACCGCCACGTGAGCCTTGCTTACAACCAACCCTTGGTGACTCTTATCTATCTTCCCCTTAATGCCCCTCTCATTCTTACAACTTTGTTAACTTTATTCCAGCTCAGGACCTTTATAGAGAATTATTGACTAATCAATTATCGAACTTCTATATTGTCATTTCAAAATCCTAAACTTCGCCCTTCATTTATGATAATTTATTTCGTAGTTCATCTCTAGCCTATCCACCGACCCACACCATCTAGCCAATGGTGTGTTCGTCACAGGATGCAGATTGACTAACTGCTAGATATTTATCAACCCCTTTTTGTTCGCACTTGAACAATCTGCATCGAGCGACACAGTTCGCCTCTTCTCCTCGCGCCACACGTTCGCCACACGGACCCTGTCTTCAAATCTATGTTTGTCCATTGTCCAAACCAGCACGATATAGCCTACCTCCGATATTTCCCACGGAGGTACGTTAAACATCGTCGCTGATTCTGTCCGGTCCGTCATCATTTCGCGCAGACATGGGTCTTACTTTCAACCCACCGCGAAATCATCGCCTTGCACAAGCTCCCACGACGGTTCAAACACCTCGTGTCCGAGCAGCTTGTCACTTGTAACGGACAACGCAGTCCTCGTCCCAATTTTTGGCACTGTGCGCGCATACTTTCCGCAAATTAAATATAAGTCCGTTCGACTTCCTCACCTACACACGGGACTTTTCCCCTCGGACTCGCTACACAAGTAACTGCATAGATAAGTTAGATTGGCCCAAAGCAAGTTTCCCCTCGCTCTGTTCGCCGAAATTCTAACATTGTATGTAGTTCGATATTTACCTCAATCCTGAGCTCACACAATTGCCAACTTCAACCTCATTTCTCGTACTCTACACTTATAGCATAGAAAGCCCATGACAAGTTTCCCCTTGCCATGTCCGCCTGAAAAATATCTTAAAGTGTAGAGTTCCCCAGTCTTAATGATCTTCAGAATTTCACCATATGTATGTGACTCTTCTTCTCGTTGTTCAAACTCCTCCATATCACTTCCCTTATAGTACATTAGATTTTGTTGTATATAGCCTTTTATAACCTGGATATTTTCAAAGATTTCCTTAAATGTCAAACTCCCCGGTGTTGTAAAACTGCTTGTAAATAATATTTACTTGTGTACTATACAATATTTTATTTACATAAAACTATGTCACCATTACCTTAACTAATTTTAACTGTAAAATTATTTTCTCTATTCCTGGCTTCTCCAGCTTTAAATATACTTAAACCATGTTCAGCCTTCTTCAACGGGGGCCATATGTCATAATATATGCTCTTCCAGGATTAATAAAACAAACCAACAGCCAACGAGAGAGAGATGAGCAGCTGAAGCGAGACACTTTAGACAACTATCTCACGACCATTTTGACCACATTCCTGAGGGGGGGGCCGTCACCACCTGGCGACTATCCTGGTTAGCCCCCCCCCCCCCCCCCCCGGTTGTGTACACAGGGAAAACAGTCGTTCGGCAGATAACGTCTCGCTCGCTCTCTCGGGTGGCTGCCTGGATGATTGCTCTAACAACTCGTCGTGTGATTATTTCTCTCCTCACCACATCATTACCTCTATAGTGCCACATATATATATGTGAAAAAATAGTACAAATGTAATATTGTACTGGGATAAGGTGCCTTTTTCTTAATATATATATATATATATGATACATTTTGAATGATAGAATGTAAATTTTATTTTATTTTATTTTTTTTTTACTAAAGATTTAATTAAATGGTGTATGTAAATTTTTGTTTTGTTTAAAAAGATTTGAAAAAAAAAATAAAGACGATGATTATTGAGGTGGAGAGAGCCACAAACGACTGCATAATTGTCATTTCCACACATTGAACTTTCGAAAAATTACAATACGACAAAGTAGTCGACAGGATTCGAACTTTTTCGCGGAAATTTTATTTAATCTCAGGGCATGGGAAAGAGGAAGGCAAGCCCAAAAATTACTTCATCTATTAATAAGACTGATCTTAAAGAAAATTCGAATATGGAATATTATCCCAAAGATATGATACCAAGCTTTAACCCTGAAGAAGGGCTTAAATACTCGCAATGGCTGAAGGTTTTCAACCAACAGATCAAGCTCCGGAATATCAAACAAGAAGATGCTCTTTTCATGATACCCACTCTTTTTAAGGGCAATGCTCTTGAGATTTATGCCACCATTTGTGACGAAATTGACACCTTGGAAGATTTACATTCTAGGATGATGACCTTCTTCCCAGAGTTTGAACGCGGGCTACATAAAAAGTTCTGGCAACTGACTAAGCAAGAGACGCAATCAGTTCGTGGTTATTATTTTGAAAAGGTAAAAATTGGCACACAGCTGCACATGCCAAAGGATTTGGTCTTGGAATCTCTTACATCTGGTGCCGGCCCACTCGAGAAGTTTCTGATTGCTTCCTCGCCACAGTCCTTAGAGGACTGGCTTCGTATTGCCGAATCTCTGGAGCACACCACTCAACAAAGAGACGGAAGATGGAATAACGGACGGAGGAACAACTTTGCTGGAGGAAATCGCCCCAACATGGCCTCGCGGTGGCGATCTATCACGCAGCAGCATGGAGATGTCAACGCCGGCCAACTCCACGAACCTGGCCATCCTGGGACTTCATCCATCGGCCTACAAAGTGCGTCGAACCCCGGTAATCAAGACCAAGTGGGATATTGACGGTGCCCGGGGATCAGAGCGGATGTGGGGACAGCAGACTCATGGTTCCTGGGTATGTTTATGATTCTGTTTGATTCAGGTAGTGAGTTTAATATCTTACCTACTCATTTTTTGGCCAAAAATTTTTCAAATAACATAAATATTTCTAGTTACGATAAAATAAGTACTGTATCAAATAATGTTAACATAAAAGGCCAGATTTGTTTGAATATAAAAATTGGAATTATAACTAAAAATATTTTGTTTTATATTATTGATAATCTAAATTTGAACTTTTTGATAATGTCCACAAAGTACCTAAAATATTTTAAACTGAAGATTGATTTTGATAAAAATGTTATTATGCAAAATGATGGTGTTTTATCTAATTTTGATTATACTTTTTCTAAAGAAGAACTTGATGCCTTACAATATGATAATTCTAAAAATTACTTAAGTCTTGTTAGGTCTAAATATTGCAACAAACATAATTATTGTTTAAAACTATCAGGGAATTGTAATCGTATAAAAAATGTACATGCCATAGGTAAAACTATAAATCAATCTAACATATATTTTCCTTCTTGTTTTAAATCGAGACCTATTTATCAACCAAACTTCCGACCTTTGCCTTTACCAAACTCAGAAGATAGTTATATACATAATGACGTCAGACTGGGAAATAATTTCCATGTTTTGATGAATGACTATGATGATATTTTTGGTGAAAATAAGTATAATGTTAGACCTTTAAAGGTAGATCCCCCGAGACTAACACTCAGAGATAAGACTCCTGTTTGTCTCAGACCTTATAGACATAATCTAAAGGATAACGGAACAATTAAAGAACAAATTAGTCAGTTGTTGAAATATGGCATAATTAAGCCTGCTTCATCACCATACAGTTCACCAGTAACCCTAGCCCGTAAAAAAGGAGAAAGTGATAAGACTAGACTATGTATTGACTTTAGAAAATTAAATTCAAAATTAATGGGTGACAGTTTTCCAATTCCGTTAATTGAAGATATCATCCAGAAGGTTCAAGGGTCGAGAGTATTCTCATGTCTTGACATTTTAAGTGCATACTGGACTGTTTCCTTGCATGAAAAGGATCAATACATGACATGTTTTACCACCACAGAAGGTTCCTATCAATGGTGTAGACTACCATTTGGTCTACGTACAGCTCCCGCCATCTTTAATAGGATACTTAGTTCAATATTACAAAAATATGACCTTAAAAATGTAATTTCTTATTTTGATGATATATTGGTTTTTTCAAACGATACGCAATCCCATTTGGAACATCTTAAGGAAATATTTGAAATTCTACAAAAAGAGGGTATCCAACTTAGGAAGGAAAAGTGTTTATTTTTTATGAAAAAGATAAATTATTTAGGTTATGAAATTTTTGGAGACCAAATGTCTCCCTCGGGCATTAATGTTGATATAATTAAATCATTGCCACCTCCTCGTAATGTTAGGTGCTTAAGATCATTTTTAGGAAGCGTTACACATTATGCTAAGTTTATAAATCATTTTAATAAATTAAGAGCTCCCTTAAATAATATTTTGAAAAAAGATATAAAATTTACATGGACTGACGAATGCCAAAAAAGTTTTGAGGCTCTTAAAGAAGCATTAGTTTCGAAACCAATCCTCCAAATTTATAATCCGTTATTAACTACGCATATCTTTTGTGATGCTAGTACTGCAGGTTTAGGAGGCGTGCTCAAACAGGAGTATCCTGATGGCACAATGAGACCCATAGCGTTTTATAGTAGGGCCTTAAGGGGGGCAGAATCCAAATATACCATTACAGAGCTGGAATTATTAGCAATAATAGAAACGTGCAAGAGATACCATCCCTACCTTTCAGGTCAGCGGGTAATAGTTCACACTGATCATCAAGCACTAATTTGGTTAAATAATTTCAAACATACAAATGGTAGACTATTTCGATGGTCATTAAGATTATCAGAATATGATTTGGAATTCAAATATAATAAAGGATGTGAAAATTATGAAGCTGACATGTTGTCCCGCTTACCATATTCTTGCTTCCTATCCATACAAGATTTAAAAGAAGGACAAGAATCCTTAGCTAAACCTTCATCTAAATTATATTTCAATAAAGACAATATCACTTATATTCGATTAAAAAATAAAGATAGAATAGTAGTACCACCATCCTTACAACAAGAATTGATAATTAAGGCTCATGAAAGTTTAGGACACCCAGGTATTAGTGCAATGGCTAGGGTAATATCAACACAATATTATTTTAAAGGTATGATAGGTAAAATAAAAAATTATATTTTGAAATGCAGGACCTGTCAATCTGTAAAGAAGCCGACTACACCCTCATATGGACTCATGGGTACTTTACCGCTAGCTGAGAAACCATTTGATGTAGTTGCTCTTGATAGTATTTTAGGCCTAGGAGAATATAATAGTACAAAAAATTGCCTTCATGTAGTGGTTGATCATCACTCTAGATACATTTGGGCTTTTCCTTCTAAGAGTACCTCGATAGCAACGTATATAAATATTATAAATCAGTTATTAAGTATAGGTAAGCCAAAGATTATTGTTACCGACAGACATCCCTCATTTGTCTCCAAAAGATTCAATAAGTTCATACAGGAAAAAGGCGTAAAACACGTTATGACATCCCCTTCTCATCCACAATGTGACGGGCTGGTAGAAAGGGCTAATGCCACTATCATTTCGAAGTTAAGACTCCACCATCAACAAAATCCCAGAATTCCATGGCACAAGCTATTACAAAAAGCATTAGAAGAATATAGGAATACTCCCCATTCAATAACTACAATTCCTCCCGTTTATTTACTTTTCGGCATTAATCCATTTTATACCAGTGACCTAACAATAGCCTATCCCCCCATAGAAGAAGCTAGGAAAACCGCCAATGATAATACAAAAAAACTACATCTTAAATTAGTCAAAAGATATAATGAATCCCATAAAACACCCAATTTAAAAATAGGAGATAAGGTACTGTATAAGATCCCTTACCAATCAGGCCAAGGTAAACTTATGCCAGCTTTTTACCCAGAACCTTATACGATAATTGCCATACCTTCCCCCCAAACAATAGAAATAGATAAGCCATGTCAACCCGAAAATAAACGTACAACAATAGTTAATATTTCTAAAATAAGACTCTGGGAACCAGTATTTGAAGATACCGAGGAAAACTTACACACAATTTTTCCATTTCAAGAAGAGGACCTGGAACAATGCTTGGGCACTTAGCTTAACGGGCAAGTTTTTCCACTACAAACCCTAAATTTTGCATACTTCCATTCAGCAATAAAAGTTGCTATTGAATGGGATTATACCTATGTGTATGAGGATATGTAAACGTGTAGTGCTTGATATTTAGAAATTTTTCCCCAGTTGTCTGCATTATGTTAGTTAGGTTTTGTAAGGCCACCTTTTCCTGTGAATTCCCCACCTAACAGGCCTTGGTCGCCTTTTTGCCTCTAACAATATAATTACTTGTGTAATATAATTTTTGCATTTTTTTTTTCTTTTTTCTTTTTCTTCTCTCTTTTTCCCCTTCGAAATGTATCTCATCCTTTACCTTCCATCCCCTCCCAACCTCCGTTGAGGAAGAAAATTTAATACAAATTTTTCTTTTTTTGTGGGGGGTAGTGATACATTTTGAATGATAGAATGTAAATTTTATTTTATTTTATTTTTTTTTACTAAAGATTTAATTAAATGGTGTATGTAAATTTTTGTTTTGTTTAAAAAGATTTGAAAAAAAAATAAAGACGATGATTATTGAGGTGGAGAGAGCCACAAACGACTGCATAATTGTCATTTCCACACATTGAACTTTCGAAAAATTACAATACGACATATATATATTAGATAATAAAAGGTCATATATTGGATTTAATAAAATATTTATTTTGCCAATATTTCGGCTGGCTGAACGCCAACCTTTATCGAGGCATTACATTAGAATGTAAATAGAAAAAATGTAATGCCTCGATAAAGGTTGGCGTTCAGCCAGCCGAAATATTGGCAAAATAAATATTTTATTAAATCCAATATATGCCTTTTTATTATCTAATGAATTAAATATGGATTGCTCTATTTTCAAAATATATATATATATATGTTTGTCGGCTATGCACGCCCTCAATATGTAACTAATCTCGCTGAAATTTGAACAGGACAAAGAGTTAAATCTGGAAGAGTTTATTGTCGCGCCTTAATCAAGAAAATTTATAATTAACCAGGTACTGAGCAACAATATTTTTTTAGTCAGAAATGATGATGACAATATTGCTGTATCATGCTTGATTGACATAAACAAAATTCTTTAGGGGAATATTCACTAAAACAGACCACGGGCGAAGCCAGATAATAATATTCATTAGGCAGGAACAAAATTCTAATAATACTTACGAACGGAGAAATACGTCCAGGGTAGCCTAGTGGACATGGAATCTGCCCGGTAAGCGGAAGGTTGTGGGTTCGATTCCCGCCCCTGGACACTTTTATTTTTCCGTTCGCCATTACTCTTCATATTTTCACCCTTTCATACTTCATCCAAAAAGAGTTAGAAATAGTAAATATTTCTCTTTGAAATAAATATTGATTTTTCACAGAAAAGAAACTTAAGCGGTGAAACTTTAAGTGTTGTTTTATAATCATACTCCGCAGTCTTTTATAATGTATTATAAGTTACTTTAAGTATTATTTACGAACGGAGAAATACGTCCAGGGTAGCCTAGTGGACATGGCATCTGCCCGGTAAGCGGAAGGTTGTGGGTTCGATTCCCGCCCCTGGACACTTTTATTTTTCCGTTCGCCATTACTCTTCATATTTTCACCCTTTCATACTTCATCCAAAAAAAGTTAGAAATAGTAAATATTTATCTTTGAAATAAATATTGATTTTTCACAGAAAAGAAACTTATGCGATGAAACTTTAAGTGTTGTTTTATAATCATACGCCGCAGAGTCCTTTATAATGTAAAATAAATATATTATAAATAATATTCGTTAGGAAAACTTCCACTCGGATAAAACCCGGGCGAAGCCGGGTACACATCCGCTAGTAATTAATAATTACAGTCCATTTTTCTCAGCCCAACTTTCTTAAGATTATCTGCAATGCTTTTCTGTTATATACTTAGATATAATCGATGCTAATCCAAAATATGGTATATGTTTATTGTTTAAGGAGTGAATAACAAGTTGGGATAATGATATATAGTTTCTTAAAGCTGATTGATGCGATCCTTCAGTGATTTATCAGTTTCTCAATGTTTGACAGGGAATTTCGTAAATCTAAATTCAATATCTGCAGATTTTCTGAATATATCTATATACTATGATGCATCAGCGCGCCATCTGTTATGATTATTTGAAACTATTATAGACGCAGTAAGGGCAGTAGAAATTGTTTATTTTCAAAAGAATCATACGCGTCTATAATAGTTTAAAATAACTATATACCTTAAGAAAGTATAAAAACTTACAAAAGAAGCATTTTAGATATTGTTATTAAAGCTAGTAGAAATTTGACTCAAATGTCTCAAAAAGGGCATGTCTGCATCTGTAAAAAAACAAACAATGTTTTAAAAATAATTCGAGAGATTGCCTCCTCTTTATCAATTTATTGCACACAAGAAAAAAACAAGTTTTTGTGAAATTTATTGATAAAGAGAGAGATATCTATCTAAATATTTTGAAGAAAAAAAGTCTTTCTTTTACAAGGTCCGATAAGCCCTTTTTATTTAATTATAGTATATATTGCCACGTGGAAAATTAGGAAGATCAACTTCTGGATGAGACAACAATTTATTTCATGCAAGAACAAACTATGAGTGATAAACAAAAGATAAGCAAAAGAAGTAAGTTTACAGAGTATAGCAAAATATAAACATAAAAAATAATACTCTGCTAATAAAATAATAAATACTTTGTTACAAAATTATACATATCCAAAGGATCTCTCCTTTAAACTTAAACGATTCATTGTGTCATTTAGCCATGGATCACGGAATCTACCAGAGGAACCGACAAGGCACATGCAGCCATTTTATAAACTTTAAATCCCCAGAACTCAATAAAAATGATTCTGCTTGTCAAAAATCAATGGAGCTTCCACTTATAATCTCTTTCCGATAACGAGGGCGTTTCGTAGTGAGGGCATTTAACCTGGCATCTAGTCTCCGTTTCTCCCGACTTTGTTGTTCATATAGAGCCCGGGTTTTTTCACCTGTGGATTTACATTTACGTTTATTCTGAAGAGAAAGTTCCTTTTAATGAATATTTATTTGTGTCTATAGGTATATGAGGATGATATACAGACTTGTGCGTGCTTCGTCTAACGAGGTCGTTTAGTATACGCATCGTTAAGCAAACATAATAGTGTATGTATTTGGAAAGATATATAATGACGTGTTTATAAAATTTCTATGCGAAGTATATTCTACCATGTGGTATTATATCTAGTATATTCACCATCTGATTAAAATTATGTTTATCCAGAAAATATCATTTTTATTTATGTTTTAAAAGCGCTTAGAACTTTTTGAATAGAAATAGAATATAACTAGTTTTATAACATTCAAATTTGTACATACAGAAAAATATAGTCTCTTTTTTTATTGTATTTATTTTTTTTTTCTAATTTTAAGGTTCAAAATAGGTCTCAATTTGTATAACAATTCAATGTTATGATGCATTAGCGCGCTATCTGTTATAAAAATTCGAAACTATTAGAGACGCATATGATTATTTTAAAAATCAAAAAAAAAAAATCTATTGCCCTTACTGCAATGGAAAAAATAAGCGGTTTTGTCAGTTTATGTTATTGTTAGAATAAACTGGCAAAATCGCTGGGAGGGTTCACCACTGATGAGCTAGGCCCTCCTATTAATTTTTCCATTGCAGTAAGGGCAATATAAATTGTTTAATTTTTAAAAGAATTATACGCGTCTATAATAGTTTCGAATTTTCACAATTCAATGTAATACAAATTTATAATACTATTCAATATAAATCAATTTTTAACATCCATAAGAAATAATAGTATGCTATTTTTCTTCTAAAGGCGCTGCCTGCCAGACAATGTCCAGGCGATTTGTGTAGTTGTCGCCATATTGTATCCCGGTATATCTTGTGTCAGTCTTTTGAAGGGCAATATTGACTGATAGATCACCAAGCTTATATATCTATATATATAAAAATCAATGTTTGTATGTTTGTTTGTTTGTTTGTATGTCCGGTATACAAATTCGCAGTAGTTCACTAATTCAAACCAAAATTTCCATACATAGGTAAAAAATACGGGGAAGACGATAGGCTATTTTAAAAAATATATAAATCAATTATTAAAACTATATATTCAAATTATTCTACTTAGCTCACGAACAGCGCCCTCTATCAAAGATTATATTAAATTATGCTGATGCAAACAAATAGATAATGCTAATAACAAACAATTATTTAAAAAAAAATCTTATCTAAATATATATCACTCGGGTAGATATGCACACGGGTCAATCCCGGGGCGAAGCCCGGGTCACCCGTCTAGTCTTCATTAAAGAAACTTTGTCGCTTCTACCTTTGGTTTCTTCTCGACAATGATATTCTCCGCCATTCACAACACATTGTTTATATTATGAAAAAGACATCTCCTTATCGTGCAATTGAAAGTTGCTGATGGCTTGCGCCAGCTATCGGACTAAATATCAACTATTCTCGTTGATTTTTAATTAATTCAGAATTGGCCAAATACCCATTCTTGATTAATCAAGAAAAGCTAACCACGGACGCGTTTCGGGCTGTTGGCCCTCATCATCTGGAATAATTAAAAATTAACGAGAATATTTGATATGTTTACCGATAGATGGCGCAAGCCATCAGCAACTTTCAGTTACACGATAAAGAGATGCCTTTTTCATAATTTATGCACCTTATCTCAGTACAATATCACATTTGTATTATTTTTCACA
The DNA here is from genome assembly GCA_030710605.1 of Cordylochernes scorpioides. NCBI lineage: Eukaryota > Metazoa > Arthropoda > Arachnida > Pseudoscorpiones > Chernetidae > Cordylochernes > Cordylochernes scorpioides. Next base: position 27,109,297 of record CP092872.1, read on the forward strand.
TTGTTTATAGTTTGACGTTTGTTCACATATTGAACTTTTCTTACCTCTTGATATTTCGGCTGAAAATACTTATGTGAATTTTCTGTAAATTTTCTTTCCATTATCTTACATTCTCTTCACTCGTGGCCAAACAAGGATAGAATCCTACTTCATGACAAGCCCATTGAAATCATCAAAATCCTTGGTATCACCTTTAAAACTCTAATAAATAAATTATCAAACATCTCAATAATATGAAAAAATATAGTACAAATGTGATATTGTACTGGGATAAGATTCATAAATTATGAAAAAAAAGGGAGCATCCCCTTATCGTGCAGCTGAAGCCCGAAACGCGCACGTGATTAGCTTTTCTTGATTATTCATGAATGGGTATTTGGCCCACAATTCTGGAATAATTAAATATCAGCAAATATTTTATGTTTATTCTGATAGATGGCGCAAGCCATCAGCAATTCCTAGTTGCACAATAAGGAGATTCCCCTTTTTTTTCTTCTTAATCTCAATAATAGTTTATTTAAATATCTCCAAGGAATGCTCCAGGGTTCACTAGCACAATAAAAGACACTGAACGCCAACCTATTTCAAGGTATAAAAACATATTTATGTCAACAACAAATCAGCGCCATATAACGTCAATAAAATTAAGTTTATAATATATATTTTTGCCTAATATAAATGGTAAAGAAACAATTCGCAAAGATATATGTATTACTGACAAAATATATTTTGTATATATTGATAAATAAATTATTTTTCACCTAATATATGCACATTTTTAATTAAAGAACTGTTAATGAATTGTTCTATTTTCAAAAATAGTTGTGTGTATAGGAATAAATAAAAAAAAAATAGAAAAGATCTGGTGAAGGTAGTGTATTTTCCTTGCTCCATTCAGGTTACATAGTAGGTCCTAAAACTAGAAAGAGAATACAACATATATGTTAATTATATTCGAATAATATAGATAAAAATAAAGAATACAGAATACCCTGATTTATTCAGAAATTAATATCAGTGAAATTTGTTCTAATGAGGTTTCATCCTTGTTACCTGAGTATTTTCTTTTTATCCTTGCAACTTCCATAAATTCAAATTTCACCTGGTTAGTGGCCAATGTTTTTACCAATATGTTATATACTGGTCAAATATAAAGGCCCAGGTGATATGCCAGTGAGAAACAACGCCCCGAGATAAACATAGGGCAGGTTGAAAAATGACACTTCATCATCAATAATCAGAAAATATGATCATTTACTTTTGTTTTTGTCGCACATATTAACAATACTACATATTAGCTCTAGTTCCAATATATCCTCCTCCTTCAATGCCTTCCTCTACTGAGGGTGGGCCACATGGTCTATCTATATCTCCCTCCTTCAATGCCTTCCTCTACTGAGGGTGGGCCACATGGTCTCTCCATACTTCCCGGCCCTCCGCCTCATCTCCTCGTTGGTGCATCGTCCAGTCCATCATCTGTGTATCCCTGTCGTCTCCTTCCTCTCGATCTCTTCCCCCCGGAGCTTTCCCTCCAACACTGTCAGTAATGTCTCTCCTGCTGATCCACACATCACATGTTCAGCAAACGTCAGTTTTCGTTGTTTTTATGAAATTTATCATCAGGCGTTCTGTACCCATTCGATCGAGGACTTGATTATTAGTTACCATATCTGTCCAAGGAAATTTGAGAGCTCTTCTGTAAAGGTAGGGCTCGAAGGTTTCTATATATTCGTTTGATTGAATATTTTAGTAATGTCCACGACTCACAGCCCAATATATATAGTGAGTATATTAATTTATATTTTTCGTTTCACTCTTAATATTATCACACTGTAAAATAATATTGATTTAGTAAAAATATAATAGTTATTGTTATTATTCATTGTCACATTTAACAACAGTAAATATTAGTTTAAAACATGGATTAGAAAAATCTTAGATCAGATACTTTTGTTTTGGGTTACCTAAAAACATTTTACATGCTAGAACAATAGCTTGTTTAATGAACGAATTTGTAACGATATCCAGCGTTAAACCGTATTAAGGTTTTACCTCATTTATTTATTTTAATTTAAAGGATCATGTCTCCATAAGAACACTTGCGCTGTCATACACGTATTCCTTTACCTTTGGCTAAACCTATTTACAATAATATGAGGCCTTAGAGAATAGTCATATGATATTAACAAGAAGAAAGAGAGGAAATTTAAAAAAAAAAACAACATTGCAATCGAATATTTACATCAAAATTGTTCATATATGATTATTATTTTTAAAAAAAGAGAAAAATTCTGAAGATAAATAAAGTTCTTAAATCTTAACTAGAACAGAAAACTGTGTAGAAGAGAAAGAAGGCTGGAGTATTACTTTATTATCCATTCAGTCAACCCAGTTGGCTGTAGTATTAATTTTTTTTATTGGTAAACACAAAAGGCTGGAGTATTACCTTTCATTATTGGTAAACAAAAAAGGCTGGAGTATTAATTTATATTATTGGTAAACACAAAAGGCTGGGGTATTAATTAATATTATTGGTAAACTCAAAAGGCCGGAGTATTACTTTTTTTACTGGCAAACTTAAAAGGCTGGAGTATTACATTTTATTATTGGTAAACTCAGAAGGCTGGATTATTACCTTTTATTATTGGTAAACTCAAAAGGCTGGAGTATTACCTTTTATTATTGGTAAACACAAAAGGCTGGAGTATTACCTTTTAATATTGGTAAACACAAAAGGCTGGAGTATTACCTTTTATTATTGGTAAACTCAAAAGGCTGGAGTATTACCTTTTATTATTGGCAAACTCAAAAGGCTGGAGTATTACCTTTTATTATTGGTGAACTCAAAAGGCTGAAGTATTACCTTTTATTATTGGCAAACACAAAAGGCTGGAGTATTACCTTTTATTATTGGTAAACTCAAAAGCCTGGAGTATTACCTTTTATTATTTGTAAACTCAAAAGGCTGGAGTATTACCTTTTATTATTGGCAAACTCAAAAGGCTGGAGTATTACCTTTTATTATTGGTGAACTCAAAAGGCTGGAGTATTACCTTTTATTATTGGTGAACTCAAAAGGCTGGAGTATTACCTTTTATTATTGGTAACCTCAAAAGGCTGGAGTACTACCATATTAATATTTTTTGGTCAACCCAGGTGGCTAGAATATTGCCTTTTATTTTTGGTCAACCTAAGTGGCTGGAGTATTACTTTATTGCTCAATTGGTCAACCTAGATGGCTAGAGCTTTACTTTATATTATTGGTCAATCATGGTGATTGGAATATTACCTTAGTATTCATAGGAAACTTCAAAGGTGTACCTTTGCAAAGTATTTCATTTTCAAAGTACTTCAATGACCAAAAAACCACTGGTCATTCAGGCATCTTGAAAAATCATGAAACGAATAGTTAAGGCCTGAAGTGCGTGAGAACGTGAAACAATGTGAAAAAATAGTACAAATGTGAAACTGTACTTAGACTTAAAGTCCAGACCTGGGACTTCAAAACATTTTTACTGTTTTTTATTTACAATTCATAGAGTAATTAAGTTTTATATTTAATTAAATACTAATTAATATATATATATATACACGTATATACTTGTATACGTACTAGTTTACACTTGTATATATCATATTTATATAATTATAATTTATTTCCAGATGATACACATCTATCGTAATAAATACCAAAAATTCGTTGATTTCTGATTATTCCAGAAATGGTCAAACACCCATTTTTTATTAATCACGAATAGCTAACCACGTACGCATACAATTTCATATTTATACTATTTGTTCTTTTACATTTGTTTTCACGCATTTCTGGCCTTAACTACCCATTTCATAATTTTTCAGGATGCCTGAATGACCAGTTTTGGTCATTGAACTTGCACCACGCTTAAGAGGGCCAACAGCACAAAACGCGTACATGGTTAGCTTTTCTTGATCAATAAATATTAGTTCATATTTATTCCGATAGATGGCGTGAGCCATCAGCAACCTTATCACCCCAGTAGAAATGCTTTACTGGTGGTGTTAAAGAATGAGACACAACACCAGTTTTGGAAAATTCAGACAAAAGGCTAACAACCTGTATACCACCGTTTAGAGCTCTAGTCCTCATCAGTACAGAGGAGGCTTCGATTTTATAACATGCTACGAGAGGGGCAATGAAATTGGTTGAATTTTCCAAAGAGTTGTTTAAGCTGACGAATTGGTTGAGGCCGATTGTACTAAAGACCAAACCCCGACACCATGGTATTCAGGTTGGCCTTTTGTCTGAATATTCCGGAACTAAGGTTTGTGGCTCTTTCGTTATCCACACCAGTAACTGTCAACTTTAACTTAACACGAAATTCTGGACATTTAAGGAGAGGGGTTCACAACTGACGAGCGCCAGGGCCAACCAATTGCGCACCATGGTTATAAGGGCAACAGATATTGTGTTACCTTTTATTTATAATAAACTGTCGCGCTATAAAAACCATTTGTATTTTCAACTTCATATTTCTACTGCACAGAATAGTTAGCGTGATAGACTCCGTAAATATTTTTGAAAATGATTTAGGGAAAAGCAAGTTATATATAAAAACAGTATCATGAAATGATTAAAATTTGGGTACCCTCAAAATACCAAACTAATTTTTAAAAGTTAATAAGTTTCATTTGACAATTTTGTATGCCATTAAATCATTTCCAGCCCTTTTTCACCAACGTCTTTTCTAAACTTATGTCATGTGAGAGAGATAAATTTATAAAAGCAAAGGCCAATTTATATTTCCAATTCCATTCTGCATTTTTCAAATACTCCAATTGAAGCCGCCAACAATGGTTTCTCATTTTAACAACCGGAGACTCAAAATTAGCAAGCTTGATCGATTTACGAGCGTTTAATTCAATCTTGTGACCAGAACGATCATGGATACCATTTGTGACCAGAACGATCAAGGATATAATTTGTGACCAGAACGATCAAGGATATAATTTGTGACCAGAACGATCAAGGATACCATTTGTGACCAGAACGATCAAGGATATAATTTGTGACCAGAACGATCAAGGATACCATTTGTGACCAGAACGATCAAAGATACCATTTGTGACCAGAACGATCAAGGATATAATTTGTGACCAGAACGATCAAGGATACCATTTGTGACCAGAACGATCAAGGATACCATTTGTGACCAGAACGATCAGGGATATAATTTGTGACCAGAACGATCAAGGATACCATTTGTGACCAGAACGATCAAGGATATAATTTGTGACCAGAACGATCAAGGATATCATTTGTGACCAGAGCGTTCAAGGATACCATTTGTGACCAGAACGATCAAGGATACCATTTGTGACCAGAACGATCAAGGATACCATTTGTGACCAGAACGATCAAGGATATAATTTGTGACCAGAACGATCAAGGATACCATTTGTGACCAGAACGATCAAGGATATAATTTGTGACCAGAACGATCAAGGATATAATTTGTGACCAGGGCGATCAAGGATATCATTTGTGACCAGAACGACCAAGGATATAATTTGTGACCAGGACGATAAAGGATATCATTTGTGACCAGAACGATCGAAGCGACCATTTGTGATCAGAACGATCAAGGATATCATTTGTGACCAGAACGATCAAGGATATCATTTGTGACCAGAACGATCAAGTTGATCATTTGTGACCAGAATTATCAAGGCGATCATTTGTGACCAGAACGATCAAGGATATCATTTGTGACCAGAACGATCAAGGATATCATATGTGACCAGAACGATCAAGGATATCATTTATGATCAGAGCGTTCAAGGATATCGTTTTTGACCAGAGCGATCAAGGATATCATTTGTGAGCAGAACGATCAAGGATATCATTTATGATTAGAGCGTTCAAGGGTATCATTTGTGACTAGAAACAATCAAGGATATCATTTATGATTAGAGCGTTCAAGGGTATCATTTGTGACCAGAACGATCAAGGATATCATTTGTGGCCAGAACGATCAAGTTTATTTGACCAAAACGATCAGGGCGATCATTTGTGACCAGAGCGTTCGAAAATATCATTTGTTAACAGAAATATCAAAGCTATTACTTGTTTCAATGGCGTTCAAGGCTATCATTTGTGACCAGAAGGATCAAGGTGAACACTTCTGACCAGAACGATCAAAGAGATATTTTGCAACCAAACGAAAATCTGTTATCAAAGCGATCAAGGCGATCATTTATGACCAGAAGGATCAAGTCGATCATATGTTACAAGGACAATCAAGGCGCTGTTTATCACTAGAACAATCAAGGCGATCTTTTGTGACCAGGCGGTCAATTTTTACCAGCCGATCTTTTGTAACCAGAACGATCAAATATGACCATAGCGATTATAACGTTTATTTATGACTAGGCGACCATTTATTACCAGAGCTATCATGCTATCAAGTATCACCAGTCTACTGTCTACTGCGGCAAGAGGAAGAGGCGTAATGAGTAAGTGAATTTTCTGATTACTACAATGAATAATAGATATAGGTTGGGTTTTTAATGTTGTGTGACCGGACATCCACTTTTAGCAACAGAGACCAAACTATAAGCGATAAAATTGATATTTTTGTAAAAAGGACAGGTTCAAGTGCTTGGAAAAAGATAGCCAAATGCTTTAACTTTATAGCAGATCAAAAAGACGATAATCCATTCATTATTCATATACAAATAATTTTAATTTTTCTTTGAATCAATATGATCAATTCTTTGGTATTGTTACGACGCTTCTCAGCCGTCGATGTTTGCGTTCAAGGTTCTAAGAGAACAATGTGGATTCTTTAGGATACAGCTTAGTGCGGTATATTTATTGTAAGAGATTTAAAGAGTAGATAAGTAACTATACAGTAGAAGATTGACTTGCCTTCAATGCCCGCCACTAGAGGGATCCTTCTCCGCTACCGTCTTCCCGGTCAGTCCATACGGCCACACGTTCGGAGCCCACCTGCTGCGTCTGTTGTCCCGCCGTTCTCCCTGCTGCAGGTCCCGTTGTCACCAGACAAACTTCTTCCCTCAGACTGCCATGTTTTCTCGGCACACACCAATCCCCGGCAGGCCGGCTTCCTTCACGGCGACACCAGCTGGACTCGGCTGATCCCTTCCCCACCGCGGCGCCAGCTGGACTGCCCGACTGTCTGCCACCCCCTCCCCTGGAATTTGTCAATCCACACTTCCCTGAGGGAGCCCCGGCATACCTTCTCTCTTGGCTTCCCCACGTCTTCTCTTCTATTTCTCTGCTGCATCGCTTCAGTATCTTTATAAGTAATCATTTTAAAATTAAAGCGTTATTATTTAAATTAAAGCGTGTCCAATGCTTTTTGACTAGCATTGATTTAGTAAAAATTACTGTTCGTGTAATTTTCTATTTAGCATCAGTAAATATTAGTTTAAAACCTGGATTAGAAAAACCTAAGATTATGTACTTTTGTTTTAGGTTACCTAAAAATATTTTACATGCTAGAACAATAGCCTGTTTAATAAACAAATTTATAACGATAGCCAGTGTTAGACCGTATTAAGGTTTCATCTTAATAAATATATAATATAAAGCAATATATAACGCGCCTCCTATATACAGCAAATGAAAACATAAGACACGAATGTTTATTTGACACATAAAAGATACATTATGGGTTTCAAAATGACCTTTAAATCTGCAATAATATTCGCCTTAATGTTAATATAGTCCAGGTGAAGTGACACATTCCAAGAATATCTAAAAAATATATTGATGACGAATATTTCAACCATTTTTACTCTTCAAATATTTTCCATATGGGAATAAGCAGATAACACATCATATGATCTTTTTTTTTTTTTATATGGAAAATCATTAATAATCTTAATAACAAAATAATATATAAATACTCTACTTCAAAATAAACTTGATTTTAAAAGTACATATTGAATTACAAATATATTATAAGAAAAAGACAAAAGCTTGCACCAAGCTGACGAGGGCCAACGCGTATGTGGTTAGCTTTTCTTGTTTAATCAAGAATAAGTATTTGGCCAATTCTTGAATAATTGAAAATCAATAAATAGTTTATATATATCCCGATAAATGGCGCAAGTAACTTTCAGTTGCACCATAAGGAGATGCCTTTTTTCCCCTTAATCTATGCACCTTATTCCAGTACAATATCAAATTTGTACTATGTTTTCACAAAAATATATATATTCAAAATATAACCAAATATATATATTTGAATTCCTAGATTCGAACTAGCGATCTTATATATACTACAGAGAATTTCGATTGTTAATACCTCTTAGCTGAAAACTGCACATTGATTGGCTGATTAAGATCACGAGACAGTAGGGAACCAATCAGACTGAGAAGACACTTCAGATAGACAAACGGGACAGGGCGTTTAACAATATGTAGATTTTGTTGAGGCAAATTCCTGGGGGGGGGGGGGTATCTATCATATTATTTTGAATTTGGTTAACCCGGGTTCTATTGTATTACACCATTATTTATTTTGTCAACCCAGGTGGCTAGTATATTGCCTTTTTACTTTTTGATCAATTCAGATGACTAGAGTATTACACTTTTCATTTGGGCAACCCAAGTGGCTGGAGTATTACATTTTATTTTTGGTAAATCATGATGCCTGGATTATTGCCCTTTATTTTATGGTCAACCCAAACACAAGTGGCTGTAGTATTAACTTTTATTTTTTGCCAACTCAGATAGCTGTAGTATTACCTTATTATTAATTTGGTCAACCCATATGGCTAGAGAATTACCTTTAATTTTCTGGTAAACCCAGATGGCTGAAATACAAAATTGTTCCAAAAGTTCGTAAAAACTTGCAAAAGATTTATATATCATTTTTATCTGCCATAATATTATTCGCCGTTTTATATAATGTCTTTGTATTTTTATAAAGTAATTATATTATGTATTATATATATTAAATTTTCTACGCGTAATAATATTATTCGCCAAGTAATAAAAAAACAATGTTTCAAGAAAAACACGAACCTTTGGGACAACTTTATATCATTTTATTCTTCATTTAATTAACTCAGGTGGCCGGAGTATTACTTAATTACTGATTTTGCAAGCATAGGTGGCTGGAGTATTCCCTTTTGTTTTTGCCAACTCGGAGTAAATGGCTAGCGTAATAATTTATTAATTTATTAAACCCAGGTGTGGCTAGAGAATTATTTTAAAGAAAAAATGAAATATCTCTATCACAGCTCTCTTAACAACCTTTGAGCTTAACAGACTTTGGAAGAGGTATTGAAACTGTGTTGTCAGTCAGGACACAATACCAGATTAGCTAAACAAATTATTTTAATAATTATGTCTATATATATATTTGCATCTCTACAAGTCAAAAGATATATATCAGCAGAGTATCATTCCTTTTCTTATCAGAGCTCGACAATCTCTTAGCCTAATACTCTGCACAGAAAAAATGAACTTTACTCATCTATTAATAGAGCAGATTTATAGTTTGACGTAGGTTCTTTAAGATGGCCGCTGAGTTCTAAAGCATGTTTTGTTGGATATTAGATGGTAGATATGGTTCTTCAATCCGTTTTCTGAATTTTCTCACTTTCGAGGAAATCGTTGACTAGCACTGTGGACGAGTTTTTCATCCAGAAAAATGAACTGGAGGACAATTGTAATTGGGAAGATTTCACCTGGAGTTCAAGAATATCGTTCCTTGTCTTTGAGATGAAGTCAGTCCATACCATCTGATCCTCTTCTCCGAAACAGTCTCTTTATCTGATCTAAATGGGATTAAAGCGGGTCTAGGTTATCTCCAGATACACACACAGCTTTATTGAGACCACCGGTCTTATACAGATTCACCACAGGAAGGAAGCATAGATGGAACGCCTATACTCGAGGCAGCGCAGAACTCAACAGCTTCCCGGTCCGACGCATGTACATAGGCCACAGAATCCACCGTGCATAGGTTAGCGTATCTACAGAGATACAAATAGATAATATATTATCTTGGATTAAGTCTTCACGTGTCAATGAAGATGGTGGCCCATTAATCCGAGTTCCAAGACTGATTGTTCTAAAATGTAAATTTAAATAATTTTCACTCTCTCTCTCTCTCTTAAAATAGAAATAAATTGTATATATATTTTGAAAAATAGTATAAACATTTACATATAGCATGTGTTTTGTACAAAATAAAGTAAAATGTGAAAGAACCAATGAAATTTGAAAACTATGGTGGTAACCAAATTTTAAGACAGATTCTCTTAAAAATAAAAAAACGGAAAGCATACAATATATATATACATAAGCACTTATTTTTGAAAATACACCTTTGGTTGTATAAACAATTATTTTAGTCTCGATTTTCCACACTACATGTTCTACTGTACGGCAATGGAAGAAGAAAGAGAAATTCTTCGTCAAGAGACCGGCTATAATAGCAATTCGCCTTATATTTTAGTGGCAAAAATCGTAAAATCCAGTCCCTTTGCATTCGTTTTTTATAAATACTGGAAATCAGCTCGATCAAAATATTTAGCTCAGACACCGGATCCAACTCGATAATTGGTCGAGGTCAATACCCAATATTTGTATATAACTACGATGCTAATTTGTTATTTATTTATTTTGTTCTACAGGGAGAATCCTGTATGGCACGTGTGCCCAATAAAGGCTATTGTTGTTGTTGTTGTTGTATTAACAGTTATTCAAGAACATTATTGAAAAGGGGTAGTAAGCCGTTGGAGAATATTCCCAAATAATATCTAATCACTATATTTAGTATTTTAACGTGTATACACTAGAGCTATTATATATTTAGCATCTTCTCGTATTGGAATTCTTCTGAGTTAAATATTAAAAGAGAGTGGCTATTGAAAATATATATATGTCATAATTTGTATATAATTGTATGCACCCCCGACCCACTATGCATGTACAATGTATGATTTTCAAAGATTTAATAAAGAATAAGGTAACTGGAGGACAGAAAGTAGCAACAAGACATAGGAAGTAGGCTTAAAGCGGGCACAATTATTAATAACTTGTACAGTCAATACTTCCTGACAGGGCCGGACGTATCTGGTGACCGCAGAAGTTATAAAAGTTGAGAGACGCCCAATATTTCCGGAGCAGGACCGGGCGTATCTGATAACCGCGGAAGTTATAAGAGTCGAACTAACACCCAATACTTCCTGACAAGATCGGTCGTATCTTCCACCTAAGAAAGCCGCAGGGCCAATTAGAAGACAATACCTAAATAGGTCAACCAATATAAAAAGGTCATGTGACATCTTTCGACCAATGGGAAAGAAGATAAGTCTTGGTGTTAAATCGAGAAGCAAGAATGGTCAGTAATGCTTTCGCTCCCATAGGAACAACACCTATAGTGGTGATTTCGCTCCCAACAAGGTAACATCTGCTCTCGAGACCTCCCCGCTCATCCCATAGCTAAGTCAATCACCGCCATGTGATCAGATAATTAATAAGTCAAAATCGCTCCGCTCTTCTCAAGCTTTCTTTCCTCCAAGCCAGTTGCCTTTTATTTTCAAACCCCATCACGTGTCCTGATTATTCCTAACTGTATGCTTCAACTTCCACTCAAACGACTGCGTTTCAATCAAACCTCACCATTCTCATCGAACAACAAGAAATTCCGCAACGATATTGTCACAGAACGGTTAAGTCGACAGGATAAAGAGATGGAGATTAATCAGGATTTAATAAGCGTAAAAACGGACAACCCTACGAAAGAAAGAGGAGAAGACGGCAACCAATCGAGAGAGAACGAACAGGCAGGAGAAAGGCAGGAAGTGACCGGCCGAGAGACAACTGCGCCCCTAGCGGACGCCGTCACCCAGCTGTCGGCGCTCTTGAACCGAGCAAAGATTTCTGATGGAGCTGAGGCGACAATCCCGCCTTTCGAGGGCACATACAGCGCGATCCAGTTTTTCCAGACGTTCGATCGAAAAATGGAAGGCGCTTCCATGGGAGAACAAGAAAAATTACTCCGCCTGCCAAACTATCTGGTGCGACAACCCCTGGAGCTCTTCAGGAAACTTCGGATGGCCGACCGGAGCTATTTCCAGGTGAGGCAAACCCTCCTAGATCTCTATCCTGAATCAAGCGAAGCGTCCTTTGCGAAATATTTCGCCATGAAGCTCACTGGGCAAACCAACTTAGAGACCTACTACCGGGAGAAAACCGCCATGGGATTGCAACTAGGACTTCCGCAGGAGGTGATCCTCGAGACGCTGACAGAAGGGCTGCCATTCAACGACCAGCGCCTAGTCCGCGTAGTGCCTCCCGAAAACCTAGGAGAGTGGTTCCGACTGGTACAGCGGATCCACGGGCCCAGTGTACCGACAACGCGACCCAGAGAAGATCAACCACCCACAATGTCGGGTCCGTATCACAGCACACCCCGACGCCCAGGTGCATGGAATGCACCTCTTCCGCCGTCCAACTGCAAGTTCTGCGGCGCGAGGCACTGGCACATCGAATGCCGACATCGACCAGTCCCGGCGACCCACGAAAAAGTGCGGACGGTGCAAACAGTCCCAAAATCACCAGTCCCGATTCCACAACAACCAAGTCAAGCCAGAGACACTCCAGCCGAGCAGACTTTTCGAGACTGAGGTAGGATCCCTAAACCAACTGACTGTCAAACTTTTTCTAGCCCCTAATATACCATGCCCCTTTTTAATTGATACAGGCGCCAGCCTGAATATAGTGCCATATAATCTTTATCATATGTTAAAAACCCATCTGCCTAATTTAACCCTTGAGGGACATTCACTGAATCTCCAAACCCTAAACGGTTATGCAAAAACCATGGGTAAACTGTCTATCCCACTGACAATAGGACAAATATCCCGAAGAGAGAATTTCCATGTAGTGAATGCACCGTTACCATTTGGAATTCTTAGTATCAATAGCCTCCATAAATTCAGACTAACCATAGATTTTAATAAATGCACTATATTCCAGCTGGGCGCCCCATTGTCTACCCCATCCTACCATTTTAACAATGTACCAAATGTATGCACGTACTGGCAGTGTCAGGCGATGTCACAAAGATCTCACCATACAACCAAATCTTCCGCCTATGACAACCATTGCGTGCATTCATTGAAAAACACCCCCTTACCTACATGCCCTTTTTTCACTAAGGCCAATTGCCTTTTTTACATGCCCTCAAATAACCAAGTCACAACGACTTCAACTTGTAAACATGCCCAAAACGTACCCACCCAGCGGGACAACTCGCATACCAAGCACATAGGTGATCACACACCGTCACACAACTACCACATGACAAAACCACACAACGAACTCGACACTCCCATTGATACACAACAAAATCCTTTGCCACATGCAAACTACAACACAACATCTAACACTCACTATACACCGCAATTCACAACACTTCTACAAAGATACACTCACATTTTCACACAGAACAAATTCAACGTACCATGCTTACGGATTCCACCAGTAAAAATACCCACGAATTCCGATAAAATAATTATCATACGTCCATATCGTGTTCCGATATGTGACCAACAAGAAATCCGTAATCAAGTCCAACAAATGCTGGAGAACGGCATCATAGAGCAATCTTTTTCACCTTTCTCGAGCCCTGTCACCCTCGTCACTAAGCGCGACAAGACCAAACGGTTTTGTATCGATTACAGAAAGGTGAACGAGCTAATCAGCTCTGATGTCCATCCCCTCCCGAGAATCGAGGATATCCTAGACCGCCTCGCACAGGCCAAATATTTCTCCACGGCAGACATATCCTCTGCGTATTGGCAAGTCCCAATACACCCCGATTCTCGACCACTGTTAGCATTTGCCACCCTCGAAGGGTTATACCAACCCACTCGATTACCTTTCGGATTAAAAACCAGCCCTCAGATTTACGAACGAGCCATAAGTCAGGTCCTACAGAGACACGGACTTGACTGTGTGGCACATTACTTTGATGATTTCATCATTTACTCCAACACATTGGAGGAGCATCAAAACCACCTGCGACAATTTTTCGCCTTTTGCGAAGCAGAGAAGCTACAACTTAACTTCGTAAAATGCGAATTTTTTCAAGCAGTCCATAGATTTCCTAGGTTACACCATTACAGCTGGTACAATTACACCGCTCACACGCAACACCGACATTATCCACGCCATCAAACAGCCACACAACCGAAAAACGCTACAATCCTTTTTAGGCGCTGTGAACGTCTATAACAAATTCATACCGGAATACGCTCGCTTGCGAACACCACTCAATAACCTCCTCAAAAAGGATGTCGTGTGGAACTGGAATGAAGTTTGTCAAGAGGCGTTCATTGACCTGAAAGGAAACCTCACACAACACCCCATTTTACACCTTTACAAAGAAGGTCTGCCATGCCAAGTGTATTGCGATGCATCCACCCTCGGTATAGCAGGCATTCTCAAACAAGTTCACCCTGACGGGAACGTATATCCAGTTCAATATTTCAGCCGAACATTGCGCCCACACGAGAAAAACTACTCCATCTCTGAACTTGAGTGCTTAGCAATCGTTGAGAGTGTGGAGAAGTTTCGCATCTATCTTATGGGCAGAAAATTCACTATATTTTCTGACCATCACGCATTATAGTGGTTGAAAACCATCAAAAAACCGTCCGGCAGACTGTTTCGATGGAGTTTACGACTATCGAGTTACGAATATGAGGTCCGCTACATAAAAGGAAAACTACAATATGAAGCAGATCTCTTGTCCCGTAACCCGTTTTGTGGATTCTTGGACGCCACCCTTATCAAGACACACCAACCTCCTCCATCGAAAGAGTCTAGTTTGACCATTGATCATAATGGATTACATACAGTTTCCCGAAAAGGTGTAACCAAGATTATAATTCCAAACCCACTCATACAACAACTCTTACAAACAGTACACACACAATACAATCACCCCGGTATTTCACAAATGTCACGACTCATCTCCACGCAATATTACTGGCAAGGTATGTCCAAAGATATTAAACAAAAGGTTAAGACCTGCCCCACCTGCCAGTTAACAAAACGGCCATTGGGACCCACTTAAGGGGAATTAAGTCAGCCTCCGGAAGCCAAAGAACCCTTTGACCTATTATCCCTTGACACCATAGCAGGATTTGCCAAATATGGCAACACCAAAATATACCTCCATGTGGTAGTCGATCATTTTTCGCGCTACGCGTGGACCTTTCCATCTAAATCCACCAGCATCATCACCTACCAACAGGTACTTAAGCGAGTATTACAGGATGGCTCTCCAAAACGCCTTCTTACGGATAGAGCCCCTGCTTTCACTTCGCCAAAATTTCGTAGTTTCCTACTTAATAGAAATATTCACCCATTACTCACAACCAGCAACAATCCACAGGCCAACGGTCTATGTGAACGCCTGAACGCCACCCTCACGGGAAAACTTAGGCTTTTACATCTAGAAAATCCTAAGATCGCATGGACCAAGTTGGTCAAAAGAGTTACAATTATATATAACAAAACCCCACACTCTACCACAGGTTTTCCACCCATCTACTTAATGTTTGGTATACTACCCCCCGAAATCTCTAACCACAGCACACCTTACCCAGATATCGACAAAGCTAGAAAAATTGCACACACACGCACACAAAACAAGCATTTACAAGACAAAAACATTTATGATCAACGACACAAACAACCACATTTTGAAGTAGGTGATCTAGTGTTAGTAAAATTATATCACCACCCAAATACAGGGAAACTTGCGCCATATTTCACAGGACCTCACACAATATTAGAAATTATTTCACCAAATGTGGTCCGTATAGATCGACCAAATCAACCACTTCAAAGAGACGCTGACACGATTCACGTCAACAAGCTTAAACTGTATACAGAAACAGTCCGTTACATATCACCGCCCACCATTAGAATATGTCATATAAAGCACAACCCCAATTACACGTTCCCTTTCAAACATTTAACACCCGAATTATTCCCGGCAGATCCATTAAGGTTCAAATCCACCAACAGCGAGCCTTTCAGGCATTTAGACCCTGCCATTTTTGCAACAAGGCGATTTGCAGCACTCTTCCCCGATGTTAAAAACTGCAAACCTGACAACCATTTCAATCATATCACACCACTCCCCAAAGATATCAAACAGTGCGAAATTAAACGACCAACAATGAATAAGGTTCGAACAAATATTTCAGAGTCCCCATTTACAATAATATGGAAGAACATGGGGCAATACCCTATCTTTCATCTGATTTTTATCCTTTGTTTGTTAGTTCTACCATACAAATATATCCCAGTTTTATTTCTTAGTTATTTGTTTATTTATATCATGCCCTCTCATAAAATTTTCGAACTACAAGAGGCAGTTTTTAATTTTGGACAAACATTTATAAAACTTCTCATAATTTTAGGAGCCATTTTTGCAGAAAATCTAAATAAACTCCGAAGAAATAGAAGTAACTGAAAGTAACAAGATCCGAGTCGCACCCAAAAAACAAATAAGCGGAAGGAAGTGAGAATTTTGAGACGCCGCGACAAGGACGTAACGCCCTTACTTCAATTACATGCAAAAGGGAGCGTACTTCCTCGGCACGCCCCAGTCCGGATCCAATTACCACCCCTCATTTCCGGCCACCACATAAAAATAAGTCACCGCTTTTCCCCAGCCTCAGATTTCTCCATATCATCCCACTTTTTCATGCCACCGATTTTGGATTCCAGTTCAAGCCTGCGCATCGACTTTTACAATGTAATCAAATCGACTGTCATTCGAAAATCAAACAAGGTACACGCACACACATTTAAATGAGTTCATATTCCTATTATAACTAATCATAATTACTTTACAGACTTCTAACATTTTTCACAACACACACAAAGACAAAAAATTATACATAAAGGTTATATAGATTTTCATGTCTCCTGTACACATAGCATAAACGCGCACTTGCGGGCTAGGATCACGTTTTCACCTAAGTGTCGCTACAGATGAGACAAAAAAATGTATAGGGCATAATGGAGCAATCAATACATTTAGATCAGGGCATGTAGATACAAAAGGGTTCAAACCAATACACCTTATTGTTCATATTAATCATTTTCATTATTTTCTCTCAATTACAATTTAAATATTTAATCAATTTAGCAATTTATTCAACTTATTATCACTTTTAATCATTAATTATCATTATATTTACCACTTAGTTTATATTATCATAGTTTCAAATCAACGAAAACTCATTGGTTTTCTCTTAAAATTGGATATTATATTTTATTTTGATTTACAAAAACATTCTTTTTTTTTCTATATTTTTTTCACCATGCAACCAAGCATTTACTTTGATTTCTTCCAACTTTTTATTTTATTTTTTGATTTCTCAAAAGCCCTAATAAAATTCCCTCGATTTCCATTTCCAATTTCGAGTAGAATATGGTTAGGCATTTTTTCCTTTTTTTTTCACCATGCATCAAGCATTCACTTTGATTTCTTCCAACTTTTTATTTTTATTTTTATTTTTTGATTTCTCAAAAGACCTAATAAAAATCCCTCGATCTCCATTCCAAATTTCGAGTAGAATATAGTTAGGCATTTTTCCTTTTTTTTTTACCATGCATCAAGCATTCACTTTGATTTCTTCCAACTTTTTATTTTTATTTTTTGATTTCTCAAAAGCCCTAATAAAAATCCCTCGATTTCCATTCCCAATTTCGAGTAGAGTATAGTTAGGCATTTCTTTTTTACCATGCAACAAGCACTTTTCTTTTTTTCTCACCATGCAACAAAGCATTTTTTTCCCACCATGCAACCAAGCATTTACTTTGATTTCTTCCAACTTTTTATTTTTATTTTTTGATTTCTCAAAAGCCCTAATAGAACTCCCTCGATTTTATTTCCAATTTCGAATAGAAATTAGTTAGGCGCATCTTCTTTTCTTTTTAATCCACTATGTACCATAGCATTCATTTTGATTTCTTACAATTAAAAAATTTTTTGATTTCTATTAATTATACTCAACCTATACCATCAACACCATTCTATTTTACTTCTTATATCACCACCAATGCTTGTATATAACCTCTCAATACCCACAACTAATTTTCCCATAAAATTATTTTTTACTTTGCAGAATTCTCTCAGGCTAACCCTTCTTGAATTCTTCACATGTAGGGGGCGCATCTGTCATAATTTGTATATAATTGTATGCACCCCCGACCCACTATGCATGTACAATGTATGATTTTCAAAGATTTAATAAAGAATAAGGTAACTGGAGGACAGAAAGTAGCAACAAGACATAGGAAGTAGGCTTAAAGCGGGCACAATTATTAATAACTTGTACAGTCAATACTTCCTGACAGGGCCGGACGTATCTGGTGACCGCAGAAGTTATAAAAGTTGAGAGACGCCCAATATTTCCGGAGCAGGACCGGGCGTATCTGATAACCGCGGAAGTTATGAGTCGAACTAACACCCAATACTTCCTGACAAGATCGGTCGTATCTTCCACCTAAGAAAGCCGCAGGGCCAATTAGAAGACAATACCTAAATAGGTCAACCAATAGAAAAAGGCCATGTGACATCTTTCGACCAATGGGAAAGAAGATAAGTCTTGGTGTTAAATCGAGAAGCAAGAATGGTCAGTAATGCTTTCGCTCCCATAGGAACAACACCTATAGTGGTGATTTCGCTCCCAACAAGGTAACATCTGCTCTCGAGACCTCCCCGCTCATCCCATAGCTAAGTCAATCACCGCCATGTGATCAGATAATTAATAAGTCAAAATCGCTCCGCTCTTCTCAAGCTTTCTTTCCTCCAAACCAGTTGCCTTTTATTTTCAAACCCCATCACGTGTCCTGATTATTCCTAACTGTATGCTTCAACTTCCACTCAAACGACTGCGTTTCAATCAAACCTCACCATTCTCATCGAACAACAAGAAATTCCGCAACGATATTGTCACATATATATAGCTTTAAATTTTCAAAACATGAGCAGCATTCACTTCCTTAAAATTTCAAATATAAATTTTTACATTTATGAAAAATAAATGAGTGAATTTTCCATGAGTGTAGTAAGAGAAAGTTGAAGTTTTTTAGTGCTGCGACTTTAGAGAGAGATTCTATCAATTGAGATTATTGACTCTCCATTTGGAATTCTTAGTTCTACAGATATATGTTAATAATTTGATTAAATGTTCAGAAGGCTTTATATATACTCGTAAAAACTTATTGAAAGGCTTAGATTGTTAAAGCGAACCTAGCAACAATCAAGCTGAATATATTTTAGATGGTGCTTGAAAATATTTTATTTGCTTTTTTTTTTCAATATAAAACGTATTTAAAAATTTCCGGGACAATTCATCAATAACTTCAATTTTTCCAAGCTTTTTGAAGCTACGAACGATAGAAAAATGGTCACATTGAAGTATTCGGTCAAACTTTTGTCGTCAAGTTCTTTTCCTTCTCAACGGTCGTTAAAAGTGTCTGGTCGTCAAATTTGGATGGGGAACGTTTTGCAAGCTTTATATCGCTCTATTTTAACTTCTTGAACCAACATTTTTATTCAAACAAAGATTTTTCTGAGATCGCGAAGGACTCTACTGCATTCCAACTTTTGTCGAAGAAATTAAGCAAAAGGCAAATATGGATATGATTTTTGACACACATATTCATTATCTAAAAATATTAAGCCATACAAATTGCCAATTTTATAAAATATAATCCGTAAATAACAGAAATAATATTGGAAAGACTGAATCTTTAATGAAAATAAAAATTATATCAGATATTTGAGTATTTTTTAAATGAGCTACTTCAATCTTTTTCAAATGATTTATTTAACAATTGCACTTTATAGCAGCGTTTCAAAATCAATTATAAATGCAACCTACATAATATTTTTCATTATCAGCTAGTTTCTGTACAGTAAATAGGCTTGAAATACCAATTTTAGGGTGCATAGAAAAACTGATGAAGCAAAGTGAATAGAAATTAGGTTCAATATAAAATTAACACTTAACACGCTTTAGATTTAATAAGACCCAATGAAGTCATTGAAGCAACACCGAATATGTTTTTTTTTTTGCTGCAAGATTCAGAATCGCAGGTTGCGAAGGCTCAAGAAATTGATCAGTGCAGCAACACGGCTGCAATATTTGTCCAGTGGTATCAGAGGCCGCACGTTCTGAAGGATCGAGGAAATAATCAAGACGACCCCATGAGACTGCAAGATCTGGCTGGTGGTGTCAAAGGCCGCACGTTCTGAAGGATCGAGGAAATAATCAAGACGACCCCATGGGCTGCCAGATCTAGCCGGTGCTATCAGAGGCCGCACGTTCTGAAGGATTGAAGAAATAATCAAGACGACCCCATGGGGCTGCCAGATCTGGCCGGTGGTAGCAGAGGCCGCACGTTCTGAAGGATCGAGGAAATAATCAAGACGACCCATGGGACTGCAAGATCTGGCTGGTGGTGTCAAAGGCCGCACGTTCTGAAGGATCGAGGAAATAATCAAGACGACCCCATGGGACTGCAAGATCTGGCTGGTGATGTCAGAGGCCGCACGTTCTGAAGGATTGAGGAAATAATCAAGACGACCCCATGGGGCTGCCAGATCTGGCCGGTGGTATCAGAGGCCGCACGTTCTGAAGGATCGAGGAAATAATCAAGACGACCCCATGGGACTGCAAGATCTGGCTGGTGGTGTCAAAGGCCGCAAGTTCTGAAGGATCGAGGAAATAATCAAGACGACCCCATGAGACTGCAAGATCTGGCTGGTGATGTCAGAGGCCGCACGTTCTGAAGGATTGAGGAAATAATCAAGACGACCCCATGGGGCTGCCAGATCTGGCCGGTGGTATCAGAGGCCGCACGTTCTGAAGGATCGAGGAAATAATCAAGACGACCCCATGGGATGCCAGATCTGGCCGGTGGTATCAGAGGCCGCACGTTCTGAAGGATCGAGGAAATAATCAAGACGACCCCATGGGGCTGCAAGATCTGGCCTGTGGTGTCAGAGGCCGCAAGTTCTGAAGGATCGAGGAAATAATCAAGACGACCCCATGGGACTGCAAGATCTGGCTGGTGATGTCAGAGGCCGCACGTTCTGAAGGATTGAGGAAATAATCAAGACGACCCCATGAGGCTGCAAGATCTGGCCCGTGGTGTCAGAGGTCGCACGTTCTGAAGGATCTAGGAAATAATCAAGACGACCCCATGGGACTTCAAGATCTTGCTGGTGGTGTCAGAGGCCGCACGTTCTGAAGGATTGAGGAAATAATCAAGACGACCCCATGAGGCTGCAAGATCTGGCCCGTGGTGTCAGAGGCCGCACGTTCTGAAGGATCTAGGAAATAATCAAGACGACCCCATGGGACTGCAAGATCTGGCTGTTGGTGTCAGAGGTCGCACGTTCTGAAGGATCTAGGAAATAATCAAGACGACCCCATGGGACTGCAAGATCTGGCCGGTGGTGTCAGAGGCCGAAAGTTCTGAAGAATCGAGGAAATAATCAAGACGACCCCTTGGAGCTGCAAGATCTGGCTGGTAATGTCAGAGGTCCCATGTTCTGAAGGATCGAGTAAATAATCAAGACGACCTCATGGCGCTGCAAGAAATGGTTGACTCTCATTCTTCTATTTGAGGGAGCTTGTTGTTGTTCGATGGTTGACTATCACCACCATGTTTATTTTACCTCTATCTTAGAGTATAGATTAATATATATATATACCGGATGATATTATGTGACCACATTTTCTATTCACCTTTCTAATACGGTGAATTACTAAGTAAAAAATCCCTAATTTATATATAAATTAATAAATGAATGAGAATGAATACATAATTTTCAACCAAAATTGAGAGTACATGCGCAGGATCACCATACGTGTGTCATTGAAAAGACCCTGCTTCGGATTCAAATTTCTCAGAATCAAAACAATAGCACCAACCTTAAAGTTTAACAGGTGTGGAAGCATTCCTGTGAGTGAATATCTATTGAGAAATGCAGTATGGTAGCTATTTTGCTTCTCCAAATTCTCACACTCCACATTGTTAACACTGAGAAAACACTGTCTCATGTTTGGTAAGCAATTTCAGGGAAGAAATTATAGGGAAAAAAAAAAAGAAGAAAAATTTAACAAATCAGAAAAAAAATGCAAACAACACAACTATATTGGAGATATGAAGACATAAAAAAGGACACATGGTTAAAAAAATCAAATAAATAGTGTATGACGTTTCGGAAACAGCGTTGTTACCATCTTCAGACAAAAGTGCTGAATGAGAAATTTATTTATTCGGTTTCAGTTCACAGGTGTTACATTCGAGTCACCTTGTCCTTGCTATTTACATTTGGCGAGTTGGTGGAGTAGAGATGGCCCCCAGACCTTGCAGCTGATGGGTGATAAGCTCCTAGCTAAGCGTCAGGTCGTCGGAATCGGGGATTGATATCTCCTTTATTTTGAATGTTGTATATTAGGATTTGATGAATTTTGTAGTTGGAGGTATAATTTCTCAACGGAAATTTGGTACATATCTTCTAGATCGGGTTGATTTAAGTCATCCTTCAGTATCTTGTTCAATAGGTTGAATGGAACTCCTATACTTGTCCGAAGGCATATTCTCATGAATGCGTTTATCCTATTTTGTCTGTGTTTGTAATATATATACCCCAAAATGGGAGTGCGTATGTTATTACAGGGAGAATACAACTTCTGTATAAAGTAAACTTTTGTTGTGTAGATAATTTGCTTCTATAGTTAAACAGACTTGATAGCGTTATTTTTGGGATTTTTGCTTTCCTTATGGCATTTTTCACCTGCATGTTGGGTTTCAACTTGGAGTCCAAGGTAACTCCAAGGTATTTAACCTGGTCGGTCCAGTTAATAGGACTTGAATTTACTTTTCGAATGGATTGTGGCTTGAATTTTTTTATTGTCTAGTGCGCGGTAAATTATAGTCTATGTCTTTTTTGGGTTGATATCTAACTTCCAAACATCACACTATTTGGTTATAATGTTTATGTAATTTTGGAGTTGTGAGGTTATTAGTCCTATTGATTTGGAATTTCATAGTATTGCTGCGTCATCTGCGAAAAGCTTTGTTTGGAATTTTGGATGTAGAGGGAAATCATTTATGTAAATGTTGAATAGAGATAGGGTCCTAGGATATACCATTGAGGGACTCCAATCTGGGTTGGCTTTGCCATGGTTATAAAAATCCCCCTGTTTAATGGAAAAAGTCCTGTCCTGTAGGTAGATTTTCAATAATTTGACAAAATCCTTTGGAAATAATTTTTTGTTAATTTTGCTATCAAGTCATTGTGCCATCGTGAATGAGAAAAAATATCACAAAATGTTTTAAATGGTTTCTGTTATCAAGTTTGTAAACAAGATAGCAGATAAGATGAAGATAATTTTCAAAGAAACCTAAAATATTATTTCAAGGAAAAAAAAAAAAAAAAGGTAGAAAACCCCCAATTTTAAATATATATATATAATTCAAATCATATCTGCAAATATCATTGATATTTACTATTGGAAAGTGACTCGCTTAGCAACAACCCAGCTTCCCCCAGACATCACGTGACCTGGCGCCGGCCGATACCTGTATAATATTACAGATTTGCTCCTTGTTGACTCCCACTGGGCTCACCTTCTTTTTAACTCTCTATGTTCCGTTGTCATCTTAATATAATCTATTTGATAATTAAACGATACTTTCTGAGATCCAACCTCTGATTTTCTTACATGGCAGCAGAGCTTGGTTGGTATCAAATATTTTTGTTTATCTAAGCTGAAATTCGTTTGCTTGCTCAAGATGACAACTGAACTTCCACAAATTCAAAAATTCAACGGCGATAATTTTCATCTATGGAAATTTCAAATGAAGATTATTCTAGAAGCAAAAGATCTTCTCAGTATAACTGATGGCTCTGAAGTAAAACCTGAAATAGAGGATATTGCAAAATTCTCTAACTGGAAAAAGAAAGATGCAAAATCCAAAATGCTGATCACTACTGCTCTAGAGTTTAAATATCTTCAACAGATTGTTAATTGCCAGACTTCAGCAGAAATGTGGAAGAAATTATCAACAATATATGAACTGAAATCTGAAACAAATAAATATTTGCTGCAACAAAGATTTTTCGAATATAAAATGAATCCAAATGATAACATTGCTACTCACATTTCCAAAGTTGAAACTCTGGCACAACAAATGAAAGATCTAGGTGAGCCAATCTCTGATGTTGCCCTAATTACAAAGATAATTTGCAGCTTGCCTGATAAATACAAGAATTTCATAACAGCGTGGGATTCAGTTTCATCAGAAGAAAAGACTTTAGAAAACTTGACGGCAAGATTACTGAAAGAAGAAAGCTTACAGGATCATTGGGATTCTTCAGGAAATTTTAAACCAGATAATGCCTTGGTGACTTTTTCAAAGTTCAAAAGAAATTCGACAGCTTCCAACAAACAACAGCAGCATCAACAATCCATTAAAGATAAAAAGAAGAACACACTGTGGTTATTGCAAGAAAAAAGGACATTGGTGGAAAGAATGCTATAAAAGAAAGGAAGAACAAAAAGGACAACAGCCAAGTTCTTCAGCCAGAGATGATAGCTGTGCTTTTTCAGCTGATACAAGTGCCTTCCTCGCTGAAACAAAGGATTCCTGGATTGCAGATTCTGGAGCAACGGATCACATGACTTCCAGAAGAGAATGGTTCTCTACGTTCGAAGAAATACCAGAAGGTGTTCATCCTGTGTACCTTGGAGATGGAAAGAAGATCTATGCAAAAGGTAAGGGAAATATTGATATTCTCTCTTATGTTGATAGTCAGAAAATTAATGCAACTCTTTTGGATGTTCTCTATATACCTGAATTGGAGACCAATCTTTTCTCAATATCTACTGCAACAAAACATGGTTTGACGCTCATTTGTAAAGGAAATCAGATAAAATTGACTAAAATTTCGAAAGTGCTAGTTACTGGAATAAAGGACAATTCAAATCTTTATAGAATTTTTATTAAAGCAAAGCAATCTTCACAAACTCATGTTGCTCAGTTAAGTCTAGATATATGGCATCAAAGAATGGGTCATGTAAATCCTATAAAATTAACCCAAATGTTTGAAAATAATGTTTTTGAAGAAGACATTAAAATTAGAGAAAAGCCTGATTCTTTACTATGTGAAGCATGCATCTATGGAAAACAAAATATAAAAGTTTTTCACGCGTCAACAAGTCCAAATTCGACCTATCCAGGAGAGCTGATCTATTCAGATGTTTGTGGACCAATGAGTAAAAGATCACCAGGTGGATCATTATATTTTGTATCATTCAAGGATGATTTTTCAAGATTTAGAGTGGCCTACTTCATTAGGCATAAATCAGATGTACCTGAGAAATTTAAAGAATTTGTAAAAAGAGTTAGGACTGAAACTGGAAATAAAATAAAAAGATTCAGAACAGATAATGGCACAGAATTCTTAAATAAGAATTTTTCTGATTATCTAAAATCTCTAGGAATTATTCATGAACTCACTGCTCCATATACCCCAGAACAG
The DNA here is from genome assembly GCA_030710605.1 of Cordylochernes scorpioides. NCBI lineage: Eukaryota > Metazoa > Arthropoda > Arachnida > Pseudoscorpiones > Chernetidae > Cordylochernes > Cordylochernes scorpioides. Next base: position 27,134,919 of record CP092872.1, read on the forward strand.
AATGGAATTGCTGAAAGAGATAACAGAACAATAGTTGAATCAGCTAGATGCTTGTTACATGAAAGAAAAATGCCGCTTGAACTGTGGGCTGAAGCCGTAAACACAGCAGTCTATCTCTTAAATAGATGTACTACTAAAGTATTGGGAAATTCTACACCTTATGAAATATGGTACAAGAGAAAACCCTCCATCTTACATTTGAAAACTTTTGGATGTAACGCTTATGTGCATATACCAAAAGATAACAGAAAGAAATTAGACAAAAAGAGTATTCGTACATTTTTTTGTTGGATATACTGAAACTAACAAAAATTATAGAATGTGGGATCCTATTGCTAGAAAAATTATCATAAGCAGAGATGTAATATTTACTGAAGCTAATACATCAGAAAATATTCAGGATAACCAACAAGAGCAGGTAACTATATACAGTGAAGAAAGTGTTGATAACACAAATACCAGTTCCAAACCAGAAGAATCATGTCGATACCCTCTCAGGAATAGAATCAGAGATAATGAACAAACATCAACCAGCTGTACAAGAGCTATTTCATATGCTTGTTATGTCCATGACCAAGAACCATTGAACTATGAAGATGCAATTGTAGGCCAAAACTCAAAACAGTGGAAACTAGCTATGGACGATGAATTCAATTCCTTGATGAAAAATCAAACATGGACGTATGTGACACTACCATCAGACAGAAAAGCTATTGCATGCAAGTGGGTATACAAAATAAAGCAAAATGCAGATGGATCAAATAAAATGTTTAAGGCTAGACTAGTTGCGAAAGGTTATTCACAAAAACCAGGACTTGATTATGGTGAGACTTTTTCTCCAGTAGTAAAATTCGATTCAATTAGAACAATCTTATCGCTTTGTGCATCACTTGATATGGAAATGATTCAATTAGATGTAAAATCTGCCTTCTTGAATGGTGATTTGGAAGAAGAACTTTACATGGAACAACCCCAAGGTTATGAAAACCCAGATTTTCCAAATCATGTTTGCTCTCTTCAGAAAAGCATCTATGGTCTTAAGCAATCCCCCAGAATGTGGAACAAGAAATTTCATGAGTTTTTAATTAAGTTTGATCTCAAACCTAGCATATCAGATTCATGTGTCTATACAATGAAATGTAAACAGGCTTACATATTACTTGCAATATATGTAGATGATTGCTTAATCTGCAGTGTAAATAAACAACATTTAGATGATATAGTACAGTACTTAAATTCCAATTTTGAAATAAAAACTTTTACTGCCGATTATTTCCTTGGCCTACAAATATATCGAGATAGAACAACTAAAATGTTATTTCTGCATCAAGCCTCATACATTGAAAGAACACTTGAACATTACAACCTTCTTGAAATTAAGTTACAATCTGTACCTTCTGATCCTTACTCAAAACTAACAAAAGAGATGTGCCCAAAGGATGATCAGGAAATTGAAGAAATGAACAAGATTCCATACAGACAGACAATTGGTAGTTTAATGTACCTCATGACTGGAACTACACCTGATATTGCCTACGCAGTCAGCAGGGTTAGCCAATTTATGAACAACCCAGGACCTTCACATTGGACCGCAGTAAAGAAAATATTTGGATACTTAAAAGCTACGAAAAACATCGGTATTTGTTTTGGTGGGAGTTCCTGCACTACATCTCTGATAGGTTTTTCCGATGCTGATTTTGCTGGAGACCTGGACACAAGAAAATCAACCACCGGATATGTGTTCATGTTGAATAATGGACCTATTTCTTGGTGCAGTCAAAAACAGAATTGTGTGTCTCTGTCAACAACAGAATCTGAATATATTGCAGCTTCCAAAGCTACACGAGCTACATCAAGAACAAGTAAAGCCTACAACAATTTTTTGCGACAATCAAAGCTGCATAAGACTTGTTCACAACCCAGAATACCACAAAATAACTAAACATATTGATATTTCGTATCACTTTATCAGAGATCATTTTCAAAAACATGCAATTGACCTTCTTTATGTCTGCTCCAATGATCAAGCTGCAGACATATTTACGAAAGCTTTACCTCCAGAAAAGTATAGAAGACTAAGAAGCCAACTTGGACTGTTTGAAACAACAAAGTGCTCGTCAGGTGGGAGTATTGGAAAGTGACTCGCTTAGCAACAACCCAGCTTCCCCCAGACATCACGTGACCTGGCGCCGGCCGATACCTGTATAATATTACAGATTTGCTTGTTGTTGACTGCCTCTGTGCTTGCCTTTTTAACTCTCTATGTTCCTTGTCATCTTAATATATATATTTGATAATTAAACAATCTTTTCTGAGATCCCAGCCTCTGATTTTCTTACATTTACTCTTTCTTACATTCTGTTAATTGTAGCATATTTCTTTTGACAATCCTAATTAAGTAATCAACAATTGATTGAGAAAAATATTATTCCAAGAAGATACTGCAAAAAAGAAAACCAGACACAAAAATTGAGCCAAAAACATACTGAATATGCTGTAAAAATATTCTTTTCTAAAGGTGAAAAAATCTAAATGAAAAAAAAAGTAACAAATCTATATGCTTACAATTCTAATTAAGTAATCAACAATTTATTGAGAAAAAAAAATTCCAAAGACATTAAAAAAGATACTGCAAAGGTACTGCATAAAAACCCAGACACAAAAATTGGCTAAATTTAAATTTACAATTATCATTATAATAAAGTAATTATAAATAAAATAAAAATAACAATTGAATCAAAAATACGAAATATTTATTAGAAATTTATTTAAAACAATAATACAAAAGAACGTGTTTTAAAATAAACAATTAGATGTTGATAAATAACAAATAAGATTAAAAAACAAATAAGATAAGCAACATTTGAAGGCAAAAAATCTACGATAGTAAAATCGAATAAATTAAAAATAAATAAACCTAAAAATAAAAATAAGACGATACGGCGAAGCAAAAAATAACGAAAATTTTGGTATATAGATGGCTATGTATAGTTAAGTATCTTTGGAGGAGATAGCTTCAAACTTTACAACTGTTAACTCTGTTAGCCTTTTATCTATATAGATTGCGCCCACTAAGGAAGAGATTCCGCCACCGATGGACTGCGAGAGTTCTCTCCCACAGAGGAGAAGGTCGCGGTGATGGCTGGTGTTACCTAAACTTAAGACCAAGATGGTACTTGTAGATGGTAGAAAGAGAGAATTATATTTTTATTATATAAAATAAAAACCTATGTACGTATATAATTAGTTTTCTTATATACAATTAAAGAAAGTCAATTTTTCCTTATATGAATTAACAAATAATTATTATGCATTAGCGCGCCATCTGTTATGAAAATTAGAAACTATTATAGACGCGTAAGATTCTTTTAAAAATTGAAAAATTTCTACTGCCCCTACTGCAATGGAAAATTTCATTATAAAAATGCAGTAAGTGCATTAAAAACTGTTCGATTTTTTAAAGAATCATACGCGTCTATAATAATTTTGAATTTTCATAAATTGTCAATATGATTATATATAGAACATGGTTGCCTGTTGAATGTCGAAATGAAGGCAGCAGATATTAAAAAAACTCCTCTGGATCATTTAGTTTTACACATCTGGGAACAAAGGAATTCTCGGTGGATGAAATTACTTGGTCGTCTGCCTATTTTCTCTCAAATTGGAGACATTTGGTTTAAGCTTCACTTACTTGGAAAATTTCCATGTTTATACTGCTCTCTGGGAGTTTGTGTGGATATATTAATTTAAAACAAAATTTAAATTTGCGTAAATTATATATATATATATATATCAAATTATATTCAATATAATTTAAATTGATTCGGTTAAAAAAACTTGAATTATTGTATTAAAACTTAAATAAATTTCAAGAACCTGTATAAAAAAATCAAATATAATCATTTCACCCAAAGAAAAGTGGATTGACCTCTATGTTGAAGACCTTTCAACCAGAAATGAAGTGATTTGCTGCCACTTCATGATATCAAAGAATGAATCCACCTCAATAATATTTCTGACGGTTCATGATTGCCTCTATGTAGATTACGTATTATATAGTGTGCAATTTGCCTTCATTGCCACTTTGAAGCACAAACCAGGGATCGACTTTATTACAATTTTGCCTAACCCTCCAATACCAAAGGATTAATGTGGTCACATTCTTAGAAGTTGCATGGGTTTTTGAGGCATATAATAGCGTCTCTAACTAACCAGACAGTTCTTAAAACTTAAACCTAATTTATTATATCTAACAGGTTATAGTATTATAATAACAGAAAAATCCCTAAAACAATATCAAAAGGTTGCCCACAAGGTGGACCATTGCTTTGGATGATATTTATAAATAATATGTTAACCAGAATACAACTACACCAAACTCAGAAATAATTTTCTATGCCGATGATGTCGCAATAAGATTGCGACAAGGTCGACCCCCAAATGGAAGAAGAGACTAAAATAAACTGGGTTATTGGAGGGTTAAAGAAAGAATACTCTTTTGCCCTTCACCTAAACCCTCCTAAAAATACCAATGAACTTCTAGAAATTTGTAAAAAGCTGGATTTGTTCGAAAAGAATTACCAAGAACGTGCAGAAAAATCAAGAGCTCTATATATTGGACCACGCTCTCCTCGTCCCCATCATCAAGAGCAATGGAAGAATGCTACTTCGTTCAGAAGACCATATCAGAACACCTCCAAGCCCCAGGCCCCCGCTCCGAGGTACTACCAGAACACCTCCAAGCCCCAGGCCCCCACTCCGAGGTACTACCAGAACAAGCCTCTGCCCCAGGTATCTGCCCCTAGACGATCTTACACTCCCAATCCTGAGCCAAAACCGGTCTACCCAAGTAAAACATACAATAAGAATTCAAATTCAAATAGGAATAGGACAGAAGACGGGAGACCAATATGTTTCAAGTGTAACAAGCCAGGACACGTAGCGCGGTATTGCAGAGTCAAGTTTGTGAGGATCGTAGAAGAGGACCCCTCAGTTTCCCAAGACAAGAGTCAAGAAAATCTTCAAATGGACGAAAGAAAAGATTATACACGGCCTCGCCTCTATGCGGATGTTTGTAATGACACACAAACGAATATTCCTACACGGAATAGATATTCCGTGTTGGAAGATTTAAACTAAGTGTCGCGCCTGATTCCTTCAATCAAAGCAGGTCGACCATAAATGGAATTAGAAAGTTGGACCCTAGGTACAAAATTAATATTAATGTGGACAAGATAGGGTTATGCGAAGCTTTGATTGATACAGGCGCCGATCTTTCAGTGGTCGACCTAAGGACAGCACTTTTTTCTGGCCGTGAAATAAATAGTCTCACTAAAACATGTTCAGGACCCGATGGGAAAAAAATAGATATAATAGGTAGCATTATTTTAGATTTAAAAATTGATGACACTGAATTATCCCACGAATTTGTAGTAATGGACGCGCATCTACGAACTCTTATTCTTGGACGAGATTTCCTTAAAAAAATGAATGCTAAAATTGATTGTAAACGAGAAACGATAAAATATAATTTGATGACTAATCATGACGTAAGCAATTATGATCTAAAAAAAAATAAAGAGCACTACAGATACCGTTATACCTAAACTATCTATTAAATTGATTGTGGCCTCAATAGAAGCAGAGGATGGGGAATATGTCATCGAAGAGAACAACAAAATGACTCAAACAAATGGTCTTCGATTGGCAAGAAGTTTGCTTACTGTCACGGATAAGAAAACTCATATCTGGATAACGAACCCTTATCCTCGACCTTTAAAATTCATGAAAGACCAAACATTGGCTTATGGAAGTCTTCCTGCAGAGGTAAATTTTATAGAGAATTTAGAGAAGCAGAATGAAAATGACGAAATACAATTTCAAATAAACAAAAATTTATCATTTAAAGAACAAGAGAGGTTAAAACAAATCTTGGCCAAGTATACTGATTTGTTCTCATCGAGGTTAGGCAGGACCAATTTGGCAAAACATCAGATTCATACAGAAAACGCAAAACCGATAAAGCACAAGCCTTACAGGGTAAGTGCTAAGGAACGAACCATCATAAAGGATCAAATAGACGAGATGCTTGAAGAAGGAATAATTAGACCATCTTCAAGTCCCTGGTCCTTTCCCGTTATATTGGTGAAAAAACGAGATGGCAAATACAGATTTTGTGTGGATTACAGGAAATTAAATGAAGTAACAGTGAAGGATGTTTATCCAATCCCAAGAATTGATGATGTAATGGATTCTCTCCAAGGATCCAAGTACTTCTCAGCAATAGATCTCAAATCGGGATATTGGCAAGTCGAAATTCAAGAGAGAGACAAAGAGAAGACGGCTTTCACTACGGCACATGGGTTATATGAATTCAACGTGATGCCTTTTGGACTTTGTAACGCGCCTGCTACCTTTGAGAGAAATATGGAGAATATGCTTGGAAATCTGAGATGGCAAATTTGTTTGTGTTATCTGGATGATGTTATCATATATAGCCCGGATTTTCCAACGCACCTCAAAAGACTCGAAGCTGTTTTTAGATGTTTTCGTGAATCTAATTTAAGATTAAACGACAAAAAATGCCGATTTGTTTTTGAAGAATTGGAGATTCTCGGCTATATAACGAGCAAACATGGTATAAAACCCGCGGAACATAACATCAAAGCTATCAGAAATTTTCCTCGGCCCACAAAGGTCAAAGAAGTACAATCATTTTTGGGAATGTGCTCATATTATAGAAAATTTATCAAAGATTTCTCAAAAATTGCTGACCCTTTGACCAACCTTATTAAAAAAACGTGTATCATTTACCTGGACAGAAAGGCAAGAGGAAGCGTTTCAAACCCTAAAAACAGCACTATTAAGTCCACCAATCTTAGGGCACCTACTTATATTCATTACAAATGCGCCTACTTATATTCATACTGATGCGTCCAACATCGGCATAGGAGCAACTCTTGTCCAAGACATCGGTGGTGAAGAGAAGGTGATCTCATATTTGAGTCGTACCCTGAGTAAAGCGGAGCAAAATTATTCAACCACTGAAAAAGAATGTCTGGCCGTTGTCTGGTCAATGTCAAAATTACGACCCTACCTTTATGGAAGACACTTTAAAATAGTAACAGACCATCACGCCTTATGCTGGCTCAAAAACTTGAAGGATCCAACAGGTCGATTGGCAAGATGGGCGTTGAAAATTCAAGAATATGACTTCGATATAATACATAAATCGGGAAAGAAGCATCTGGACGCCGATGGCTTATCTAGGGGACCCTTACCAGAAACTGATTGGGATGAGGATTTTGAAAGGCTATTTTTAAATCAAATAACAGACGAAGAGGATAAATTTATCGAAAGTGTTAAGAAAAACCTTAATGGAAGCAGGCGATCAATTGCGCAAAACTTTAAAGAAGAAGATGGATGCCTCTTTAAGAAAAACCCGAACCCTGAAGGCAGGGCGTGGTTGCTTGTGGTTCCAGAGAAGAAAAAGAGAGAAATTATGAAAGAATATCACAATCATATGTCGAATGGCCATCTGGGTGTCGCCAGAACCATGTACCGAATAAAGAGTAAATACTTTTGGCCATCCATGCTGAAGGATGTCTCAGAATTCGTTAAGACGTGTCACCTTTGCCAAAGTAGGAAAGGCTCAAACCAATTACCTTCTGGACTACTACAGCCCATCCCCCCAGCCTACTTTCCTTTCGAAAGAATTGGAATTGACTTTGTTGGTCCACTGCCATCTACGAAAAACAGGAAAAAATGGATAATCGTGCTGACGGACTACTACACTAGATATGCAGAAACAAGAGCAGTCTCGGAAGCAACAGCGAAAGAAGTTTCTAAATTTCTAGTAGAGGATATTTTTCTCCGGCACGGAGCCCCACAATATCTTATTAGTGACAGAGGCTCTCAATTTACCAGTAATTTAATAAAAGAGGTGATGAAAACGTGCAATATTAAACATTGCTTCACAACGAGCTATCATCCCCAGACTAATGGATTGACAGAGCGGTTAAATAGAACATTGATCAATATGCTCAGTATGTATGTGAACACTGATCAGAAGAATTGGGACGAAATACTCCCATTCATCACTCACGCTTACAATACTACAATTCAGGAAACCACAGGATATTCTCCCTTTTTCCTGATGTTTGGAAGAGAACCCACGTCTCTTTTGGACGACAGGAATATCTCGGTGGACATTGACAAGGATGATTATGATGAATACATAAAACATCACTTAGACAAAATAAACAGAACAAGAAAATTAGTTATTAACAACACAATAAAGACTCAAGAAAGAATGAAAAAGAACTATGACAAGAAACACATGGAAAGAAGCTACGAACCAGGAGAATTAGTAGCAGTTTGGACCCCAATTAGGAAAATAGGAAAGTGTGAGAAACTACTGAGAAAATATTTTGGCCCATATAGAATATTAAAGAAGCTGTCCAACGTAAATTACTTGATTGAACCAAAAGATAATCCTGGCCAAGACCCATTGATTGTCCATGTCTCAAGAATCAAACCCTATTTTGAAAGAATTGATGAGGTCAATCACGAGGACGTGACGACCTCTGGAGAGGGGGAAGTGTTACATCATGATTAATGGCGTATTTATTATATTATTTTTAATATATTTGAAATTTATATTATATATTTATTTATTTTTATATAAAATATTCTATGATATTTATTTGAAACAGATTATTTATAGATTATCATCATTTGTATTTAGGTACACGTGTGACTTCCCTGCTCTCTTTGATGTGAGAAAAATAAATAAATTATTCTGGAGGCTCTCTACTTAAAGTAGACTTATCTCATTATTCCCTTATATAAATTTGTAGGATGGTTGAAACACGCTCTGGTAAGATGCAAGACCCAGCACAGGAGAGAATCAAGGCTGAAGAGTCTGCCAAGCCGCAACCCGGCGCAACAATATTAATTATTGTACATATTCCAAATGTATTTCTTTCTTATCTTTCAAAGTTTTCTTTACCTTTAAAGTGCAAGTCTAATATCTTACTTACTTTTCTTTCAAAATTTTGTTGACCTTTAAAATTCAAGTGTCCCTATGGGGACTTAGCGCTCTAAGTCGAAATAAAATATATTAAAAAAAAGGTAAGTTTATTTCTCAGAAGACTTTCAAGCATTTCCAAGTTTATAATGGCGATTCTAAGGGGATAGTCATATAGGAAGCTTTGATTTAGGGAGGCTGAGTATTTGACCCCATCACATGTGTTGTTGTATTTTGAATTTGTCAATGAGGGCAAATAGGCTTTTTTCTCAATACTTCGGTGTAGTTTGCCTGGATGTAACCATGCACATTCATACATGTTTTTGAAGTGGACACAAGCTCTCTGATTGGTAGATAGAGAACAGTAATCTTGAAGTGGAGCGGCAAATAGTAATAAATATATTTATAGTTGAAAACAGTCTCCAACGTGAAGATCTGCGGCCTACTTTTTCTGTTTTTTTTTTTTTATTTATTTATTAATTTTTTATTTACAGTAGGGTTCGTTTTAACTCGATTCATATATTGTTGAATACAGCAGATATGTTTTATAAAAAAAAATATAAATATCTAAGAAAAAAAGCTTCCGTCAAAATCATATCCGACTCATTTTTGGGATGATACAAAAAAGAGGAATTTATTTCATATGTGAAAATTGTTTCTCAAAAAAATAGGTTTATAGTAATGGTAAATGATTTTGTTTCAGCTGCTTTGATTTCAAATTTTAATCTGTTTATTTCTTATTATTTGGGTAATCCAAGTGTCTGTAACGTTCAGATGTTCTTTTTTTATATAGAATGTAATAAATAATTTGTTGGTTTCTAAGTTGTTTTGGTGATTTTTAAAATGTTTTGTGCGCAAGTTAATTTTTTCATATACGTTGAATGTTGTGTTTTAACTTGAAATACAGGATGTAGCAGATAAATGGGGAAAATATATTGCTATTTTAAAATTATTTAATTGTAATAAAACAATTATTGAAATAGTATTTGGTACAATAATAGAATAGTACAGTAGTGGTATAGTTTTGATTTATTCAATACAGTGTCTCCATTATTGGATACGATAGACTCTTCTTCTAGGCGAGTGCGAAAAGAAGTATTGTCCATTCGGATCATTGCCGTCTGACCCGCATCATTTACAGTCTAGATGAAAACCTGTGGAGAGCTTAATTGACATCAATCTGAGCAAAACCTCTTACATATTGTTTCGCTGGTGACCTGATGTACTTGGAGAAAACATCCGGGAAGACTTTTGACGTTTATTTACAAACTAATGGTTTGAGAAAAAGCACTTTTCAATAATCTCCAAAAACAAAAAGTATGCAAATTAATTATACAAAACAAAATTATGTGAAAATAATTATACATGAAAGTTAATAAAAATAAATAAGTTGTAAAAAGTTACAATTAAACCCATGATAAAAGATGTAGACAAAACAAGTGAGCTAAAATGTGACATGTAAACAAGGAATCCAGCAGCGCACCTCTCTCCCAACAAATTTACTCGAGGGTTTGTAGTCAGGAGATTTAGGGGCTAAATATTAGCTGGGAACGTTGAGTGCCAGCCATGCCTTGGTTTTCATTGATTGTAGGCTGATAATGAGTCCATTTGGAAGCCATAATTCCTTCTTGCGGCCACCATGTCTATCCAAGGATTCACGACAGGCTCCAGGCCATAGATGTAGGTGTCAGCCTTAATTATACCACTCCTCAAAGAAGTAAGGAGTCATGATATCGCCTTCACTGTTGATGACGTCAAGGACATCACGGACCCATTTGTACATCACGACAGGTAACTTTGAGGGTTTTTAGTTCCATCGATGATTCTTGAAATTTAACTTTTGGTTCTGATCAAAGTATCTTTCATCAGAGAATGACCTCAGCGTATACCTTAAGAGTCATGTATCAGGTTGTTAAGGAGGCCAGAAGCCTCTTTTCTAAGATCAATCATATCTTCATATCTATACCATCCTTATATTATCAAAAATACATAGGGCTCCTCTACCGTCCAAAACGTCGAAGGTCAATAGATAGTGTCTAGTTTTGACATTTAATTTGACCGGAGAGGAGCCCTATGAATTTTTAAATCTATTTCCTCCCGGCAAATTTTACATCTATTATATTGTCAAGTAGCTCTGCAACTCCGGTCACAAGAAGCTCAAAGGGACACCTGTCAATCATCCCTGGACTCCAAGGGGGGGGACGACCACAGATGTGAGGGGTTTTCGAAATCTTATCGGGAAATAAGGAAAACGGGACGCCTCGGTGGCTGACCGCTCTTATTATTATCCTTACCTTGGGATAAGTTGTTTTATCATCTGACTCTCTCTTCCTATAAATACCTCTTGTATATAATTTTATTGGAGAACTAAAAGGTAAATACCCACTTTTAAAATAAATTAATTATTCCCAAATTTGCCCTTGCTTTATTTATCTCCGCGACAATATGATCTTACAAGAAAACATCAGACAAAGGGCTAATATCCTCTTGGGCAGTTCTGACAATTATCATAGGGTTAATGCCCATTTTCTTGGCTATATCCTTAATGCTCCCCTTCCAGGGACTTCATCCATCTTCTCCATAACGTTAGACAATATCTTCGTTTCTTACTCTATTCGATATATGTCATGTTTTTATAAGGAATGACGATAACTATCAAGTTTTATTGTAGCGGTGAAAACATAACTCTTACTAACTTCTTTGTTTTACAGGCGACGCTGCTAACAAAAATGATTCCCTATTTTTTATGCTTCCCATATATTAATATATTTTTTATAGAATATACAGTTTTGAAAATAGAGCAATCCATAGATAAATCTTTAATAAAAAGGCATATATTGTGTGCTGAGAAGATGTAAGAAAACCTCTACCTATGTTTTCCCACGTGACGCAGCGGAGCGTGACCTTGGCTGCACGGGTGAGTGAGTTGTTGTTTTGCTCTCGATAGATGGACATTAAAACATGGTGGCAGCGATAACTGGATAAAATACGAACCCGTATATTGCAAAATATCGATTTTTGCGTACCTTGGAAGATAATTCAACATGGCTCAGATTCAACCTCCAGAAACTTTCGACTTCTCGACTCCCAACGAATGGCCCAAATGGAGGAAGAGATTCGAACGATACCTCGTGGTCAGTGGAATGAAGAAGAAAGAGGAGGCGGACAAGATCGATTTGTTCATGTACTTGATGGGTGACCGCGCGGATGATATATTCAGGACCTTCAAGTTCGAAAAGGAGGAAGAGGCAACGAAAATTGATTCCGTCCTCAAGGCGTTCGACAGCCACTTCTGTGTCAGAAAGAATATTATCTACGAACGTGCGAAATTTAATTCAAGAATCCAAGAGGATCGGGAGCCAGTGGACGAATTCATCACTTCATTGTACAAATTGGCTGATAGTTGCGAATTTGAGGGTCTTCATGAGCAGTTGATCCGTGACCGAATAGTGGTTGGAGTGAGGGACAAAGCTTTGTCTGAAAGAATGCAGTTGGACAGCGAACTGACTTTGGAAAAGGCGGTGAAAATGGTTCGACAGCAGGAAGCCGTTCGACAGCAGCAAGTCGACCTGCAGCGTCCCTCAACAAGCCAAAAGGTCAATCAGGTGAAGTTCAACTCGAAGAAACAATCACCGAAACAACAACAGCAGCCTTCGAGGAAGAAGGAGAAGTCAGCCAAAACAAGATCACGATGTCCAAAATGCGGAGGTTTCGCCCACAGGGAAGGACAGGCCTGCCGTGCTGAAGGACAAAGATGTAACCTGTGTTCAAAAACTGGCCATTTTGCAAGTTGCTGTCCAGATAAGCAGGCGAAGACTGCGGAATTCAAAGCAGTTTCTGAACTTGATGAAGAAATTGGTTTTCTCCTGGAGGTCTCAGCTGTGGAGGATTCATCTAATCTCGATGATGATGAAGGCGAGTGCAGGAGGCGATGGACAGCAGAAATCCAAGTGAACGGGAAACAGGTGAAGTTCAAGCTCGACTCCCAGGCGGATGTTACATGTGTTCCTCTGTGTCTCTTCAAGAAGATTATGGGACAGCAACGACTAGTGGAAAGTGATATCAACATTAGAGCTGCTGAATTCTCCGAACTTCAGACTGTGGGTATGTTTATATCAACGCTGCGAAATGGCAATTATGAAATCAAGGAGAAGATTTATGTCATTCGTCGTTTGAGTGAACCTCTTCTGAGTCGCCGGGCATGTGAGCTCTTGAACCTGGCGAGGCGGATTGAAGTGGTTGCGACGAGAATTAACCCGATCAAGGAATTCCCCGAAGTATTTGAAGGACTGGGACAGATCGGAAACCCTTACGAAATCAAATTGAAACCTGGAGCAAAACCATATGCTGTGCATACTCCTCGACGGGTACCAATACCTTTGATGGAAAAGCTCAAAACAAGATTGGAAGAGCTCGAGAAGGCGGGAATCATAGCACAAGTTAACGTTGCGACTGAATGGTGTGCACCGACTGTGATTGCTGGTAAACCGAATGGCGACATACGACTCTGTGTGGATCTCTCAAGGCTGAACGAACATGTACAGCGCGAAGTGCATCCCATGCCAGTGGTGGAGCACATGCTGGGGCAACTGGGGGATGCAAGATTCTTTTCGAAACTGGACGCGAATAGTGGCTTTCACCAGATTCCGTTGAGCCCGGACTGCCAGCATTTAACGACCTTCATCACTCCTTTTGGGAGATATAAATACTGCAGAATGCCATTTGGAATCTCACTCGCCCCAGAGTATTTTCAGAAAGTTATGTCAATAATCTTGCAAGGCATGGACGGTGTAATGTGTTACCTGGACGATATCCTGATATTTGCCTCCGACTCCAAGACTCACGATCGAATTCTTCGTTTAGTGCTCCGAAAACTGAAAGAGGCGAAAGTTACACTAAACAAGGCCAAGTGTGTCTTCGGCGTGCCAAGAATTAATTTTCTTGGGCACATACTGGATGAAGACGGTATCCGACCAGATCCAGCGAAAATCGAAGCAGTGGCGGAGATGCCTGCTCCGACCGATGTTCATGGCGTAAGAATATTTCTTGGCATGGTGAACCATCTGGGACGCTTTATGGAAAATTTATCTGAAATTGTGGCACCACTGAACCAGTTGTTGGTGAAAGGTCAAGACTTCGTTTGGGATTGCAGCCAGGAGCGAGCATTCCGAAAGTTGAAAGAATTGCTCACGACTCAACCCATCTTGGCAGCATACAACGTTAGGAAACCAACTATGGTGTCATCCGACGCATCTTCATACGGCTTGGGAGCGGTACTGAAGCAAGAAGGTAAGAATGGAATCTGGCGACCTGTTGCTTATTCTTCTAGAACTATGACACCTACCGAAAAACGATATGCTCAGATCGAGAAAGAGGCTCTCGCAATTACATGGGCCTGCGAACGTTTTCAAGATTTCCTGCTTGGAAAGCGTTTCCGAATAGAGACCGACCATAAGCCTCTCATTCCTCTATTTTCGACGAAAGAATTGAGTTCGCTGACCCCAAGACTGCAACGTTTCCGAATGCGTATGATGAGGTTTGGATTCGAAATAGTGCATATCCCTGGAAAGGAGCTGCTCGACGCCGATGCATTATCCAGACAACCACTTCTTACAACCGAGGGAGGTGAAAACGAACGGCAAACCTCAGCGCATATAAATGCAGTTCTCTCGAGTATAACCGACAAAGACGAGATGTTGACGAAGATTTTTGAAGCTCAACAAGAGGATACGACCCTGAAAGCAGTAGTCAACTACCTTGAGCAAGGCTGGCCAGATAAGAAGAAGATGTCACAGGCTCTGCTCTCTTATTGGCATGTCAAGGATGAACTCGGCGTTCAAAATGGACTACTGATGCGTAGCTGTCGTCTTGTTATTCCAGCAAGTATGAAACTGGAGATCCTAGATAAGTTGCACGCTGGGCACTTCGGGATTACAAAAACAAGACTTCGCGCACGTGAGACGGTATGGTGGCCTGGAATTTCGGAGGAGATCGCGGAAACGGTCAGAAAGTGCAGTGTCTGTATCCAGGAAGCCGTCTCAAAACATGAACCTTTGATACCAACCAACTTTCCTACACGACCGTGGCAGAAGATTGGAATGGATTTGTTCAAGTTCGAGAATAAGTGGTATCTAGTCGTCATTGACTATTATTCTCGCTTTCCTGAAATGATTCAGCTGGATCGGCTCACAGCCAATGTGGTGGTGCGTAGTTGCAAATCCATATTTGCCCGACATGGAGTACCAGAAACTGTTGTAAGCGATAATGGGACGCAATTTGGAGCTGCTCGTGAATTTGCAAATTTCGCAAGGCAGTACGGATTCCAACATGTCACTTCAAGTCCTCGATTCCCGCAGAGCAATGGGATGGCAGAAGCAGGTGTGAAAATTGCTAAGTTGATCCTCAAGAAAAATCAAGACCCATCGCTTGGACTCCTGGAGTATCGATCGACCCCTTTGGAGAACGGTTACAGCCCTGCTGAGCTTCTCATGGGACGTAAACTCCGAACGACCTTGCCAATTGCACCAGAGAATCTTAATCCAAAGTTGGTGGACTCTCAGGCCCTGAAAAGAAAGGAGGGGAGAAGGAGAAAGGATATGAAATCCAGATATGATCGACGCTGCGGAGCTACGGACATGGAGGAGCTATCCGAAGGTGACACTGTTTGGATTACAGATATGCGAACCTGGGGGATTGTAAAGCAGAAGGCATCGACACCAAGGTCATATTTGGTTGATACTCCAGTTGGGACTTTACGTCGAAACAGGTTCCATCTACGAAAAGGAGTTACAGTGCAATATCCAGCCGACCCATCGGCGCCGACCTTTTCGGGGGAGGAACTGGTTGAAAATGAAAAGACCCCAGTTGTGGATTATCCCTCTAACGACTCAGAAGACGGCCAGATAAGAACCCGGAGTGGACGAATTGTTAAACCTGTGGATCGCCTTCATTATTGATTATATTATGCATTTAAAGTTTGTAATGTATATGTATATTTCAAGTCTTAAAAAGGGGGATGTGCTGAGAAGATGTAAGAAAACCTCTACCTATGTTTTCCCACGTGACGCAGCGGAGCGTGACCTTGGCTGCACGTGTGAGTGAGTTGTTGTTTTGCTCTCGATAGATGGACATTAAAACATATTGGATCAAAAAAATAATTTATTTTACCAATATTT
Source organism: Cordylochernes scorpioides (assembly GCA_030710605.1). Classification (NCBI taxonomy): domain Eukaryota; kingdom Metazoa; phylum Arthropoda; class Arachnida; order Pseudoscorpiones; family Chernetidae; genus Cordylochernes; species Cordylochernes scorpioides. The sequence goes on from CP092872.1 coordinate 27,151,125, forward strand.
CAGCTGGCTGAACGCCAACAAAATTGTTGACACACTTTAAAATGTTATAACACCTTGATAAAGGTTGGCGTTCAGCCAGCTGAAATATTGGTAAAATAAATTATTCTTTTGATCCAATATATGCCTTTTTAATTAAAGAATATAGTCTTATAAGCCATTCGACTACTATAGTTAATTATAGCTCTCCAAAACAATATTTAGCGTTAATCTCAAAGCAACTAATAATTTAGTAATCTATACAATTAGTACAAACATGTATAGTCTACACTAGCCCACTTGACTCGATAACCGAAATAACATCTCCACTAGACGTTTTCTAAACCCATCTAACGAAACTCCGAGTAGATGTTAGAATATCTGGGAACTACACCAAGTGGTGTTACATGTCATGGAGAAATATTAAAATGACAGAGTGGACACACGTTGACACATTGACATGCTGAATCCACAAACGCCATATTTACATATATCGACAAGGTGACAAATGCCTTATTTGGACAACTATTGGATTTTGTCAATTTTCGTCTGGCGGTTGCCATTTGTGGCGGGGTTTTCATTTATTCTCGTTTGTCATTGTATATAAAGTGATCTTTTGGTAAATATGAACATTCCACCGAGTAGTGAATTATGTGGCGTTGATTCCTTTTATATCTTTGGATATAAGTTGTAGGTAGGATGTACGAAGTTATCCAAATAGAATGCGTTCTTTTTATTAATCCCAAGTACACGTGGTACAGGCCATGATAATCATGGTGGGTATTTAGCGACTGCTTTTACTTTAAGTGAACCACATGTCTGCACATTTGAAAAGGAGTCCGACTTTTGCACTTCCAAATGTACCAGAACCCTGTTTGGTTACTTGCACTCGCTGGTGGGGTTGGACTTCCGCAAGAATCGGAGGCCATTGGAGCATTTTTTCAATTAGAAAAAAGTGCCCAATGCGGGATTCGATCCCGGTTCGTAGCGGTCGAAAACCAACGGTTTAGACCATCCTTTCACCGAACATATTCTCAGAGAAAATATATAATTATTTCTAATAATTAAAATATAAATAGACCAAATTAATAATTTGTGTGTGTTGTACATTTAGAATTCGGGACTTAAATTTAAGTAAATAATCAATTAATGAAGATATAGTTTTTTTAAATATTTAATTAAAATACACTAAAAGGAAGAAAATATATATGTATTTCAGACTTCGTCATGAAACAAACGGGTCTATATGAATCAAAATAAAAGCGGCGTGGGACGATCATCAAGAATTTCAAATTTAATGTGATTTAATATTTTAGCAAAGTATTTATCATTTTATTAACAGAGTATTAGTTTTGTTTATATTTTGCTCCTCTGTAAACACCTGCCGATTTTTCTTTTTAAATCGAACCAGGCTCGTTGTTATTCTGAACTCTTCATCCAGAAATCTCAGATATACTGTTATAAACTTAGCCTATTTTAGGAAATTAACACTTTATTGATTTTAAAAATATGTAAATCAAGTAAAAAGGAATTTAATAAACGACATCGAAGATATTTACATATTAGAATAACTATACGTATATACATGGGTTAGGGATAAATTATATCGGTATAAATAATAAATAAAACGGCTTATGAGGGTGAATTTCTTGTTTTATTTTATATTCTTCTCAAGTATTCGGGTATCACAAAACCTTCTACAAAACTACATAATACAGGGTGCGGTAGATAAGTAATGAGACTGGCCGCCAGGCGGCGTCCCAGTCGCTCGCAGTGCGTTCTCCACCTGCAGGTCACGTCGTGGGGGATCTGAGCTAACAATAGAACCGGTTCGCAGTCGCGTCGTAGCTCTGGCGCAGTGAGGGTCGAGCTTCGCGTATTACGTTGTGTGTGTGCCCGTGACACTTGCGAGTGCTCACCGCCGAACAAAATCAACGACGAGTGGACGCTTGTCGTGAGATGTTGAATGAATTGGAAAATAATCCAGACTTTTTAGACAACGTAGTAACAGGCGACGAATCTTGGACATTCCAATACGACCCGGAGACGAAAGCCCAGAGCTCGGGGTGGCACACACCGGCATCCCCGCGGCCGAAGAAAGCAAGAATGTCAAAGTCCCGAGTCAAGACAATGCTGATTGTGTTTTTCGACAAGCGACAAGAAATTCACAAAGAGTTTGTCCCTCGGGGGAAAACTGTTAATGCCGAATTCTACAAAGAAATCCTTCGGCGATTGCACAAAGCCGTCAACCTTGCTCAACGCTGGCGTCTCCACCACGACAACGCTCCGGGGCACAGAGCGTTCCTCGTGACCCGAATTGGAGTTATTTATTTATGCTTATGAGGTGATACAGCAGCGTATTTACAATTAGAGAGGAGACAAAATGAATTAAATCTAGAAAAAATAAGTGAGGACATATCGGTCATTAAAGTCTGAGAGGCAAGGCCTTCAGCCAGTTCAGGGCTTCCGGGATGACAGAATGGAGATTGGAGATTCCTCCATTGAATTTGTACAGCGGGCAGTCATCTAGTATATGGGACATTGATTGTGGGACGTTGCAGGCACAATTTGGATCTTTGAATTGGAGTTGAAGTTCTGCCACAGCCACCATACAGCCCTGGCATGAGTCCTCCTGATTTCTTCCTATTTCCGAAGGTAAAAAGATGCCTGAGGGGTCATCGTTTCGACGATATCCCGAACATCCAACGTGCTGTCACGAAGGCACTAACTGGGATAACTCCAAAGGACTACAGTGGAGTCTATGAAGCTTGGAAAACGCGCTGGCAACGTTGTGTCGACGCCCAAGGCGAGTTCTTTGAAGAATATAAACGTTTTGTACAAATCGGATCAATAAATTTGTTTTTCTAGACTGAGTCTCATTACTTATCTACCGCACCCTGTAGTTTATCATATACTCTTTCGAAGGGTTTGTGATTACCGAAGCTTGCAACAAAAGCCTACGGTGAAGACTCAAAAATGAATAAATAAAAATATAAAGAGAAAAAAAAATTGCTTTTGATTTGATGACAAGTTGAAAATAATATAGTTATTATATTTTATAAAGTTTTTAAAATAAGATATAGTCGTCTTTGAGTCATTTTGAAAAAAAAAATAAGAATAGTACAATTTCATGTAAAGATGTGAAATTGTAAAACACGACTGAATCCAAAAAGGAAAACGTAACCTGATTGGGATAGCAATATAAAATAAATCAAGAAAATCATCCTTGGAAGCAGTTTTATTCATTATCAATATATATTGCAGAGGATCTTTCTTTTCCGAATTAATAAATTACATCGAGTTCTAGGGTGCAATAGTAATTCGGAAATTCAGATGAATGTGGTAGGGGTTTGACAGGAATCAGGTTTCCATAAGTTAGAACATTCATGATTTTTTTTTATAAATTAGACACGTTGGCCAGTTAAAGTTTTACTTTATCAACGTTTCAACAAAAATCTTTTGTGTTCGTCAGGAAAAATACATGAATATAAAGCATTTGGCAAGGCGTTAAAAATACAACAATTTTCAATGCCTTGTCAAATGCTTTATTTTTATTTATTTCTCCTGACGAAAATAAAAGATTTCTGTTGAAACGTTGATAAAATGAAACTTCAACTGGCCGAAGTGTCTAATTTATGAAGAAATATGAATTACGACCAGGCAACCTCTACATCATGATTTCTTAAGTCCATGCCATAGCTTACTTGTTCTAAAATAGGATTTCTCGAATGTACTCAGCATCTCGTAGCTATTTAAATTTATAATCGATAAAATAGATCATAACTCTGAAGTACGTTTGTCAAATTTCCCTGACCTATTAGTAAGATTGTATCTGAATTACTTTTACAGTGTTAGCTTGCCATTAGGTATCTTTATGCCTAACTGGCCTTGTCTTTATTGTTTGCGGAAGAGCATTGCTCGATGCAAATATTTGAATGTAATTCTACTGTCCTATAAGCTTATGTCCATAGTTTTCTTGAAAACCACTTCTGAGATTCCATCCTTCAGTGCTGCGTATATAAGCAGAATCATCCAATACAGTATTAGAGCTATTAGAGCTCTGAGAAGCGGTCTGGTGGATTAAATTGGCGAAACCGCTGGGAGGGTTCACCACTGATGAGCCAAGCCCTCCCAATATATTTTTTCATCGCAGTAAGGGCAGTAGAAGTTTGTATTATGTATAAAAGAAACATTCGTGCTTTTAAATCCTTTCATTTTATATGTATAGATGGCGCGTTATTGCTTTGTGTTAATTAGGTATCTCTGTCCATGTTACAATAGGGTCAGGAGATCAGAGTTTCCTGGTACATCCTTTTATCTTAGACTGGGGGGATCGGTGGAAGGATGGTCTAAACCGTTGCTTTTCGAACGCTACGACCCGGGTTCAATTCGAACATCAGGCACTTTCTGATAAAAAAAAAAAAGCTCCAATGGGCCCGATTCTTGCAAAAGTCAACCCTACTAGCGAGCGCAAGTAATCAAACAGGGCTCTGGCACATTTGTAAGTGTAAAGTCGAACTGCTTTTCACATGTATAGATATGTGGTGCACTTACAGTAAAATCAGAGGCCTACTACTACCCATCATGATTATCATGGCCTGTACCACGTATACTAGGTATAATCAGAAAAAAAATCTTAGACTGGTCGAACCGGTCGAGTAACAGAGGGGCCATGTGGAAGGGAAAAACTCAGCTCTCCCCTTTTGCTCTAACTGTTGGTTCGATTTGGCTCATGTATAGTAATCTTTATTTTATATTTAAAATCTTTACCCAATAACAATAAATAAATAAAGTCATTCGGGAGTCTTTTCTATTGCGACAATATAATTGTATTTAGGGAAGGCCACTGATAGAAGAAAAAGAAGATGGAGAAGGTTCGTGTGCGGCCGGGCAAATATCTCGGCTAATCTCCGCAATCTGCTCCTAAGTACCTCCAGATGTTGCCGCAGGAATCCATTTGCCGCACTACAAATTGTTCCGACACCTATCTTCTTTCCTTCAATACAGCTCAATTCATTAGACCTTCCTTCCTGGTTGTCCTTACTGATGATGGAACAATTTCAACTTACCATTTAATTCTCTTGAAGTAATTCAATGCTAATTTCTCCCTTATAACATTTCTTTGATTCGTAGCCATTACATGTTGGTTAAAGATGTCGTGTTAACACGGAGATCAGTTTTCACGTCCTTGTTTTGATCTCTGGTGACATTATGGTATTCCTATGCAATTTTCCATATACTACACAAGCAACAATTTTGAATTTTTTTCCTGGATTCTACACGGGTAAATGCACAATACTCATATATATAGTATTGTTAATTAAAAGGCATATTTTGGATCTAAAATTTGCCCTTTAATTAATAATTTCATATGGATTGCTCTATATTCAAAATAGTATTGTTAGCACCTAAATCACGCGCGGCAAAGGTTTATTTATTTCAGCATATAAACGATGTAAGCTTCCATCCGAAATACTTGGCGTTTTTCAGAATGTACAATAAGTCTGAGCCATACGTAATCTCTGAGATAACAATACCATATCTGTGAATAATGTGAATCTACACGTACATAAGGCAGTAACAAAATTCAACGTTAAGGCTCATCAATTATATAAAATATTGATAAATAGGATCACCATAGTGCCGCCAGAAATTGAATAAAAGACGTAAGAAACTGAAACGTCATCAGTACAAATGGAATCAAACAAGATTCATTTCGAAGAAGATACATCTTCTAAAGGCAGCATGTGAGGCCTTAACAGAAACTCAAAGTTAAATCCCTCAGCAAAGATAAAAATCCAAGATATTGACATTTATAAAAAGTGATGTCAAACGTCAGTTTCGAATAATTGAATGTGATGGCGCCAGGTTTTACCTTAGCCCTAATTCGGTTTTCTATCGAGAACGCAATTTTTCAATATGGAAACCTTTGTTTAGGACACCTATACCTATATAATCTCATTAAAATTTGCGTTAGGATGTCATTCATGTACCAAAAGAGACGCTTCTCTCTTTATATAAGTACTAACACAAGGAATTTTTATCACCCCAGTAAAACTTTGAAGGAGTAAAGGAGGTGATAAAAAATGAGCCGCCCCAACATTAGGTTTCTCAAATTCAGCCAAAGAGCTAACCTGTATACCATGGTGTCGATCTATGGCCCGCATCAGTATAAGGGCGGCTTCATTTCATAGCATGCAAATATAAACGGATCCTCTTTTGGTACAATCTCAATACTGGATGAACTGTTCTTTTAAAGCTTGAAGCTAATTATTGTGAATTTTAAAATTATTCTCTCTGATTTCTTTATAGATTTAATTATTTAAACTTAAAATATACAACAAATTGACATCAAACATCTATAGGGGTTAATTTTATTGTGCAAGCAACATCAATACTGTCTCTATGAACAAATAAAAGATAAACATATATAGGCTCATTGTCAAAATGGACCAGGGTTCTATTTTTCATTTTCAAACTTGACGGTTTTATATAGAACTCGTATCGCCATCTATCAACAATAAATGTAACTATTTAAAAATTGGTAACCCCAATAGTCTTAAAATATTTCTCTCAAAATATATAAGGATATTATATTTGATAATATAATTTTGAACATATAAAAAGGTCATTTGAGGGTTTCACATGTATTGAAATGAATAGTCTCTAGAAGTGTCGTGTAGTCAATATTTACCGGATTTATAAAATTTAGCGGAGGAAATGTGTTAAAGATAGAATAGATATTTTCAAATTTAACCAATTAAGCACGGGTTTGTCCCGTAATGTAAAAATCAGCAGAATAGTTGATATTTAGTCCGTCAAATGGCACAAACTATTAGCAACTTTCATTTGCACGATAACGAGATGCCTTTTTCTTAATACATTCTTATTGTTTGTGAAAGAGCATTGCTCGATGCAAATATTTATATGTAATTCTACTGTTCTAAAAGCCTATGTTCATAGTTTACTTAAATAATATTTCTGAGATTCCACCCTTTAGTGTCGCATATATAAGCAGAATGATCCAATACAGTATTAGAGCTCTAAGAAGCGGTCTGGTAGATTCAATTTTCGAAAAAGCTGGGAGGGTTCACCACTAATGAGCCAACCCCTCTCGATATATTTTTCATTCACAGTAAAACAGTAAACATTTGTCTTATGTGTAGAAGAAATATTCGTTATTTAATACCTTCATTTCTTATATATAGATGGCGGGATATATTGCCTTTTAATTGAACATTATAAAACCTAAAAACTTGCTTATCAAGTTTATGTGTTTTCACTTATATAAATCACTCTTTTACCTAAGATTCCACCCTTCAGTGTAGCATATATGGGCAGAATGATCCAATTTAGTATTAGAGATCTAAATAAGCGGTCTGGTAGATTAAAAATTGGAGAAACCGCTGGGAGGGTTCACCACTGATAATCCAAGTCTTCCCAATTATTTTTCATCGCAGTAAGGACAGTAGAAGTTTGATCTATGTGTGAAAGAAACATTCACTTCTTAATATTTTCATTTGTTATAAATCAATCGTTTGGAAGCTGAAATACATATTTTCTCCTCTCTTTTCTCTAATGGAATAGTTTTATATGAAAAGAGACAAAAACGATCTTTATTGAGACTTTAAAATTTACATTAATTGGTTGGAGATGGAGGAGGTACATTAAAATCTTTATAAAAGAATAACTTGTATATATCGTTCTTGGATTTGTTCATGAGGTGTCGTATTTTGGTCCTTCCGCGGTCTATGGTGAAATTGTCGGGGCTGAAGCTATATAGTAGGGTCGATATTTCGACAATCTTCATTCATTTTGTCGATGAAGTATCTGATGGCAATCAAGATAGCGGTACAGAAGGTCTGGTGGTCCTTGGCAAGCCGTGCATGCTGTTTTCCCGGTTCTTATTGGGTAAAAATTGGAAGACAATAACAATTTTAATTGATGAATTAGAAGACACATTTGTAATTATACCTGGAATTGTGTAAATTATTTTGTTGGAACTATAAATAAAACAGTTAGGATATAAGTTTTTATTCATCCGCCGTCATTTGTTGACAGAATGTTGAATTAACTCAATAGGGCTGAGACTGTATTATTGTATCGGTACTGTAAGAGACATTCCTAGCAGACGGCAACCCAGTATAGCGGAAGCCGACAAAACTAGAGTGAACGAGTTGCATGTTCTATTCCTCTTTAGTATCTTTTTTTTTATTTGTATTTTTAAATAAATAATTTGTATCGCCTATAATATAAGTAAGACTTTTATTTTACAAGAGCCGAGGACCGGAGGAAAAGCTAACAGAACCTGACACCCCACAGGACTGTTCTTCTCCAAAATAAAAGTTACAAATTCTCCGTTTTAGAGAAGCTATGATGTTTTCATAGTATATTTCACTTATGCAGTTTTCAAAATGAGTAACTAATTGGAAAATCTAGTATTTACACAATGTAAAGCAGCACGTTTTTCCAAAAGGTACTCCACACTTCTCTTCTCTAGACAATGACAATTAACATAATTTTACTGACCTTTTGTCAATACATGCAAAAGTGCACATTCTGCACTATAGATAATTATATTCTCTGATTTTCAAGAAGCCTTTAGGACCAATTTTTGCTGTTGAGGTACAGTTTGCATCTAAGTAATGAAATTCAAATATTTCGAAACGCATATCTGAGTTAGTTTTCTTGATTTAACACGAAAATGGAGTGGCCAAAATCCTAAAATAACCTTAAATCAAAATTTAGTGGATATTTATATTTATTTGAACAAAAAGAAGAACAAAGATATTCTCGAGAGCCATCAGCCCGAAACGCGTACTTAGTTAGCTTTTCTTGATTAATTAAGAATAGGTATTTGACCAATTCTGGAATAATAAAAAATCAACGAATAGTTGATATTTATTCCGACAGATGGCGCAAGCCATCAGCAACATTCAGTTACACGATAAAGAGATGCCTTTCTCTTAATTTATCCTCCATTTCCCAGTACAATTTCACATTTTTACTATTTTTCGCATGTTTCGCGGTCTCACGCACTTCTGGCCTTAACTACCCGGTTCATGATTTCTCAGGATGCCTGAATGATCCTTTTTTTTTTATCGTTGAGATACAGTTATATTATAATTATGGTGTATAGATTAATTTTTCTTTAAATAAATAAAAAAACTAAATTACTCTATGAATTGTAAATTAAAAAATGAGTAAATGTTTTGAATAGGGATAATACTATATATGTCTATCTTGCTGTAGTTTTGCATGGCTAAAAAAGAATAAGATAATACGCATGTATATAAATTAATAAATAAACGTTTCTTCTAACTAACGGTGAATGAATTTATGATTCTGAATCCCTGATAACACTTACACACACATTGGAAACCTTAAAATAAAATATTTTATTACTAAAACTCTTTATCTATAACTCTATAACAGCGGTATGGTAGATTAAACTGGCGAAATCGCTGGGAGGGTTCTCCAGCCAGGCCCTCCCATTAATTTTTCCATTACAGTAAGGGCAGTAGAAATTGTTTTATTTTAAAATGAATCATACGCGTCTATAATAGTTTCGAATTTTGATAACAGATGGCGCGCTAATGCATCATAATAAAACTCTTTATACCGAAATATATCGGTTCTTTTAAATATACTACATTTTAGGTTAACTATGTTTGTTTGTTTATTAAATAGGAATAGCAACAATTTATTTGGACTCAGAACAGCTTTACACACCTAAGTTAAAGGACATTGCAACTGATGTGATAGAGATGCATGGAGACATCTGAGGCTCTTCATTGGAGACGACAACAACAAACCTTTTATTGGGGACCTATGCCCTACACAGGATTCGTCCAGGTACATAATGGTTAGAAAAGATGAGTCAGTTATTTACAGGTGGTCGTTATTTACATATCCATTTACATACGGCTCTCTGTTCTCAATGTTTCTTCTCTTGCTCAGCCCTGTAAAACTTGCACAGGACCAATGTATTGGATTTATTCTTTGTCTTCCTAGACAACAGAACCTCCAGAGCAAGATGATTTGATCCAATTTTATGCAAAAGAAGTTCCCTTTCACTTATTAACTTTAAACAGAAAAACATGTAGTACTCCAGTCCCGAGTCGGTTTTTATTACATAATGGACTATTCGGTCAGTTGAGCTAAATATTTTAGCGTGGTTTTCTTAACAAAAATAGGATTAGCTATAAATATTGAACCGAAGTATGGCTTAAAATTTTGTTTGCACTGTATTTCTGTATGGATTCTCTTGAACAAGAACGAACGAACAGAAGCAATAAATTAACCTTTTCAACAACTGTGTGCCAGAGGAATTTAAAGGTATCAAACGAATAGTTAGGATGACAAACAGTTTTGATGTAACGTATATAGGCTTCTAAATGAAGTGATTGGAATGAATGGAAGATGGCAGGAACGTCGAGTATTATCGTCTCTTGGCCATTCTAGAGGGGTATGAATAATAGTAGGATTAAGTTAGGATTAGTTTTATAATCAAATAAAACAATTTGCAACTGTAAGATATTGTAACGTAGAAAATCAGAAAAGACAAACTTCAGGATGACACGGCAATTTATTTAAGTCACAAATCAACATTTATAAGATACCAGTTAAGCAATGAGGGAAGTTTCCAGAGTAGCAAAATATAAAATATAAATATCAGAAAATTAATGATCTATACATATAATAAATACTTTGTTACATATCTTCTTCCCTATGGGAGCTGTGACCCACAGCTTGCTAATATTGTAGATACTGACATGGATCTAACGTGCTTCTGCCAAAGATTTCCTTGGAGTCTGAAACTTTGTCCCTAGTAGCTTTGCATCCTTTCTCTTGCGGCGTGAAGAACGGCTTCGGCGTCGTATCGTCAACAGGGACATCGTCTTCCTGTAGGGAAGCCTTGACTTTGACACGGCGGTGGAATCCTGGAGCCAGTCTTGGAAAATGCAGACCACAGCACCCAAAACCTCGAGGTATCCTCGGCAATCCTCAGTTTGTCTTTACTAATCTACCGAGCATCCCCACCAAAATGTAATGTAGAAAATCAGAAAAGACAAACATCAGGATGACACAGCAATTTGTTTAAGTCACAAACACAGATCAACATTTATAAGATACAAGTTAAGCAATGAGGGAAGTTTCCTGAGTAACAAAATATAAATAATAAAAATATTTAAAAAATAATGATCTGAACGTAAAATATATTAAATACTTCGCTACAATATGAAGAGATAAATGTGATTGTACAGAACAGATAGAGAACTGCCCCCCTTTTCATGATAAATTAATGCAGCATCAGTAATGACAATATATAATGATGATAAAGTTGTTTATATCCAATTTAAAATATATATAAATTTTTAAACTAATAAATTGATATTAAATATATGATATATACAAAATTATTTAAAATATTATTGAAAAACCAGAGCTGAGCTTTAAAAGGTTTTAAAATTGTCCGCTAGATGGCGACAGAGGCACCAGTATTGACGTCTGTTGTTACCTCGCTTTATTTCCTGACCAATTGTGTCTAACACCGCCACAACCTTTATTTCATACTTAACGACAGAGTAATAAACTTGTTACAAAGGAGAATATTCCACTCGGATATCACCTCAATCTTACACTTATCCTTGAAGCAAATATGCAACAATTTGTCCAGTTTATAGCAAATGTATCAATTTGTTTTACCTAAACTCCGTTTTACAGAAACAATGTATTTTTGATATAAAAATCGTGAAAATATATGTTTCGAATAAAAATGATTCACTACTATATAAAAAACTGGTGTTATGGCTCAATCTTTATCATCACCTATAAGTTATTTTACCTGGGTGATAAAAATAATTGTTCTAAGGCATATTTAAAAAGAGAAGGTGCCTCTTTTTCCATATAAAAACCATTCTTTCACAACTTTTTATATGTTGTATACTACTTTTAAGTAAATTGACAATATGACCCAGAATAAGTATATTGCTACGGCGTTTTATGGTTTCCACAAGTCCATATCTCAGAAGAAGGCCAAATGACACTCACTCCACACTTTCTTACTGCTACTCTTTTTGTGTTGTTTTTCTTGCTTCCCTCTTTCTCTTTCTTGTTTTTTTTTCTCTTTTTTTTTTTCTTTTTCTTCTGTCTATATCGTTGTTTCCTTTGTCTCACTGCTTTGTTCTTATGCATACCTCTGGTGAATCCTGTATAGGGTCAGTTACCCTAAATATAAAGGCTTTTTGTTGTTGTTGTACTACTTTAAGTATAAATAATCTAAAAGAATATATAGATTCTTTTTAAAAATGTTCCTGATTTCTCAGGAAACCTCTGGGATCAAATTTTGATCGTAGATGTACAATCCGCACCACGCTTACGTAGGCCAATAATCCTGAAGTTAACGTTTTGTTGATATTTCAACTTTATTCAACTATAAAAAACAAAGCGCGATGTCCTGCTAAGGACACTGGCGCTCAATGAGAAGAAAATCAAGAGAAAGGAAAAAAGAAAATAAAAAGAAAACATATTTCAAACATATATACCCAAAGTATTTTTTTTTTTAAATTTGAAATCCGTTTTTAACAAGCATATATACTATATATTCTTATATATAAAAGTCAACGTCTGTTGTCTGTTTCGCGATAAACTCAAAAACTACTGAACCAATTGGTACCAAATTTTACATGTCGCTTTTTATAATCCTGAGGAAAATTTTCGGCTACATTTTGATTAGTATTTTGGCTTTTTTTTTTACGCGGAGTAAATACGAGGCGAAGTAACAGCACCAGGTCAATTAAACGACCAATGAGCGTTCTGCATTTTTTTTTCAAGATGCTTGCGCACATTTTTAAAATATCTTTATATGCGAGTGTTACTTTTTATTTACAATTTTAAAACTGGTATGCAAATTGAGACAAAAACGGATAACCCGAAGTCGAACCCTTGGTTTGATCATGATTGATACACAGCGAAAAAGACCATGAAAGAAACTCTGGGAAAATATACTAAATCGAACAACGATTTAGACCGTTTAGAATATGTTATAACACAAGGAATAAATATACGTCGATTATCAATATTAAAAAGGAAAAATATGCTAACCTATGCACGATGGATTTTGTGGCCACTAGACATGAGTCGGACCTGGAGGCTGTTGGGCTCTGCGCTGCCTGGAGTATAGAAGTTCCATCTATGCTTCTTTTCAGTGGTGAATCTGAATAAGACCGGTGGTCTTAATAGAGCCTACTTGCTTACCCACCATGACATTATATTATTTCGAACACTAATTTTAATAGAATTTTGCATTATATTTCTCTACTTAACATACTACGTAGCCATCTAGAAACATGAAATTTTTTACACTTGATTTTATTGAGATTAAACAAGGATGCATATTTTAAGTTTCTAGGTAGTCTTGAAGTATGTTCAATTCTCACGTCTTTAAAAAATCAAAATATTAAAAGATTGCATAGGATTACATAAAAATTCAAAAATATAATTAGAAAGTTAAAAATCTATGTATTTTCGGACATAAAAGCGATGATAGGCAAGTAATATCTGGTATGTTTAAAAATTAATTTACTTTTAAAAGGTTTTTCTATGTCAATTTTTTGTGTGTGAACGACCATAGACTATAGTGTATTTTAATACATTACAATTATGTATAATGTAAGCAATTTTTCTTAACGTAAGCTTTAGTGCGGGCACTACCAGATATTGTACCCCATGTGCAAGTAAGCTGGGCGGTTGCGGATGAGGGCCTAGCAGCGATAGCTAGGAATCCACTTCCTTTGTCTATAAGCCTTGCTAGTACTTTAAGCTTTGGTTTGGCAGAGCGTGGACTGTATCTAAATAGGCCAGGTCTTTTCAGCTGATTATTACCGTTAAATTAGAGCCGTTCGATTCTTTATAAAACCTTCTGACTACATGAGCAACAACAACCCTCTTCGACTAGGTGAGTCTCCTAGCCCTAATTAATTGAAGACAAGACTCACAGTACTAGACCGACTCGATGACTGACTACAAACACTGTTGGAAAAGAAGACGTCCGAAGCAGCCAATGGGAGGCCGGCGGAAGCAGCTACGGGGATGCAGCGGCAAAAATGAGGAAACAATACAAGAAGAACTTGTAAACAACTTTTTCGAACGCTAGAATTTGCCCTGATCTCCAATTCTTTTAGTGTAAATGCTTAAATAATACTTTACTTATTTTCTTAAATTGTAATAAATATAATTTTCCCTCTGTTTTCGTCGTATATTTTAAAAGTGTTATAAACAACGACGCCTTAACTTTGAACCTTCAACCCCGCCGACCAAGAATAGAGGTGAGTGACTACCTCTATAGAATTTAGATCGTCGTCACAACACAGAGTGGCGGTGAAATCGCAATATTTTTGGCATCCCAGCCGGGACTGTTGAAGGTAAATTCTAGAAGAAAAAAAAAGAAGCATTTTGAGCTGACCATTTTGGAACTCGCTAGCTAACCCTACTTGCCGCTTTGTTTACAAGATGGCGGAAGAATTAATTCTACGTTTAAAAAAGAAGCGTGCTGTTAACAGATCATATTTAACGAAAACATGCAATAAGATTGAAAGTGGACTTGACACGCTAATGAGAATTGATCTTGAAGAATTATTAGAACAATTGAATGAGAATCATTTAACGAACTTAAAGTAGTGGATCACGAAATAGAAACGCTTCTTGAAACTGACGATTTAGAGAAGGAATTACAGGGCGTAGAGGAATATCGAGAGAAATATATTACTTGGAGATTTAGGGCAAATAAAAAGATTCGCCAATCAGATTTTCATGGCGAAAATATACCGAATTCGAACTCACGAATAGATGAAAATGAAATGAGACATTATGTACCTTCCTGCACGACTGTGAAACTTCCGAAATTGATGATATCGAAATTTTATGGAAACTTTAGTGAATGGCTGACGTTCTGGAATTCTTTTGATGCAGCTATACACCAGAACAACTCACTGAACCCGATCGATAAATTTAACTATCTGAAGTCACATCTCGGCGGAACTGCACTAAACACAGTCGAAGGTTTCGCTTTATCTGCGGACAATTATGAGAAAGCTATAAAATTGCTTAAAGACAGATTTGGGCGAGAAGACATTTTGATTAGCCGACATATGAACAATTTGTTGTCAATGAGACCACTCAAAACATCAAACGATGTAAGAACCTTCCGCGAACTTTTTGACAACCTTTCTGTTCATATAAGAAGTCTCGAGTCACTAAACGTGTCCATTGATGTTTACGGACAACTGTTGTGCCCGATAATAATAAAGCTTCTACCTGCAGACCTTAATTTGGAATTGAACAAAGAACTCCCGACAGGTTATGTAATTAATGACTTGATTACCTTTCTGGAAAGACAATTAACTGCACGGGAGAAGAGTTTTAGAAACGAAATCGGTACCGGGAATGAATCAACTTCTAAACCTAATTTGGTAAACAAACATCCAAAGACAAGATTCTACAATGAAAAACCAATTGCGACAGCTTCAGAACTTTTGAATTCAGTTCACAAATCGAATGAATGTGTATTTTGTGGTAAAGACAACCATGGAAGCCCTAAGTGTGACTTTGCAGCTAATATTAGTTTAAACGAAAAGAGATCACTCATGAAGAAAAAAGGCGTTTGTTATAAATGTCTTCGGCCTTCTCATTTAAGTAAATTTTGCAGAAATGTAGTCCGTTGTTCGATCTGCAACATGTCTTCCCACCTGGATGTCATGTGCACAAAACTGATTTTAGATAGAGGTGGATCTTCCAAGTCTCCAACGGTGCAAGATGAAACTCTCGCCAACTTATCAACCTCCCCAGACGTCTTGTTACCTACTTTGAGAGTGACCCTCAAAGGGAACAGAACGGAGAAGACGGCACGGGCTATAATAGACACCGGATCCCAAAGATCGTATATTTTACATAGCACAGCAATGGAAATGGAATACGAACAATCTAGGAGAGAGTTCTTCCGGCATTCCTTGTTTGGAGGATCGAGTACCGACGTAGTTGAACATGAGGTCTATACCATTCATTTATCTGACATCAATAATTCCTATCGCTGTGAGTTTGAAGCACTAGGTCAACCCCTTATCTGTGGAAGCATACCTCCGGTGTGTCCAAGATCATTGTTAGAAGGGAGTGAAGAACTCGACGTGTCTGATTTGATGAGAGACCGTATAGAAGTCCTTATAGGCGCGGACATCGCCGGGAGATTGCTAACTGATGATCAGAGAAGGATCTCATCTGGACTGGTGGCAATCCGTACCAAACTAGGATGGACTGTGATGGGAAAGATTCCTCCAACGGAGGTGAGAGATGACATCAGCTCCCTTTGCGTGACCACCCTTCTATCTTTGGATCTAGAAAACTTGTGGAAATTAGATGCAATTGGAGTCTCTGACGCGGAGGTTGAGAAGAAGACTCAGTCATTACAAGCTGAAATGGAGGAACATTTCGCCCACACCACGACGCGAGATATCGAGGGGCGCTATGAGGTAGCTCTACCCTGGGTGCAAGACAAGGAAAGGATTCCTTCGAATAAAGATCTAGCCGAAAACCAACTAAGGTCTGTAAGAAGAAAACTTGAAGAAGTTGGAGACATGAAAGAGTATGGACAAATCTTTGAAGAATGGATGAAACAGGGGATAATCGAGTATGCCAGAGAGGATAAACTAGATGGTGTACACTACCTGCCACATCGACCAGTGTATAAAAGGAACAGTCAAACTTCTAGAATACGGCCAGTATTCAATGCGTCGGCCCGGAAGAGAGGTAAACTTTCCCTGAATGACTGTCTGGATAAGGGACCCAATTTGATAGAAATTATACCAAGACTTTTAAATAAATTCCGGAAATATGAAGTTGGTGTCTCTTCCGATATTGAGAAAGCATTTTTACAAATTGGAATAAAAGAAGAAGACCGAGATTATTTACGATTCCTGTGGCACACAGAAGACGGAAGATTAATCACGTATCGACATAAAAGGGTTGTTTTTGGAATTACCACTAGTCCGTATCTTTTAAAGGCTACCTTATCTCTCCACTTAGATAAGGCTCCTGAACATTTAAAAATCACAGCTGAACAGTTGAAATCATCCTTTTATGTTGACAATTGTTTATCCAGTTTTCAGAATGTTGAAGAAACGGAGAAATTCGTGAAAGAATCTACTGAACTGCTCTCTACAGCTTGTTTCAATCTCCGAGATTGGGTGAGTAACGTTACAGACTTTTCTCTTATGAACCAACTGAATAAGGAAGTGAACATTTTAGGAATAACATGGAATACTGATAGAGACACACTGACAATTGGTTTGGAAGATTTTGAATTAATTGGACCAACCACCAAGAGAAAAGTACTTTCAATAGCGAGCAAGATATTTGATCCATTAGGAGTTGCTTGTCCTGTGACTTTAATTCCCAAGCTGATATTACAGGAAACTTGGATACAGAAGTTGACATGGGACGAAGTCCTACCTGGATGTTTAGTACAAAGATTTTGGAAGTGGTTTAGCAAACTGAAACACTTGCCTAACATAGAAATTCCTAGATGGCTTTGTTTTAAGGACTCCTATGTAGAGAAAACCACTCTCCACATCTTTTGCGACGCCAGTCAGTTTGCCTATGCAACCTGTATTTTCCTCCGCATTGAAAAGGAAGATAGAGTGGACATCCAATTGATACAGGCTCGAACACGAGTAGCTCCACTGAAGAAACTCACCATCCCAAGATTGGAGCTTTTGGCTTGTCTGATTGGAGCTCGTTTGGCAGCTAACGTCATACAAGATCTGGAATTTGAGGAAATTCCAAGATTTTATTGGACCGATTCGACCAATGCTCTCTGTTGGATCCAAAGGGAAGACAACTGGGCAGCCTTTGTGATGAACCGTGTTAAGGAAATTCATAATCTTAGCTCCCCCGAATCTTGGCGCCACATACCAGGCCGATTAAACCCGGCAGACCTCCCATCTCGGGGATGTTCAGCAGAATCACTTAAGGAGACAAGATGGTGGGAGGGACCTGCATGGTTAAAGGTATCCCAAGAAGAGTGGCCCAAATCAACCATTATCCCTGATTTGGAGATTGTTTATTCTGAAAGGCGCAAGACCATCCTGAACACCTTGTGTACGACAAGAGAAAATGAAAATTTATTTGGACGTTATTCCCATTTTTTGAGAATAGTACGAATCACCGCCTGGATATACAGATTCTTCAACAACGCCAAGATTGATAGAAGAAAGATAATTTCAGAAGATCTCAGTACAGAGGAAATCACTAAGTCAGAGATAATACTGATAAGACTTATCCAGAGAGAATCGTTTTCAGGGCATGAAGATAAGAAACTACAAGGCTTTAAGTTGCTAGTAGACTCTTCAGGGATTTTGAGAATAAAAACTAAAATTTGCAGAACACACTATTTGTCCAGCTGGCAGTTTTCTACAAATAAAATTTGCATATTTAGCTAAAATAACAAAATTTACATAATAGGCGCGAACACAAGCAAAGTAGATACGTGTCTACACGAGTAAAGCTATAACTTTGAGCTACCCTTTGATCTTATCCAAAAGGCCGAGAAGCGATGAGCTTGGGATCAAGGGATATTTACTGACTTTGCATTGTATGGCTGAAATGCATCACACATTGACCAGTCTTTACCTGGATGGTGGAAATAGAATTTCTATAGTTTCAATCCAACGGTATCCCGAGTCTTTTGGCTGATAGAATCCTCAAAAGTTGTTTGAAAAAATTGAAGTGTTGACTTTGTGTCAAAATATGTATTTTTTGTTAAAGCTCTTAGATGATAGAAAAAGTATGGAATTTGAGCATCAATGAGCATTCGCTGACACCTTAGAAGTACTTGCAGTGGGTTGACACCAGCCGAGTCTATACATTTACTCCAGCGTTGAATTCACGCTGTAAATCCGCTTTGGAAATATGCTGACGGTTATGTTCTCAACCATGTCTTTATGGCCCGTTTTACCTCCTGTAGGTCTTCAAATATTTGTCTTTTTAAACTTTATTTCATTGGGGAGAATATATAGAAGTCACACAAGGTGCCAAATCTGGGATGTATGGGGGTTGTGGAACCAGTGACCAGCCCATTTGTCCAATAGCCTTCGAAGTCTGGAAGGAGGTGTGCGACCGTGCATTGCCATGGTGTAACTTGACGGATTTAAAAGGAATCGCTTTTTTTTAGAGGGGGGGGACTAGCTTCCCTTAGCCTTCGTAAAGTTAGAAAATATCGTGAACTGATCTAAATTATACCTTCTTATAGAAATTATACCGGTATTACACCTCGCATGTCCCAAAAGACAGTTGCCACAACCTTTTGGATGACCTCTGCACTTATTTTTTCTTAGGTGAGTTGGGATGATGCCATTCTTAAGTCTGTGTCTTATTGTCTAGGTCATAAAGATATGCCCAGGTTTCATCTTCAGTCACTATATTTAAAAATAACGTTTCCTTTTATGGCTCATAAAGATCCAGTAGCTCTTGACATAATTTAACCCTTTGATCACGCTGATCAGAGGTTGGCTTCCTTGGAACCCATTTTTGAACAGAAATTTTTCTTTACCCTAGATGCGCAATCATTGTTTCTATCGCATTAGATCCAACATTTAGTATATTTGGATAATAAAAAGGCATATATTGGATTGGATTTAGTATATTACACAACTCTCGTTTTCAGGGTTGGTTGCTGTTGATTGCATCCCATTACGTAGTTTGTCATCCAAAGAAATCTCCCCACTTTGGTATTTTTTCATCTATCCCTTCTTATATTGCTTACATCAAAAACAAAAATTCAATAACCGCTCTCTTTTTCTGTCTTGATTCCATACTTTTACTTAAGCTATCTGAAAAAGCAAGATGGATAATTACTAGATAAGGATTTACTTAACAACATACTTATTAAAATTCAAATTTTAAAAAACAGGTCAAATATTATTCGAGTTATGGACAAACAGGCATATCTAACGGAACACCCCTAGTACATTGGGTCGTTACATATGGTTTTCACCATCTTTGTATCATGATACTCCTGTTGAAGGACTAACAAGTCCGAAAACTTGAAAATAAAAAGGTTTGTACAAGAAACTTAGCCCTGGAAGCTTTATTTATTTTATAATAAATAACCCGGAGCATATTCACCACCAACTTCAATTACTGCTGCCGAGCTTTTTTAGACAGCGAACGATGATTGAATTCACGTTGAAGTCTTCGCTCAAAATTTTCGTTATCAATCTATCATCCTCTATCACGACTGCCAAAAATGTTAGGTCGTCAAAATTTGATGGTCAACCTCTTCCTTCTTTATCTGCGAGGTTTAACCCGATACCAACTTGGTGATTCTTCCTTCATCACAAATTTCATTGAGATCGCGATGACTTGTTGCATTTCAACCTTTCTCGAAAAGCTAAAGCATAAAAAGCGAATATACAAGGTGTGTCCCATAAGTTCCTGGACTGGGTACATTAAAAAAAAAAGGGAAGATATTTAAAAATATTTATTATTAAAACTTTTCAAAGTAATCCCCCCTTGCTTAAACGCACCAGCGCCATCGTTTCTCCCAATTGTCGAAACAGTTTTTATAGGCCTCTTTTGGAATGCTCTTCAATGCCAGCAGCGATTTTTCTATTATGTCTTCCCTGGTGTAAAAATGTCTTCCTTTTAGAACTGCTTTGAGTTTGGGGAACAGGAAAAAGTCATTTGGTGCGATGTCTGGGGAATAGGGTGGTTGAGGTAGGATTTATGTCCCGTTTTCGCCAAAACACTCGTCACCAAGTGCGCTGTGTGAGGGCGGGCATTGTCATGGTGTAGGATCCAGTCACCATTAGTCCATTTTTCTGGCCTTTTTTTTCGAATCGCTTCCCTTAGACGGCGAAGAATGCTCAAATACATTTCCTTAATAACTGTTTGGCATGTAGGAAGATACTCGTGATGAACAATGCCCTTGTTATCCAAAAAAGCGACCAGCAACACCTTGTTTCTGGATTTCAATATCCTGGATTTTTTGGGTCTAGGCTCACCCTGACCTCTCCACTCGGCAGATTGACGCTTGGTTTCAGGGTCATAGCCATACACCCATTTTTCGTCGCCTGTGATTATCTTGTCTTTCCATTCCGGATCCGTTCTTGTCATTTTAAACATGTCTTCACAGGTTGCAAGCCGACACAGATTTTGCTAATTAATGAGGAATCTTGGGTTGCATTTTGCAGGAGTCTTTTTGAGCTTCAAATCTTCGGTTACGATCTTTCCAATCGTTGTTTTAGAGATGCCTGTGTCTTGCTCTAGCTCCAGCAAAGTGGTTCGAGGATTTTCTTTTATCAAATCGGTGATTTTTTGCACGTTTTATCAGTACTTTGAAATTTTGGGCGTCCTTGACGAGGAGCATCTTCAATGGAAATTCTGCCAGATTTAAATCTAGAATGCCATTCAAAAACAGTTGGTTTCTTTGGGGCGTCATTGGGGAATGCTTTATTGAGCATTTCAAAAGTTTCGGTTGCTAATATTTGAAGTTTCACACAAAATTCTATGCAAATCCTCTGCTTCAATTTTTTTCCATCGTAAAATCGCCGCAGCGCTAGGTGTGACCTTTAAATAAATTAGAATTACCTTGGCGCGCGCGCACCTACCGACTCGATATTGGTACCACCGTGTTGCCAGATATTTTTTCTATAATAAGCAGTCAAATTTATTTACATTTTTTATTTATTTATTTTTTTATGGACCCAGTCCGGGAACTTATGGGACATACCTTGTATATGCGATGTTTGGTATACATTTTAGCATTAAGAAATCCCAATAAAGTGAAACGCCAATTTTTAAAATAAAAAGAACGGACAAAAAGCCGCAATAATTATGTAACCACTCATTTATCATTTTCGTCACCATGATGGTCATTGTCATACTTTATCTTTTAAATTAAGAAAAAGAAATCTCCTGATCGTGCAGCTAAAAATTGCTAGTAGCTTGTGCCATCTATCCACCTGTGTAATCCTAGTACAATAATATCACGCGCTTATGCTATTTTTCATCGGTTAAGTTTGTCAAATATGTTTCTTATTGGCATTAGCTTTGACTAGCCATGCCATTTCAGGCGATTCTATAGACAATTCCATTCTCACAATCTATAATTCTTGTATACTCGATCTTGTTCCCAAGTATTGCTCCATGATCATCCTTGTCCGTTATCAACCCTGAATAGCGTTGAATATATGAGTTGGATATTGAAAAAAAAAGAACATATTTCTGAATTCGTAGATTTTATATTGTAATTCAATAATTATAATGAAATTTGTACATTTAAAACATATTTTATCGTTATACGAGGTGTGTTCAAAAAGTATCGCGACTTTTGTGTTTTTTCAAATATTATATATTTATTCATGAATACCTATTTTGTCCCCTTCAAAGTAATCCCCATGAGATATTATACACTTGTGCCAACGGTTTTTCCAATCTTCGAAGCACTTCAAAAAATCATTTTTTAAAAATCTTTTTCAGCTCCTCCTTCGATGCCGTCTTTATCTCGTCAAGCGTAGCGTTACGTCGTCCTTTCATGGGCCTCTTCAGTTTAGGGAACAAGAAAAAGTCACAGGGGGCCAGATCTGGGGAATACGGTGGCTGCGGCAGCATTAGTGTGTTGTTTTTGGTCAAAAAGTCGCGCACAAGCAACGATGTGTGAGCAGGGGCGTTATCGTGGTGCAAAAGCCAATTTTGTTCTTCCACAAATCCGGGCGTTTCTGGCGGATTGCGTCGCGCAAATTGCGCATAACTTGCAGGTAATATTCCTTATTGACCGTTCTACCCTGTGGCAAGAACTCATGATGCACCACGCCCCTGCAATCGAAGAAAACTGTCAGCAAAACTTTCACATTCGACCGAACTTGGCGCGCTTTTTTCGGTCTTGGTTCGTGCGGCAGCTTCCATTGAGATGATTGAGCTTTGGTTTCCACGTCATAACCATAAACCCACGCTTCGTCACCAGTTATGACCCTCTGGAGCAAATTTGGGTCGTCGCGGACAGAGTCCAACATCTCATTAGCAATGTTCATGCGATGCTGTTTTTGGTCGCAATTGAGCAATTTTGGTACGAATTTCGCGGCGACCCGTCTCATGCCCAAATCATTCATAAAAATCGAATGGCACGAGCAAATCGATATGTTTAGGTCCTCAGCAACTTCTCTAACAGTGATTCGACGATTGGCCAATATCATTTTCTCCACTTCATTAATTTTTTCGTTTGTTGTTGAAGTGCTCGGGCGTCCGGCACGCTCTTCGTCGTTCACATCTTCTCGGCCTTCTGAGAACATTTTGTTCCACCGATAAACGTTGCTTCGGTCCAAGGTAGCTTCTCCGTATGCCACAGTCAACATTCGGAATGCATCCGCGCACTTAATTTCGTTTTTCACACAAAATTTGATACAGGTTCTTTGATCCATTTTTTTAAATAGGTAAAAATCGAAGACGATCCAAAACACCTGCAAGCAAAGCAGCTGTCAACAATTAAGTGAACATTAAAAATGGCCGAGCTTGTCGGCATAAGTGAGAGACATGAGTACCAACATAAAGCCACAAAAAGATCGAAATTCGAATATACGTAACCCGCGAAAATTCAAAATTCGCGATATTTTTTAAACACACATCGTATATATTATATATATAATTATGATGATTTTTAAATATCAACAAAATCCTAGTTAAAACATTAGGTTTCCTGGGTCACGAGGCCCCAACAATAGGTCAGTCAGAAGGGCCCTGGCCGGGCTAAGAGTACACGGTCGTCCAAGACATCGCTTGTAGTCGATGGTTTGTACGAATCCGAGCGATGGCCTTAGTTCTGTCAGAGGAGTAGAATAGGGCTCTGTAAAGGTCCTAGAGTGAACCCCTATTGGTCGTAACGCCACTTTACACAAAGGGTAGTGCGCCGAAGCACATATCTCTGGGTTGGTATATCTACCTCCACGAGAAAGAGAATAAAAGATAAAATGAAATTCATAACTACACGTTTATCACAATTTTCCTAATAAAAT
This sequence comes from Cordylochernes scorpioides, assembly GCA_030710605.1. Taxonomy (NCBI): domain Eukaryota; kingdom Metazoa; phylum Arthropoda; class Arachnida; order Pseudoscorpiones; family Chernetidae; genus Cordylochernes; species Cordylochernes scorpioides. The sequence continues at coordinate 27,175,163 of CP092872.1, forward strand.
TGAAACCCTGAACATAGCCTGATTCAAATTAAATAAAAAGTATGCTAATATTCATATGTAAATTTATCATGCTATATAGCTCTCCCTGGCGTGATGCTTTTTGTTCCTGTTTACAACATAGAAACCTGAGTTCGATCTTAGCAAGTCATCTTTTTTTTTAAGAAGAAGAAGAATGAAGACTCTGACGTTGTGAGAGCCTACTTGACTTTGCATTATTGTACACGGTCTTTTTTTGTTTATCATTTAATCCCGTTTTTTTACTGTATCTCCTAGATGCATTATTTTACTATTGACACGGATGTCATTACAAAACCTGTTTCAAATCATATAGAAACTTAATCAACATTATGTACTAAGGCAAAATACTATAACTTTCTGGAACGTGAGCTGTCAAACTCTCAGAGAATTCAGTCTATTGACAATACTTCTAACACACTTTGGTATTTTAAAGACTTCTTTAAAAAACAATTTTAAAATACTTTCTTTTTTAAAAATACTTCTTTTTTAAAGCCTTGTATATACAATTCCATTCCTCCAACTTTGTAGCTTTGTAGATATCCAGGCATAGAGAGATAGAGTTTCAGCTTTCTTCGTTATTGATGCCAACAGATCTTCTAATCCCTAACCTATCAACAATTAAACATCCGCTTAGGACCAGTTCAACGACAGCAAGCATCCTCGGGCAAAAATTCATTAACCTTCCTTAGAATCCCAGTCTATAAGAATACAAGAGTTTTTTTCAATGTTCCTGAATCACACTTCGAACAAGAGTTCGGAACAACAGCGTAGTTAACCTAGTCTGTTTTATTCATTCATAATCGAATGGCTCGGCTTAATTCGGCTTTTCCAGAGTGGAAGTTTTCCACAAGAATTTGGTTTATAAAAAAATGTTATTCATAAAGATAATATCTCCCTAATTAGTAATCGTAATTGTAGGAATTAATATATCATTGTCGTCAATTTCATAATCCAAAATATGCAAATTATTTTATTACGAGAACTTATAATCCCTTCGGTAAAATGATAAAGACAAATTGACTGAGGGAAGAGTTTCTTTTGCCATAATAAAACTCTTTCTTTTCAGCCAATTATATTTTATTTATAAATTATTTTAGTTACCAATTTATATTTGAAATATCATTTTAATAATAATAATATAATAATAAGCATGTGTATGTTAAAAGAATATTCGTTTTGCAAACAATTTCTCCGGGAGAAGCAGAGTCATTCGGTAAGAATTTAAATATTGTTGTATTTATTTATTTATTTCAGCACACAAAACGCGATATCATACGCGATTACATATTTTTAAACAGAAACAGTTATAAACATATTATACAAGAAAAATTAATCAAAAATAAAAAGAGAGAGAAAAACAATAATATAAATTAGGAACCTGAACCTTTCAGGTTAGAAAGATAATCATAAATATATTTACAAATATAGTTAAATCTGTGATAATTCTCTATGATATTTACAAATTGATATAGATCCACAACATTATTTATTGTCTGTTGTCTAGCGGTGAAGAAGAGTGGGCATTTCAGCAGTAGGTAATATTGTTGTATGGTAATTTCAATTTTACATAAATGCAGCTTTGTGTGTGAATTTAAACAAATTTATTATTCAAATACAAAAAGAGATTTCAACTAATTAAAAATGCGAAAAGTTTTAGCCTTTACTTTAAGCCATTACCTTTTAAAAACAAAGAAATATTTAGTCAAAAATAACATACTGATATCATAGATATGTTTACTAATCTCAACAAGTAATTTTACCTTATTTTTTAAAAATAGAAACGAAAAGTGATTTCTAGAATAAATCAGTCAGAAGCCATTTCCAGAGTCAAAAATATTTACATTTGAAAATTGATAATAAGCAGTTTAGGAGTTGATTAATAAAAAGACGGACATGAACATTTTTATAATAATAGAGTTTTAGTCACAATTTCTCTTACGATTCACTCAATCGAAACATTTTAATCTTATTTTATTATGTTTACTAGATATGTAGAAGGATAAATTCCCTCTCTCAGAGTTCGAAAATGTTCATGCATAAATCTCAAGTTCTCTCTTAAAATAATTACAAACAAACGGCAGAATCATCATAAACATTTTAATTCTTCTAGCTATCTAGCATCGTCCTAGTTGTCCTGTACTTTCTGGATTCGAGGAGATATGGTAGATTGCTATAGAGGGTAGGACGATGGGAATATCGTGTCGCAGGCATGTCTCACTATGGCCATTACAGTCTCGAACATCAAAGCAATGGTTATATAACATGGGCCTAAACCAATATAAGTTGGTTGGCGTCGATATATGTTACCAAGAAAAGCAATAATTGGGCAGGGATTTAGAAAATATATATTCCTTTTCATTTTTGTATCTCTTAATTACTTAAAATTCCTGATTAAATCTCAATATTCATTACACATATGGACAAATCTTAAGGAAGTGGAAAATCTTGATGTCGTCGGTTATCTGTTTTTTTTTTTTTTTTTTTAAGGTACAGAGCCAATTTGTTTCCACTTCGTCATCTCGTGTGTCTTCAATAAAGGTCACTGTATATCAAATATATTTCATAGTTATTGTACGAATCCCGATATACATGCAAAAAGAAATAAACTTTCTTAAGTTTTATCTATGAGTGTTTTAAGAATGGAAATCATATTTTTTAGAAAAAAATCCAGTTAAAAAGAATATATTCACTAATCATTGTTTCATTGGGCTCAGCTTAAAAATACATTTTTAGAAAACGAAACATTTAGAGAAGAAATATTATGGCGAGCAAGTTGAAGAAGCTGCGAAACAAACAAAATATAAAGTTAATCAATTGATTTTGCATATCCTTTGTCCCTAACTGGTGAAACAGTTTGAGATATTCTCTCAAAAATGTTATCTCGAAAGGATTAGAATCAGAGATGGATATTTCAGAGATTCCACAGAAATAAAATCCTTGAACATCTATTAAGATATCGAAAGGGTTTTACTAAGAATAAACTCAATTCCGGAAACCTTTTTATTGTTTAAGGATAATTTGTTGGTTGGAAGTTGATTCAGAAAAAACACAGCCTCATCAATCAATGGTTTATTTAACTCCTGACATTTCAGTGACTTGTTGGCACTCTCCACATTACTCTGAGGATAGTGACATCCACATTCCCCTGAGGAGAGTGACATCCACATTCCCCTGAGGAGAGTGACATCCACATTCCCCTGAGGAGAGTGACATCCACATTCCCCTGAGGAGAGTGTCACCCACATTCCCCTGAGAAGAGTGACATCCTCATTCCCCTGAGGAGAGTGACATCCACATTCCCCTGAGGAGAGTGTCACCCACATTCCCCTGAGAAGAGTGACATCCTCATTCCCCTGAGGAGAGTGACATCCACATTCCCCTGAGGAGAGTGACATCCACATTCCCCTGAGGAGAGTGACATCCACATTCCCCTGAGAAGAGTGACATCCTCATTCCCCTGAGGAGAGTGACATCCACGTTCCCCTGAGGAGAGTGACATCCACATTCCCCTGAGGAGAGTGACATCCACATTCCCCTGAGGAGAGTGACATCCACATTCCCCTGAGAAGAGTGACATCCACATTCCCCTGAGGAGAGTGACATCCACATTCCCCTGAGGAGAGTGACATCCACATTCCCCTGAGGAGAGTGACATCCACATTCCCCTGAGGAGAGTGACATCCACATTCCCCTGAGGAGAGTGACATCCACATTCCCCTGAGGAGAGTGACATCCACGTTCCCCTGAGGAGAGTGACATCCACATTCCCCTGAGGAGAGTGACATCCACATTCCCCTGAGGAGAGTGACATCCACATTCCCCTGAGGAGAGTGACAGCAACTAACTTAAACGTCGGGAGTCAAATAAATTATTGATTGATGTGACTATTTTTTTTTCTGAATCTTTTGAGTAATACCAATATGACATCTTTTTCAATATTTCACCCTAGAAGGGTTTTACAACTTAGGAATACATCAATTGACAATTATATTAACTTTTTTGTCACTCTCAGTAAAAAAAAAACATACATAAAAATTAAAAACAAAAATTCAAATATATATAACAGACGGATCTCTCACTGAAAGGACGTCTGAAAATAATCAACCTTCCACCCACCCTAAATTCGGACAGCTTCTGGCTTACATAGTGGTCACTGTCCCCAACACTCGGCACGGTCGAGGAGCTCCGCTAGAATTATCTTTTCCTCGGGCGCAAGGCTGACCAGGACATCCTTCCTATCTTGGCTGTAAAAAAAACCGCTGACACTATTATCTGTGTGTTATGACTCAGGGGAGCGAGAGTCCAGTTCATAAAAAAGCCCCTTGACCATATCCTCAGCGTACCAAGGAGGCGTTTCAGTTTGGGCATTGGAAGATTCCGGAATGCTGGTGGAGGGTGCAGTCTCGGGGGTTTTGTCCTTATGGACTGTTGGTGTGAGGGTCATCTGCACCGAGGCAGCCTCTGGCGCAGGGTGGTCGGATGCTGCGGGTGGAGCTGTAGTGGTGGTGGTCAGGGGTCTTCACACTGTTCTTCTGGCTTGAGGCCTGGGAAATGCCCTGAGGGGGCATTTTATCTCATATAACCACATCCAGATACCAAAAAAATGTACAAACGTCGAGAATATTGAAAAAGGCTCTAGAAATGTGTTTGGTTTAGAAGACATCGGTTCGCTATTATTGAAAATCTGATATATTTTAGTTAAAAATAGAGAAAGGGAAGAAATAATAAGTCCTAAGTTTCGAAATTAGGTTTGACGTTAGATTGTTGTAACGCTAGTCTCGCTTCCAATCTTTCTCTCTCCTAGCTGCTTAAAGTGCTTACCATTACTTGACCTAATAACGCCTTGTGTTGGGGTTTCTAAAATTCTCACAAGAAATAATCTACTCATCTTTATTTACAGTTTGAACGATAAACTTTTTTGCCGAGACAGACCTTTAGAGTTTTCACAGTGTAGTCCATCAGCTCAAGTGAAGTTTATAAAGTCTGCACTGATACGTCACAAGCTCAGTCTGCACTGACGAGGGAGTGGCAACACCCGAATTGCCAAAGTCTAAATTCGCTCAATTTCACATAACAGAGGGATGGAAGGTTATGAGCCATATGCACAATGTAATTGCCTCTTTCTCACACATTTAAATGAATTTCTTTAAATATAAAAAAAATAAAGATTCCTTCCTGCTTTTACACATTCACAAAATCAAAAAGGAATCAAGGGCTAAGTTTCATTTTACATTTTTTTATTTCTTGAGCTTTCGGGCTAAGATGCCTTTCAAAACGAAGAGATAGAACTATTACTTCTAGCCAATTATAACACGCCGAATTTAAATACAAGTTAAGCTGAAAAATAAATAAACAGCATGTTAAAAATCAAAAATACAAATAGAAGATTCCAACTTGTCTTACATAAATAACAAGAAATAAAAAGCAAATATATTTGAAGAATCCCCAAAAAAAGATATCCTCTAAACCGTACGCCTATCCTGGAGATTCATTTGGGGTTAGTTTAATGGGGACTCATAATAGTCCATATTTGTAAAGTAATCACTCTCTATCAACAATGTAAACACAGCAACGCGTCTTAGATCTTGGATTTATCCATCTGGAGTTTAAGGACTCACTAGAGTCCATATTTATAAAATAATCGCTCTCTATCAACAATGTAGCCACGGCAACGCGGCCTAGAATTAGTATATATCCTTCTGGAGTTAGTACAAGAACCCACTAGAGTCCGAATTTGTAGATAATCGCTCTCTATCAACAATGTATCCACGGCAACGCGACATAAAATTAGTATATATCCATCTGGAGTTAATTAAATGACCCACTAGAGTCCGAATTTTTAGATAATCGCTCTCTATCAACAATGTATCCACGGCAACCCGGCATAAAATTAGTATATATCCATCCGGAGTTAATTAAAGGACCCACTAGAGTCCGAATTTGTAGATAATCGCTCTCTATCAACAATGTATCCACGGCAACGCGACATAAAATTAGTATATATCCATCTGGACTTAATCAAAGGACCCACTAGAGTACGAATTTGTAGATAATCGCTCTCTATCAACAATGTATCCACGGCAATGCGACATAAAATCTACTTATATTGTGAAATATGACTGCATCGCCATTTGGAAAGGATGCGCGGGGGGAGGCCCGCGAGGAGTACGCGCGGATTAGGTTGTTCTTAGCTGTTTTTTGTAAACATACTGCGCTAGCTCCCGTTATTCTCTTCTTTGTAACCTTACTTTAAATAAACTATATTTAATCTCAACATCGAATTCTATTTAATTTATTCTACTCTACAAAGTGGCGGAGATCAGCTGGGTACCTAAAGAAGAAGAACGCTCTATTAGAAGAAGCAGAAGATTACAAGGACTTACCCCCGACAACAAAGCGACGATGAACAACAGAAGCGAGGCGACCACTCAGGTGAGTCCACTCTTTTGTCAGAATGTGGTGCGGAACCCTTCCATGTTCTCTGGTGAGATCAGCGAAGACCCCCAAGCCTGGCTGAAAGGTTATGAGAGAGTGGCAAGACATAACCATTGGGACGATTCGCTCAGTCTGTCTAACGTGTACTTTTATCTACACGGTATCGCTCAACGGTGGTACGAAAATAATGAGGAAAATATCCCATCGTGGGAGATATTTAAAGACCAACTAGCATCCGTATTTGGGAAGAAAGATAACCTGCGGCGTCAAGCCGAGCAAAAGCTAAAGGTGCGAGCTCAAACGAGGGGCGAAACCACTGAATTTTATATCCAAGATGTTTTGCGACTCTGCAGGGAAGTAGATGCACAGATGCCAGAAGAAGAGAGACTATCTCATCCGATGAAGGGAGTAGCAGAGGAAGTCTACCGGTATCTTCTGCCAAGAGACATAGCGACGGCGGATCAGTTTATCGCAGAGTGTCGTCGCGTTGTGGCGCTCCAAGGACGACGAGTGACAGCCTCAAAATTCGAGCGCTTGCCCAATGTTACCTCGCTCGGTGACCTGGGAGACGTGACGGATCTACAGTCTCTGATAAGACAGATCGTTAGAGAAGAAGTGCAGCGGGCCCTAGCACCGCCACGGGAGGAACCAAGAATCTCCTCCCTTGAGGAAATAGTGAAGGAGGAAGTCGACAAAGTCCTCGCTCCCATGTCGGGGATAAATACCTTCCCAATGAAATCGGCGGCGAGGTCAGCACCACGGAACTATAGAAAGAACACCTGGTATGCACCTAAGGTCGAAGCAAGTGGCTCAAGAGTCGAAGTACGGGGCACTAATGAGTGGAGGACCCCAGACGGCACGCCCGTATGCTTCCACTGTGAACGGCCCGGCCACGTTGTCCGCTATTGCCGCGACAGGAGGAGGTTACTTGATGAGAGAAGAGACGAAATGTACCAAGATCGGGCCAGGACAATGACGAACTCCGGACGCAACAATAACTCAAACGACGCTGATCAAAGAGTCAACACCAGACATTATCGCAGCCCCTCCCCTTCTCCTAGACGCGGAAGTTCCCCTGGTCGCAGTGCTACAAGACGAGCCAGCCAGTCTCCTCGGCGTTTACAATCGGAAAACTAAGAGCCGCGCCCTCAAATGGAGTTGAGGCCGCTGCACAACCTATAATTCCTCCCCTGTCGACAGTCGTGAAAATGACGAACAACTACATCGACATTAAAATTGAAGGCGACACAATACGGGCTCTGGTGGATTCCGGAGCCTCCTATTCTGTTATATCCGAGCGGTTCAGAGTAGAACTGAAAAAGACGATGTTTGCCGAAACCGACGTTGTATTGAAAGTTGCTGACGATAAGGTGGTCAAATCCAAAGGACGCTGCACTTTGAAGTTGGAAGTAAATGGACATCCGGAAAACTTTGAATTCGTCGTTTTGGAAAATTGCAGTCACGATGTGATTCTAGGCTGGGATTTCTTCAAGGCGACCAACGCGGTTATCGACTGCGGTCTGGGCGAACTACAACTGGACGACCTACCAGACCTAGACGCCGAGGGTAGAGATGACGGAGTGTACGCTATCCAAGACTTCGTTATCCCCGGGAGATCGTCGCAGAGGATAAGCGTCGTCAATAGATCTCTCGTAGGAATTGTTAACATGGAGGTTACCTGCTCTAAAGAACTATTCATTCGAAAAGACGTGATATTTCCTTCTTCATTGATTGAATTTGAAGAAGGAATTGGAAAAATTTGGATAACTAACGGCGGACTTCAACCTCAAATGATTCCGAAAGGAATGAACTTGGGTAGAATGTGCGATATTGAGACGGAACACGTGTGCCTCTTGAGTGTGGAGCGGGAAAGTTTTTCAAGGGAGAGAAGAGAAGATGACCACAGCGAATACCTGTTATCTCTAATCAACCCCGATCTGCCCAAGAAAAAAAAAAGAAGATTTAATGGGGCTGCTGTTGTCTTTTAAAAGAGTTTTCCTTCCCACGATGAAAAACGCAAACAAGGTACAGAACAGAGTGAAGCACAGAATTCACACCGGCGACCATCCCCCTATAAAGCAGCGCCCATATCGGGTATCTAAAAGAGAGCGAGAAATAATGCAGAAGGAAGTAGATACCATGCTTGAAAGAAAAGTAATTCAGCCATCTGAGAGTCCCTGGTCAGCCCCTGTGGTGCTGGTCAAGAAGAAAGACGGCACATGGAGATTCTGCGTGGACTTCCGGCGGCTAAATCACATCACCAAGAAAGACGTTTATCCATTGCCCCGCATTGATGACGTTCTGGATCATCTGTCATCCGCCAGGTATTACTCGACCATGGACCTGAAGACCGGGTACTGGCAGGTGGAGGTGGACGAGCGAGACCGCGAGAAGACTGCCTTTGTTACTCCGGATGGGTTGTACGAGTTCATGGTAATGCCGTTTGGATTGTGCAACGCGCCTGCCACATTCGAAAGGATGATGGATAATGTGCTCATGGGCCTCAAGTGGAACATTTGTTTGTGCTATTTGGACGACATCGTGGTCTACTCTGATACCTTTGAGGAACATTTAGAACGTCTGTCTAAGGTTCTGAGCTGTCTTCAACAAGCGGGGCTTACAATCAATCCGGATAAATGTCTGTTTGGATCAACAAAAATAAAAATCCTGGGTCATGTGGTAGATAAGGATGGCATACAACCCGACTCCGAAAAGGTCGAAGCCATAAAGAAGTTCCCTGTACCCAAGTCCGTCTGTGATATTCAAAGCTATTTAGGATTGTGCTCCTACTACAGAAGGTTTATCAAGAATTTCTCTAAAATCGCTGCTCCTCTACAAATTCTTCTGAAAAAAGATCAAAAGTTTATTTGGACACAAGAACAAAAGGATTCATTCGAGTCCCTGAAGAAAGTTCTGATGCAGAAGCCGGTACTAGGACATTTTAAAGAAAGTGCCATTACCAAACTTCATACCGACGCCAGTAGCTACGGCTTGGGTGCTGTTCTGGTACAGATCCAGGAGAATCAAGAAAATCCTATTGATTATGCCTCCAGAACACTTTCCAAGGCGGAAAAGAACTACTCCACCACTGAACGAGAATGCCTAGCAGTCATTTGGGCAATTGGAAAATTTCGTCCATATTTATATGGAAGGCCCTTTGAGGTTGTTTCGGACCATCATTCTTTGTGCTGGTTGGCTGGTCTGAAGGACCCTTCTGGAAGACTAGAAAGATGGTCCTCAAACTGCAAGATTTCGACGCAACCATCACCTATAAAAGCGGGGTCAAGCACAAAGACGCGGATTGCCTATCGAGATACCCGCTGCCAGAGTCGCCTGCTCTGACGTCGCTTACATTAGTAAGAGAACAACAGAATCTAGATCCTGATATAACAAAAATTTCAAATGCCTTAAACCAGGGTGAAGGGGCCGAGAGATTCCAAATGAAGAACGGTCTACTCTATAAGCGTAATTTTGATCCATTGGGTAGACGTTTGTTGTTGGTTATACCGAAGTGTATGAGACCAGATATCCTGAAGGAGTTCCACGATGTTCCGACCGCGGGCCACCTAGGTTTTGCAAGAACCTACGACAGAATAAGAAAGAGATACTTCTGGCCGGGACTTTACAACAGCGTTCGACGTTATGTCGCCCATTGCAAGGAGTGCCAGCGAAAAAAGGGAGAAAACAAACTGCCTGCTGGAAAACTAATTCCCATTCAACCCCCGTCATTTCCGTTCCAGAAAATAGGCATGGACCTGCTTGGGAGGTTTCCCCTTTCGGACAAAGGAAATCGATGGATAATTGTATGTACAGATTATTTGACCAAATATGCAATCGCCAAAGCCCTGCCATCTGGTACGGCTGCAGAAATCGCGACTTTCATACTGGAAGAAGTAATTTTGAAGCATGGCGCTCCACGCGAAATAATAACTGACAGAGGTCGGGCCTTCATGTCTCAGATGGTCAAAGAAGTCACTACCCGTTGCAAGATAAGCCACCTTTTCACCACGGCTTATCACCCTCAAACAAACGGATTGACAGAGAGGCTGAATAAGACCCTGGGTGACATGCTATCCATGTATGTGGACGCCGAGCAGGGGGATTGGGACAGCGTTCTGCCGTATGTCATCTTTGCATACAACACGGCCCAACAAGGAAGTACCAGATTTTCTCCTTTCTTTTTGGTTCATGGTCGCGAGGTCGAGACCCTCCTTGATGTCCTGCTGCCTTACGAAGACGAAACATCGGATCATGACTTTGGAGGTCAGATGGTAACCAAGGCAGAAGAAGCACGGCAGCTCGCTCGGATACACATTTTGAGAGCCCAGGAGAATAACAAGTACCATTACGACCAGGTGCATCGATCTGTTGAGTACCGTGTTGGGGACCTCGTCTGGGTGTTCACCCCTGTTCGAAAGACAGGGTTGTCCGAGAAATTACTAAAGAAATACTTCGGGCCGTATAAGATAACGAGGAAGGTGTCGGAAGTGAATTATGAAGTGGAAGCTCTGGAACAAAGTTCAAGACGGAGGAGACGCAGCCAGAAGGACGTCGTCCATGTGCTCCGGATGAAGCCCTACAGAGATCCTGGCCAACAGCTGGTGACCGGAGACTACAATAGCTGGGACAGCGAGGACGCTGTCGACATCCTGGAGGGAGGGCTGTGAAATATGAATGCATCGCCATTTGGAAAGGATGCGCGGGGGGAGGCCCGCGAGGAGTACGCGCGGATTAGGTTGTTCTTAGCTGTTTTTTGTAAACATACTGCGCTAGCTCCCGTTATTCTCTTCTTTGTAGCCTTACTTTAAATAAACTATATTTAATCTCAAAATCGAATTCTATTTAATTTATTCTACTCTACAATATAATTGCCTTATTCTGTCTGTGTGAAGTTCACGGATAGATTTTGGTCAGAATGGATAAAATAAAAAAAGTGTCAAGGGATGGGAATCGAACCCACGACCTTCCGCTTACCGGGCAGATGCCATGACCACTAGGCTACCCTGGACATATCTTTCCGTTCATAAAGTTAATATATGATGCCAATATATATAATAATTGTATAAACGAATGCAAGACAAAATCACCGCGAATGTTTCTTTTTTTTTTTTTAAGGCAATTTCTTTTTAAGGCAATTATTGTTTTGCCGTTAGGGCGGGACGTTTCACAAGAGAGACATCCACGGCGCCAATTTATAATTGTAACGAATAGTATTTTAATTAAAACATTTTAAAAACACACAGTTTGGAACGGGACGTTTCACAAGAGTGACATCCATGGCGCCCATTTATAATTGTAACGAATAGTATTTGAATTAAAACGTTTTTAAAATATATACGCACTCGGGTAAAACCCGGGCGTTGTCCGGGCCATTCGTCTAGTTAGTATTTATCCTTCTGGAGTTAGTTGGACCTACCTAAAGTCCATATTCGTAAAGTAATCGCTCTCTATCAACAATGTAACCACAGCAACGCGTTTTAGATCTTGGATACATCCATCTGAAGTTAGTTCAAGGAACCACTAGAGCCCATATTTGTAAAGTAATCGTTCTCTTTCAACAATGTAACCACAGCAACGCGTTTTAGATCTTGGATACATCCATCTGAAGTTAGTTCAAGGAACCACTAGAGCCCATATTTGTAAAGTAATCGCTCTCTATCAACAATGTAACCACAGCAACGCGTTTTAGATCTTAGAAAATTCAACTGGAGTTAGTTCAAGGAACCACTAGAGCCCATATTTGTAAAGTAATCGCTCTCTATCAACAATGTAACCACAGCAACGCGTTTTAGATCTTGGATACATCCATCTGTAGCTTAAGAACCCACTAAAGTCCATATTTGTAAAGTAATCGCTCTCTATCAACAACGTAGCAACGGCAATGCGACCTAGATCTTTAATTTGTCCATCTGTAGTTAGTTTAAGAACATACTAGAGTCCATATATTTGTAAATAATCGCTCTCCATCAGCAAAGCCACGGAAACGCGACCTAGATCTTGGATTCATCCATCTCGAGTTTGTTCAAGGACCCACTAGAGTCCATATATGTGAAAATTCGCTCTCTATCAACAATGTAGCCACGGCATCGCGACATAGATCTTTAATTCGTCCATCTGGAGTTAGTTTAAGCACTTAGTATAGTCCATATATTTGTAAATAATCGCTCTCCATCAGCAAAGCCACGGAAACGCGACCTACATTTTGGATATATTTAATTGGATTTCTGGAGTTTATTCATGCATCCACTAGAGTTGGTACTTCGAAGATAATGTAACTTCTTTCTACTACCATTATATGTGCTTTGACATTCAACATGTGGAATGCAGCTGTGTGTTAGCAGCACAAGAAAATTCCGACAGAGGTCGTCGCCTCAGGGGATTGTCCTCTAGACCTCCGAGAAATATGAGAATTTCCAATTAATCTCCGCTCCAAATTAATTTCTGCCTTTGTTTGCTAATTATTCCGTCTAAATATTTTTTGTTGAGTTCAACTCTATACACTTGATCCCAATTACCTTTCTTTATGCTTTCTAACTAATTAGGGTTATTTTAATTATGTGAAGAGGTAGTTGCTAATATAATTTACACAATGAATTATTTACTTAACTTTTAACTAATTAGCAATATTTAATCCCCTTTTTATTTGTTGAATTCATTATAGAAATTGTCGTAATTGTATATATTCAACTTTTGCAAACTCAACATGGATGATTTGAATAATAAGTGCTTCCAAAAACATCCAACCATTTCATTTTCTCTTATTTTTATGATCTTTTTGCAAATTTGAGAAAACGTTATTTTCATTTACATACTTCAGTGTATTTAAGTAAGGCTTTATCAGAAAAACTAAACAAATATATCCTTTCATAAATATCCGAGATTTTATCGGCGTGTTAGTTTTTATTATTATTATTATTTATTTATTTAATATTCTCTAGCGTGCGCGCTACAGAGGTTTTAAAATTGTCGTTCGAATATGTAAATGAAGAAAAACATGTCAATATACGCTATATGCCATAAAATTATAAATAATATAACAGCCCTTAGATGTGGATACAATTCAACCAGCCATCAAGCCTTGGCCATCATGTAATCACAAACGAAGCAATAAGGTTTTATTGAGAGTCCGCTGCACCCAAGACATGGCGAGGTCCAATTTCAAAAATATTAAGTCATTTCCTCCCAGGAAATTTCCAGTAGTTTTACGACCACCGCCGGACACCGACAAACGGACGGACAACAACAGATCATCTCTCACTCTCATGCAGATCACCCTCTTAGACTGAAAATGTTAGATTGATAAAATCTAGCTAAGCTACTCAAATGACGCCACCGCGGAAGACAAGCAATACGCATGTGCGCTACGTGACTGGAAAACGGAAGACAATTAAAATAATTTTATTGAAATCTTGTCAATACATGCAAAAGTGCACAGCCTGCACACACACACACACACACACACACTATTTTAAAAAGATAATTATAAATATATATCCATAACACTATGTGCAATGAATATGGCGCCTCAGCCACCGCTGCAGAGTTTGGTGGAGAATCACTAGTGGGTCTCCAGCGACATTACGCATTTCGCGATCTACGAAGAAAACTTAGATCGCGTATTCGCAGCTGGAAAACGAAAGAACGATTGATCAGGATTGAAACAAAACCATGCAAAATTAATTCGCGTCAAACTTTTAATATGTAATTTTTCATAAATTAACTTTTAAAAAAAAGTTCTACCAGAAAAGTTGTGAATGGTGGAAGATTGTCTACACTAAAAGTAATATTTTTTTATTTAAGCCTAACCACAAAGTTAAATTTATAATCATAGACATTGCAGAGTTTTCGGCGCTGTCCTCTCTCTTCGGTACTATCCAACCTGCCTCGTCATTTGTGCTACCCATTGACTCTTGAACAAGAGGCCCTATGGCTGCTAGTTCTTGTGGTACCACATATATATATTAAAATATGAACAGTAAGCCTCCAGGGAAAATATTCTTTTTAAAATATTTTTTATTTAAAAAAATCTCTCAAGCTTTCGGGCAAGTAAGCCCTTCTACGGGAGAAAATATTTTACATTATTAATACGCCAAAAAAATATTAAATAAAATAGGGCTTTCTTTCCCGAAAGCTTGAGAGATTTTTTCAAATAAAAAATATTTTTAAAATAATATATTCCCTGGAGGCTTACTGTTCTTATTTTAATATTGATTCAAGGGATTATTTTATCGAACCACATATATGTGATGATTTGAGACCATGGAATTGTTGTAAATAATCCAGATATCTACTACCACATATTTCACCACGTGACTGTATATAACTTGTCATTTACTGCAAATAGAAAGCATCAAATAACATCAATCTGTACCGCGTAAGAATCTAATAAAGTATAGCAACTGTACAGATAGAAGGAATGGAGAATAACAGGAGAAAATTAAGGCTAAAACTAATTAGGCCTAAGTGAGAATAAGAAAGTAGGCCTATCGAGCCCAGTCCAATTTTTACGAGGTCGTGGCCCTCCTGGATGATGTAACTCCCCCCCCCCCCCTGTTTACGTCAGAAAAGGGCAGTGACCTGCTTGGACCTAGGGAAGCTATAAAAGGAGGCCCCAAGACTCAGTTAGTTAGTAGTCTTCAGTCTTTAGTCCTTTGTTTCAGTCCTTCAGTCCTCCAGTCCGCGTAGGCCGCTCCTATAGAGGTAAACCCTTTCCTGCCAGAAACCTCCTCGTCCCATTCCTTCTTGACGTTCAGACGCTTCTTAGTGGAATCTCTGTTTGTTTATTTCACCTTTAGCCCAGCTGCGTCGCCTTCCACCACGACTGCACGGTAGAGGTGACATCGAGGTTCGTCTAGCATCAGGTAACACTGGTCCCAGAGGTCCCAAGATATCACATATATATAGTATATTTTAAACTGTATAAAAATGGCACTTTTAGTATATGTCACATATCTTCCAATTAGTTAGAGCAGATACCTTATAAGATCCTACCCTTCTATTAAAATGTACACCGTTTCTATTTGCTACCACCCCCATATTTTGTATATATGCTATATCTTTATTAATAATACCTGTAAACTTCTATTTGTATTTAAACTAGAATTGGTGACGTCAAAATAAAAATCCAAAGAGGCGGTCAGCTGGGGAGAGAGGAGGAAAATGCCAAAGCCCAGATGGGGGGCCCCTTTCCTCCAGGGATTCATATAGACGACCCTTATAAACAGGACAGGTTTTGGCAGGAGGTCAGCAGATGATTCTAGGGTGTGTTTCTCGGCAGGCGGCTTCAGTCTGGCTCTCCATGTCTCGGTGATAGGCATCCAAGTTTGTGTCATGGCCTCTACCTCTGTCTCGTGGGCTGTCCCCGATCACTCTCGGTGCTAACATCTAGCTCTGCCTCTGCTTCTTGTTGTCCGAATGTGGGAAGAACATCAACACTCGCCTCACGCACACGACTGCCAGTTTATCCATTCGTCGGCAGGATCACATTTTCAATAATATTACATATATATAGTATATTTTAAACTGTATAATAATGACACTTTCTATTTACTACCACCCCATGTTTTGTATATATGCTATATCTTTATTAATAATACCTGTTAACCCCTATTTGTATGTAAAACTAAAAATGTTGACGTCAAAATAAAGATCCAAAGAGTGTTCGGCCAGCTGGTGGCAGGGACAGAGGGGGGGGGAAGGCAACGCCCAGCCCATGTGTGGTCCTGAGGGACATTCATAAAGACGACCCCCCTGTAAACAGCACAGGTTTTTGGCAGGCGGTCAGCAGCAGATGGTTCTAGGAGGTGGCTCTCGACATACGTCTTCTGTCTCACACAGTCTCTCCCTCCATGTCTCGGTGATAAGCATTCAAGTTTGTGTCATGGCCTCTACCTCTGTCCCGTGGGCTGTCCCCGATCACTCTAGGTGTTAACATCTAGCCCTGCCTCTGCTTCTTGTTGTCCGCGTGTGGGAAGAACATCAACACTCGCCTCACGTACACCACTGCCAGCTTATCTATACCTCGACATTTGCAACAATATTACAGAAAGTCGACAGGATAACTGAGGACAGCGACATGCAAAGGATGACAGAGGCACCGGTGTTCAACGGCGCATTCGTGTGGATGCTCCTTCTACTTGCCCTCCACCTTGACGATCCAGTGGACCATCTCAAAGACGCCATGCGAGGACTAGCTGTACCTCGCATCGAGCAGGTCATCTCGCCCCCATCGACAGCTCCTGCGCCACGAGCACCTTCCTCCATCGGCTCGAACAAGCAGACAAGATTCATCGAAAAATCCTGGCATTGGCCCGCCAACCAGCATCGACGATGTCCCATGGCAACCACCGCAAAAAGTGATCACCATGCCTCATCGCAGCCCACTCCACAAGACCCATCCAATACATCATCCATCTGGTAGGAGAATTTTTTCTACAGAAATTAATGCAATACTATCTCCGTTTTTTTCCGCACTGAATTAACTACTCATTTGATACCATTTTTATAGCAATAACATTATTATTATAAATCCATCAAGTACATTATTTTACCTGCCCTATTACTATTTCAATTAATACAACTTTAGATATGTATAAAACATTTTAACCTTAATCAATTTTATTATTCATTATTATTATTTTGTGTTTCATTTAACCATCATTAGCAATGCCGTCAGCCATCAACAACTAATAATATCTTTTTTTTCTTCAAATCGTAATCTTCATCATCTCTAGGCTTACACACATATTATAACTTCCACGATCTTTCTAATCATTTAAAAACTTTTAATATATTGACAGCGTCAGTAATATTTTTTAATAGTTTAAGATATTTTTGAATTTATATATATTTTTCTATTTTTCGTTTTTTTCTAATTTTATCGTTGACGTCTCCTAACCTCCCCTTCCCATACATTCTCATGCATTGCCCCAAGGGCTTCCTGTTCGCCATTTTTTTTCTCATTGATTAATCCAACTGAGAAATCCTTCCTCGCTATATCATTCCCAATAGTGAGTTCAGGATACCCAGCTAGATTATTTTTCTTATCACCCGGCTCATCATTACCAATCATCATTTTTTCTTTTTATTTTATACTAGCGGACGTACCCGGCTTCGCCCGGGTTTTACCCGAGTAAAGGTTTGTTTAACGAATCTCTCGATAAAGTGAACATTTTTTCCCGGTCCCTTGAAAAATACTCGATAAGTGGAATAAAATCAATATTAATTGGTTCCCTCGGTATTCGGAAGTTAAAGGAATAGTATCTTGCCTTGGAATTGTATCATTATTCTTGTCTCAAATAAATTGCCGTGTCATCCTGAATTTTGTCTTTCCTAATTTTCTACATTACAAAATCATCGTATCATCATGATAATATTTAGAGCAGATTGTTGAATTATAACAGATAAATTAGAATATTTATCTTGATTATTTTAAAACGAAAAGTTATTTCAAAAATTTTATTTGCTAGAAACCTTCCCAGTACTATACTAAATAACTTCCCAAAGTTTCATGGCGTCCCAATGAGTGGTTTGGTCAGGCATAAAGGACAGACAGACAGACACACACACATACATTCATTTTTATATATATAGATTACCATTCAAGTCGGGTGAAATTATCATTGGCAACAGAACAACCCTTGCAACTACCTTCCCTTTCTTCATTCCTAAATCCCATATATTCCCCTCAAGAGATTCTTGCTCGCCAGATTTTTTTTTAATAATCCAACCGGAAACATCCTTCCTCGCTATATCGTTCCCAATAGTGAGCTCAGGATACCCAGCTAGATTTTCTTTTCTTTCTTTTTATTACCCGGTTCATCATTTTTATCATTTTATCATTTTTTTTCATCATACAACCGGGTATCATCATTATTGGCAGCAGTACTACTCTTGCGTTTATGTTTACCTTTCCACATTCTTCAACCTACATACCTCTCCCTGCTAGTCTGAACTAAAAATGCTGACGGAACATCTTGAACGTTCTGTTAATGAAAACAGTACCTCACTAACACAAGTTCGTACTGCATTGCAGAACTCATTAAGCTATTTCTTTGCAGGAACATACTCAGACATCCCATATACTATCATCAACCCGCTGCGTCAACTTATAATCTTATTTCAACTTAATACCTTTATGCTTTCAGTTATTTTTTCACTCAATAGGTTCTCAATTTTTTTTTTTCTATAAGTAAATTATTTTTACGGCATTTCTAATTTTACTTTGCATATTTTCTCAATTTTATCATTTATTCTTATGTTTTTTTCTTTCATCATATTCTATATCTAGTCTATATGAGTCCAAGATTTTTTAATAGTATATTGTATATGCTTCGTAACTTTTCCTCCTATTCATTTAATTAAATTTAAAAAATTGGGTTGCTGATTGACGCGGATGCCTTTGAAATTTCCACTTCCATAAATATCGGATCTCTTTGTAAATTATTGATGTGTTCAGTACCAATGATCCTGTATAGAGGCCATGTTCTGCCGTGGCGAATCTTTGGCGTATTTCCAAATGATCTTGGTTTCTCATTATTAGAATACGCCCAGTTTCACCATTCACTGCCTTTTTTTGTATTTTTTAAATATTATCTTATATTAGTTTCTAAAGAGTTATTTCGAAACTGGTGGTTGACAAAGGTTGCTGTTAGCTTGATATTTCTAAAATTCGAGGTATTTATTCATTGTGTTTTTCTATATGATAAAATGCATTTTTGAATATTATTATTTTCCTTTACACTCTTATTGTGAGTCGATATTTGTGACTTTTCATTGAATCATTCATTGTATATCTATCTCCATTAATTATTTTCTGAATATTTTAGTTTCTTCATTTTTTTTTTAATATTCAAAGGGAAATGGGTGATTGGCACGATTGATAAGAGTTTTCTTTGAAAATATTATATAGAAAAGTTAGCTTTAAGATACACGTCTTCTTTCTTATCTCCACACTGGGTGAAGTAGAATGCGTCTGCCTTTGTCATCAAGACTGGGAGCACTACTCAGTGGAAGGCCGACTTAGCTCCAAGAGAAATGGCCGCCTCTGACATGAGGAACAGACGCCATGTCACGCTGCTCATCCTGTATCCCTATCAGCCGGGCCAGCTGAGCCCAGGTTTTTTTAATGAGCTTGTTACTGCTCCCCCTCCTCCTTTTTCATCCGGGCTTGGGACCGGCAAAGGCGGAGTTAAGTACACGTAAATACATGTAAATAGGAAAGTTACTTGCGAATTTCTCTCTTTCTCTATAAACGGATATGTCTCCTCGGTTTAATATATATATTTTTAAATACATAGCTGAATATCGCGTAAATTTTTATCGAAACGTCGAGGTAATAAAAAGATTTACTGGCCGAAGTATCTTTATTTTCAATAAATATAGCTCTATATATCAAAAAGAATTTGTTCTACCCCTTGTCGCTAAATTCAAAAGAGATAGAAATGCTTTTTGAATATTTAAAAGAATTTCAATACTGCCTGGAATCACTCTTGACATCAACTAAACAGAAGGGAATCTACACAGTTAGCCAGATGGAAATCTGGTCACCTGCGCCCTCTAGTCTATAAAGAGGGAGCCAAAAGATTCCTCATGTGCACTAGGTGCAAAGCCGAAGAGGCCACTCCCCAACATTTACTAAATTGCATTGGAAAGGACAAAAGATCCCTGTACAGAGAACCAAGAAGAGTTCTTGAACTTCTTTACGAGCACGACCTCCAAGATCTTGTCTAATTTAGACTAAAAGGATAAGTAAAAAAAAAAACTCTTGACATTATTTCAATAATAGTCGTAACTTCAATTATATATATGGCGCAATATATAGACGACATATAGATGGCGCAAGCCATCAGCAACTTTCAGTTGCACGATCAGGAAATGCCTTTTTTCTTAATTTATCTACCTGATCCAAGTACAAATTCACTTTTGTACTATTTTTCACATATATGAAAATTAATATGTATATGAACCATGATATATATAGATTGAAATTTTGCCGGGAGGAAATTGACGCTTATTTGGACAGGAGAGGCGCCCTATGATTTTATATATTATATTGTGAAAATAAGAAAAAATAGGAAAAAGGTCAGGTGTTGTTAAATAAATATTAAAAACAGAAAGTTATATCCTGATCGCTCACATTTTAGTGTTCCACCTTGCTTTCTGAAATGCTCATATTTAGCGCTGAGCATATGCCTTTTTTGTTTTAAATATATTATAATGAAAAGAAAAATAAAAACACGCTAAGTTAATGAAAGACGTTTAAAATGTTTGTTTGAAAATTGATAAATAAAAATTATACAATGACTTTAAAGTTTATCCTAAATAAGTATAATTATACACACAAACATTTTTTTTTATGTGATCTTAAAATATTAAAATTCATTTTTTATTCATTAACTATCTATATATATACTGGGGTTGTCAAATTAGAACAATATATAATTAAATATTTATATTAAATGCAAATATTGGAGATAAAATATTCACCAATATCTCTCTTGTTGGATGTATATCTACGATAGCCTGTAGTCGTGCTCTTCATTTTTTTTTTTTTTTTGACTTGTAATATTTTAAAAGTGTTTAAAAACTATATTTTTATTAAATAATGAATATGCAAAATAATAATACTTCACGATGTTTTATTTTAAAATGAATAATAATTTGTATATTTTTGATAACTCTGTGACCTGAAAATATAGAAGTTATATAGATACATAGTTCGTTGCTGGTAGATTTGTCAGTTTGTATTTAAATAAAAAATAATTAATTTGATTAAAAAAGGCTAAGGCTATTTCTTCAAAACATCTACCACAAGCCTATTTATTATTCTTTAATTTTGAATAAGTCGATTCAGCCTACGTGCTAAACAATATCAGTTAATACTGTATTGACATTTTATATATTATATACTTCCCATATAATCAATTATAGAGTTGTGACAAATTTATTTTTATACTGTTCTTGGACGTTATCTGTTTCCACGTATGGTGAATAAACAGAAATTGCAAATTATAATTAAAATTGGCTTTTGTGAGCAGTAAATTGAAATATGCAATTTGCATATTCTCGCATTACATTTATGTGATTATGTTTTTACATGCTGCGACACATTTACACTTTGTGTGGATGCATATAATTGCGTCAAGAATCTAATTATCCAGCAGACGATCTTTCGAAAATTAACAGAAGACAAGAACAAACAAAAAAAAGGTACACTGTACAGGTACTATCATCATTCACACATCATCATCATATTAATCAATAATTATTATTACTATCTTAATTTGCATAATTAGCCTTGAGAGAGTTCCGAAGTTAAAAATAAACATTACTCCTATAAAATATATATGTTGTCTGTTTATAAAAATCAAATTTGGTTATATCCGCTTTCTCATAAGAAAATATGCAAATATTTAGAAAATTCATAAAAACTTTCCCCTGAGTACAAAAAAAAAAACTTTAAAATTTTCTGAACCCTTCAGTCTTCTAGAATATTAAGAAATAAAAATCACGTGTGATCCAACGAAATGTTTCACATGTTATTATTTATTGTTGCATATATAGCGTAAGATAATTGAAAATGTGATGTAGCGTTGAGTTGAGAAGTAAAGAACAATTGCCTCATTATACCTTGATAAATGTTGGCATGCTACCAAAATAAATATTGGCAAATAAGTAGATTTTGATCCAATATGTAACTTTTCAATATAAATATAATAAAACGATATGGGCCTTAATCCCACGATACGATATATTTAAATGGTGTGCCATTAATATTTTTTATTTATATATATATATTTAGAATCAAATGTCGAAAGTAATTCGATTTTTCCACTGAGTACTATAAATAATAAAAGAGAGCAGAAGAAAATTATTTAGTTTAATTCAGAGAAATTCCAATATACCAATGGAAAAGAGAAAACAATCAGACTAATTCGTTTGGGGAAATTGCCGCCATTTTGAATTGGGGACGTGGTTGGTTATCAAACGCCACTGAGAATGACCTAAAAAGATAGCCAAAATATTCCCAAAACCTTTCAGAATAATTAAATCTCAATGAGAGGGAGCACCTGAGCGTTCAAGTTAAAAGGGGTTAGCCTAATTGGCCATTGTTCTTTATTTTCTTAGAAGGCTTAAGCATTCTTGGCTGGATATTCTTTGATCGTTTGCAAATTTTATTAGTTCTGTTGCTATAAATAGGTCATAATATTTGGAAATATATCAATAAAATGGGGAGATAGGGAAGATAGCCGGGTTAAAAAACACCCCCCTTGGTAAACAAGTGTCAAGTCTTCATTCCCTCCTAGAGGATTTATCTTATTTACATCGGTTTAAAAGCGGCTGGATGTGATGATCAAGGGACACTTCTCACTGAGGTGGCCTCGACGCCAGTTGTTCTAAGGGTTGGCCTCGGACCTTCTATTTTTCCTCCCCGATCTACTCCCCACAGGGTTTTGCCTCTGGATCTTGTCTCCTGTGTGTATCCTTGCCACTCATCACACGATCACCACGACTGCTTCACAAATCACCATATATATATATATATATATAAGGGTTGGTGCTTATGATAGAAAGTTTCGTTAAATAAAGACAATTTATGACAGAGATAATCTCCCTATTCGCTATAAAAGGAGAAACACAAGACTATTTATCTTTATAGAGAAATACCATTGTTTTGGACATAACCTTAAAATGACGACACGCTAAAACAACGTTGTTTTGTAGGAAGCGAGGAAGGACAAATGTAATGAAAATAAAATAAAAAATTCTGGATAATTTCCTTGTTGACGATAAAAAAAAACATTTCTTGCTAGTGTGTGTGTGTCTTGCAGAGAGGTATCACAAATTGAATCTGAAGCTATTTGAAATATTGATGACTTTATATCATCTATGGATGTGTGTTTGATTCAGGATGCCTGAAGTCTATATATTGACACAGAATAAATATTCTGTTTTTGCTTACTCTATAAATTAAATACCACGTCATCATTCTGATGCTAAGTCAGCATTTGTAAATAGTTTGTATCTCGGTTGTAAAACGACATTTGAAAATTATCCCGCATGTGTTTCTTTTAAACGAAAAATCGAAGTTTATTCTAAGAAGAAATAACGACTATTTCTAACCTTAGGGATGAAGTATGAAAGGATGAATTGTGTAGAGTAATGATAACGGAAAAATAAAGTGTCCAGGGATGGGAATCGAACCCACAGTGTTCCGCTTACCGGGCAGATGCCATGTCCACTAGGCTACCCTGGACATATTTTTCCATTCGTAAATATTATATAAAGTAATTTATAATACAATATAATGTGTGGCTTATATTGTAAAACGACATTTGAAAATTATCCTGCATGCGTTTCTTTTGAACGAAAAATTGAAACTTATTCTAAGGAGAAATAACGAATATCATAAGCCGCATTATATTGTATTATAAAATATCTCGGTTGTATTGATCGATATGGAAAACTTGTAAATACTTTTCTTGGAGAAATAAATTATCCCTGAGACTATTTAAAGTAGAGTTATCTCATTATTCAATTACCTAACCTTGTAGGATGGTTGGAACACGTTCTTGAAAGATGCAAGACATGTCTGAGGAAAGAATCAAGGTTGAAGATTCTGCCAAACACACGGCAACCTGGTGCAACAATACAATATCACAAAATATGTAACGGTTGGCTTTGATATATGTAATTATGTATATTTATTTGTGCTGAGAGAGAGATAATACCAGGCGCATTTTCCATATCTGCAAAATTTGTTATTTCAATAATTGGACAACGAAAATTATACTGAAATTTACAAGACATGAACTCCATAGTAACTAGGTTGCTGGAGAGATAGGGTAGTTAGAAAGAGATGGAAACTGTTGTTGTTTCTTATCTTCTTGTACAAAGATTACACGAATTCCATGAGTTCATGCTCCTCGAGCTGTAATTGATGATAAACAGCGGCCTCTCCTAAATGTCCTAAAACACATACGTAATGAATTAAAAGTTTATTTTTGCCAAAACATGATATCTAGATATTTAACATTTAAAATATAGGTTGAATTAGTGTAATTATTTTGTATAAATCTGACAACCAAATATATACCGTTAGATTGAAATCTACTACACATTCAAATATTTTAGAAATGTTAAATATTTCACTTTAAAACAACAGTAATAACCTGTATATTTCAAATATTTAGACACAATTCAAATACGCAGAAATATATTTATTTATTTATTTATTTATCATTATCAAATAAGACGTGATATCCCCACAAAGAATGCTTGCGTCAAAAACAACACTAAACTTAGATACTATATTACATAAACAATTGAATAATTACATGGTTTGAGTAGAGTTTGAAGAAGAAAAGAGAAAAAAGGACTTTAAAATCATGCTTGATTCTACAACCAACCAATGAAATAAATACAAATAAATATACAGGGTGATCCAAAAGTCCCGCACAACTTTAAAAATTAATAACTCCGCGAATATTTGCGCTAGAGCAATGCGGTAAACACCATTGTGTTCAGGATGCAATGGGATTTTTTATGGCAAATAATGAAAAATTCGAAATTGATTTTGGTTACAACTTTATTCGCTAGGTGGCGCTCTACCAGAATCAGAGATTCAGCGGCCAAATTGTTTGATAAATTGAAAAATATAACTCAACGACACGTATTTTTACTTTTTGAATACCAGGAAAGAACCCTAATAATATCAAATGATAAATTAATAAAACACCATTTCGCCAAAAGTTAGAAGAATTGGTTGACGATTTTTAAATACAATCTGAGATATGTAAAATAGGTATATGCAAATTAAAACATGTAGCAAAAAATATTTATATTTTAGATGGAGTTTTGTGAAATAAATTGAATGTTTGAAAATAACTACTGATAACAATACACGATTTTTGAAATGTTAATATAGTACCAAAAATTATGATGGCACTACTAATAGGATTTCGTGCTATAAGGAATGTATAGTATCTTGACTAATTGTCGACACTTGACTATTTAACTGGATATTTGTCATGATCCAACAAATGAAATATAGAGGCGAGTGACAAAATATATTTGTCGTACTTTATTCCAAATATCCTGTGGGTTTGTCAAATGTTATCATTGTTTATTATACTGTACTTAATTTTGAAAATGTATCCCCTAAAAAAAATCATTTTTAAATCGCCTTTTGCGTTGAAAAACGTGGTAGTAAAATCATTTTGTATTATTTTTTGCGCAAAACATCTAAAGTTGGGGGGGGGGGGGGGGGGGATACAGAGATTATTCCTTATGCTATTTCTTCTAATGAGCGAAAAGCGATAAACTAAACATAAGGGGTAAAATTGTGTATACCAGTGTTATTCGAGAAGTTATAACACTTTGGCCTGCACGACTAAATAAAAGATGTGGGCAAATGACAAACAAAAAATTACTGTTTACAGAAAAAAAAAAGAGTCAAGATGTGAGGACAGCATTTATTATTCCCATAACCCAAAACAAAGAGCTGCAATATATAACACATGAGGTAACTGCCTTCTCTCTTGTATTAGGTCACAATCCTTGCTCAATGTGGCGCCCTTCATTCTCAAACACCGTCTGCAGACGATAGATGACAGAATGGTCACAATTAAATAGTTGAAATTTATAAAACGTGCCATCTGATAGAAGCCTTCAACATGGCCAATGTGGTAGGCCGGCATCGATAAAAACGCGACTTAATGTACCCCCATAACCGAAATTGTAAGGCGTCAAGTCTGATGATATTGGAGGCCACTGGTATATAAAGTGGCGACTTATCAACGAATTTCACCGAACGTATCCTTCAGCAATTGTTTGGCACCGCGGTAGATATGAGGAGGTCCACCATCTTGCATGAATGTTATTTCGCTTAGTGCTTGTCTGTCCTGCAATATGGGAATAACCTTTTCTCTCAAAAGTTGAACATAACGTTCACCAGTTACAAAAACGGTTTTAAAAGTTCTTCCATTGATTTTTTCAAAGAAAAATGGCCCAATAATAAAAGAAGAAGTGATCCCACACAAAACTGTAACTCTGTGCGATTAAGTGGTATTTCTGTAAAATTCCTAGGGTTTTCTGTTGCCAAAATGATGCAGTTTTGAATGTTAAATTCTCCTTTTAGATAAAAGTGAGCATCATCTGTTCTAAGAACATTTGACAGCCAGTTTTCATCAATATCAATTTGCCGGAAAACCCATGCAGCGAATTCTTGACGCTTCTCAAAATCGCTGACTTTCAACTCGTGAAAACTTTGAATTTCGTTAGGATATTTTTATAGAAAAATTCTAAATGTGTGTTCTCTCCAAACTGTTCATACGAAATCCCCGTTTGTCGAGAAACTTGTTTAGCACTTACTTCTCCATACGTGGATAACGTTTCAATAGCTTCAGCATTCTGCAAAAACCGTAACAGCCACTTACTTGCATGTCGATGGTCTTCCACTCCGAGGTTTTGTTTCCAGAGATCCAGTTTCCTCAAAACTTTTAATCAATCGCTTTAGAGAGTAGCAACTCATTGGTCCTTTACCGCTTCGAATATCTTTAAAGGAACGAAACGCTCGTAAAGTTCCAGTCGCAGATTCTGAATCACAATTTAAAAAATTCACCAAGAGTGCTTATCCTGTAGTGACGGCATTCCAGGGGGAAGGGGAGAAGTCCGACCACACCTCCTTGCGGTCACCCCTGGACCTTTGGAATATTTGACCAAATTCTGGTTCGTTTCCAAGATGACTAATGTTGCAACGGCACCCATTTTCAAATGAAGAGCAAAACTGATATCTCCAGTAGTGCTACCGCGTCCGGGGTAACCGCCGCGTCAGGAGCTGCAGCTCGAGCTCATGATGAGAAATCTACTACGAGGACACAATTCAATCTACTACAACTCAATAAAAATGGTACCCAGAGGAAAATAAAGAGCTGAATTGTCTTCTCTGTGACAACAATGTACATATTAATTGTCCTCAGGAGACAAAATTGAATCAGAATCTGAGATTCAATATCAAAGATTATACAAAACTACGAATGGACAGACCGGGAAAATTCGGAGGAGGACTTGCCGTTTTGATTAAAACTCTAGAAATCAAATTTAAGGAAATCGCCTATAATCAGAGTAAGCCTAGAGAAAGCACGACAGAAGCTCAGGCAATAGAAATCTATCTTACAGATAAAACAATTCCAATCATAAATGTTTATCACCACGATAATACTTGCATCAATACAGGCCTGATAGAGACATTAAGTGATCACCTGTCCAGGATAACAAAGGTCAGCAGGTTGAGGACATGCTAACCGACCTCGACCTTACGCCGTTTAATAACGAAAAGAACACCTATCTATCCAAGTCCACAGACACAGAATCCGCATTAGACATCACAGCGATAAATTACAACATCGCACCCACAACACAATGGATAATTCTGAAAAGTGCAATCAGTGACCACAGACCAATTTTAACAACCCTAAAATTCAGAAATGAGAATTTTCAACAGAATAAAAGAACACTGGAAAAATTTTACAGAAAAGCTTGAAGAACTGTGCAACGAAGAATAAAATCACAGAACGATTGACAAAAAAATTGGAAACTTCTCTTTGAACATATCCAAAGCTGCAAAAGTATCGATACCTAGAGGTAGACGTAAAGACCTGTGAATACTTTACTGGAAGGACCACAATATCGAGGCAATGATTGCAGAGAGAGACAATAAAAATGAATTTCTTAAAACAAATAAAACAGAAGAAATCATAATGGAACTCATTGAAATTAGTCACAAAATAGAACAAGAAATTTGGATATTCAAACATGAAAAATGGGCAGAATTCTGCGAAGAAAATGGATCCAAAAAAAGGAAAGCCGTCACTGGAATATAATTAGTGTTATAAAACAATCAAAACCAACACTAATCCTCCAATACTATAACCGATATGAACAGCGAGAACGAACAGATGGCTGACATAATTGCTGAATATCTTTCAAGCACTTCCAGACTCAGCTATACGAATGAAGGCAGGACTCTAAAAAATAATATAAACAAGTTAGAAAACATATACGAGAATCATGGGACGAGTGTCTTTTGTAGGA
This sequence comes from Cordylochernes scorpioides, assembly GCA_030710605.1. Taxonomy (NCBI): domain Eukaryota; kingdom Metazoa; phylum Arthropoda; class Arachnida; order Pseudoscorpiones; family Chernetidae; genus Cordylochernes; species Cordylochernes scorpioides. The sequence goes on from CP092872.1 coordinate 27,203,711, forward strand.
AGCTTTATTTTAAATCGCTCAAGCTTTCGGGCTGACCGGCCCTTCTACAGGAGATAAGTGAACAATGGCACATCGGGTACTATATAATGATGGGACTATTTACATATTCAAAAATTAAAATTTTAAAAACTTTTTATAGGGATTTTGCATAACTAAGCAAAGTCGGGAGGAATAATTAGCATAATAGTAAATTATGGACAGAAGAAATTGACATGTATGATAATAGATATTGGATATAGTAGAGCCTGTAATATCTTATACTGTCTATGAGAGAGGAGGGGGGGAATCTACACAGATGGAGGAAACAGGGCTATGGGAACAGAGATTGGTAGGATTCAGGGAGGTCGATATGTCTATTGATGGCGTGGAAGCCCTGGGAAACGAGAGCTTCCAAGGTGAGGCGCTGCTGCTTGTTGTGTATGCGGCTATAGTGCACAGATGGATTGGCCAGGTCGAAAGAGTGGTTGGTGGTTCGGATATGCTGGTATATGGCTGATTTCTCATCTTGTCTGGAGATGTTTTTTCTGTGTTCCTCGAGTCTTGTCCCTACGCTCCTGCCCGTCTCACCAACGTAGACAACATCGCAGTCAGCGCAGGGAATGGAGTAGACACAGCCAGACAAGAGAGATGGGTTAAATGGGCTATTGCTTTTCGTATCCGGGTTCCTAATGAGGGAAATGATGTTAGGGGAGTTGGAGTACAGGGTCCTGACTCCAAACTTGCTTAGGGCTCGGGCTATGGAGGAGCTAGTGGGGGAATATGGGAGGACACATATGGATTTATATACGCGGTTGGGAGCAGTGTGGTTGGGGTTGTGGAAATGGCGTAATATAAAAGACTTCGGGTATTGGAATTTTATGAGATTAGCTATGACTCTATTGGTTTCCATGGTTTTGAAATCAGAGGTGGAACAGTGGGTGTGAACTCGTTTAGACAGGGTTTTGACTGTGTTGATTTTGTGACTTAGGGGACAGAAGGAGTTGAAGTGAATATAATTGGGTCTGAACGAGTTCTTGTAATGTACTGTGGAGTGGTATCTGGTTGGGGTCCGGATGATTAGGAAATCTAAGAAAGGGAGGGCGTTGTAGGTTTCTGTTTCATGGGTGAAGGAAAGGTCAGGATGGTAACTAATGAGTTTAGAGAGGATATTTTCAACCTGGCTTTTTGTGCATATGCAGAACACATCATCTATGTATCTACGCCAAAGGCGGATATCGGATGGAAAATCTGAGGTGATCCGCATATCTATAGACCGCATAACAATCTCAGCAGCAGCTGAGGAAAGAGGGTTCCCCATTGGGGACCCTTTTATCTGTAGAAAAAACTGGGAGTTGAAGGAGCAGACTGAGGATTGTAAACAGAGATGGGTGAGTTCTATAATTTTGGATGAGGTATGGCTATCGACATGGGAATCAACTAGGAAGGACCTGAGGGAGTCTATAATTAAATCATGGGGAAGGCTAGGGTATAAGGAAACTACATCAAATGAAACCATGACGAGGCTCGGACAAGGAGGGGTACCATGCACATCATTAATGAAAGTACTGGTGGAGGAGATGGAAGTAAGGGAAGGAGTACCTTTTAGGAGGGACGAGAGGAACGACGAAATGAACTTGGCGACTGGAGCCATGGGGGATAGGAAGTGGGCCACGATTGGTCTTAACGGAATTCCGGGCTTGTGGAGTTTGGGTAGGCCATATATATAGGATTCAGTGGCGGTATCGGGGAGAAAGGACTTGTGCTCTTCGGCGGCGGAAGACTTGCGGCGGAAGAAGTCTCTGAAGCTTGCCACATGGAGATGCCACCTCGACTTCAACAAACGTTGCGTGGCCTTAGATTTCATTCCCCCGTCCTTGAGAGTAAAAGACCCAGTTGGCAACCCGCATTCACAGAGAGCTATATTCGATCTACAGAAACGCCTCCTCCACGCCAGAATACTGGGATGCCACTCCAACATACGCTTTCTGTCAAAAACCATCAAACAGCTCGCATGCATCATCTCCCAGGCAATCCCCCCTAACCAGTTGACCCTCATCATATCCAATATAACCGCAGAAGTAAAGCGTCTACAGAAAAATATAAGAATCCGGCACGATAAAAAACTCCGCTACTGGTCAGTTAAATTTCGTCTACAACTCCATGACACCGACCATTCCTCCAATCTCGTTAACCTCTCCTCAACGGTTCTCTCTCCCCAGGAAACTACCCTTCTAAGCAAAGGCCTCAAGTTTAGACCTGTCTCTAGGCCAGATCCCCTGAAAATCATCAGTGCGGTTGAAGCTGGCATCCGCAGCCTCAATAATTCAGAAAAATATAAAATACGCCACACAGTCTCAAACATACTGAGCCTCCCGTCCACCCAACCCCGTGCCTCCCCTCTTGAGTTCGATATCATCCGAAAATTGCGGCATAAAAACCATCTAGCCATTATGCAATCAGATAAAGGTTCACAAACGGTTATCATGAATACTACAGATTATAAAGAAAAATTACAGGTTGTTCTCGCCGACATCTCCACTTTCAAACCCATCTTTGCCCAAAACAGATCCACCATATACTCCTCCGTCCGAAAAGAACTTAACCGTCTGAAAAGAAACCAGATCATTTCACCAGAAGAGCACAAGTCCTTTCTCCCCGATACCGCCACTGAATCCTATATATATGGCCTACCCAAACTCCACAAGCCCGGAATTCCGTTAAGACCAATCGTGGCCCACTTCCTATCCCCCATGGCTCCAGTCGCCAAGTTCATTTCGTCGTTCCTCTCGTCCCTCCTAAAAGGTACTCCTTCCCTTACTTCCATCTCCTCCACCAGTACTTTCATTAATGATGTGCATGGTACCCCTCCTTGTCCGAGCCTCGTCATGGTTTCATTTGATGTAGTTTCCTTATACCCTAGCCTTCCCCATGATTTAATTATAGACTCCCTCAGGTCCTTCCTAGTTGATTCCCATGTCGATAGCCATACCTCATCCAAAATTATAGAACTCACCCATCTCTGTTTACAATCCTCAGTCTGCTCCTTCAACTCCCAGTTTTTTCTACAGATAAAAGGGTCCCCAATGGGGAACCCTCTTTCCTCAGCTGCTGCTGAGATTGTTATGCGGTCTATAGATATGCGGATCACCTCAGATTTTCCATCCGATATCCGCCTTTGGCGTAGATACATAGATGATGTGTTCTGCATATGCACAAAAAGCCAGGTTGAAAATATCCTCTCTAAACTCATTAGTTACCATCCTGACCTTTCCTTCACCCATGAAACCGAAACCTACAACGCCCTCCCTTTCTTAGATTTCCTAATCATCCGGACCCCAACCAGATACCACTCCACAGTACATTACAAGAACTCGTTCAGACCCAATTATATTCACTTCAACTCCTTCTGTCCCCTAAGTCACAAAATCAACACAGTCAAAACCCTGTCTAAACGAGTTCACACCCACTGTTCCACCTCTGATTTCAAAACCATGGAAACCAATAGAGTCATAGCTAATCTCATAAAATTCCAATACCCGAAGTCTTTTATATTACGCCATTTCCACAACCCCAACCACACTGCTCCCAACCCCGTATATAAATCCATATGTGTCCTCCCATATTCCCCCACTAGCTCCTCCATAGCCCGAGCCCTAAGCAAGTTTGGAGTCAGGACCCTGTACTCCAACTCCCCTAACATCAGTTCCCTCATTAGGAACCCGGATACGAAAAGCAATAGCCCATTTAACCCATCTCTCTTGTCTGGCTGTGTCTACTCCATTCCCTGCGCTGACTGCGATGTTGTCTACGTTGGTGAGACGGGCAGGAGCGTAGGGACAAGACTCGAGGAACACAGAAAAAACATCTCCAGACAAGATGAGAAATTAGCCATATACCAGCATATCCGAACCACCAACCACTCTTTCGACCTGGCCAATCCATCTGTGCACTATAGCCGCATACACAACAAGCAGCAGCGCCTCACCTTGGAAGCTCTCGTTTCCCAGGGCTTCCACGCCATCAATAGACATATCGACCTCCCTGAATCCTACCAATCTCTGTTCCCATAGCCCTGTTTCCTCCATCTGTGTAGATTCCCCCCCTCCTCTCTCATAGACAGTATAAGATATTACAGGCTCTACTATATCCAATATCTATTATCATACATGTCAATTTCTTCTGTCCATAATTTACTATTATGCTAATTATTCCTCCCGACTTTGCTTAGTTATGCAAAATCCCTATAAAAAGTTTTTAAAATTTTAATTTTTGAATATGTAAATAGTCCCATCATTATATAGTACCCGATGTGCCATTGTTCACTTATCTCCTGTAGAAGGGCCGGTCAGCCCGAAAGCTTGAGCGATTTAAAATAAAGCTTCCTACAAAAGACACTCGTCCCATGATTCTCGTATATGTTTTCTTACTGTATTGAATGGGATTCCAGTACTTATAGTTATAAACAAGTTAGTTAAACAAGCAAGAGATTACCATCAACAAGATATTTACTCGAGAGACTTCACACTGAATGAGCTAAATTCATCAATAGGAAAGTTAAATCCAAGATGTCACCTGGAGATGCTCTAATCTTTGGTCAAATGATTAAACACTTTGGAGACGAAGCTAAAAATCAACTCCTACGAATACTGAACATTTCATGGCAAACTGGTAAACTACCAAAATACTGGAAGATATTAATTATAGTGCCAATACTGAAACCAAACAAAGATTCCAAGGAATGCAAGAACTATCGGCCAATTGCTCTTACCAGCATACTTTGTAAAATAACAGAATGAATTATCCACTCTAGGCTCATAGTCTGGCTCACTAACAATAATAAAATAAACTTCTACCAAACTGCCTAAAGATCCAGACACTGTACAACTGATCAACTGTTCTACTTCTGCCAATCAATAATAGATTCTTTCTAGGAAAAACCGCCAAAGAAGACAACGGCCGTATTCCTGGATATGACCTCAGCTTTTGTTCGAGTGTAGAAATTATTTGAAAGGCTGCATAATATCGGAGTAAGAGGAAAAACCTTAATCTGGATTGCCTACTTCTTAAGGGGAAGAAGGATAAAGGTTCGGGTCAATGGAACATTTTCCAAGGACCGAAGAACATGGGCTGGTGTACCTCAGGGATCTGTGCTCAGTCCTCTACTCTTCTCGCTATATATTAACTGTTGTTTATGTAAATGGACGAATATTATTTGTATTATCTAAAGCCTCATTATGTAAAAATATATGTATATATAAATTGGACATTTGTTGTTGGCCATGGTCAAGTTTGAGCTCTTGTATGTCTAATTACGACACAACAAAAGTGGCGACGAGGATGCGCGATCTACAGAGCCAGTAAAAAGCTGAGGAAAACGGCGTCTATGCAAGTATAACAATTACATCTTTTAAACAAATCTGACTCTCGGATTATGGAGAGGAAAAATAGGAAAATGGGTTAAGATTACATCTTTTAAACTATCTGAATCAAGAAAACAAAGGAGTAGAAAAGATCAGCATGACAAGTTCAAAGTTAATAATACCTTTTAGATGCTATAGCCCAGTGGAGGACACTTCGATCTTTTTGTACAAAAATTTGAGGCTTTCTTTTTGGCATCTGAAGGAGGAGATTAAAGTGCTGATTTTTACTTCGCTACCAGATTCTGAAACTCTGAAGCAGGGAAACGACATTTTCTTCCTGGTCCAAAGAAAGATCAACCCTATGATACTATCATTCAAAGAATTAAGCTGCATTTAGATCCAAAGAAGAAAGTGATACCACAGCTATGCAGATTTTTAAAGAGAATTCAACAGGAAGGTGAATCAATTTCGGAATATCTTAGAGAATTGAAACAGTTGGCAATAAATTGTAATTTCGTCGATATGTTGGGAACCATGATGCGAGACCGTTTTGTGGCTGGAATTAAGTCGGAAATCCTGCAAAAGAAAGTACTACAAGAGGACGACGATGTCACCCTGGATAAAGTTTTTGCAGTGGCGATCTCGTTCGAATTGGCAGAGATAAATATAAGAGAATTACAAGATAAATTAGTGGCCAAGATATCCCCTGTGAATTGAAAGGATAAAAAGGGCGAGTACAATAATAGTACGGCGCAGTATAGGCCTTTCAGGCAAAGTGGCAAAGGCAAAATAGTGTGTTATAGATGTGGTGAAAGACATTCACACGTGGCATCTGTTTTACCTCATAGAACAAAGACTTGTTTAAAATGTAATAAACTGGGTCATTTAAGTAGGGTCTGCAAAGCTAGTAAAAGAATGTGGAGATGTAAATTTGTACAAGAGGACTCTATATATTCTGTACAGGGCGAAACTGATGCCACAATAAATTTAACAGTAGATGATTATTATTTGTGCTTTACAATAGATACAGGAAGTCCAGTTACGTTAATACCTAAAGATATTTATAAGAATTATTGGCAAGGTAAAAGATTATTTCCAACAAATTTAAGATTAAAATCCTTTTGTGGTAAATCAATAGAGATTATAGATCAAAGAAATGTTTTTTGTAAAAGAAGCCAACCAATATTTACGATTAATAGTTGTAAATGAAAAAATCCAGGTAATTTTATTAGGAAGAGAATGGCTTAAACAGTTGAAACTTGATTATTCTATATTGTTTAGCATTAAAATTTTAAATAATGAATATAATAGAAATATATTTAAATATATAAAAATTTGATGGATAGGTATGCAGATTTGTTTTACAAAGATTTGGGCTGTCCAAAGGACGTTAGAATAAATTTTAATTTAAAAAAGGATGTGACTCCTGTGTTTTGTAAGGCCAGAAGTTTACCTTTCTCTCCAAAAAACAAAGTAGAGAATGAAATTGATCGTTTAGTGAATTCTTGCATTTTATAACCTATAGTTCATGCATATTGGACCGCTCCAAAAAAGGATGGTAGTGTAAGGATATGTGGTGATTCTAGATGAACAGCTAATAAAGCAATAGAATTAGATAGGTATCCCATTCCATCGATCGATGAGATATTTTCAAAATTATCTACAAGCACCGTACTTTCGACTCTAGACCTATCACAGGCTTACTTACAAGTAATGTTAGCGGAAGAAGCCAAAGCTGTTGTTGATATAAACACAACAAAGAGGTTGTTTTCTTATAAAAGACTACCATATGACGTAGCGGTAGCACCAAATAAATTTCAGAGGATTATGGAAGGCCTATTTTCTGATTTGCCAGGTGTGGCCTGCTACATAGATGATATTTTGGTTGCAGGAAAAGACTTTGAAGATCATGAACAAAAGTTGGATCTAGTGTTTAGATGATTGCTAGAAAAAGGTTTAAAGTTAAACAGATATAAATGTAAATTTAAAAAGAAATCGGTGGAATTTTTAGGGTTTAAAATGGATAAATATGGACTGCATCCCTTAGAAAATAAAATTAAAGCAGTGATAGAGGCGCCTGAACCTAAAGAATCTTTCGCAATTGAGATCTTTCATAGGACTCTTAATTTATTATTATAGATTCATAAAGAATATAGAAAACATTTTAGCGCTATTCTATCAACTTTTGAATAAAAATTGTAGAATGAATTTTGGACGAAAAAATATCGAATGTTATTTTTAAAATGTAAATCATTAATAATGGACTATGGACTAGGCGTAATTCTGAGTCATAGAAATGATAGAAAGGAAGAATGCCCTATAGCTTTTGCTTCTAGAACATTAACTGAAGCGGAAAAACGGTACTCTCAACTAGAAAAGGAAGCGTTGAGCATAACTTAAGGCGATGAGAAATCAAGACAATACTTACTGGGACCAAATTTCGTATTAGTCACAGACAACCGACCCTTAATTCATATATTTCACCTCTGAAACCAATTAACATATGTGCAGCATCCAGAATTAAAAGATGGTCCTTAAAATTAGCTGCATTTAATTATACTGAGGAGTTTCGAAAAAGTAGTGATAATTCCAATGTTGACGCATTGTCACGTCTTTCCTTTAGAATCGAGTGTCAGGGAGTTTCCTTGATGAAGACCAGGTACTTCTTCTCAGGAAGTTGAATGAGGTACCGTTCTCTTTTAGGGAGGTGGCATATGAGACGTCCCGAGATAAAATACTGTCTATAGTATTAAGGAATGTTAGAGAAGGCAACTGTGGGAAATTCACAAGGGTACTGAGGGAAAACCCACTAGCTCCTTATTATAAGATCAATGAGGAATTAAGTTTGGAGTTTGATTGTTTTCAATGGCGTGAAAGAGTGGTAATTCCCCAAAAATTAAGATCTTTAATTTTAAATGACTTGCATGAAATACACATGGGGATTGTTAAAATGAAGATGATTGCCAGGCGATATCTTCTGGTGGCCAGGCATAGACAGTAACATCGAGGAGTTAACTAGAGAATGTAGAGTATGCCGAGAATCGGCAAGCATGCCCCCGGCTACCATCTCGGAATGGACTTGGCCCGAAAAAACCGTGGCATCGACTTCATCTTGATCTAGCGGGTCCGTTCATGGAAAGAATGTTTTTGGTTCTCGTGGACGCATACTCAAAGTGGATAGAAATTTTTATCATCAAAGATATTACCAGAAAAACGATTATAAGTCATCTTAGAGAAATTCTCGCCAGAATTGGATTGCCCTAATATTTTGTTACAGATAACGGAAGACAGTTTGTCTCCGGTGAATTCGAGCAATTTACCAAAATGAATGATATACGGCACACTAAGACCAGTCCGTATAATCCTAGTACAAATGGTTTAGCTGAGAGATATGTAAGAGAGTTTAAAAACCTTTTGAGAAAGAATAATGGGAAGGATGATTTAGAGACAAATCTACAAAGTTTCCTATTTGCTCATAGAGCATTTCCCCAAACTGTAATAAAGGAATTCCCCCGCGGAACTGCTAATGAAGAGAAGTTTAAGAACAAGATTCTCGAATTTAATACCAAGATAAGAAATCCGCGAGAGGTATTTCATGAGGCCGTAAGAAGGCAGGAGCAGTTTACTACAGGTTGCGAGCTTTATTTCCGCAACTATGCAACTGGACCTAAACGGTAAAAAGGTACCATTTTGAAATTATTGAGCTACCGTCACTACCTTATAAGTTGCGAGGGCGTCGTGTATAAGAGGCATATCAATCAATTGCGACCTGTGAGAAAGAAACAAGTGGAGACAAGAAATTTGATACTTCCTCGAACATCAGGAGAGAAGCCTGTAGGTGGAAGTCAGAAATAAAGTGAAGAGGAGGTTCCAGAGGTTACATCAGGAAACAAGGAGGAGACTGCTTCTGTGCACGTACCCTCTTGCACTCCTATACCAGGGCCTGTTGCTGTGCACGTGTCCTCTTGCACTCCTAAACCGGAGGCTGCCTCTGTGCAAGTGCCTGTCCGCAGTCCTAGACCTCAGAGAGCCAGGAAATCCCTAGACCGACTGGAGTATTATTAAGGGGGGAGATGTGTTGTGTGTGTAAATAGATGAAGATTATTTGCATTCTTTAAAGTCTCATTATGTAAGAATATATGTGTATATAAATTGGACATTTTTTTTGGCCAAACGAAAAGAATCTGAGGCTCTTTATTGGACACGACAAAAAAAAAACGGCATTCCAGAGTAAAATAAATCATCAGAGATAGATAAATATTTTTCAAATGAATTAAAATAAATATAATCGATACTGAGAGGGAGTTGAATTTTAAAAAAATAGAAAATTATTATTTCCGAAATATAAATAGCTGAGAGGATTCCAGCAAACCGCATCTAAAATATCAGGTTTTTTTTTTTTTTTGCTGCATTTTTAAATTTGCATATACCGATTTTACATATCTCAGATTGTATTTAAAAATCGTTAACCATTTCTTCTAACTTTTGGCGAAATGGTGTTTTATTAATTTATCATTTGATATTATTAGGATTCTTTCCTGGTATTCAAAAAGGAAAAATACGTGTCGTTCAGTTATATTTTTCAATTTATCAAACAATTTGGCCGCTGAATCGCTGATTCTGGTAGGGCGCCATCTCTAGCGAATAAAGTTGTAACTAAAATCAATTTCGAATTTTTCATTATTTGTCATAAAAATCCCATTGCATCCTGAACACAATGGTGTTTACCGCATTGCTCTAGCGCAAATATTCGCGGAGTTATTAATTTTTAAAGTTGTGCGGGACTTTTGGATCACCCTGTACATAGTTTAGAAATTACGGTTTTTTAGCCAAGAGAGTATCTTTTAAATTTTTTATATTTCATATTTTTGATTTAAAAATATATTTTAAAAAATATTTATTAATACCACATATTTTGTTGCTATATATTTTTAAATATAAAAAAGGTCCATCATACATGGGATGGAAAAATGGAAATATACCTGAAATAAAATAGTGAAATTGTTTGATATAACCGTTCTGTTTTTCCCTTTCAAATATCCTTTAAAGCATTTTTACTTAATCTTGTCTTTAATAAAAGAAAACGTTCAATAGTTGAAAGAGGGAAATATATTTCCCATATATTATCTAAAAATATAGACATTTACAATTGATTTTATAAATTATCTTTCAATTAGTGCATTACATTTTATTTGAAGTAAAAATGTTATGTACGTTTCTATAACAAAATTATCTACACATCGAATAAATAGCTGGCTGGGATAAAAATGGGTGTATGTGAAAAACATATATAGGGGTAAAAATTGTAAAATTTAATGACAATTAAATGTTTTATTCCAGAGTTTGATCACAACTTGAGAAAGTCAATATGTCGTTGGACCCCAATGGCTTGGAAGTAGGCTACCATCCGGCGTGTCATTGACCGATAGAGATTCCGGATGGTGTGCTGTGAGATTTCTTGCCATATTGTCTCCAATTGTTGATATAGATTGCTAATATTCCGGGATCGTTGAAATCTCATTCGCATGGGTGAGAGATCAGGCGACCTTGCTTGTCGCAGAAAAGTACATAAAGATTAAAGACAATCTATAGTAACACGTGTCATATGTGGCCCCGGCATTATCTTGTTGAAAAGTAAGAAACAAAACAGGCCGAGAATGTCATCTACGTACCGTTGTTCTGTCAGGGTGCCAGAAATGACTACCAATGGGGTCCTGCTATCAGATGAAATGGCATTCCAGACCATAACAACCTGTTGTGAACTTGCGTAGTGTTCGAAAGTGAGGCCAGGATCCACACGCTGCCCAGGACGTCTCCAGACATGTTTGCGACGATCGTTAGGACACAGTAAGAAACAGGACTCGTTACTAAAGACTATATGTCCCCAGTCAGCGCAGTTTCAAATCGATCGCTTCCGACACAATTGTATTCGGACATATCGGGTACGGATGTGAGGGGTAGGCAGTGTAACGGTCAACAAGCTTTTAGATTCCGCTTTCTCATTCGTCTATTGATGGTCATTTCGGACACTTGTGTGCCAGTCACACGTTGGATGTAGATAACGTCGATCAGGTGCTGTGGCAGCCGTTCTGACAATCGCTCTGTCCTCCCGTTCTGTTCTGTCCCTTGGTCGACCGCTGCGTCCTGACGTTGCATTCTTCCGTTGTTGACCCACTTCTGTCAACATCGTCTAATAGCCACATTACTTCGACACAGATGTCGCACGATTAGTCGATTTAACCAACTCTTTCAATCCACAATGGCACGAAATCTTTCAAACTATGACATATGTTCGTAATGAAAACGAATCTTTTAGTGAGTAATTGATACATTAGAAATAGGCTTATTGCAAAAATATTGAATGGAAATTTTGAAAGTCAGCTCGTGCCGCGTCGAATATTGACCTTAGAAAACTCGTGCTGGATATATATATATATAAATAAAAGGCATATATTGTATCTATATTTATTATTCAACCAATATTTCTAGGGGCAAAACGCCTCTCTTTATCAAGAACCTCCGGGAGAGCACCAGGGCTGCCTGTCTGGCTGAGGCTGTGGTTCTGCGCGGGACGACCACGCCCTTCTCGAGGCTCACCCCCCGCTCGGCCCGTCGCGCCTTGGAGCGTCCGCGCCTCGCGGCACAGCCGATCACCAGGCTTCTCTCCAGATGGACATCTGTGGTTGACGCGCTCGACTGGACTTCACTGCGGCGCTGCGTCTTCTCGGGCCACGACGCCGACATTGCGCTTAGGTTGGCCCTCCATGCCCTTCCCCACCCGAACCATCCGGCCTCGACCAGTTCATCATGCCAAGCCTGCGGTTCCGTAGATCGCTCCCTTGACCTTCGCTACTGGAGCTGCAGTCGTATCAGGCCCCTCATCATCGAAGCCTTCAGTGTCCTTGGGCGATCCCCTGACTTGCGGGCCTGGATTTTCGGGTCTGGCATCGAAGATGACGACTTGGCCATCCTAGCGTCTGCCAAATCCATCATCTACCGGTACTTCGTACAGGTTGGGCTGACCGGAGGAGCAGAGGATCCGCTCATCGCCTGGGAAAGAAGGCTCACTCGCCGGGGCACATCCCCCGCATGATCATCTATATTTTAGTTTTATATCCATTTTTTATGTAAATTATTGACAAGAAGTCAATAAAATTTGTTTCAATTGTCAAATTGTCTCTTTATCAAGGCTTTGATTTAAACTAAATCACGTGGGTATGTGATCCACTCACGCTATACAAGATCAAGGTAAGAAACTATCTGATAAAATTTCACTGCATATAAAATATATGTACGCTGGTTATATTAATAATAATAATTAAAAGAGTATATAATTAAATAACCATTTGATTAAATAAATGAAGAGACTGATAATAATTATAAAAATAAAAATGAGTAAGGATTATGATTCAATATGTTGTGTTGATAAATTTGAATAAAAATATATTAAAAGTATAAATATATACAAAATATAATAAAATAAAAAATAATAAATAAATAATTTAGGAAGATATAAATTCTCTATAGATTTCTAATATGTCAATTTCCTATTTATGCTTTTTGTATCTTTTATAGAGGCCCAGCTTTCAAAAAATAATCTGCAGTGTTTTTCTTTAATATTCTGATATAAAATGGATGCTTTGTCAAATTCGGGTATATGACTATTGTTTAGCGCATGGTCTACTCGGATAGATAATGGTTTATTGATACGTAGAGCTGCTTTGTGTTGGTTAATGCGTTCTTTCAATGCTTTGCTGGTTTCTCCAATGTAAGTGGCTGGACAGGTTTTATTATTAATATATATATTAGTCTTTGTTTTTACACTAGATAATTCTAGTAGTAGTTGTAACATAAAGGTAACCCAGGCTCCTGGAGCGTATCCTTAGATCGCCAACTACCCGGGCTGTCCTGCGGTTTAGGAGTCTGTCTTGGTAGCCTTAGTGAACCAGTTCACCAAGTGTATCCAGGCCGGTTTGTTTCTTGGTAGATTCAACAGGGTAGTGTCATTGAATAAGGGCAGTCCAATAAGTGAGCCATTTGGAATCGCTGTAGTTCAAATGCTGGGCAGTTGACATGCTCTACGGTTTGATCTTCCTCTTGGCAGTGTAGACATGTTGGATCAGGGACTTGTTTAATTCTGAAAATTATAATTCATATATCACACGCATATATTCCATTTGAATATATTACAATCCAATAAACTCTTACGTTTTCTACAAGAGGCGCATTTAAATAAGGAAAACAAAGGAATTCTGTTTAAAATCCTAAATATCTCTTATAATAAACTTCTTCCTTTTTACACACTTATTTTAACTTAAAAAATAATCAGCTTCAGCCCAATTAACTATCCTTGCAATATGATTTTAAGAGAAGTTTTCCAAGAAGCCATTTTTTTAGAACAATTTAAAAAGTTTTGAAGAGGAATTAGGGATTTAATCCTTTCTTCTTACTCGTTCCGTCTTCATGTAATTGGGAGTTTTATTTCGGCGGCGTTGTTTTTAAAAAGGCTGACTCTAACCCTGGATTGGGGATCAGAGCAACGAAAGAATTCTGTCCTTGTGTACCCTTTTTAAATATACACACATCTACAAACTCATTTACCCTTTGTAATATACCTTGTATTATGATGCATTAGCGTGCCATCTGTTATGAAAATTCGAAACTATTATAGAAGCGTATGATTCTTTTAAAAATAAAACAATTTCTACTGCCCTTACTGCAATAGAAAAATTAATGGGAAGGCCCCTGGCTCATCAGTGTTTTGGATAATTTCAGAATTCTGGCTTCACTTTCGAACACCACACAGGTCCGCAACAAGGCGTTATGGTCTGGGGTGCTATTTCATATTATAGCAGAACCCCCATTGGCAGTCATTCCTGGAACCCTGACAGCAGAACGGTACGTAAATGACATTCTACGGCCTGTTTTGTTTCTCTCACATAACCCCGGGCTTACTTTTCAACAAGATAATGCCCGGCCACACACGGCAGGTGTTACATTGGATTGTCTTCAATTTTGATGAACTCTTCCGTGGCCAGCAAGGTCACTTGCTCTCTCACTTATAAAGCACATCTGGGACGTGATAGAAAGGCAGCCATCCCAGAATATTACCAATCTATATAAACAATTCAGTCCTAGCGGTTTCGCCAGTTTATTTTTATTTATTTCGTCTCAATTTACAGGTGTTATATTCGGGCACAGCTCGCGAGTCACCTTGTCCTGGCTATTTACACATGGCGAGTTGGTGGAGTAGAGGTGGTCCCCCCTAGGCCTTGCAGGAGGGCAGCTGTTGGGCGATGAGCTCTTGACTAAGTGTCAGGGCCGGGTCGTCGGAATCGGGGATTGATATCTCCTTTATTTTGTAAAATATATTGTATGGTTGGATTATTTGAATTTTGCATTTGAAGGAATAATTTCTTAACGGAAGTTTGGTACATATCTTCTAGATCGGGTTGGTTCAAGTACTCCTTCAGTATCTTGTTTGATAGGTTTAATGGAGCTCCTATACTTGTCCGAAGGCAGATTCTCATAAATACGTTTATCCTATTTTTGTCTGTGGTTGTAATATATTTGCACCAAACTGGGAGTGCGTATGTTACTATCGGGAGGATACAACTTCTGTATAGAGTAAACTTTTGTTTTGTAGTCAATTTGCTTCTATAGTTGAACAGGCTTGATAATGTTATTTTTGCGATTTTTGCTTTCTTTATGATAATTTTGACATGCATGTTGAATTTCAACTTGGAGTCTAAGGTAACTCCAAGATATTTAACGCTGTCAGTCCAGTTAATAGGGCTCTGGTTTACCTTTAAGATGGATTGTGGCTTGAATTTTTTATTGTCTAGTGGAGGAAAAATTATTGCCTGAGACTTTTTTGGGTTGATGTCTAATTTCCAATCATTACACCATTTGGTTATACTGTTTATGTAATTTTGGAGCTGTGTAGTTATTATTCCTATTGATTTGGAGTTTGCTAAAATTGCTGCGTCATCTGCGAAAAGTTTTATTTGACATTTTGGATGATGAATAGGTAGGGTCCAAGGATATAGCCTTGAGGGACTCCAATCTGGGTTGGTTTTGCCGTGGTTATATAATTCCCTTGCTTAATTGAAAAAGTCCTGTCTTGGAGATAGGTTTTCAAGAATTTGATAAAATCCCTTGGAAATTGATTTTTTTGTTATTTTTGTTATCAAACCATCATGCCATACTCTATCAAAGGCTTTGTTAAAGTCTAGAAAAACAGCACCTACTGCCTCTTTGTGGGACTTTCTTATTTGGATGTAGTCTAATACTGTGATTAGCTGGTGGGTTGTGGAGTGTCCATTTCTGAATCCAAACTGTTGAGGAATGATGAAGTTAATAGAATCCATGTATGTCTGCAATCTGCGAAGAACAATCCTCTCGTATACCTTACCGATGGTAGAGAGAAGGCTGATTGGTCTGAGATCTTCAGGTGATTTGACAGGTGATTTTTTGGAATGGTTATGATAATGGCATGTTTCCATGTCTTCGGGAAGTAGCACAGGTGTAATGCGGCATTGAAGATCCCAGCGATGAAAACTATCCATTTGATGGGGAGGTTTTAAGTCTTTTGCGGCGTAATATTGTCGTGGCCTGGAGCTTTGTGATTACCTAGGTTTTTAATCACTTCCTTGACTTCATTTGGCGTTGTCATTGATAGTATATTCTCTTGGGGATGGTGGCAAGTGTTATCTGTTAGGTAAGACGGAACCTCATCCTCCGCCTTGGAAAAGTGTTTGGAAAAATGCTCTGAAAGATAATTTCCAATTTCTTTGTCGGTCAGCAAGGTTTTTCCATTTGCATTTAAACTAGTGGTTTTGTCAGTTTTTTTCCTAATGCGTTTTGTTTTTTTCCAGAAGTCTGTTGGGCTCGATTCAAGTTTGCTTAAAAAACTATTCCAATTTTCAGATTTCTCTGCTTCAAGGGCTTGGTTTACCTTTCCTTGGAGATTGAGGTAAGTAGCTCTATGAGCTGGATCCCAGGTTGATTGCCATCTTTTCCGAGCTTTATTTTTTTCCCTTATTAAGGCTTTGGTTTTTGGGTTCTTTATTAATTTAGAAGATGAGACTATGGCGTTTTTCGAGTAGCTGTTATTAATTTTCTCGTTTAAAATTCCAATTGCTGAATCAATGTCTACTTCAGTTTTCAAGGGGAGTCTGGGGGGCATGGTGGAGATTAGATCTTATTGAAAATGAACCCAATTAGTTCCTCGGCTGAGCTGGGTTGTGAATTCATCCTTTGGACAATTCAATTCAAAGATTACAGGGAGATGGTCAGATGATAAATCGTCGGTGGTTCTGGTCTTTGGGGTCCAGGGAATGTTTTTAAAAACAGCGAAGTCTAGGAAATCGGGATTGCCGAGTGGACTGTAATGCGTGGGTGACGAAGGTGCGACAATGTAGAGGCTTTCTCTTTCAGAGAAATTGTGCAGCACGATTCCGCTGTTATTAGAAGTCCTTGATCCCCAAAGAGGGTGTTTGGAGTTCCAGTTTCCTGCAACGATTATTGCGTGGTTGTGTTTTATCAGTTGGTTCAAATCTTCTTCCAATAATGGTGCATCAGGCTTCTTATAAATTGCTGAGATTTGCAAGAGGGGTTTTCCATCTGGTTTTATCAAAATTGAAGTATTTTCAAAGTTTGAAGTATGAATCAGCATATATTTATATTTAAAAAAGGATTTTATAATGATGGCTGTTCCCCCACCTTTCCTGTAATTCGGTCAGTTTTAATGGTTTGATAGTTCCTTACTTTATATCAATTGAGGGTTTAAGGTGAGTTTCACTGAGCAGAGCAATGTCTATTGGGTTATCTTCTAAAAGTGCAATAATTATTTTTTCTTTGATCTGATTCCGTTACAATTCCAAGCAATAATTTTAAAAGGTAATTTGCAATTCATTGTAGGTATGTTTTGATTACTTGCATCAATTTTTCACACAGGTTCTTAGTTTCAGAACGAGAAGTTTTTCTTGCCACAACCTCAGCGTTGCTTTGGTTTTGTTGTTCTACAATTTTCAGCAGTGTTTCAGATCTTTTTGAAATCGGAATTGGGTTGTTAGGGTTGTACTGACCAGGGTATCTTGGCTGTTGCTGATGTACTCTTGGGCTTCTTAGCAGTTTGCACACTTTGGGGGAAGTTGTCTTGACTTTCTTGGGCAGTCCTTCGAATGGTGCTTCTCGGCACACTTGACGCATTTTGGTTTCAGGAAGCAGTTAAGTTGACCGTGCCCGAAACCCTGGCAGTTGAAGCATTAAGTCACACGGTTTGTTGTTCTGAAAGATTCTACTGCAATTTTCTGATAGAGAAGTTCAGTTATTCCGTAAATTTTCTTGTTATGTTCATTTTCCGGTAATTCTGCCAGTACCAAATTCATTGGCCTTTTAGTTGATTGTCTATGAAGTCTCTTCACAGAGGTCTCAGTAAAGCCCATTGTTGCAAGTTCTATTGCTATATCTTCAGTCTTGTAGGCTGTTGTCACGCCCTTTAATACCACTTTGAGCGGTTTTTCTTTTTGGAGTCTATAAGAGTAGCCGCCATTGTTTTTTTGAACGTATTCCCTGATTATTTTGAAGTCTGAAATATTTTTGGCCTTGATAATGTGCTTATTTTCTGAGATCGTGCATTGGAATTTATCTGTGCACAGGTCTTTCAGCTCTTGGCAGGGCAACTTCCAGTCTGTTACATTTTCTGCTATTACAGGTGGTATTCTTGGCTTTTTTTGCATGTGTAACTGTTGTCCAAGGACCATCTTCATCAATGTTTTCTTCATTAACCTGAGGAGGGGTAGCTGCGGACGTTTTTTGAGGGACTTCAGTTACCTCGTTCATGGAGACATCGTTTTCATTATGCTGAGACAACTTCCATTCTCGGTGTCTTTTGGCTTCGTGATGTTGAATCTGATGGGGATTCGCGAGTTCGTTTCTTTGTTGAAGGAGTTTCTTCTACTTTGTACTCGATGCCACATCTTTCAAGAATTTTCAAAAGTATGTTGGTTTCGATTATACTGACCTTTTCGCAGCTGGGCCGATCGTTGATTTGATTACAAGAGGTTGCATCTTTTTTAGTTACATTATTTTCTTTTCGCCAGTTTAATCTACCATACCGCTGTTATATAATACCCATTCCAAGAGTCTAGCATCAGTATTACTATAAAAGAAAGATCGAAAAAATGCAATAAAACAGCGGTATGGTATAATAAACTGGCGAAAGCGCTGGAAGGGTTCACCACTGATGAGTCATGCCCTCCCATTAATTTTTCCATTGCAGTAAGGGCATTAGAAATTGTTTAATTTTTAAAAGAATCATTCGCGTCTATAAGTGGTAGCCCGTCGCCCCTGAGTGACTTCACGAGACACGCATCGAACGAGTTGTTGTTACTTCTGTATTTCGAATAATAAAGTCGAATTAATACTTTTGCATCCTATTCTTTAATTTATTAAAAATATAAAGAAAAATATAACACCTTCTTTTCTATTAGATCACCAATCTACACTCATTAGTCGATGACACTAACTAAAGTTCAGTTTTGCGCTCAAGTGTAAAGTTGGGATCTCACTGAATTATTTATTCTGACTTTTGCTGTTTTCAGGAGTGGGATAATGTGGAATCCATTGGACACATTTTTTCTCAGTTTGATCAAAACAAGATGGCGGTTTGCATTGTTCTATCAGGTTAGACAGGTTTGTAAAACTTCACCTTAATCCTGTTACACAGATATCCCGTGCGTCAATAAACAAAGGTAAATAAGTAAATAATCAAATGAATGAAAGGATTGTTTGCAAAAAGTTTTTTTTATTCTTAAATTTGGCGAGCTTTCAGGCGTTAGCCTATCATCAGGCCGATATCGCAAATATACATAAAATAATACAAAATCTAAACTAAATATAGGCGTAGAACTTCCAGGCGTAGAACTTCCCTTCCAGGCTTCAGAAAGATTGAAAAGAGCAACATCATCCGAAACCTCCAGAGATATGGATTCCCAGCCTCATTTGTGATGAAACAATTATAAAAGGGTT
>CP092872.1:27228461-27250289 GCA_030710605.1 Cordylochernes scorpioides
CTATATTTGTAAATATATTTATTATTATCTTTCTAACCTGAAAGGTTCAGGTTCCTAATTTATATTATTGTTTCTCTCTCTCTTTTTATTTTCGATTAAATTTTCTTGTATAATATGCTTATAACTATTAAAAAACGAAAGAAAAAAATAAAATATAAAAAGATCAGGTGTTGAAATCAATATTAAAAATGGCATATCCTGACCAGGCAGAGCGCCATCTGAAGGCAGAGCGCCATCTGGTGGAACAGAAATCAACTATTCATTGATTTAGCCTGTTCCCTGATATTTGGCCAACCCAATTTCTTGATAAATCAAGAAAAGCCATCCACGAACGCGTTTCGCGCTTTTGGCGCTCGTCAGCGTGGAGTAGGCTGAACCATTGCGACCAAAAAATAATTTTTGATTCCAATGGCTTCAGGGAACAGGCTAAATCAATGAATAGTTGATTTCTGTTCCACCAGATGGCGCTCTGCCTTCTGAAAAGCACATGTGCTCCTGGTCAGGATATGCCATTTTTAATATTGATTTCAACACCTGATCTTTTTATCTTTTATTTTTTTCTTTCGTTTTTTAATGTGCTAAGCGTATTTACGCAAGTTTGGCCTTAAATACCCATTTCTTGGTTTTTCAGGAAGCCATTGGGATCAAAAATTATTTTTTGGTCGCAATGGTTCAGCCTACTCCACGCTGACGAGCGCCAAAAGCGCGAAACGCGTTCGTGGATGGCTTTTCTTGATTTATCAAGAAATTGGGTTGGCCAAATATCAGGGAACAGGCTAAATCAATGAATAGTTGATTTCTGTTCCACCAGATGGCGCTCTTCCTTCTGAAAAGCACATGTGCTCCTGGTCAGGATATGCCATTTTTAATGCTTATAACTGTTTCTGTTTTAAAAAAATGTAAATCGACGCAATTATCCCTAGCCGTGATATCGCGTTTTGTGTGCTGAAATAAATAAATACAACAATATTTAAATACTTACCGAATGACTCTGCTTCTCCCCGAGAAATTGTTTGCAAAACGAATATTCTTTTAACACACACATGCTTATTATTATATTATTATTATTAAAATGATATTTCAAATATGAATTGGTAACTAAAATAATTTATAAATAAAATATAATTGGCTGAAAAGAAAGAGTTTTATTATGGCAAAAGAAACTCTTCCCTCAGTCAATTTGTCTTTATCATTTTACCGAAGGGATTATAAGTTCTCGTAATAAAATAATTTGCATATTTTGGATTATGAAATTGACGACAATGATATATTAATTCCTACAATTACGATTACTAATTAGGGAGATATTATCATTATGAATAACATTTTTTTATAAACCAAATTCTTGTGGAAAACTTCCACTCTGGAAAAGCCGAATTAAGCCGAGCCATTCGATTATGAATGAATAAAACAGACTAGGTTAACTTCGCTTTTGTTCCGAACTCTTGTTCGAAGTGCGATTCAGGGACATGGGAGAAAAAAAAACTTATATTATTGTAGACTGGGATTCTAAGGAAGGTTAATGAATTTTTGCCCGAGGATGCTTGCTGTCGTTGAACTGGTCCTAAGCGGATGTTTAATTGTTGATAGGTTAGAGATTAGAAGATCTTTAGGCATCAAGAACGAAGAAAGCTGAAACTCTATCTCTCTATGCCTGGATATCTACAAAGTTACAAAGTTGGAGGAATGGAATTGTATATACAAGGCTTTAAAAAAGAAGTATTTTTAAAAAAGAAAGTATTTTAAATTGTTGTTTAAGAAGTCTTTAAAATACCAAAGTGTATCAGAAGTATTGTCAATAGACTGAATTCTCTGAAAGTTTGACAGCTCACGTTCCAGAAAGTTATAGTATTTTGCCTTAGTACATAATGTTGATTAAGTTTCTATATGATTTGAAACAGTTTTTGTAATGACATCCGTGTCAATAGTAAAATAATGCAATTTAGGAGATACAGTAAAAAACGGGATGAAATTATAAACAAAAAAAGACCGTGTACAATAATGCAAAGTCAAGTAGGCTCTCACAACGCCAAAGTCCTCTTTCTGCTTCAAAAAAAAAAAAAAAAAAAAGCTGACTTGCTAAGATCGAACTTAGGTTTCTATGTTGTAAACAGGAACAAAAAGCATCACCCCAAGGAGAGCTATATAGCATGGTAGATTTATATATGAATATTAGCATAATTTTTATTCAATTTTAATCAGGCTATGTTCAGGGTTTCAATTTCATTAGGAAAATTGTGATAAATGTGTAGTTATGAATTTCACTTTATCTTTTATTCTCTTTCTCGTGGAGGTAGATATACCAACCCAGAGATATCTGCTTCGGCGCACTACCCTTTGTGTAAAGTGGCGTTACGACCCATAGGGGTTCACTCTAGGACCTCTACAGAGCCCTATTCTACTCCTCTGACAGAACTAAGGCCATCGCTCGGATTCGTACAAACCATCGACTACAAGCGATGTCTTGGACGACCGTGTACTCTTAGCCCGGCCAGGGCCCTATTGAGTTGGTGCCTCGTGACCCAGGAAACCTATTGTTTTAACTAGAAATTTTGTTGATAATTTAAAAATAATCATAAATATATAGATAATATATATAACGATAAAATATGTTTTGAAGGTACAAATTTCATTATAATTATTGAATTACAATATAAAATCTATGAATTCAGAAATATGTTCTTTTTTTTTTCAAGATCCAACTCATATATTCAACGCTATTCAGGGTTGATAACGCACAAGGATGGTCATGGAGCAATACTTGGGAACAAGATCGAGTATACAATAATTATAGATTGTGAGAATGGAATTGTCTATAGAATCGCCTGAAATGGCATGAGTAGTCAAAGCTAATGTCAATAAGAAACATATTTGACAAACTTAACAAATGAAAAATAGCATAAACGCGTGATATTATTGTACTAGGATCACACAGGTGAATAGATGGCACAAGCTACTGGCAATTTTGAGTTGCACGATCAGGATATTCCTTTTTCTTAATTTAAAAGATAAAGTTTGACGATGACCATCATGGTGCTTTAGTGATGAAAATGATAAATGAGTCGTTACATAATTATTGCGGCTTTTTGTCCGTTCTTTTTATTTTAAAAATTGGCGATTCACTTTATTGGGATTTCTTAATGCAAAAATATATACCAAACATCGCATATATATATTCGATTTTTATGCTCTAGCTTTTCGAGAAAGGTTGGAATGCAACAAGTCATCGCGATCTCAATGAAATTTGTGATGAAGGAAGAATCACCAAGTTGGTATCGGGTCAAACCTCGCAAATGAAGAAGGAAGAGGTTGACAATCAAATTTTGACGACCTGACATTTTTGGCAGTCGTGATAGAGGATGATAGATTGATAACGAAAATTTTGAGCGAAGACTTCAACGTGAATTCAATCATCGTTCGCTCTCTAAAAAAGCTCGGCGGCAGTAATTGAAGTTGGTGGTGAATATGCTCCGGAATATTTATTATAAAATAAATAAAGCTTCCAGGGCTAAGTTTCTTGTACAAACCTTTTTATTTTCAAGCTTTCGGACTTGTTAGTCCTTTAATAGGAGTATCATGATACAAAGATGGTGAAAACCATATGTAACGACCCAATGTACTAGGGGCGTTCCGTTAGATATGCCTGTTTGCCCATAACTCGAATAACATTTAACCTGTTTTTTTAAATTTGAATTTTAATAAGTACGTTGTTAAGTATAAATCCTTATCTAGTAATTATCCATTTAGATTTTTCAGATACCTTAAGTAAAAGTATGGAATCAAGACAGAAAAGGAGAGCGGTTATTGATTTTTTGTTTTTGATGTGAGCAATATAAGAAGGGATAGATGAAAAGATTCCAAAGTGGGGAGATTTTTTTGGATGACAAACTACGTAGTGGGATGCAATCAACAGCAACCAACCCTGGAAACGAGAGTTGTGTAATATACTAAATCCAATCCAATATATGCCTTTTTATTATCAAAATATACTAAATGTTGGATCTAATGCGACAGAAACAATGATTGCGCATCTAGGGTAAAGAAAAAATTCTGTTCAAAAATGGGTTCCAAGGAAACCAACCTCTGATCAGCGTGATCAAAGGGTTAAATTATGCCAAGGGCTACTGGATCTTTATGAGCCCTAAAAGGAAACATTATTTTCAAATATAGTGACTGAAGATGAAACCTGGGCATATCTTTATGACCTAGACATTAAGGCACAGACTTTAGAATGACATCATTCCAACTCACCTAAGAAAAAATAAGTGCAGAAGTCATCCAAAAGGTTATGGCAACTGTCTTTTGGGACATGCGAGGTGTAATACCGGTATAATATCTAGAAGAAGGTATAACTTAGATCAGTTCACGTTATTTTCTTACTTTACGAAGGCTAAGGGAAGCTATTCCCCCCCCCCTCTGAAAAAAAGCGATTCCTTTTAAATCCGTCAAGTTACACCATGGCAATGCACGGTCGCACACCTCCTTCCAGACTTCGGAGGCTATTGGACAAATGGGCTGGTCACTGGTTCCACAACCCCCATACAGCCCAGATTTGGCACCTTGTGTGACTTCTATATATTCTCCCCACTGAAATAAAGTTTGAAAGGACAAATATTTGAAGACCTACAGGAGGTAAAACGGGCCATAAAGACATGGTTGAGAACATAACCGTCAGCAAATTTCCAAAGCGGATTTACAGCGTGAATTCAACGCTGGAGTAAATGTATAGACTCGGCTGGTGTCAACCCACTGCAAGTACTTCTAAGGTGTCAGCTAATGCTCATTGATGCTCAAATTCCATACTTTTTCTCTGATCTAAGAGCTTTAAAAAAAATGCATATTTTGACACAAAGTCAACACTTCATTTTTTTTTCAAACAACTTTTGAGGATTCTATCAGCCAAAAGACTCGGGATACCGTTGGATTGAAACTATAGAAATTCTATTTCCATCATCCAGGTAAAGACTGGTGCATTTCAGCCATACAATGCAAAGTCAGTAAATATCCCTTGATCCCAAGCTCATCGCTTCTCGGCCTTTTGGCTAAGATCGAAGTGTAGCTCAACGCTATAGCTTTACTCGTGTAGACACGTATCTACTTTGCTTGTGTTCGCGCCTATTATGTAAATTTTGTTATTTTAGCTAAATATGCTCATTTTAATTGTAGAAAACTGCCAGCTGGACAAATAGTGTGTTTGTAGTCAGTCATCGAGTCTGTGCTCCAATTAATTAGCGTTAGGAGATTCACCTAGTCGAAGAGGGTTGTTGTTGCTCATGTAGTCAGAAGGTTTTATAAAGAATCGAACGGCTCTAATTTAAGGGTAATAATCAGCTGAAAAGACCTGGCCTATTTAGATACAGTCCACGCTCTGCCAAACCAAAGTTTAAAGTACTAGCAAGGATTATAGACAAAGGAAGTGGATCCCTAGCTATCGCTGCTAGGCTCTCATCCGCAACCGCCCAGCTTACTTGCACATGGGGTACAATATCTGGTAGTGCCCGCACTAAAGCTTACGTTAAGAAAATTTGCTTACATATATATAATTGTAATCTATTAAAATACACTATGGTCGTTCACACACAAAATATTGTTATAGAAAAACCTTTTAAAAATGAATCAATTTTTAAAACATACCAGATATTACTTGCCTATCATCACTCTTATGTCCGAAAATACATAGATTTTTAACTTTCTAATTATATTTTTGAATTTTTATGTAATCCTATCCAATATTTTAATTTTAATATTTTGATTTTTTAAAGACGTGAGAATTGAACATACTTCACGACTACCGAGAAACTTAAAATGTGAATCCTTGTTTAATATCAATAAAATCAAGTGTAAAAAATGTCATGTTTCTAGATGGCTACGTAATATGTTAAGTAGAGAAATAGAATGCAAAATTCTATTAAAATTAGTATTCGAAATAATATAATGCCATGGTGGGTAAGCAAGTAGGCTCTATTAAGACCAACGGTCTTATACAGATTCACCACAGAAAAGAAGCATAGATGGAACTTCTATATTCCAGGCAGCGCAGAGCCCAACAGCCTCCAGATCCGACGCATGTCTAGTGGCCACAGAATCCACCGTACATAGGTTAGCGTATTTTTTCTATTCAATATTGATAATCGACGTATATTTATTCCTTGTTTTAACATATTCTAAACGGTTTAAATCGTTGTTCGATTTTGCATATTTTTTCCAGAGTTTATTTCATGGTCTTTTTTTGCTGTGTAGCAATCATGATCAAACCAAGGGTTCGACATTGGGTTATCCGTTTTTGTCTCAATTTACATACCAGTCTTTAAAATTGTAAATAAAAAGTAACACTCGCATATAAAGATATTTTAAAAAATGTGCGCAAGCATCTTGAAAAAAAAAAGAAGCAGAACGCTCATTGGTCGCTTAATTAGCCTGGTGCTGTTACTTCGCCTCGTATTTACTCCGCGTAAAAAAAAAAAAATAGCCAAAAATACTAATCAAAATGTAGCCGAAAATTTTCCTCGGGATTATAAAAAGCGACTTGTAAAATTTGGTACCAATTGGTTTAGTAGATTTTGAGTTTATCGCGAAACAGACAACAGACATTGACTTTTATATATAAGAAGATATAGTATATATGCTTGTGTGTGTTAAAAACGGATTTCAAATTTAAAAAAATAATAATTTGGGTATATATGTTTGAAATATGTTTTCTTTTTCTTTTTTTCTTTCTCTTGATTTTCTTCTCATTGAGCGCCAGTGTCCTTAGCAGGACATCGCGCTTTGTTTTTTATAGTTGAATAAAGTTGAAATATCAATTAGACGTTAACTTGTTCCATGATATTTTGCCAACCCAAATTTTTAGATGAATCAAGAAAGGTCAACCATGTATGCGTTCAGGATTATTGGCCTACGTAAGCGTGGTGCGGATTGTACATCTACGATCAAAATTTGATCCCAGAGGTTTTCTAAGAAATCAGGAACATTTTTAAATGTCTTTGATCAAAATTTGTAAAAATATCTATATATTTTTAGATTATTTATACTTAAAGTAGTACAACAACAACAAAAAGCCTTTATTTAGGGTCACTGACCCTATACAGGATTCACCAGAGGTATGCATAAGAACAAGGCAGTGAGACAAAGGAAACAACGATATAGACAGAAGAGAAAAAAGAAAAAAAAAGAGAGAAAAAAAAAACAAGAAAGAGAAAGAGGGAAGCAAGAAAAACAACACAAAAAGAGTAGCAGTAAGAAAGTGAGGAGTGAGTGTCACTTGGCCTTCTTCTGAGATATGGACTTGTGGAAACCATAAAACGCCGTAGCAATATACTTATTCTGGGTCATATTATCAATTTACTTAAAGTAGTATACAACATATAAAAAGTTTTGAAAGAATGGTATTTATATGGAAAAAGAGGCACCTTCTCTTTTTAAATATGCATTAGAACAATTATTTTTATCACCCAGGTAAAATACCTTATAGGATAAAGAATGAACCACAACACAAGCTTTTTATATAGTAGTGAATCATTTTTATTCGAAACATATATTTTCAGGATTTTTATATCAAAAATACATAATTAAGAAATTTTGTTTCTGTAAAACGGAGTTTAGGTAAAACAAATTGATACGTTTGCTATAAACTGGACAAATTGTTGAATATTTGCTTCAAGGATAAGTGTAAGATTGAGGTGATATCCGAGTGGAATATTCTCCTTTGTAACAAGTTTACCTCGCTGTCGTTAAGTATGAAATAAAGGTTGTGGCAGTGTTAGACACAATTGGTCAGGAAATAAAGCGGGGTAGCAACAGACGTCAATACTGGTGCCTCTGTCGCCATCTAGCGAACAATTTTAAAACTTTTTAAAGCTCAGCTCTGGTTTTTCAGTAATATTTTAAATAATTTTGTATATATCATATATTTAATATCAATTTATTAGTTTAAAATTTATATAAATTTTAAATTGGATATAAACAACTTTATCATCATTATATATTGTCATTACTGATGCTGCATTAATTTATCATGAAAAGGGGGGCAGTTCTCTATATGTTCTGTACAATCACATTTATCTCTTCATATTGTAGCGAAGTATTTAATATATTTTAGGTACAGATTATTATTTTTTGATATTTTTATTATTTATATTTTGTTACTCTCAGGAAACTTCCCTCATTGCTTAACTTGTATCTTATAAATGTTGATCTGTTGTTGTGACTTAAACAAATTGCTGTGTCATCCTGAAGTTTGTCTTTTCTGATTTTCTACGTTACATTTTGGTGGAGATGCTGGGTAGATTAGTGAAGACAAACTGAGGATTGCCGAGAAGACCTCGAGGCTTTGGGTGCTGTGATCTGCATTTTCCAAGACTGGCTCCAGGATTCCACCGCCGTGTCAAAGTCAAGGCTTTCCTACAGGAAGACGATGTCCCTGTTGACGATACGACGCCGAAGCCGCTCTTCACGCCGCAAGAGAAAAAGATGCCAAGCAACTAAGGACAAAGTTTCAAGACTAAGGGAATCCTTGACAGAAGCACGTCAGATCCATGTCAGTATCTACAATATTAGCAAGCTGTGGGTCACAGCTTCCATAGGGAAGGAGCTATGTAGCAGAGTATTTATTATATTTTATGTACACAGATTATTAATTTTCTGATATTTATATTATTTATATTTTGTTACTCTGGAAACTTCCTTCATTGCTTAACTGGTATCTTATAAATGTTGATTTGTGTCTTAAATTGCTTTGTCATCCTGAAGTTTGTCTCTCCTGATTTTCTACGTTACAATATCTTACAGTTGCAAATTGTTTTATTTGATTATAAAACTAATCCTAACTTAATCCTACTATTATTCATACCCTCTAGAATGGCCAAGAGACGATAATACTCGACGTTCCTGCCATCTTCCATTCATTCCAATCACTTCATTCAGAAGCCTATATACGTTACATCAAAACTGTTTGTCATCTTAACTGTTCGTTTGATACCTTTAAATTCCTCTGGCACACAGTTGTTGAAAAGGTTAATTTATTGCTTCTGTTCGTTCGTTCTTTTTCAAGAGAATCCACACAGAAATACAGTGCAAACAATATTTATAGCTAATCCTATTTTTTAAAGAAAACCACGCTAAAATATTTAGCTCAACTGACCGAATATGTCCATTATGCAATAAAAACCGACTCGGGACTGGAGTACTACTTGTTTTTCTGTTTAAAGTTAATAAGTGAAAGGGAACTTCTTTTGCATAAAATTGGATCAAATCATCTTTCTCTGGAGGCTCTGTTTTCTAGGACGACAAATAATAAATCCAATACATTGGCCCTGCTGTACAAGTTTTTCGGGGCTGCGCAAGAGAAGAAACATTGAGAAAAGAGAGCCGTATGTAAATGGACATGTAAATAAACGATCACCTGTAAATAACTGACTCATCTTTTCTGAACAATTATGCACCTGGGTGAATCCTGTATAGGGCATAGGTTCCCAATAAAAGGTTTGTTGTTGTCGTGTCCAATGAAGAGCCTCAGATGTCTCCATGCATCTCTATTACAGCAGTTGTAATGTCCTCTATCTTAGGTGTGCAAATCTGCTGTTCTGAGTCCTTCTGAGTCCGTATATTTCCAAAAAATTGTATTTAACACACAAAAAATGTAATATATTTTTCTCTCCCTTTCAATATCATAAGTATTTAAAATATGTAAACAATAATTTATATATAAAAATAGTATTTATCATTAATTTATTAATGTGATACTCCTGTTGAAGGACTGATAAATCCGAAAGCTTGAAAATAAAAAGCTGAACAAGAAATTTAGCCCTGGAAGCTTTATTTATTTTATAATAAGTTTTTGGTTCTTCTAAGTTGAAAGAGTGGCCTGTGTTTTCTATATGTTGAAAGACTAGGGATTTTTGTCCATGTTTCTAATACATCTATAGTGTTCGTCCATTCTGTACTTTACCAGTCTGCCTGTTTCACCGATGTAAATATGAAACTTATACTTGGAGACTGCGTTTTATTGTAATTTAAATTTCAGAGGATTCTTCTGATAGCTTATATATAGTTAAACCTGTCTATAACGCCCCCTCTTGGGACTCACCAAAATATGGTGCTATAGAGAGGGGGTGCTATAGACAGGTCACTTTTAATGTAAATCGCATCGTACTACGTATTTAAAATCGGACGCTATAGAGAGAAAGGCGTTATTTATAGGGGACGCTATAGACAGGTTAAACTTTATTATCCTTGTTCCTCACATCCCTAGATAAGACAAAGGAACACACAGGAATCAGGGGTATTATTTAGATGCGGAACTTACTTAGAACCTGAGGTTCCAAATTTATACTGTCCCCTTAAGACACCTCACATATAACCTAGTCTATATAAAGCCCCAGAAGAGGGAGGGCCCCTGCCGTCATATTCAGATGTCTCAGAACATTTGGGAGAAAATAAACATTTTGTACAAAGAGCCATGTTATTATTGTTCTAGTAAATAATTGAAAATATAGACATAGCCTGACCGCACAAATGAGCATTTTAAAGTGAAGAATGACATCTCTATCTACAGGGTGTACCAGGTAAATTGGGACTAACTTTGACAGTCCATAAAACAAAAACTACTTGAGATTAAAAACTTGCTTTTTTTTCATTACGTAGCCATATTCATGTAAAATGCAACAGTACATGTGTGCGCAGTGTAGTGATGCAGAGTAACCGAGAATTTTAAAATCGAGCTGCCATCATCGTTGCTCTGCGCGCCGGAAGGAGCCCCAAAGAGATAGTGGATTTTCTTAAGTTGCCCAAAACCACTATTTATCGTGTCAAGAAGCAGTTTGATGAGGCCGACAGTAACAAAGAGGGGATAGCTACAAGGAAAAAGCACTCGCGTCGATCGGACAGGGTAAGAGGCGAAGAATTTGTCAAAAATGTCAAGGAGAAGATTGATGGAATCCCTGGGAAGAGCATGAGGGCCATAGCCAAGGAAATGGACGTTGGCTCTATGACAATTGTCAGAACTATCCATGAGGACCTTGGTCTCAAGTCTTATGCCCTTCGGAAAGGTCAGTTGCTGACTGAGAATATGAAGAATAACAGAAAAGGAAAGGCTGCTGCCCTCCTCAACAACCTGAAACACGACTCTTTTGGCATGCTAAGGTTCTTCTCTGACGAAAAGAACTTTGACGTGGACCAAAAGGTAAATCCCAGGAATGATCGCTGGATCTGTAAAGACCCCTCAGAGATACCTGTCGTGATGCACACGAAATTTCCTGCCTCCGTAATGGTCCTTGGCGTTATCAGCAGTGAAGGTGATGTCATGCCTCCCCATTTCTTTGAGAAGGGCCTTAGGATGAACGCTGACACCTACATCAATGTTCTGGAGACCGTTGTGAAGCCTTGGATGGACATGGTGGCCGCAGGAAGGAAGTATGTCTTCCAACAGGACTCAGCTCCAGCCCATAAGGCAAAAAAGACACAATCGTGGCTGACACTTAACCCGTAATTACTGGCGTTCGGCTTGAAAGGCCGTGTGAAAATTTAAAATGTTTGCGAAATTTTCAAAATGCAATATTTTTCATCAAAATTTTAGGTATCTTAATAAAATGCATTTATTTGAAGAACTTTTCATTTTAAGAGAAATCTATTTTGTATATCCCGAGTTATTAAATCAAACGGCCTTTAAAGCCGAGCGCCAGTAATTACGTCACTGGGAATTTTAGCGCCCCTATTATTGGCCGTTTCACTTTAGGTTTTATAGACGTTCAAACGCAACAAATAAGTTGAGCATTCGTTTTTTTATTACTCTTGCTTCAATTATATGCATTCTAAATTGTGTTTTGTGATTGTAATTTTGTATAATATAATAAAAGTTCGGTTCCACTTTTGGTTTTACAAAAAGCAAAAATTTGGTATATCCTATGTCCCTAAAATTGGAAAATCTGTTATATTACTCTCCACAATGCATTCGACCACAACAATTGATCAAGAAACTGCTGAACAATAAAAGCCCGAGATAATCACATTTTATAATATGACCAAAGGTGGTGTAGATGTAGTTGATCAGAGATGTATTCAGTTGGAAGAAGAACCAAAAGATGGCCCCTGTGTTTATTTTTCAACTTTTTGGATGTGGTTGCAATAAATTCAGCAGTAATTTATAAGGCTGTCAAGCAAGACGGTGGAATGGCTCGAAAAGATTTTATAAAGCAGCTTGCTCTACAACTAATGAGAGATGCCTTGAATATGAGAAATCAAGCCAAAAATTTGTCAAGAGATCTGCAAGTATTAATTCAGAAGCATGCTGGAACTTCATCACTTGAGGTAGGCAAATATTTATTTGATATTCAAACGAAATATCAATAATATGTGTTATCTAGGAATCCACAAGCGGCAGTCCTTGGTCCAAAAAACGCAAAAGATGCTACCTATGTAAAAAAGATCGTCGAACTCAAATGCAAAGAACCAATCTGCAAAGATCATTCTATTGAAATATGCTTGAATTGTGCACCTAATCTTGAATAAAATATTTTAGATAGAATTTTTTAGAATATATATAGAATATTTAGATAGAAAGAGTTTCTTGTAAATTTTCATTTAATTTTGTTTAGAGCTCTGTTTATTCGAAAAAAACAAAATATTTATTCTTTGGAAATTATGTGTATACGTTTAATTTCTTTTTATTTTATAAATAACATGGTTTATTATTGATTTTAAAAGACGGCCTGAGAGGCCGAACGCCAGTAATTGTGTAAGGAAAATAGGCGCCAGTAACTAAGGGTTAACGTCCCTAGTCACTGGGGTCCTGATATTTGGCCCCCTAATTCTCCAGATTGCAATCCCCTCGACTACTATGTATGGGGCGTTGTTGAGAGAGATGTCAACAAAGCTCCTCATACCACCATCCAGTCTGTCAAGAAAGCAGTTCACACGGTGATGACCCAAATGGACAAGGTCATCGTCGCCAAGGCCTGTGCTTCATTCCGCACTCGCCTCGAGACTGTTGTAGCTAATAATGGAAACTACATTGAATAAATAAAAACTATATCCTTTTATCTACTACTGTGTCAAATTTCATTCGGATATTTTAATTTTTACTTGCAAAAAATTTCAGTTAAAATACCATTGTTGAAATTCCCAATTTACCTGGTACACCCTGTATATAAATATAAATAATAATAATGAAAATATCCTTAAGAAAAAGGCATCTCTTTATCGTGCAACTGAAAGTTGCTGATGGCTTGCTGATCTGTCGCAATAAATATAAATTATTCCTTAATATCGGATTATTCCAGAATTGGACAAATACCCATTCTTGATTAATCAAGAAAAGCTAACCACGTACGTTTTTCGGGCTGTTGGCCCACGTCAACGTGGTGTATACTGTATCTCAACGATAAAAAAAAAAAAAAAGATCATTCAGGCATCCTGAGAAATCATGAACCGGGTAGTTAAGGCCAGAATTGCGTGAGAACGCGAAACATGCGAAAAATAGTACAAATGTGAAATTGTACTGGGATATGGTGGATAAATGTAAGAATAAAACAGAGGTTGGATCTCAGAAAGTATGTTTAATTATCAAATAGATTATATTTAGATGACAAACATAGAGAGTTAAAAAGAAGGTAAGCCCAGCATGAGTCAACAAGCAAAACTGAAACCTATATACAGTTACGTAATGTCTGGGGGAAGTGGCCGTTGCTAAGCGACAGCCGAGGTGCGAGTCACTTTTCAACACTCCCACCTGACGAGCACTCCGTTGTTTCAAACAGTCCAAGTTGGCTCCTTAGTCTTTTATGCCTTTCTGGAGGTAGAGCTTTCGTAAATATGTCTGCAGCAAAATCAGCATCGGAAAAACCGATCAGGGTTGAAGTGCAGGAACTCCCACCAAAACAAATACCGATGTTTTTCGTAGCTTTTAAGTATCCAAATATTTTCTTTACTGCGGTCCAATGTGAAGGTCCTGGGTTGTTCATAAATTGGCTAACCCTGCTGACTGCATAGGCAATATCAGGTCTAGTTCCAGTCATGAGGTACATTAAACTACCAATTGTCTGTCTGTATGGAATCTTGTTCATTTCTTCAATTTCCTGATCATCCTTTGGGCACATCTCTTTTGTTAGTTTTGAGTAAGGATCAGAAGGTACAGATTGTAACTTAATATCAAGAAGGTTGTAATGTTCAAGTGTTCTTTCAATGTATGAGGCCTGATGCAGAAATAACATTTTAGTTGTTCTATCTCGATATATTTGTAGGCCAAGGAAATAATCGGCAGTAAAAGTTTTTATTTCAAAATTGGAATTTAAGTACTGTACTATATCATCTAAATGTTGTTTATTTACACTGCAGATTAAGCAATCATCTACATATATTGCAAGTAATATGTAAGCCTGTTTACATTTCATTGTATAGACACATGAATCTGATATGCTAGGTTTGAGATCAAACTTAATTAAAAACTCATGAAATTTCTTGTTCCACATTCTGGGGGATTGCTTAAGACCATAGATGCTTTTCTGAAGAGAGCAAACATGATTTGGAAAATCTGGGTTTTCATAACCTTGGGGTTGTTCCATGTAAAGTTCTTCTTCCAAATCACCATTCAAGAAGGCAGATTTTACATCTAACTGAATCATTTCCATATCAAGTGATGCACAAAGTGATAAGATTGTTCTAATTGAATCGAATTTTACTACTGGAGAAAAAGTTTCACCATAATCAAGTCCTGGTTTTTGTGAATAACCTTTCGCAACTAGTCTAGCCTTAAACATTTTATTTGATCCATCTGCATTTTGCTTTATTTTGTATACCCACTTGCATGCAATATCTTTTCTGTCTGATGGTAGTGTCACATACGTCCATGTTTGATTTTTCATCAAGGAATTGAATTCATCGTCCATAGCTAGTTTCCACTGTTTTGGGTTTTGTCCTACAATTGCATCTTCATAGTTCAATGGTTCTTGGTCATGGACATAACAAGCATATGAAATAGCTCTTGTACAGCTGGTTGATGTTTGTTCATTTTCTCTGATTCTATTCCTGAGAGGGTATCGACATGATTCTTCTGGTTTGGAACTGGTATTTGTGTTATCAACACTTTCTTCACTGTATATAGTTACCTGCTCTTGTTGGTTATCCTGAATATTTTCTGATGTATTAGCTTCAGTAAATATTACATCTCTGCTTATGATAATTTTTCTAGCAATAGGATCCCACATTCTATAATTTTTGTTAGTTTCAGTATATCCAACAAAAAATGTACGAATACTCTTTTTGTCTAATTTCTTTCTGTTATCTTTTGGTATATGCACATAAGCGTTACATCCAAAAGTTTTCAAATGTAAGATGGAGGGTTTTCTCTTGTACCATATTTCATAAGGTGTAGAATTTCCCAATACTTTAGTAGTACATCTATTTAAGAGATAGACTGCTGTGTTTACGGCTTCAGCCCACAGTTCAAGCGGCATTTTTCTTCCATGTAACAAGCATCTAGCTGATTCAACTATTGTTCTGTTATCTCTTTCAGCAATTCCATTCTGTTCTGGGGTATATGGAGCAGTGAGTTCATGAACAATTCCTAGAGATTTTAGATAATCAGAAAAATTCTTATTTAAGAATTCTGTGCCATTATCTGTTCTGAATCTTTTTATTTTATTTCCAGTTTCAGTCCTAACTCTTTTTACAAATTCTTTAAATTTCTCAAGAACATCTGATTTATGCCTAATGAAGTAGGCCACTCTAAATCTTGAAAAATCATCCTTGAATGATACAAAATATAATGATCCACCTGGTGATCTTTTACTCATTGATCCACAAACATCTGAATAGATCAGCTCTCCTGGATAGGTCGAATTTGGACTTGTTGACGCGTGAAAAACCTTTCTATTTTGTTTTCCATAGATGCATGCTTCACATAGTAAAGAATCAGGCTTTTCTCTAATTTTAATGTCGTCTTCAAAAACATTATTTTCAAACATTTGGGTTAATTTTATAGGATTTACATGACCCATTCTTTGATGCCATATATCTAGACTTAACTGAGCAACATGAGTTTGTGAGGATTGCTTTGCTTTAATAAAAATTCTATAAAGATTTGAATTGTCCTTTATTCCAGTAACTAGCACTTTCGAATTTTTAGTCAATTTTATCTGATTTCCTTTACAAATGAGCGTCAAACCATGTTTTGTTGCAGTAGATATTGAGAAAAGATTAGTCTCCAATTCAGGTACATAGAGAACATCCAAAAGAGTTGCATTAATTTTCTGACTATCAACATAAGAGAGAATATCAATATTTCCCTTACCTTTTGCATAGATCTTCTTTCCATCTCCAAGGCACACAGGATGAACACCTTCTGGTATTTCTTCGAACGTAGAGAACCATTCTCTTCTGAAAGTCATGTGATCCGTTGCTCCAGAATCTGCAATCCAGGAATCCTTTGTTTCAGCGAGGAAGGCACTTGTCTCAGCTGAAAAAGCACAGCTATCATCTCTGGATGAAGAACTTGGCTGTTGTCCTTTTTGTTCTTCCTTTCTTTTATAGCATTCTTTCCACCAATGTCCTTTCTTCTTGCAATATCCACAGTGTGTGTTCTTCTTTTTATCTTTAATGGATTGTTGATGCTGCTGTTGTTTGTTGGAAGCTGTTGAATTTCTGTTGAACTTTGAAAAAGTCATCAAGGCATTATCTGGTTTAGAATTTCCTGAAGAATCCCAATGATCCTGTAAGCTTTCTTCTTTCAGTAATCTTGCCGTCAAGTTTTCTAGTGTCTTTTCTTCTGATGAAACTGAATCCCATGCTGTTATGAAATTCTTGTATTTATCAGGCAAGCTGCAAATTATCTTTGTAATTAGGGCAACATCAGAGATTGGCTCACCTAGATCTTTCATTTGTTGTGCCAGAGTTTCAACTTTGGAAATATGAGTAGCAATGTTATCATTTGGATTCATTTTATATTCGAAAAATCTTTGTTGCAGCAAATATTTGTTTGTTTCAGATTTCAGTTCATATATTGTTGATAATTTCTTCCACATTTCTGCTGAAGTCTGGCAATTAACAATCTGTTGAAGATATTTAAACTCTAGAGCAGTAGTGATCAGCATTTTGGATTTTGCATCTTTCTTTTTCCAGTTAGAGAATTTTGCAATATCCTCTATTTCAGGTTTTACCTCAGAGCCATCAGTTACACTGAGAAGATCTTTTGCTTCTAGAATAATCTTCATTTGAAATTTCCATAGATGAAAATTATCGCCGTTGAATTTTTGAATTTGTGGAAGTTCAGTTGTCATCTTGAGCAAGCAAACGAATTTCAGCTTAGATAAACAAAAAATATTTGATACCAACCAAGCTCTGCTGCCATGTAAGAATAAAACAGAGGTTGGATCTCAGAAAGTATGTTTAATTATCAAATAGATTATATTTAGATGACAAACATAGAGAGTTAAAAAGAAGGTAAGCCCAGCATGAGTCAACAAGCAAAACTGAAACCTATATACAGTTACGTAATGTCTGGGGGAAGTGGCCGTTGCTAAGCGACAGCCGAGGTGCGAGTCACTTTTCAACAATAAATTAAGAGAAAGGCATCTCTTTATCGTGTAACTGAATGTTGCTTATGGCTTGCGCCATCTGTCGGAATAAATATAAACTATTCGTTGATTTTTTTATTATTTCAGAATTGGCCAAATACCTATTCTTAAGTAATCAAGAAAAGCTAACTAAGTACGCGTTTTGGGCTGATGGCCCTCGAGGATATCTTTGTTTTTTATTTATTTAACAGTTGGGAGAGACACGCCATATCCACAATTTGGATAATTGCGTGTATATTTTAAATTATATACAATTAATACAATTGAACATTGGGAATCATTAAAATTAAACGTTCGATGTCAAAATTTACATATAGCAATTATAAGTAGTAGCTTGAAATATGTACAGTCAACACTTTCGCCTCAAAATATACATCCTGCAGAATCTATTAAACTTGATGTATTGGTCTTTATTGCAAGCAGCTTGTTTTGTATTAGTCAGGTAAAGTTGGTTTTCTTCCCTTAGATCAGAAGTTAATGGACAGTTTATCAGAAGGTGTTCAGGGGTTTGTTGTACGTTTCCACAAATGCATGCAGGTGAACCAATTTTGCCAATTCTAAACAAATATGTGTTGAAGTCACCATGTCCAGTAAAAATTTGAACGTTATAGAAGTTGGGTTGAACATAGTTAGGAATTCTTGAAGTATCAAAGAATCCCTTGAAATTATCATTGGCACCTCCATAGTATTCTTCAAATTTCTGGTTTATAAAATTAGATATCATTTTTCTTTTAGTTGGATCTGATTTTTTGTATCCAATATTCATTTTTAGTATATTTGTTTCAATAAAATCCGTGAGCTTTGGTGTTCTAGCAACAATATGAGTACAGTTTGAAGATGTTGAATTATAAACCTGTGTACTGTGCTTCAAAATTTTGTACTGCAGAGAGTTTAATTTATCTTAGACTTTTTTGGGTATAAAGTTGTACCAGATCGTGGAACCATAAGTTAGTGAACTTCGAAACAGTGTCTTATAGAGTTCTATTCTTCTTTTACTGTCCAGTCCCCATGCTTTCCCGGTTAGTCCAATTAGGTATCCACTAGCTCTATTTGTCTTAGTAATAATCTCATCAATATGGGGCACACAAAATCCAATTTGTTTTTATTTCTATGATTTTTAAAAGTTATTCCCATAATCTTCAGTTTTTCTACCCGATTGGCAGTGATAGTGTTAGGAATTTTTGCAGCTATTTTGTTCTTCTTTTTGTTCAAATAAATATAAATATACACTAAATTTTGATTTAAGGTTATTTTAGGATATTGACCACTCCATTTTCGTGTCAAATTGAGAAAACTAGCTCAGATATGCGTTTCGAAATATTTGAATTTCATGACTTAGATGCAAACTGTACCTCAACAACAAAAATTGGTCCTAAAGGCTTCTTGAAAATCAGAGAATATAATTATCTATAGTGCAGAATGTGCACTTTTGCATGTATTGACAAAAAGTCAGTAAAATTATTTTAATTGACATTGTCTAGAGAAGAGAAGTGTGGAGTACCTTTTGGAAAAACGTAAAATGTTGTTCCCTGCTTTACATTGTGTAAATACTAGATTTTCCGGGTAGTTACTCACTTTGAAAACTGGATAAGTGAAATATACCATGAAAACATCATAGCTTCTCTAAAACGGAGAAATTGTAACTTTTATTTTGGAGAAGAACAGTCCTGTGGGGTGTCAGGTTCTGTTAGCTTTTCCTCCGATCCTCGGCTCTTGGTAAAATAAAAGTCTTACTTATATTGTAGGCGATACAAATTATTTATTTAAAAATACAAATTAAAAAAATATACTAAAGAGTAATAGAACCAGCAGCTCGTTCACTCTAGTTTTGTCGGCTTCCGCTATACTGGGTTGCCGTCTGCTAGGAATGTCTCTTACAGTACCGATACAATAATACAGTCTCAGCCCTATTGAGTTAATTCAACATTCTGTCAACAAATGACGGCGGATGAATAAAAACTTATATCCTAACTGTTTTATTTATAGTCCCAACAAAATAATTTACACAATTCCAGGTATAATTACAAATGTGTGTGTCTTCTAATTCACCAATTAAAATTGCTATTGTCTTCCAATTTTTAACCAATAAGAACCGGGAAAACAGCATGCACGGCTTGCCAAGGACCACCAAGACCTTCTGTACCGCTATCTTGATTGCCATCAGATACTTCATCGACAAAATGAATGAAGATTGTCGAAATATCGACCCTACTATATAGCTTCAGCCCCGACAATTTCACCATAGACCGCGGAAGGACCAAAATACGACACCTCATGAACAAATCCAAGAACGATATATACAAGTTATTCTTTGATAAAGATTCTAATGTACCTACTCCATCTCTAACCAATTAATGCAAATTTTAAAGTCTCAATAAAGATCGTTTTTGTCTATTTTCATATAAAACTATTCCATTAGAGAAAAGAGAGGAGAAAATATGTATTTCAGCTTCCAAACGATTGATTTATAACAAATGAAAATATTAAGAAGTGAATGTTTTTTTCACACATAGATCAAACTTCTACTGTCCTTACTGCGATGAAAAAATATTGGGAAGACTTGGATTATCAGTGGTGAACCCTCCCAGCGGTTTCTCCAATTTAATCTACCAGAGCGCTTATTTAGATCTCTAATACTAAATTGGATCATTCTGCCCATATATGCTACACTGAAGGGTGGAATCTTAGGTAAAAGAGTGATTTATATAAGTGAAAACACATAAACTCGATAAGCAAGTTTTTAGGTTTTATAATGTTTAATTAAAAGGCAATATATCCCGCCATCTATATAAGAAATGAAAGTATTAAATAACGAATATTTCTTCTCTACACATAAGACAAATGTTTACTGTTTTACTGTGAATGAAAAATATATCGAGAAGGGTTGGCTCATTAGTGGTGAACCCTCCCAGCTGTTTCGAAAATTGAATCTACCAGGCCCCTTCTTAGAGCTCTAATACTGTATTGGATCATTCTGCTTATATATGCGACACTAAAGGGTGGAATCTCAGAAATGTTATTTAAGTAAACTATGAACATAAGCTTTTAGAACAGTAGAATTACATATAAATATTTGCATCGAGCAATGCTCTTTCACAAACAATAAGAATATATTAAGAAAAAGGCATCTCGTTATCGTGCAAATGAAAGTTGCTAATAGTTTGCGCCATTTGACGGACTAAATATCAACTATTCTGCTGATTTTTACATTACGGGACAAACCCGTGCTTAATTGGTTAAATTTGAAAATATCTATTCTATCTTTAACACATTTCCTCCGCTAAATTTTATAAATCCGGTAAATATTGACTACACGACACTTCTAGAGACTATTCATTTCAATACATGTGAAACCCTCAAATGACCTTTTTATATGTTCAAAATTATATTATCAAATATAATATCCTCATATATTTTGAGAGAGAAATATTTTAAGACTATTGGGGTTACCAATTTTTAAATAGTTACATTTATTGTTGATAGATGGCGATACGAGTTCTATATAATACCGTCAAGTTTGAAAATGAAAAATAGAACCCTGGTCCATTTTGACAATGAGCCTATATATGTTTATCTTTTATTTGTTCATAGAGACCGTATTGATGTTGCTTGCACAATAAAATTAACCCCTATAGATGTTTGATGTCAATTTGTTGTATATTTTAAGTTTAAATAATTAAATCTATAAAGAAATTAGAATAATTTTAAAATTCACAAAAATTAGCTTCAAGTTTTAAAAGAACAGTTCATCCAGTAATGAGATTGTACCAAAATAGGCACCTCTCCGTTTATATTTGCGTGTTATGAAAATGAAGCCGCCCTTGTACTGATGAAGGCCATAGATCGACACCATGGAATACAGGTTAGCTCTTTGGCTGAATTTGAGAAACCTAATGTTGGGGCGGCTCATTTTTTATCACCTCCTTTACTCCTTCAAGTTTTTTACTGGGGTGTTAAAACTTCCTTGTGTTAGTACTTATATAGAGAGAGATATGTTTCTTTTGGTACATAATGCCCCCTACCGCAAATTTTAATGAGATTATATAGGTATAGTTGTCCTAAACAAAGGTTTCCATATTGTAAAATTGCGTTCTCGATAGGAAACCGAATTAGGGATCAGGTAAAACCTAGTGCCATTACATTCGAATATTCGAAACTGACGTTTGACATCACTTTTTATAAATGTCAATATCTTGGATTTTTATCTTTGCTGAGGGATTTAACTTTGAGTTTCTGTTAAGGCCTCACATGCTGCCTTTAGAAG
>CP092872.1:27256445-27284238 GCA_030710605.1 Cordylochernes scorpioides
TAGATTACGCCCAGTTTCACCATTCACTGCCTTTTTTATATATATTTTCTCTTATATTAGTTTCCAAAGAGTTATTTCGAGACTGGTGCATTGACAAACGTCGCTGTTTTTTTTTATATTTCTAAAATTCAAGGTATTTATTAAGTGTATTTTTATATATGATGAAATTTGAATACTATTATTTTCATTTACAATCTTTGTGTGTGTCGAGAGAGAGATATTTGTGACTTTTCATTGAATCATTCATTGTATATCTATCTCCATTAATTATTTTCTGAATATTTCAGTTTCTTCATTTTTTTAAAATATTCAAAGGGAAATGGGTAAATGGCACGATTGATAAGAGTTTTCTTTGAAAATATTATATAGATAAGTTAGCTTTAAGATACACGTCTTCTATCTTATCTCCACACTGGGTGAAGTAGAATGCGTCTGCCTTTGTATTCAAGACTGGGAGCACTACTCAGTGGCAGGCCGACTTAGCTCCAAAAGAAATGGCCGCCTCTGACATGAGGAACAGACGCCATGTCACGCTGCTCATCCTGTATCCCTATCAGCCGGGCCAGCTGAGCCCAGGTTTTTCTAATGAGCTTGTTACTGCTCCCCCTCCTCCTTTTTCATCCGGGCTTGGGACCGGCAAAGGCGGAGTTAAGTACACGTAAATACATGTAAATAGGAAAGTTACTTGCGAATTTCTCTATTTCTCTATAAACGGATATGTCTCCTCGGTTTAATATATATATTTTTTAAATACATAGCTGGATATCGCGTAAATTTTCATCGAAACGTCGAGGTAATAAAGAGATTTACTGGCCGAAGTATCTTTATTTCCAATAAATGGAGCTCTATAGCAAAAAGAATTTGTTCTACCCCTTGTCGCTAAGTTCAAAAGAGATAGAAATGCTTTTTGAATATTTAAAAGAATTTCAATACTGCCTGGAATCACTCTTGACATTATTTCAATAATAGTTCAATTATATATATGGCGCAATATATAGACGACGTATAGATGGCGCAAGCCATCAGCAACTCTCAGTTGCACGATCAGGAAATGCCTTTTTTCTTAATTTATCTCCCTGATCCAAGTACAAATTCACTTTTGTACTATTTTTCACATTATATATATACAAGGTATGTCCCATAAGTTCCCGGACTGGGTCCATAAAAAAAAAAGGTAAGATTTTTTTTAAATTTTTTTATTAAAACTTTTCAAAGTAATCCCCCCTTGCTTCAACGCAGCAGCGCCATCGATTCTCCCAATTGTCGAAACAGTTTTTATAGGCCTCTTTTCGAAGGCTCTTCAATGCCAGCAGCGATTTTTCTATTATGTCTTCCCTGGTGTCAAAATGTCTTCCTTTTAGAACTGCTTTGAGTTTGGGGAACAGGAAAAAGTCATTTGGTGCGATGTCTGGGGAATAGGGTGGTTGAGTTGGATTTCTGTCCCGTTTTTCGCCAAAAAACTCGTCACCAAGTGCGCTGTGTGAGGGCGGGCATTGTCAAGGTGTAGGATCCAGTCACCATTAGTCCATTTTTCTGGCCTTTTTTTTTTCGAATCGCTTCCCTTAGACGGCGAAGAATGCTCAAATACATTTCCTTAATAACTGTTTGGCCTGCAGGAAGATACTCGTGATGAACAATGCCCTTGTTATCCAAAAAAGCGACCAGCAACACCTTGTTTCTGGATTTCAATATCCTGGATTTTATGGGTCTAGGCTCACCCTGACCACTCCACTCGCCAGATTGACGCTTGGTTTCAGGGTCATAGCCATAGACCCATGTCTCATCGCCTGTGATTATCTTGTCTTTCCATTCCGGATCCGTTCTTGTCATTTTAAACATGTCTTCACAGGTAGCAAGCCGACACAGATTTTGCTCATTAGTGAGGAATCTTGGGATGCATTTTGCAGGAGTCTTTTTGAGCTTCAAATCTTCGGTTACGATCTTTCCAATCGTTGTTTTAGAGATGCCTGTGTCTTGCTTTAGCTCCAGCAAAGTGGTTCGGGGATTTTCTTTTATCAAATCGGTGATTTTTTGCACATTTTATCAGTACTTTGAAATTTTGGGCGTCCTTGACGAGGAGCATCTTCAATGGAAATTCGGCCAGCTTTAAATCTAGAATGCCATTCAAAAACAGTTGTTTTCTTTGGGGCGTCATTGGGGAATGCTTTATTAAGCATTTCAAAAGTTTTGGTTGCTAATATTTGAAGTTTCACACAAAATTCTATTCAAATCCTCTGCTTCAATTTTTTTCCATCGTAAAATCGCCGCAGCGCTAGGTGTGACCTTTAAATAAATTAGAATTACCTTGGCGCGCGAGCACCTACCGACTCGATATTGGTACCACCGTGTTGCCAGATATTTTTTCTATAATAAACAGTCAAATTTATTTACATTTTACATTTATTTATTTTTTTATGGACCCAGTCCGGGAACTTATGGGACATACCTTGTATATATAGATGGAAAAATTGCCGGGAGGAAATTGATCCATAGAAGCATAGGGCGCTTCTCCAGTCAAAATAAGCGTCAAAAACTGACGCCATCTATTGACCGTCGCCGCAAACTAGCGGCCTCGGGTATATATATATATTGTATATGAACCATGATATATATAGATTGAAATTTTGCCGGGAGAATATTGGCGCTTATTTTGACAGGAGAGGCGCCCTGTGCTTTTATATATTATATTGTGAAAATAGGAAAAAGGTCAGGTGTTGTTAAATAAATATTAAAAACAGAAAG
Organism: Cordylochernes scorpioides; assembly: GCA_030710605.1. Classification (NCBI taxonomy): domain Eukaryota; kingdom Metazoa; phylum Arthropoda; class Arachnida; order Pseudoscorpiones; family Chernetidae; genus Cordylochernes; species Cordylochernes scorpioides. The sequence goes on from CP092872.1 coordinate 27,259,188, forward strand.
TTATATTCTGATCGCATGAGAATTTTAGTGTTCCGCCTTGCTTTCTGAAATGCTCATATGAGCGCTGAGCATATGCCTTTTTAAAAAATATATTATAATGAAAAGAAAAATAAAAACACGCTAAGTTAATGAAAGACGTTTAAAATGTTTGTTTGAAAATTGATAAATAAAAATTATACAATGACTTTAAAGTTTATCCTAAATAAGTATAATTATACACACAATTCATCAACTAGCTATATATATACTTGGGTTGTCAAATTAGAACAATCTATAATTAAATATTTATATAAAATGCAAATATTGGAGATAAAATATTCACCAATATCTCTCTTGATTGGCAGTATATCTACCATAGCCTATTTATTATTCTTTAATTTTGAATAAGTCAATTCAGCCTACGTGCTAAACAATATCAGTTAATATGTATTGACACTTTATATATTATATACTTTCCATATAATCAATTATAAAGTTGTGACAAATTTATTTTTATACTGTTCTTGGACGTTATCTGTTTCCACGTATGGTGAATAAACAGAAATTGCAAATTATGATTAAAATTGAAATATGGAATTTGCATATTCTCGCATTACATTTATGTGATTATGTTTTTACATGCTGCGACACATTTACACTTTGTGTGGATGCATATAATTGCGCCAAGAATCTAATTATCCAGCAGACGATCTTTCGAAAATTAACAGAAGACAAGAACAAACAAAAAAAAGGTACACTGTACAGGTATTGTCATCATTCACACATCATCATATTAATCAATAATTATTATTAATATTTATTAATTTGCATAATTAGCCTTGAAAGAGATCCGAAGTTGAAAATAAACATTACTTCTCTAAAATCTATATGTTGTCTGTTTATAAAAAATAAATTTGGTTATATCCGCTTTCTCATAAGAGAATATGCAAATATTTTGAAAATACATAAAAACTTTCTCCTGAGTACACAAAAAAAAAAACTTTAAAATTTTCTGTGAACCCTTCAGTCTTCTAGAATATTAATAAATAAAAATCACGTGTGAGCTAACGAAATGTTTCACATATTATTATTTATTGTTGCATATATAGTGTAAGATAATTGAAAATGTGACGTAGCGTTGAATTGAGAAGTAAAGAACAAATGCCTCATTATACCTTGATAAATGTTGGCATGCTACCAAAATAAATATTAGCAAATAAGTAGATTTTGATCCAATATGTAACTTTTCAATATAAATATAATAAAACGAGATAGGCCTTAATCCCACGATACGATATATTTTAAATGGTGTGCCATTAATATTTTTTTATTTATATATATATATTTTAGAATCAAATTGTCAGAAGTAATTCGATTTTTCCACTGAGTACTATAAATAATAAAAGAGAGCAGAAGAAAATTATTTAGTTTAATTCAGAGAAATTCCAATATACCAATGGAAAAGAGAAAACAATCAGACTAATTCGTTTGGGGAAATTGCCGCCATTTTGAATTGGGGACGTGGTTGGTTATCAAACGCCACTGAGAATGACCTAAAAAGATAGCCAAAATATTCCCAAAACCTTTCAGAATAATTAAATCTCAATGAGAGGGAGCACCTGAGCGTTCAAGTTAAAAGGGGTTAGCCTAATTGGCCATTGTTCTTTATTTTCTTAGAAGGCTTAAGCATTCTTGGCTGGATATTCTTTGATCGTTTGCAAATTTTATTAGTTCTGTTGCTATAAATAGGTCATAATATTTGGAAATATATCAATAAAATGGGGAGATAGGGAAGATAGCCGGGTTAAAAAACACCCCCCTTGGTAAACAAGTGTCAAGTCTTCATTCCCTCCTAGAGGATTTATCTTATTTACATCGGTTTAAAAGCGGCTGGATGTGATGATCAAGGGACACTTCTCACTGAGGTGGCCTCGACGCCAGTTGTTCTAAGGGTTGGCCTCGGACCTTCTATTTTTCCTCCCCGATCTACTCCCCACAGGGTTTTGCCTCTGGATATTGTCTCCTGTGTGTATCCTTACCACTCATCACACGATCACCACGACTGCTTCACAAATCACCACATATATATATATATTGTAGCGTAGAAATCAAGCCTTGAAATATCCTAAGATATAAAAGTATTTATTGATGACGTCACAGCGACAAGTCGGCAATTATTAACAAGTCAGCAAAAACCATTTACAGCTAGAGAATCTTAAGCAAGCAAGCAAAGAAATATTTTAAAGATGATTTCACAAATACAGATTAATAAATATTTTTATAATCTGTTGAATATATTTTCATTGAATAATATTAAATTAAATAATAAAATATTTCTTCGCCACAATATACAGGGTGATCCAAAAGTCCCGCACAACTTTAAAAATCAATAACTCCGCGAATATTTGCGCTATAGCAATGCGGTAAACACCATTGTGTTCAGGATGCAATGGGATTTTTTATGGCAAATAATTAAAAATTCGAAATTGATTTTAGTTACAACTTTATTCGCTAGATGGCGCTCTACCAGAATCAGAGATTCAGCGGCCAAATTGTTTGATAAATTGAAAAATATAACTGAACGACACGTATTTTTCCTTTTTGAATACCAGGAAAGAACCCTAATAATATCAAATGATAAATTAATAAAATACCATTTCGCCAAAAGTTAGAAGAAATGTTTAACGATTTTTAAATACAATCTGAGATATGTAAAATAGGTATATGCAAATTAAAACATGTAGCAAAAAAAACCCTGATATTTTAGATGCTGTTTGCTGGAATCCTCTCAGCTATTTATATTTCGAAAATAATAATTTTCTATTTTTTAAAATTCAACTCTCTCTCAGCATCGATTATATTTATTTTAATTCATTTGAAAAATATTTATCTATCTCTGATGATTTATTTTATTCTGGAATGCCGTTGTTGTTTTTGTCGTGTCCAATAAAGAGCCTCAAATTATTTTCGTTTGGCCAACAAAAAATGTCCAATTTATATACACATATATTCTTACATAATGAGACTTTAAAGAATGCAAATAATATTCATCTATTTACATACACAACACATCTCCCCCCTTAATAATACTCCAGTCGGTCTGGGGGTTTCCTGGCTCTCTGAGGTCTAGGACTGCGGACGGGCACTTGCATAGCGGCGGCCTCCGGTTTAGGAGTGCAAGAGGGCACGTGCACAGCAACAGGCCCTGGTATAGGAGTGCAAGAGGGTACGTGCACAGAAGCAGTCTCTTCCTTGTTTCCTGATGTAACCTCTGGAACCTCCTCTTCACTTTATTTCTGACTTTCACCTACAGGCTTCTCTCCTGATGTTCGAGGAAGTATCAAATTTCTTGTCTCCACTTGTTTCTTTCTCACAGGTCGCAATTGATTGATATGCCTCTTATACACGACGCCCTCGCAACTTATAAGGTAGTGACGGTAGCTCAATAATTCCAAAATGGTACCTTTTTACCGTTTAGGTCCAGTTGCATAGTTGCGGAAATAAACCTCGCAACCTGTAGTAAACTGCTCCTGCCTTCTTACGGCCTCATGAAATACCTCTCGCGGATTTCCCATCTTGGTATTAAATTCGAGAATCTTGATCTTAAACTTCTCTTCATTAGCAGTTCCGCCGGGGAATTCCTTTATTACAGTTTGGGGGAATGCTCTATGAGCAAATAGGAAACTTTGTAGATTCGTCTCTAAATCATCCTTCCCATTATTCTTTCTCAAAAGGTTTTTAAACTCTCTTACATATCTCTCAGCTAAACCATTTGTACTAGGATTATACGGACTGGTCTTAGTGTGCCGTATACCATTCATTTTGGTGAATTGCTCGAATTCACCGGAGACAAACTGTCTTCCGTTATCTGTAACAAAAAAATAGGGCAATCCAATTCTGGCGAGTATTTCTCTAAGATGGCTTATAATCGTTTTTCTGGCAATATCTTTGATGATAAAATTTCTATCCACTTTGAGTATGCGTCCACGAGAACCAAAAACATTATTCCCATGAACGGACCCGCTAGATCAAGATGAAGTCGATGCCACGGTTTTTCGGGCCAAGTCCATTCCGAGATAGTAGCCGGGGGCATGCTTGCCGATTCTTGGCATACTCTACATTCTCTAGTTAACTCCTCGATGTTACTGTCTATGCCTGGCCACCAGAAAATACCGTCTGGCAATCATCTTCATTTTAACAATCCCCATGTGTATTTCATGCAAGTCATTTAAAATTAAAGATCTTAATTTTTGGGGAATTACCACTCTTTCACGCTATTGAAGACAACCAAACTCCAAACTTAATTCCTTATTGATCTTATAATGAGGAGCTAGCGAGTTTTCTCTCGGTACCCTTGTGAATTTCCACAGTTGCCTTCTCTAACATTCCTTAATACTATAGACAGTATTTTATCTTGGGGCGTCTCATTAGCCACCTCCATAAAAGAGAATGGTACCTCATTCGACTTCCTAAGAAGAAGTACCTGGTCTTCATCAAGAGACTCCCTGACACTCGATTCTAAAGGAAGACGTGACAATGCGTCAACATTGGATTTATCACTAGTTTTTCGAAATTCCACAGTATAATTAAATTCAGCTAATTTTAAGGACCATCTTTTAATTCTGGATGATGCACATATGGGAATTGGTTTATGAGGTGAAAATATATGAATTAAGGGTCGGTTGTCTGTGACCAATACAAATTTTCGTCCCAGTAAGTATTGTCTGAATTTCTCAACGTCAAATGTTATGCTCAACGCTTTCTTTTCTAGTTGAGAGAATAATTTCTATGACTCATAATTACGCCTAGTCCATAGTCCATTAATAATGATTTACATTTTTTAAATAACATTCGATATTTTTTCGTCCAATTCCATCTACAATTTTTATTCAAAAGTTGATAGAATAGCGCTAAAATGTTTGCTATATTCTTTATGAGTCCTATGAAAGATCTCAATTGCGAAACATTCTTTAGGTTCAGGCGCCTCTATCACTGCTTTAATTTTATTTTCTAAGGGATGCAGTCCATATTTATCCATTTTAAACCCTAAATATTCCACCGATTTCTTTTTAAATTTATTTTTATATCTGTTTAACTCTAAACCTTTTTCTAGCAATCATTTAAACACTAGATCCAACTTTTGTTCATGATCTTCAAAGTCTTTTCCTGCAACCAAAATATCATCTATGTAGCAGGCCACACCTGGCAAATCAGAAAATAGGCCTTCCATAATCCTCTGAAATTTATTTGGTGCTACCGCTACGTCATATGGTAGTCTTTTATAAGAAAACAACCTCTTTGTTGTGTTTATATCAACAACAGCTATGGCTTCTTCCGCTAACATTACTTGTAAGTAAGCCTGTGATAGGTCTAGAGTCGAAAGTACGGTGCTTGTAGATAATTTTGAAAAGATCCCATCGATCGATGGAATGGGATACCTATCTAATTCTATTGCTTTATTAGCTGTACATCTAAAATCACCACATATCCTTACACTACCATCCTTTTTTGATGCCGGTACTATTGGAGCGGTCCAATATGCATGAACTATAGGTTATAAAATGCAAGAATTCACTAAACGATCAATTTCATTCTCTACTTTGTTTTTTAGAGAGAAAGGTAAACTTCTGGCCTTACAAAACACAGGAGTCACATTCTTTTTTAAATTAAAATTTATTCTAACGTCCTTTAGACAGCCCAAATCTTTGTTAAACAAATCTGCATACCTATCCATCAAATTTTTATATATTTAAATAAATTTCTATTATATTCATTATTTAAAATTTTAATGCTAAACAATATAGAATAATCAAGTTTCAACTGTTTAATCCATTCTCTTCCTAATAAAATTACCTGGATTTTTTCATTTACAACTATTAATCGTAAATATTGGTTGGCTTCTTTTACAAAGCATTTCTTTGATCTATAATCTCTATTGATTTACCACAAAAGGATTTTAATCTTAAATTTGTTGGAAATAATCTTTTACCTTGCCAATAATTCTTATAAATATCTTTAGGTATTAACGTAACTGGACTTCCTGTATCTATTGTAAAGCACAAAGAATAATCATCTACTGTTAAATTTATTGTGGCATCAGTTTCGCCCTGTACAGAATATATAGAGTCCTCTTGTACAAATTTACATCCCCACATTCTTTTACTAGCTTTTCAGACCCTACTTAAATGATCCAGTTTATTACATTTTAAAACAAGTCTTTGTTCTATGAGGTAAAACAGATGCCACGTGTGAATGTCTTTCGCCACATCTATAACACACTATTTTGCCTTTGCCACTTTGCCTGAAAGGCCTATAATGCGCCGTACTATTTTTGTACTCACCCTTTTTATCCTTTCAATTCACAGGGGATATCTTGGCCACTAATTTATCTTGTAATTCTCTTGTATTTATCTCCGCCAATTCGAACGAGATCGCCACTGCAAAAACTTTATCCAGGGTGACATCGTCGTTCTCTTGTAGTAGCTTCTTTTGCAGGATTTCCGACTTGATTCCAGCCACAAAACGGTCTCGCATCATGGTTCCCAACATATCGACGAAATTACAATTTATTGCCAAATGTTTCAATTCTCTAAGATATTCCGAAATTGATTCTCCTTCCTGTTGAATTCTCTTTAAAAATCTGCATCGCTGTGGTATCACTTTCTTCTTTGGATCCAAATGCAGCTTAATTCTTTGAATGATAGTATCATTGGGTTGATCTTTCATTAGACCAGGAAGAAAATGTCGTTTCCCTTCTTCAAAGTTTAAGAATCTGGTAGCGAGGTAAAAATCAGCACTTTAATCTCCTCCTTCAGATGCCAAAAAGAAAGCCTCAAATTTTTGTACAAAAAGATCGAAGTGTCCTCCACTGGGCTATAGCATCTAAAAGGTACTATTAACTTTGAACTTGTCATGCTGATCTTTTCTACTCCTTTGTTTTCTTGATCCGGATAATTTAAAAGATGTAATCTTAACCCATTTTCCTATTTTTCTTCTCCATAATCCGAGAGTCAGATTTGTTTAAAAGATGTAGTTGTTATACTTGCATAGACGCCGTTTTCCTCAGCTTTTTACTGGCTCTGTAGATCGCGCATCTTCGTCGCCACTTTTGTTGTGTCGTAATTAGACGTACAAGAGCTCAAACTTGACCATGGCCAACAACAAATGTCCAATTTATATATACACTAGCCGAATGACCCGGGCAACGCCCGTGTTTTACCCGATTGAATGTTTTGATTCAAATACTATTTGTTACAATTATAAATTGGCGCCTTATATAAATGCATATGTTAGTTAATACCTATAGCCTATGTGCTTTATCTGTCTATGTACTGTTGGCTTCCGTAGGCGTCTCTTACTGGGAAAAAGAAAGAGGGGATTCCATTTGGTTATTAACTAATATATGCATTTATTTAAGGAGCGACCCGCTCCAACACAATGGTTACAAAAACGAAAAAGCGAGTGGGGGGGGGGGCATGATGGGGGGGGGGGGCGGCAAAGGTGGCGTGATCGTAGCCGACCAATAGGAGGGCGCCATTCCAAAAAAAAAAAAAGCAAACGGTGACAGAGATGACTGATGAAGAATGACGCTCGTAACTGTATATAGAATATATTTTTACATAGTGAGGCTTTAAATAATACAAATAATATTCATCTATTTACATAAACAACGGTTAATATATAGCGAGAAGAGTAGAGGACTGAGCACAGATCCCTGAGGTACACCAGCCCATGTTCTTCGGTCCTTGGAAAATGTTCCATTGACCCGAACCTTTATCCTTCTTCCCCTTAAGAAGTCTGCAATCCAGATTAAGGTTTTTCCTCTTACTCCGATGTTGTGCAGCCTTTCAAATAATTTCTACACTCGATCAAAAGCTGAGGTCATATCCAGGAATACGGCCGTTGTCTTCTTTGGCGGTTTTTCCTAGAAATCTATTATTGATTGACAGAAGTAGAACAGTTTATCAGTTGTACAGTGTCTGGATCTTTAGGCAGTTTGGTAGAAGTTTATTTTATTATTGTTAGTGAGCCAGACTATGAGCCTAGAGTGGATAATTCATTCTGTTATTTTACAAAGTATGCTGGTAAGAGCAATTGGCCGATAGTTCTTGCATTCCTTAGCATCTTTGTTTGGTATCAGTATTGGCACTATAATTGATATCTTCCAATTCTTGGGTAGTTTACCAGTTTGCCATGAAATGTTCAGTATTCGTAGGAGTTGATTTTTAGCTTCGTCTCCAAAGTGTTTAATCATTTGACCAAAGATTAGAGCATCTCCAGGTGATATCTTGGATTTAACTTTCCTATTGATGAATTTAGCTCATTCAGTGTGAAGTCTCTCGAGTAAATATCTTGTTGATGGTAATTTCTTGCTTGTTTAACTAACTTGTTTATATTATTTTTAGAGTCCTGCCTTCATTCGTATAGCTGAGTCTGGAAGTGCTTGAAAGATATTCAGCAATTATGTCAGCCATCTGTTTGTTCGTTCTCGCTGTTCATATCGGTTAGAGTATTGGAGGATTAGTGTTGGTTTTGATTGTTTTATAACACTAATTATATTCCAGTGATGGCTTTCCTTTTTTGGATCCATTTTTTTCGCAGAATTCTGCCCATTTTTCTTGTTTGAATATCTAAATTTCTTGTTCTATTTTGTGACTGATTTCAATGAGTTCCTTTATGATTTCTTCTGTTTTATTTGTTTTAAGAAGTTCATTTTTATTGTCTCTCTCTGCAATCATTGCCTCGATATTGTGGTCCTTCCAGTAAAGTATTCACAGGTCTTTACGTCTACCTCTAGGTATCGATACTTTTGCAGCTTTGGATATGTTCAAAGAGAATTTTTCCAATTTTTTTGTCAATCGTTCAATGATTTAATTCTTCGTTGCACAGTTCTTCAAGCTTTTCTGTAATTTTTTTTCCAGTGTTCTTTTATTCTGTTGGAAATTCTCAATTTTGAATTTTAAGGTTGTTAAAATTGGTCTGTGGTCACTGATTGCACTTTTCAGAATTTTCCATTGTGTTGTGGGTGCGATGTTATAATTTATTGCCGTGATGTCTATTGCGGATTCTGTGCCTGTGGACTTGGATAGATAGGTGTTCTTTTCGTTATTTAACGGCGAAAGGTCGAGGTCGGTTAGCATGTCCTCAACCTGCTGACCTTTGTTATCCTGGACAGATGATCCCCAAGTTGGTCTTTCGGCGTTAAAATCCCCAAGTATGATTGCGATATCCGAAGACGCTTCACTTAATGTCTCTATCAGGCCTGTATTGATGCTAGTATTATCGTGGTGATAAACATTTATGATTGGAATTGTTTTATCTGTAAAATAGATATCTATTGCCTGAGCTTCTGTCGTGCTTTCTCTAGGCTTACTCTGATTATAGGCGATTTCCTTAAATTTGATTTCTAGAGTTTTAATCAAAACGGCAAGTCCTCCTCCGAATTTTCCCGGTCTGTCCATTCGATGTGTTGTATAATCTTTGATATTGAAACTCAGATTCTGATTCAATTTTGTCTCCTGAGAACAATTAATATGTACATTGTTGTCACAGAGAAGACAAGTCAGCTCTTTACTTTTCTCTGGGTACATTTATATTGAGTTGTAGTATATTGAATTGTGTCCTCGTAGTAGATTTCTCATCATGAGCTCGAGCTGCAGCTCCTGACGCGAGGGTTACCCCGGACGCGGTAGCATTACTGGAGATATCAGTTTTGCTCTTCATTTGAAAATGGGTGCCGTTGCAACGTTAGCCATCTTGGAAACGAACCAGAATTTGGTCAAATATTCCAAGGGTCCAGTATGGACCGCAAGGAGGTGTGGTCGAACTTCTCCCCTTCCCCCTGGAATGCCGTCACTACAGGATAAAGCACTCTTGGTGAATTTTTTAAATTGTGATTCAGAATCTGCCACTGAAGCTTTACGAGCGTTTCGTTCCTTTAAAGATATTCGAAGCGGTAAAGGACCAATGAGTTGCTACTCTCTAAAGCGATTGATTAAAAGTTTTGAGGAAACTGGATCTCTGGAAGCAAAACCTCGGAGTGGAAGACCATCGACATGCAAGTCAGTGGCTGTTACGGTTTTGCAGAATGCTGAAGCTATTGAAACGTTATCTACGTATGGAGAAGTAAGTGCTAGACGAGTTTCTCGACAAACGGGGATTTCGTATGGAACAGTTTGGAGAGAACACACATTTAGAATTTTTCTATAAAAATATCCTAACAAAATTCAAAGTTTTCACGAGTTGAAAGTCCGCGATTTTGAGAAGCATCAAGAATTCGCTGCATGGGTTTTCCGGCAAATTGATATTGATGAAAACTGGCTGTCAAATATTCTAAAAACAGATGATGCTCACTTTTATCTAAAGGGAGAATTTAACATTCAAAACTGCCTCATTTTAGCAACAGAAAACCCTAGGATTTTTACAGAAATACCACTTCATCAGCACAGAGTTACAGTTTTGTGTGGGTTCACTTCTTCTTTTATTATTGGGCCATTTTTCTTTGAAAAAATCAATGGAAGAACTTTTAAAACCGTTTTTGTAACTGGTGAACGTTATGTTCAACTTTTGAGAGAAAAGGTTATTCCCATATTGCAGGACAGACAAGCACTAAGCGAAATAACATTCATGCAAGATGGAGGACCTCCTCATATCTCCCGCGGTGCCAAACAATTGCTGAAGGATACGTTCGGTGGAATTCGTTGATAAGTCGCCACCTTATATATCAGTGGCCTCCAATATCACCAGACTTGACGCCTTACAATTTCGGTTATGGGGGTACATTAAGTCGCGTTTTTATCGATGCCGGCCTACCACATTGGCCATGTTGAAGGCTTCTATCAGATGGCACGTTTTATAAATTTCAACTATTTAATTGTGACCATTCTGTCATCTATCGTCTGCAGGCGGTGTTTAAGAATGAAGGGCGCCACATTGAGCAAGGATTGTGACCTAATACAAGAGAGAAGGCAGTTACCTCATGTGTTATATTTTGCAGCTCTTTTTTGGGGGGGGGGGGGGTTATGGGAATAATAAATGCTGTACTCACATCTTGACTCTTTTTTTCTGTGAACAGTAATTTTTTGTTTGTCATTTGCCCACATTTTATATTATGTCGTGCAGGCCAAAGTGTTATAACTTCTCGAATAACACTGGTATACACAATTTTACCCCTTATGTTTAGTTTATCGCTTTTCGCTCATTAGAAGAAATAGCATAAGGAATAATCTCTGTATCCCCCCAACTTTAGATGTTTTGCGCAAAAAATAATACAAAATGATTTTACTACCACGTTTTTCAACGCAAAAGGTCTATTTAAAAATGATTTTTTTCTGAGGGGATACATTTTCAAAATTATGCACAGTATAATAAACAATGATAACATTTGACAAACCCATAGGATATTTGGAATAAAGTACGACAAATATATTTTGTCACTCCCCTCTATATTTCATTTTTGGATCATGACAAATATCCAGTTAAATAGTCAAGGGTCGACAATTAGTCAAGAAACTATACATTCCTTATAGCACGAAATCCTATTAGTAGTGCCATCATAATTTTTGGTACTATATTAACATTTCACAAATCGTGTATTGATATCAGTAGTTATTTTCAAACATTCAATCTATTTCACAAAACTCCATCTAAAATATAAATAATTTTTGATACATGTTTTAATTTGCATATACCTATTTTACATATCTCAGATTGTATTTAAAAATCGTCAACCAATTCTTCTAACTTTTGGCGAAATGGTGTTTTATTAATTTATCATTTGATATTATTAGGGTTCTTTCCTGGTATTCAAAAAGGTAAAATACGTGTCGTTCAGTTATATTTTTCAATTTATCAAACAATTTGGCCGCTGAATCTCTGATTCTGGTAGAGCGCCATCTAGCGAATAAAGTTGTAACTAAAATCAATTTCGAATTTTTCATTATTTGCCATAAAAAATCCCATTGCATCCTGAACACAATGGTGTTTACCGCATTGCTCTAGCGCAAATATTCGCGGAGTTATTAATTTTTAAAGTTGTGCGGGACTTTTGGATCACCCTGTATATATATATAAGGGTTGGTGCTTATGATAATCTCCCTATTCGCTATAAAAGGAGAAACACAAGACTATTATGTTTATAGAGAAATACCATTGTTTTGGACATAACCTTAAAATGTCGACACGCTAAAACAACGTTGTTTTGTAGGAAACGAGGAAGGACAAATGTAATGAAAATAAAATTAAAAAATCTGGATAATTTCCTTGTTGACGATATAAAAAAAAACATTCCTTGTTAGTGTGTGTGTGTGTCTTGCAGAGAGGTATCACAAATTGAATCTGAAGCTACTTAAAATATTGATGACTTTATATCATCTATGGATGTGTGTGATTCAGGATGCCTGAAGTCTATAGATTTACACAGAATAAATATTCTGTTTTTGCTTATTTACAAATTAAATACCACGTCATCATTCTGATGCTAAGTCAGCATTTGTAAATAGTTTGTATCTCGGTCGTAAAACGACATTTGAAAAATATCCCGCATGTGTTTCTTTTGAACGAAAAATCGAAGTTTATTCTAAGGAGAAATAACGACTATTTCTAACCTTAGGAATGAAGTATGAAAGGATGAATTGTGAAGAATAATGATAAACGGAAAAATAAAGTGTCCAGGGATGGGAATCGAACCCACAGTGTTCCGCTTACCGGGCAGATGTCATGTCCACTAATCTACCCTGGACATATTTTTCCGTTCGTAAATATTATATAAAATAATTTATAATACAATATAATGTAGCTTATATTGTAAAACGACATTTGAAAATTATCCTGCATGTGTTTCTTTTGAACGAAAAATCGAAATTTATTCTAAGGAGAAATAACGAATATCATAACCCGCATTATATTGTATTATAAAATATCTCGGTTGTATTGATCGATATGGAAAACTTGTAAATACTTTTCTTGGAGAAATAAATTATCCCTGAGGCTATTTAAAATAGAGTTATCTCGTTATTTAATTATCTAACCTTGTAGGGTGGTTGAAACATGTTCTGAAAAGACACAAGACATTTTTGAGGAAAGAATCAAGGTTGAAGATTCTGCCAAACGGCAACCTTATGCAACAATACAATATCACAAAATATGTAACGGTTGGATTTGATATATGTAATTATGTATATTTATTTATGCTGAGAGAGAGAGGTAGAAAATACCAGGCGCATTTTCCATCTCTGCAAAACCTTTTATTTCAATATTTGGACAACGAAAATTATACTGAAATTTACCAGACATGAACTCCACAGTAACAAGGTTGTTGTAGAGATAGAGTAGTTAGTTAGAAAGAGATGGAAACTATTGTTGTTTCTTATCTCCTTGTACAAAGATTACACGAATTCCATGAGTTCATGCTCCTCGAGCTGTGTTTGATGATAAGCAGCGGCCTCTCCTAAAGGTCCTAAAACACATACGTAATGAATTAAAAGTTTATTTTTGCCAAAACATGATATCTAGATATTTAACATTTAAAATATAGGTTGAACCAAATATATACTGTTAGATTCAAAACTAACTACACATTCAAATATTTTAGAAATGTTAAATATTTCACTTTAAAACAACAGTAATAACGTGTATATTTCTAATATTTAGACACAATTCAAATACGCAGAAATATATATTTTTATTTATTTATTTATAATCATCAAATAAGACGCGATATCTCACAAGGGATGCTTGCGTCAAGAAACAACACTAAACTTAGATACTATATTACATAAACAATTGAATAATTACATGGTTTGAGTAGAGTTTAAAGAAGAAAAAGGAAAGGACATTAAAATCATTCTTGATTTTACAACCAACCAATGAAATAAATACAAATATATATACATAGTTTAGAAATTACGTTTTTTTTAGCCTAGTATCTTTTAAATTTATATATTTCATATTTGAAGTAAACGAAAAAATTGCGTTACAAATTTTAAGAATAAAACTACACACACACACAACCTTTCGCAATGAGTTTCTCAAAAAACCTCATTACGAAAGGTTGTAGTTTTATTTTTATAATATTTCATATTTTTCATTTAAAAATATATTTTAAAAAATATTTAATAATACTACATATTTTGTTGCTATATATTTTTAAATATAAAAAAGGTCCATCGTATATGGGATGGAAAAATGGAAATATACCTGAAATAAGATAGTGAAATTGTTTGATATAACCGTTCTGTTTTTCCCTTTCAAATATCCTTTAAAGCATTTTTACTTAATCTTGTCTTAAAAAAAAAAAAAAAAACGCTCAATAGTTGAGAGGGGGAAATATATTTCCCATATATTATCTAAAAATATAGACATTTACAATTGATTTTATAAATTATCTTTCAATTAGGGCATTATATTTTATTTGAAGTAAAAATGTTATGTACGTTTCTATAACAAAATTATCTACACATCGAATAAATAGCTGGCTGGGATAAAAATGGGTGTATGTGAAGAACATATATAGGGGTAAAAAGTGTAAAATTCAATGACAATTAAATGTTTTATTCCAGAGTTTGATCATCACAACTTGAGAAAGTCAATATGTCGTTGGACCCCAATGGCTTGGAAGTAAGCTACCATCCGGCGTGTCATTGACTGATAGAGATTCCGGATGGTGTGCTGTGAGATTTCTTGCCAAATTGTCTCAAATTGTTGATATAGATTGCTAATATTCCGGGATCGTTGAAATCGCATTCCCAATCACGTCCCAGATTTACTCTATGGGTGAGAAATCAGGCGACCTTGCTTGTCGCAGAAAAGTTCATCAAGATTAAATACAATCTATAGTAACACGTGTCGTATGTGGCCCCGGCATTATCTTGTTGAAAAGTAAGAAACAAAACAGGCCGTAGAATGTAATCTACGTACCGTTGTTCTGTCAGGGTGCCAGAAATGACTACCAATGGGGTCCTGCTATCAAATGAAATGGCATTCCAGACCATAACAACCTGTTGTGAATTTGTGTAGTGTTCGAAAGTGAGGCCAGGATCCACACGCTGCCCAGGACGTCTCCAGACATGTTTGCGACGATCGTTAGGACACAGTAAGAAACGGGACTCGTCACTAAAGACTATACGTCTCCAGTCAGCGCAGTTTCAAATCGATCGTTTCCGACACAATTGTATTTGGACATGTCGGTGTACGGGTGTGAGGGGTAGGCATTGTAACGGTCAACGAGCTTTTAGATTCCGCTTTCTCATTCGTCTATTGATGGTAATTTCGGACACTTGTGTGCCGGTCACACGTTGGATGTAGATAACGTCGATCAGGTGCTGTGGCAGCCGTTCTGACAATCGCTCTGTCCAGACGTTCTGTTGTGTCCCTTGGTCGACCGCTGCGTCCTGACGTTGCATTCTTCCGTTGTTGACCCACTTCTGTCAACATCGTCTAATAGCCGCATTACTTCGACACAGATGTCGCACGATTAGTCGATTTGACCAACTCTTTCAATCCACAATGGCACGAAATATTTCAAACTATGACATATGTTCGTAATGAACACGAATCTTTTGGTGAGTAATTGATACATTAGAAATAGGCTAATTACAAAAATATTAAATGGAAATCTTGAAAGTCAGCTCGTGCCGCGTCGAATATTGACCTTAGAAAACTCGTGCTGGATATATATATATGTGACAATATAGTGGTAAATGTGGTGAGGAGAGAAATAATCACACAACGAGTTGTTAGAGCAATCATCCAGGCAGCCAGCCGAGAGAGAGAGCGAGACGTTCTCAGCTGAACGACTGTTTTCCCTGTGTACACAACCGGGGGGCTAACCAGGATAGTCGCCAGGTGGTGACGGCCCCCCTCCCCTCAGGAATGTGGTCAATATGGTCGTGAGTTAGTTGTCTTCTATCGACTAAGTCTCTCTCTCTCTCTCTCTGGTCGACTGCAGATTTACTTTATTATTCCTGTAAGAGCATATATTATGACATATGGCCCCCGTTGAAGAAGGCTGAACATGGTTTAAGTATATTTAAAGCTGGAGAAGCCAGGAATAGAGAAAATAATTTTACAGTTAAAATTAGTTAAGGTAATGGTGACATAGTTTTATGTAAATAAAATATTGTATAGTACACAAGTAAATATTATTTACAAGCAGTTTTACAACACCGGGGAGTTTGACATTTAAGGAAATCTTTGAAAATATCAAGGTTATAAAAGGCTATATACAACAAAATCTAATGTACTATAAGGGAAATGTTATTGAGGAGTGTGAACAAGGGGAAGAAGAGTCACATACATATGATGGAATTCTGAAGATCATTAAGACTGGGGAACTCTACACTTTAAGATATTTTTCAGGCGGACATGGCAAGGGGAAACTTGGCATGGGCTTTCTATGCTATAAGTGTAAAGTACGAGAAATGAGGTTGAGAATTGTGTGAACTCAGGACTGAGGTAAATATCGAACTACATACAATGTTAGAATTTCGGCGAACAGAGCGAGGGGAAACTTGCTTTGGGCCAATCTAACTTATCTATGCAGTTACTTGTGTAGCGAGTCCGAGGGGAAAAGTCCCGTGTGTAGGTGAGGAAGTCGAACGGACTTATATTTAATTTGCGGAAAGTATGCGCGCACAGTGCCAAAATTGGGACGAGGACTGCGTTGTCCGTTACAAGTGACAAGCTGCTCGGACACGAGGTGTTTGAACCGTCGTGGGAGCTTGTGCAAGGCGATGATTTCGCGGTGGGTTGAAAGTAAGACCCATGTCTGCGCGAAATGATGACGGACCGGACAAAATCAGCGACGATGTTTAACGTACCTCCGTGGGAAATATCGGAGGTAGGCTATATCGTGCTGGTTTGGACAATGGACAAACATAGATTTGAAGACAGGGTCCGTGTGGCGCGAGAAGAAGAAGCGAACTGTGGCGCTCGATGCAGATTGTTCAAGTGCGAACAAAAAGGGGTTGATAAATATCTAGCAGTTAGTCAATCTGCACCCTGTGACGAACACACCATTGGCTAGATGGTGTGGGTCGGTGGATATGCTAGAGATGAACTACGAAATATATTATCATAAATGAAAGGCGAAGATTAGTATTTTGAAATGACAATATAGAAGTTCGATAATTGATTAATCAATAATTCTATAAAAGGTCCTGAGCTGGTATAAGGTTAATAAAGTTGTAAGAATGAGAGAGGCATTCAGGGGAAGATAGATAAGAGTCACCAAGGGTTAGTTGTAAGCAAGGCTCACGTGATGGTTGAAATTCTTCGACGCCTGACTTACAGGGTGAATTTTGAATCGATTAGGGAAAGAAATTATTTTTCGTGAGCCGTGCTTACAAGTAGGAGAGGTCTATACAAAAGTTTAGGTGCTGGAGGCATATTTTTATAAATAATTTGATTATGAAAAATCTATTGTTAATAGTAAAAATCGTAAAGCGTTAATAGGTAGAATTCCTTTTTTTTTTAAATGATTCTTTTTTTTTGTTTTTTAAGAGTTACGTTAAAATGGAAATTATTTAATTAAAATGACGATTGTTACATCTACTGGTAAGGTAACTAATTAAATGGGTTTCACATAGCTAGATATAATATGGATAATAAGATCACTGTTAATAGGGGTGGAGAGATAAATGGAAATATTAAATATTTTTACATATTCACACATATTGAGCTAATTATGGAAATATTGGGACAATCTACAAGGAATGACTTATTTAAAGAATGAATGGTAGGAGTTAAGACAATTACACTCACGAGTTATGTTGGTTTAGGGCGCAGGTAAGTTCATTGAGCTTCGGGAGAGTTCTGTCTGTGACACTGTGCGTACCAGTGTTGTACATCACAGTAGCGGCAGGGAGATGGCGGAGTCTTGTCCATGATGGCGGGAGGTGTCCTGCTCTGGCACGGCGATCGTTCTTGAGTAGATCTAGTGCTGGAAGAAGTGCGTGGCAGCTCCATCTCCGTCGTAGGTGAATACTTCTTCGGGATCACGGTTCAAAGGTTGGCGAGGAAGGGGTTGAGGGCTCGAAGAGGAGTGGTTACAGTTGAGTTGGGTTTGGTCGATCATCGTGGCTTGGCTTCTTGTTTCTTCATACTCCGGTATATGAGGGATTCGCTTCCCGGCCAGGTCTTATCCTGTCGACTTTCGATGTGACAATATAGTGGTAAATGTGGTGAGGAGAGAAATAATCACACGACGAGTTGTTAGAGCAATCACCCAGGCAGCCAGCCGAGAGAGCGAGCGAGACGTTCTCAGCTGAACGACTGTTTTCCCTGTGTACACAACCGGGGGGCTAACCAGGATAGTCGCCAGGTGGTGACGGCCCCCCCCCTCCTCAGGAATGTGGTCAAAATGGTCGTGAGTTAGTTGTCTTCTATCGACTACGTCTCTCTCTCTCTCTCTCTGGTCGACTGCAGATTTACTTTATTATTCCTGTAAGAGCATATATTATGACATATATAAATAAATAAAAGGCATATATTGGATCTAAATTTATTATTCAACCAATATTTCTAGGGGCAAAACGCCTCTCTTTATGAAGAACCTCCGAGAGAGCACCAGGGCTGCCTGCCTCGCTGAGGCTGTGGTCCTGCGCGGGACAAACACGCCCTTCTCGAGACTCACCCACCCGCTCGGCCCGTCGCGCCTTGGAGCGTCCACGTCTCGCTGCACAGCCGATCACCAGGCTTCTCTTCAGATGGACATCTGTGGTTGACGCGCCGGCCAGGCTCGACTGGACTTCACTGCGGCGCTGCGCCTTCTCGGGCCACGACGCCGACATTGCGCTTAGGTTGGCCCTCCATGCCCTTCCCCACCCGAACCATCCGGCCTCGACCAGTTCACCATGCCAGGCCTGCGGTTCCGTAGATCGCTCCCTTGACCATCGCTACTGGAGCTGCAGTCGTATCAGGCCCCTCATCATCGAAGCCTTCAGTGTCCTTGGGCGATCCCCTGACTTGCGGGCCTGGATTTTCGGGTCTGGCCTCGAAGATGACGACTTGGCCATCCAAGCGTCTGCCAAATCCATCATATACCGGTACTTCGTACAGGTTGGGCTGACCGGAGGAGCAGAGGACCCGCTCATCGCCTGGGAATGAAGGCTCACTCGCCGGGGCACATCCCCCGCATGATCATCTATATTTTAGTTTTATTTCCATTTTTAATGTAAATTATTGACAAGAAGTCAATAAAATTTGTTTCAATTGTCAAATTGTCTCTTTATCAAGGCTTTGATTTAAACTAAATCACGTGGGTATGTGATCCACTCATGCTATACAAGATCAAGGTAAGAAACTATCTGATGAAAATTTCACTGTATATAAAATATATGTACAATGGTTATATTAATAATAATAATTAAAAGAGTATATAATTAAATAACCATTTGATTAAATAAATGAAGAGACTGATAATAATTATAGAAATAAAAATGAGTTAGGATTATGATTCAATATGTTGTGATGATAAATATGAATAAAACTATATTAAAAGTATAAATATATACAAAAAATAATAAAATAAAAAATAATAAATAAATAATTTAGGAAGATATAAATTCTCTATAGATTTCTAATAGGTCAATTTTCCTATTTATGCTTTTTGTATCTTTTATAGAGGCCCAGCTTTCAAAAAAATAATCTGCAGTGTTTTTCTTTAATATTCTGATATAAAATGAATGCTTTGTCAAATTCGGGTATATGACTATTGTTTAGCGCATGGTCTACTAGGATAGATAATGGTTTATGGATACGTAGAGCTGCTTTGTGTTGGTTAATGCGTTCTTTCAATGCTTTGCTGGTTTATCCAATGTAAGTGGCTGGACAAGTTTTATTATTATTATATATTTTTTTTCTTTGTTTTTACACTAGAAAATTCTAGTAGTAGTTGTAACATAAAGGTAACCCAGGCTCCTGGAGCGTATCCTTATATCGGAAACTACCCGGGCTGTCCTGCGGAGCCTGTCTTGGTAGCCTTAGTGAACCAGTTCACCAAGTGTATCCAGGCCGGTTTGTTTCTTGATAGATTCAACAGGGCAGTGTCATTGAATAAGGGCAGTCCAATAAGTGAGCCATTTGGAATCGCTGTAGTTCAAATGCTGGGCACTTGACATGCTCTACGGTTTGATCTTCCTCTTGGCAGTGTAGACATGTTGGATCAGGGACTTGTTTAATTCTGAAAATTAAAAATCATATATCACACGCATATATTCCATTTGAATATATTACAATCCAATAAACTCTTACGTTTTCTACAAGAGGCGCATTTAAATAAGGAAAACAAAGGAATTTTGTTTAAAAACCCAAATATCTCTTATAATAAACTTCTTCCTTTTTACACACTTATTTTAACTTTTAAAAATAATCAGCTTCAGCCCAATTAACTATCCTTGCAATATGATTTTAAGAGAAGTTTTCCAAGAAGCCATTTTTTTAGAGAACAATTTAAAAAGTTTTGAAGAGGAATTAGGGATTTAATCCTTTCTTCTTACTTGTTCCGTCTTCATGTAATTGGGAGTTTTATTTCGGCGGCGTTGTTTTTAAAAAGGCTGACTCGAACCCTGGATTGGGGATCAGAGCAACGAAAGAATTCTGTCCTTGTGTACCCTTTTTCAATATACACACATCTACAAACTCAATTACCCTTTGTAATATACCTTGTATTATGATGCATTAGCGCGCCATCTGTTATGAAAATTCGAAACTATTATAGAAGCGTATGATTCTTTTAAAAATGAAACAATTTCTACTGCCCTTACTGCAATAGAAAAATTGATGGGAAGGCCCCTGGCTCATCAGTTATTTGGATAGCGTTAGAATTCTGGCTTCACTTTCGAACACCACACAGGTCCTCAACAATGCGTTATGGTCTGGGGTGCTATTTCATATTATAGCAGGACCCCCATTGGCAGTCATTCCTGGAACCCTGACAGCACAACGGTACGTAAATGACATTCTACGGCCTGTTTTGTTTCTCTCACATCACCCCGGGCTTACCTTTCAACAAGATAATGCCCGGCCACACACGGCAGGTGTTACATTGGATTGTCTTTAATTTTGATGAACTCTTCCGTGGCCAGCAAGGTCACTTGCTCTCTCACTTATAAAGCACATCTGGGACGTGATTGGAAGGCAACCATCCCAGAATATATATTACCAATCTATATCAACAATTCAGTCCTAGCGGTTTCGCCAGTTTATTTTTATTTATTTCGTCTCAATTTACAGGTGTTACATTCGAGCACAGCTCGCGAGTCACCTTGCCCTGGCTATTTACACATGGCGAGTTGGTGGAGTAGAGGTGGTCCCCCTAGGCCTTGCAGGAGGGCAGCTGTTGGGCGATGAGCTCTTAACTAAGTATCAGGGCCGGGTCGTCGGAATTGGGGATTGATATCTCCTTTATTTTGTAGAATATTTTTTGTATGGTTGGATTATTTGAATTTTGCATTTGAAGGTATAATTTCTTAACGGAAGTTTGGTACATATCTTCTAGATCGGGTTGGTTCAAGTCCTCCTTCAGTATCTTGTTTGATAGGTTGAATGGAGCTCCTATACTTGTCCGAAGGCAGATTCTCATAAATGCGTTTATCCTATTTTTGTCTGTGGTTGTAATATATATTTGCACCAAACTGGGAGTGCGTATGTTACTATCGGGAGGATACAACTTATGTATAGAGTCAACTTTTGCTTTGTAGACAATTTGCTTCTATAGTTGAACACACTTGATAATGTTATTTTTTGCGATTTTTGCTTTCTTTTCGATATTTTTGACATGCATGTTGAATTTCAACTTGAAGTCTAAGGTAACTCCAAGATATTTAACGCTGTCAGTCCAGTTAATAGGGCTCTGGTTTACCTTTAGGAAGGATTGTGGCTTGAATTTTTTTATTGTCTAGTGGAGGAAAAAATTATTGCCTGAGACTTATTTGGGTTGATGTCTAATTTCCAATCATTGCACCATTGGTTTTGGTTATACTGTTTATGTAATTTTGGAGTTGTGTAGTTATTATTCCTATTGATTTGGAGTTTGTTAAAATTGCTGCGTCATCTGCGAAAAGTTTTATTTGACATTTTGGATGTGGAGGGAAATCGTTGATGTAGATGTTGAATAGGTAGGGTCCAAGGATATAGCCTTGAGGGACTCCAATCTGGGTTGGTTTTGCCGTGGTTATATAATTCCATTGCTTAATTGAAAAAGTCCTGTGTGTCCTGGAGATAGTTTTTAAAGAATTTGATAAAATCCCTTGGAAATTTATTTTTTGTTATTTTTGTTATCAAACCATCATGCCATACTCTATCAAAGGCTTTGGTAAAGTCTAGAAAAACAGCACCTACTGCCTCCTTGTGGGACTTTCTTATTTGAATATAGTCTATTACTGTGATTAGCTGGTGGGTTGTGGAGTGTCCTTTTCTGAATCCAAACTGTTGAGGAATGATGAAGTTTATAGAATCCATCTATGTCTGCAATCTGCGAAGAACAATCCTCTCGTATACCTTACCGATGGTAGAGAGAAGGCTGATTGGTCTGAGATCTTCAGGTGATTTGACAGGTGATTTTTTGGAATGGTTATGATAATGGCATGTTTCCATGTCTTCGGGAAGTAGCACAGGTGTAATGCGGCATTGAATATCCCAGCGATGAAAACTATCCATTTGAAGGGGAGGTTTTTAGTCATTTGCGGCGTAATATTGTCGTGGCCTGGAGCTTTGTGATTACCTAGGTTTTTAATCACTTCCTTGACTTCATTTGGCGTTGTCATTGATAGTATATTCTCTTGGGGATGATGGCAAGTGTTATCTGTTAGGTAAGACGAAACCTCATCCTCCACCTTGGAAAAGTGTTTGGAAAAATGCTCTGAAAGATCATTTCCAATTTCTTTGTCGGTCAGCAAGGTTTTTCCATTTGCATTTAAACTAGTGGTTTTGTCAGTTTTTTTCCTAATGGGTTTTGTTTTTTTCGAGAAGTCTGTTGGGCTCGATTCAAGTTTGCTTAAAAAACTATTCCAATTTTCAGATTTCTCTGCTTCAAGGGCTTGGTTCACCTTTCCTTGAAGATTGAGGTAAGTAGCTCTATATGAGCTGGATCCCAGGTTGATTGCCATCTTTTCCTAGCTTTATTTTTCTCCCTTATTCTTTATTAATTTGGAAGATGAGACTATGGTGTTTTTCGAGTAGCTATTATTAATTTTCTCGTTTAAAATTTCAATTGCTGGATCAATGTCTACTTCAGTTTTCAAGGGGAGTCTGGGGGACGTGGTGGAGATTAGATATTGTTGAAAATGAACCCAATTAGTTACTCGGCTGAGCTGGGTTGTGAATTCATCCTTTGGACAATCCAATTCAAAGATTACAGGGAGATGGTCAGGTGATAAATCGTCGGTGGTTCTGGCCTTTGGGGTCCAGGGAATGTTTTTAAAAAAAGTCGAAGTCTAGGAAATCGGGATTGCCGAGTGGACTGTAATGCGTGGGTGAAGAAGGTGCGACAATGTCGAGGCTTTCTCTTTCAGAGATATTGTGCAGCACGATTACGCTGTTATTAGAAGTCCTTGATCCCCAAAGAGGGTGTTTGGAGTTCCAGTCTCCTGCAACGATTATTGCGTGGTTGTGTTTTATCAGTTGGTTCAAATCTTCTTCCAATAATGGTGCATCAGGCTTCTTATAAATTGCTGAGATTTGAAAGAGAGTTTTTCCATCTAGTTTTATCAAAATTGAAGTATTTTCCAAGTTTGAAGTATGAATCAGCATATTTTTATATTTAAAAAAGGATTTTATAATAATGGCTGTTCCCCCACCTTTTCCTGTAATTCGGTCAGTTCTAATGGTTTGATAGTTCCTGAACTTTAGATCAATTGAGGGTTAGAGGTGAGTTTCACTGAGCAGAGCAATGTCTATTGAGTTATCTTCTAAAAGTGCAATGATTCTTATTTCTTTGATCTGATTCCGTTACAATTCCAAGCAATAATTTTAAAAGGTAATTTGCAATTCATTGTAGGTATGTTTTGATTACTTGCATCAATTTTTTACACAGGTCCTTAGTTTCAGAACGAGAAGTTTTTCTTGTCACAACCTCAGCATTGCTTTGGTTTTGTTGTTCCACAATTTTCGGCAGTGTTTCAGATCTTTTTGAAATCGGAATTGGGTTGTTAGGGTTGTACTGACCAGAGTATCTTGGCTGTTGCTGATGTACTCTTGGAAACATAGGACATCCGTGGTAATTGGCTGTGTGCGCTTCTTCGCAGTTTGCACACTTTAGGGGAAGTTGTCTTGACTTTCTTGGGCAGTCCTTCGAATGGTGCTCCTCAGCACACTTGATGCATTATGGTTTCAGGAAGCAGTTAAGTTGACCGTGCCCGAAACCCTGGCAGTTGAAGCATTGAGTCACACGGTTTGTTGTTCTGAAAGATTCTACTGCAATTTTCTGATAGAGAAGTTCAGTTATTCCATAAATTTTCTTGTTATGTTCATTTTTCGGTAATTCTACTAGTACTAAATTCATTGGCCTTTTAGTTGATTGTCTATGAAGTCTCTTCACAGAGGCCTCAGTAAAGCCCATTGTTGCAAGTTCTATTGATATATCTTCAGTCTAGTAGGCTGTTGTCACGCCTTTAATACCACTTTGAGCGGTTTTTCTTCTTGGAGTCTATAAGAGTAGCCGCCATTGTTTTTTTTAACGTATTCCCTGATTTTTTTTTAAGTCTGAAATATTTTTGGCCTTGATAATGTGCTTATTTTCTGAGATCGTGCATTGGAATTTGTCTGTGCACAGGTCTTTCAGCTTTTGGCAGAGCAACTACCAGTCTGTTACATTTTCTGCTATTACAGGTGGTATTCTTGGCTTTTTTGCATGTGTAACTGTTGTCCAAGGACCATTTTCATCAAAGTTTTCTTCGTTAACCTGAGGAGGGGTAGCTGCGGACGTTTTTTGAGGGACTTCAGTTACCTCGTTCATGGAGACATCCTTTTCATTATGCTGTGAGACAACTTCCATTCTCGGTGTCTTTTGGCTTCGTGATGTTGAATCTGATGGGGATTCGCGAGTTCGTTTCTTTGTTGAAGGAGTTTCTTCTAC
>CP092872.1:27284338-27300125 GCA_030710605.1 Cordylochernes scorpioides
TTTGTACTCGATGCCACATCTTTCAAGAATTTTCAAAAGTATGTTGGTTTCGATTATACTGACCTTTTCGCAGCTGGGCCGATCGTTGATTTGATTACAAGAGTCTGCATCTTTTTTAGCTACTTTATTTTCTTTTCGCCAGTTTAATCTACCATACCGCTGTTATATAATACCCATTCCAAGAGTCTAGCATCAGTATTACTATAAAAAGAAGATCGAAAAAATGCAATAAAACAGCGGTATGGTATAATAAACTGGCGAAACCGCTGGAAGGGTTCACCACTGATGAGTCAGGCCCTCCCATTAATTTTTCCATTGCAGTAAGGGCATTAGAAATTGTTTAATTTTTAAAAGAATCATTCGCGTCTATAAGTGGTAGCCCGTCGCCCCTGAGTGACTTCACGAGACACGCATCGAACGAGTTGTTGTTACTTCTGTATTTCGAATAATAAAGTTGAATTAATATCTTTGCATCCTATTCTTTAATTTATTAAAAATATAAAGAGGAATATAACACCCTCTTTTCTATTAGATCACCAATCTACACTCATTTGTCAATGACACCAACTAAAGTTCAGTTTCGCGCTCAAGTGTAAAGTTGGGATCTCACTGAGTTATTTATTCTGACTTTTGCTGTTTTCAGGAGTGGGATAATGTGGAACCCATTGGACACATTTTTTCTCAGTTTGATCAAAACAAGAGGACGGTTTGCATTGTTCTATCAGGTTAGACAGGTTTGTAAAACTTCACCTTAATCATGTTACACAGATATCCCGTGCGTCAATAAACAAATGTAAATAAGTAAATAATCAAATAATTATATTTTCTTATAAATATTCATTTACTTAAACCTCTTAGAGTTTCAGTCTTCTCGTCTGCCCATCCTTATAGAGGCGGGCAGTGAGATTGATGTAAATATAATGATATAATATATGTCATAATTTGTACATAACTGGATGTAATCCCACCACAATATGTATGCAATGTATGATCTAAAGATTTTGATAAAGACGAGGCTTAGCGAAATCTGGGAGAAAGGCCATCAGAGAGGAAACGGTCATTAGTAGGTTTTATTATCCAGGAACTCATAAAAACTGAGTTCAAGAACCTTCCCCTTCCGGGATCATGTTAAAACAAGACAAGGACAAAGGTTTAACAAAGATCCAATCAGAGTCCAGGAAGATTAGCTAAGACCAATGAGAAACGGCCACACCTGGACAGTCATCCAATGAGAGCCCTGAGAAGTTTACATGTTAAATCTCGGTCTCAGTTTAGTTAGTTAGGAACCCGGCACCATCGGAACGAGTTAGGAGCTCGGCACCATCGCAACAAGTTGGGACCTGGACAGCATCGAGAGCAGTCAGCTGGACCTGTCAGAGCCAGTACCTCGCCACCATCTTCCTCATCACGCAGATAAGTCCAATGTTCACTATGTGACAGCCTAGCCTTAGTCAAGAACCCCATAGTCACCCCTTTCTCCCTTGATCGCTGGCCTATTTCAATCCAATCCTGTGTCCTCGTTATTTTCCCCTGTGTGAATACCTTACTATCTCAGCAAACACGACTGCGCCCACAACAATCAATCAATCAAACCACTCAATCAACCATCACCAAAAAGCCCCGTATACGACAGAGAGTCGACAGGATTCGACATATATAAACCCATGGACAAAACTTAAGGAAGTAGAAAGTATTTAATGTCGCCGGCGGTCGTTTTTTTTTTTTTTAAGGAAACAGAAGCAATTTTGTTCACACTCTTCATCTCGTCTGTCTTCAATAAAGGTCACTAAAAGGTACAACTTCCTTAAGTTTTGTGCATGAGTGTACTTTTCAAATAGCTACGAAATTTAAATTTAGAGATTATATATGTCGCGTAAACCCGGGTAAGCCAACAAGTGAGTTGGAAAGCAGTCGGGTTGAGTGGCAAGGCGTGCAGAGTGGAGTCGCACGGACAGTGAAGACAAAGTTTGGGATCAACGTGGTCTCACGTGGCACCAGGACCAGGGGAAAGTTGAGGATTAACTGAGGAAAGCTCGGCGTCCTGCATGTAGCCGCGGGGGCAGAGAGGAGCCAGAACGGCGGCCACGAGGGCCGCCGTGAGATGACCACGGAGCTCGACTGAGCGGCCTGTCCGAAAATATCCACTGTAACCTAACTAACTGTCAACATCTGGACCAACGCCCTTTTTGTCCCTCTCTGGATCCCCCGGGTGTCCCGTGGCAAGCTAGTGTCACTTTGAGACGACTAGAAAAGACGTCATACTTTATTACTTATATATCACATTGTTTAAATTACGATAGAATGTGCCCCCGGTGAGAAAGGTTTGATTAGGGGAGTGAAATAAAATGGAGCGAAAAGCTAGCAAACCTATTAAATGGGAAATAATTTAGGGCACAAATTAGTTACTAGAATAAAAAATAAAGATAAAGGGGAGTACTGGTGACACACTAATATAATATTATAAAACTACGAAAAATATATATAAGGAGTACATAGGAAGGATAAATTTGAAGTAAACACACACAATAGCGAGGGTAAATATTTGGGAAAGTTAGGTATACTATTTACAGTTTTTGTTACTTAAGGTGCCATGAGTATTTACAACATAGTTTCAGGGATGTAATATAGGAACGAGGAGAAGTAGAGATGATAAAAAATATATGAAATATAAATAAAATTGACTTAAGCAATAAGTTAGGCAGTGACGCAGTGAAGGACAAAGGAAGAGGATCTGAATTGGTTTCTGCAAAGGACATCTCAGGAGTTCTGCCCTGCAATACGAGCTTAGAAGAGAAGTATTGTTTTCAGGGTTCAACAATCTCAAGATGCTCTGTAAGTAGCATTAGATCAGATGGGCAAAAGGCGTGAAGATCGAAGGAGAGGTAGGTAATGAGAGAATATGGGAAAGAAAAGCTGGCTGAGAGAGGTTAAAAAGAGATGGAGGCTCAAGAGTTGCGCTGCTGTCTGTGATTGAGCTCTCCAGATAAAAAATAAAAGTAAAAGAAAAATTAGTAGGCGCATCATGCTGATGATGGCGATGGGTCGAGCGTGAGAAAAAAATATCTCGCTGGTTACCCAAGCTCTCTGTGTGGAGTTAACATGGGGAGGAAGAGTGTACCAGGTCAATGAATCATTTTTAAAAAATTGTTAACGAGCAGGAGTCTCAGGAACCGTTGAAGAGGTTAGAGGATGGAGGTAGATTGTGAAAACAGGGTTTGACTGTTGCTATTGATTGATTGAACCCGGGTTTGAGGAAAAAAGAATGAAATGAAGAATGCTGGGATGGTGACCCAGGTGTAAATAAAAAAATATATAAATAAGCCATGGATTTTCCTGAACACACCATCAGAATGGGATGGCGAGGAAGGAGTAGTCCACTGGGGCAAATCAATAAAAAAAAAGTCGGCGAACAGAAACTCTGCGAAGGACGAGGGGTGGTTAGAACGAAGACATAGAAGGCCTAAGGAAAAGGATCAAGAGACGAGAGAAGTATGGAAGGCAGAGTTGGAAGGGTCAAGATATGAGAAGGGACAGTTGGTAGAAAGGGCATCCCTGTTAAAACAAAATTTTTAAAGTTAAATTATCTTAGACGTAGGTCATGGAAAATTTTTTAAAAAATGATGTCATAGAATATAAGGTTCCAGGTGATGTTTATATAGGTTGGCTAATGGTTTTAGCTGTTAAGAGATGGAAGAAAAAGAAATATCATAATGTAAAAGAGATATTCAAAAATATCTGGATTGATTCTAAAATATAAAATGGCACACATCAAGGATCGTAAAAATATAAATGAATAAGATTTAAAATATAGTAGGTATTTAGGTTAGTGTGTTCCCCACGTGATGCAATGCTTATAAACGCAAATTAGACGATGTTTGGAAAGGTCAAAAGTGGTAAATAAATTGAAATGCCATTATGGTTTGTTTTTTAATTTTTCATAATTATAATTTCAGATACGTCTCACATGGTGAGAGAGAGAAAAAGGGAAACTAACTTTTCAAAAGTAGTAAAATGTTACAAGTAAACTTATAATGGATATCTGAAGGTTTAGAGTGACGCAGTGGTAAAAAGAGAAGAAGTCTTAGTTGATTCTTGCAATGGCGTTCGGCAATGCAATACGTGCCTGTGAAATTGAGGTATTGTTTTCATTGACCGAACTCCCAAGACGTTCCATAATCAACATTAGATCAGACGGGGGAGGTAAGTAAGTTGAAAGTGGAGGAAAGGGAAAGGTGGAGTCAAGAGTTGCTCTGTTGCCAATGATAATGATGTTTTGTTCTGGTAATAGGATCGGGAGGCAGAGTTGAGCTCATCGAAGAGCGAAAGGAGCTCACCTTTGAGGAGCTCGTGGAGCCTCGCAGAAACGTACCCGATGTCGTCCTGCACGGTTTACAGTTGCCGGAAAAGGTTTTCAGCCGGATAAGTCCCGTCGTAAGGTGCCATAGGGAGGCATAGGCACGTGGCACCGTCACTTTTTGGAGGACCTCGGTGAGTCGGTCTATCAAGTTGTCCACGCTGTACCGGATGAAAGTGGCGGGCACCTCAGAAGCGTCCATGTAGCTTACCCCGTCTTCGTCCATATTCCTTTGTCCACTGTCCGCCATCATAATCCTGTTGACTTTTACGGGTCTACTGTCATAAACCCAGGTAAGCCAACAAGTGAGTTGGAAGCAATCGGGGTTGAGTGGCAAGGCGTGCAGAGTGGGAAGTCCGCACGGGACAGTAAAGTTTGGGATCAAAAGACGCTCTCCTAGTACGTCTCACGTGGTACCAGGACCAGGGGAAAGTTGAGGACTAACTGAGGAAAGCTCGGCGTCCTGCATGTAGCCGCGGGGGCAGAGAGGAGCCAGAACGGCGGCCACGAGGGCCGCCGTGAGATGACCACGGAGCTCGACTGAGCGGCCTGTCCGAAAATATCCACTGTAACCTAACTAACTGTCAACATCTGGACCAACGCCCTTTATGTCCCTCTCTGGATCCCCTGGGTGTCCCGTGGCAAACTGGTGTCACTTTGAGACGACTAGAAAAGACGTCATACTTTATTACTCACATATCACATTGTTTATATTACGATATATATATATTATTTAAAATAAATAAAAGAACAATATTATTCTATATACAGTTACGAGCGTCATTCTTTATCAGTCATCTCTGTCACCGTTTGCTTTTTTTTTTTTTGGAATGGCGCCCTCCTATTGGTCGGCTACGATCACGCCACCTTTGCCCCCCCCCCCCTCCCATCATGCCCCCCCCCCCCACTCGCTTTTTCGTTTTTGTAACCATTGTGTTGGAGCGGTTCGCTCCTTAAATAAATGCATATATTAGTTAATAACCAAATGGAATCCTCTCTTTCTTTTTCCCGGTAAGACACGCCTACGGAAGCCAACAGTACATAGACAGATAAAGCACATAGGCTATAGTTATTAACTAACATATGCATTTATATAAGGCGCCAATTTATAATTGTAACAAATAGTATTTGAATCAAAACATTCAATCGGGTAAAACACGGGCGTTGCCCGGGTCATTCGGCTAGTATATATATATTGTTGTGAGGAAATATGCACATAAATGATGATGCAGCACTTCCCCCTCTCAAGAGGTTGTCATCTCCTTATGCATGACCTAATCACTTCTCCTTCAAAATAAGGTTTAAAAGTCTGAGGAATGTGAACTATCAGCGGGTTTTTTTATCAGGATTATTTATAGCTTCTATTACGTAATTGATGTTAGAGATCTTCTTTAATATTATATATATATAGATCAATATATATTTTTCCCAATACTTTCCTAAACTTTCCTATTTTTAAAGAACTTTTATTTAACTTGATTTCATGTCAGTTCTGCCTCTCTGTCCACAAATCAATTTTTAATATACTTCCAGACCACAGGTGGAAATATAGAATTCTGTACAATTGTTCTATCCTACTATTGGCTGTTGTATAGAAAGTCGCCAATATAAAACTAGAGCTATATATTAATAATAGTGAGGATATTCCTAGCAATATATATATTTAAATATTTATAATGATTAGAATAGAAATTTAACGATTTTAAAACAAATTTATAAAATATAACATTATATATAATTATAAAAACATTAAGACGCGAATGTTTCTTTTCACAAATAAATCAAAATTCTAGCTGTCCTTACTGCGATGAAAAAAAATATTGGGAGGGCTTGGTTTATCAGTGGCGAACCCCTCCCAGCGGTTTCACCAAATTAATCTACCAGACTGCTTCTAATTAATTATATTAATATAAAATATATTCTATTATTTTATATGCAAACACATTGTTCTCATAATATGTGAGCGTTTTATTCAATAATTTTGGATTTGATATTGAGAAATGTGTATATTTTAGTGTTTTGTTTTGTATTTTTGATTTTTTTTATTACGATGTAACGATGAAAATTTAAAAATCATTTGTCTATGATTGATTTGTAAAATTAGAAATCATATGCAAAATTTAAATAAATTTATAAAATTTTTAAAATACTCTAATAAAAATTGCAATAAAAATAGAGAAAATAAATATTTCAACTACCACCATAAAAATAAGATTTATATAGTAAATATAAAAGCGGCGGGAAACGATACCTTATGAATTTCGAACTTTATGGAATTTAATAGGAAATTCATTTAACTCTCTTACACCAGCCACTTTGTCTATATACATTTTATGAACTCTGTCGAATAATACATGTAAATTTGTAAATATTTAATTCTAAGTTCTAATTTGTTTGTTTCCTTCTAATAGACGCAAATATTTCAATATCGCGCTTGGTTGATTATTAAATTAATTAATTAATTAATAGGAATCAACTGATATTTGCAAGTTTTTATGTCTCACTAAATTCCTTATCTAACAACTCAATAATATCTTATTGTTTCCTGCCGCCCTTTTTTAGCCATATAAATATAATTGATGGTGGTGTGTGGTAGCTGATATATTTATGTTCACTTTTTAAGTGCAGTTTTAAATGAAAAATATTTACTAAAATTATTTTTAGTAAATAATACTCAAATTGGTGTATAACCAAACTGCTATTAATTGCCTTGGTTATTCTTGTATTTCTTACTAGAAGAATGACCTGGCTTCGCCCGAGAAATCCCCCGAGTGAAGTATCCTTCATACTGAAAGTACATCAATAATAAATAGTAGAAGTGCCATAGAATAGCAATACAGAAGAAACACATAAACTACAGGAAAAAAAGTGTGTAATGGCAAAAATTGTATTATATTAGTGTTTAGGTATTTGATATAATTATTTTTTGCAATCCATTTAGTTGTTTTCAAAATTAATATAGTTTAAATAAATGAGTTTTAAAAATTGTGAAAAAAAAAATGCATTGGCCGGGAATCAAACCCGGGCCGCCCGCGTGGCAGGCGAGCATTCTCGCCATTGAACTACCGATGCTTATAAGAAATGGCCATATTTGGGTATTTATTCCATTTACATAAGCAAACGGTGACAGAATTGATTAAGAATTGTTGTTTGATGACTCTGATACTTGTATATTTCTTATTATAGTTAATTTTCATTCATTTTTGTGACTTCTCTACTTTTCTCGTCCTGCAAAATTCTATTTATTCAATATAATCAACCGTGATGGAGTCCACCGAAATATTGCTGTTACCCAATAGGACATGATTATCTTCCAAACAACAAGGAAAATGTGGAGTAGCCTGTGGTTACTTGAATCACAATGCGAATAGGTAATAAATAAAAGTTATTTGAAGGAAAGGAAAATTCAATACAGGAATACTAGAGAGAGATTGAGGTTTTCTCTCTCAAATAATATTATATAAGGGATTATTATTTTTGGATATAAATGGAGGTATTTCGTTTCAATATCCTTGTTCACATATATGAACATGTTCTTTCGAGCACCCGTTTTTGTGCCATTAGTTTGGAGATGGTAGCTTGTTGTGAAACAATGTTCAATCTTCTATATTATTATCACCCCATTTATCAATTTACTGGTAAATTGCGAACCTTTGTCGCTAGTAACTCTGGAGAGAGTTACATGAAATACTATTCTCGAAAAATATTGAATTATTTCACTTAGGATTCCTTTGTTTCGGGATATTTATTTTCGTAGATGGCAAAGGATGTTGATGGCTAAGTCAATCCAGAATCTCTTAAAAGGGTTAGTCTATATAGGCTGTAGCAGTTCGGAAGGTAACTATTCTTTAAAAATCTTGAAACATTTTCCGGAATTCATATACAACAACAAGAGCTTTTTATTGAGACATTAACTCTTAAATAGACTCGTCTCAGAGTAAAAAAAAAGAGATAAAAACAGAAAGTATAAACATTAAAAAATACATTCAGTTATAGTCTTGATGGAAAGGTATAACAAACACTGCTTTCCTTTTTATCATATTTATTTTCATTTTCTAAAGCATTCTCAGATTTTCTGCCGAACTGTGAAACTTGTACCTTAAGTATACCAAGCTCTCATCCGTTAACGACTCTCTCTCTCTCTCGCCAGCGTCCAGAAGGTAGGCTTGGAGAGAGAACAACTCATCCAAGCCATTACTAATAATGGCCTCATGGACAAGCTTCTGCCCAACTCCAACATCCAGCAGAGAAAGGCCATCGACACCATGGCCACGGCGCTTATGTCTTTGACAGGGGGCACTAGCAACACCCTGTATAAAAAGATATCTCGCGCCAGAAACTCTGCTCGACACCCTAAATGAACTTCCGAGTTGCAACCCTGAACACGCGCGGCATCGCCGCTCTTTCGCCGGAGAATTCAGATCTGCTGTTTTCTCAAGGAGCATGAGATCGACATCTGCTTTCTGCAGGAGACGAACGTCATGTCCCTGGACGACGTAGGAGACCTCTGCCAAGGCTACAGCGCCGTTGTTGCTCCCGCAACGACCACCATGGGATCAGGCCTCGCCTGTGTCTTCGCGGCCGGCGTCGTTGTTCATCGGCAGCAGATCCTATGGCCTGGCAAGATGGCTGTCATCGACCTCACCGTCCAGGGAATCTCCATGACGTGTGTCAACGCCCACGTCTCTCATGCTCCTGAAGAGCGTTGCCGCCAGCTCCAGATCATCGCAGCTATGGCGCGTGAAGAAGGTGCGTGGATCCTCGGTGACCTGAACATATCCGAAGAATCGGCGAAGGACCTGGCATCAGGTTCAGCAGAATCCCTCGCGGAGCTCCTGGATCAAGCCGACCTCGTCGACATCGCCACCTTCTTCGATGCTGCACTGGAGCACACCAGGGTTGCCACCATCGGAAGCCGGGTCGACGCCCGTCGTCTGGACAGAGTCATACTTCCATCAGGCTTCTGCGACCGCGTCACCCAATACCAAACTATCGACTATGCCTACTCGGACCACCGTGCCGTCCTGATCCAAGTAGGAGACCCAGCTCCTATAAAACTTCCCTGCATCGGCAAGCTACTACGGTCAGACCTGTTTTCGATCGAATGGAAACGTTCATCGATGAAACATGGGAAGACCTAGCAAATCTCTCACCCCCGATGTTATGGGAACACTGGACCAGGATCAAGGCAGATCTGGTCGCGGAGATAGGATCACTCGCGCTTGCCGTCGCCCAGTCCGGCGGTGGATACATCGAGAGAGCAAACCTCTTCCTGAGGCGGAGACTGGAGGACGACACTGCCCGCTCCGACTTTCCTTCCTTGTCGGACCTCGGGCGTTCCTTCCGAGCCAGACGTCTCTCTCCCTCCACCTTTACCGACAACGACGGCAACGCCATCTCCGGGGTGCAGCTTAGGCGTTTCCTTCGAGAACACTTGAGCAGTCGCTTCGGTCAGGTTACAAGCTCGGCAGAATCCATCGCCGACTTCCTCGCTGAAGTGACACCCCTGGAGTTCGACGAGTGGGACCAGCTCTTTCTCGCCGACATCTCCCGCGACCAGATAGCGGAAGCCATCCACCGCCTGCCAAACGGCCGTGCCTCGGGATGGGACGGCTTACCCTGCGAGTTTGTCAAAGCCTTCGAAGAATTTTTCGCCGAGGTTCTTTGGCAAGTCTTCAAGGCTTCTCGACTCCGCGGGGCCTTGCCTCCATCCTCAAGACGCAGCAAAGTCATCCTGATGCCGAAATCTCACGGCGGTCCGGGTCTACAGGCACTCTGGCCAATCAGCCTACCAACGACCGACTACAGGGTCCTCAGCGGCGTGCTCATGGCCCGTCTGCGACGTCATCTGCCAGGCCTGGTGCCCGACTGTCAGACCTACGCCGTTCCAGGGCGGTCATCCTCCTGGAACATTGCGCGAGTGTCTGAAGAAGCCGCCGGGGCATCGAGACATAACACGTCGCTGGCTATCATCTCCTTGGACCTGAAGTCGGCGTTCGACACCCTGATCAGGAGCTACCTGTTTGCCCTGCTTGAGAAGCTGGGCCTACCATCTACCTTCCTAGGATGGATTGCTGTCCTCTACGGGGAAGAAGAAGCCTCCATCCGGGTCGGAGATGTCTACATCAAGGCCTTCCCGCTTCTCAACGAGGTGAGGTAGGGCTTCCGTCTCAACGCCGCGCTCTTCAGCATCGGAGTTGGGCCACTGCTGCGCCGCCTCGAGAGGATCTTGGGCCCCGGCAGCGTCGTTGCCTATGCGGACGACATCATACTCTTCATCAGGGACGACGCTCAGTTTGAGCTCGTGCCGCTGATCTTCGAAGAGTTCCGCATGTCCTCCGGGGTGGCTGTCAACTTCACGAAGAGCTGCGGGCTCTGGTGCGGTTCCTGGAAGCACCAGACGTATTCTCCTCTGGGAATCTCCTGGACGTCCGAGTCACTGACCGTCTTAGGTTGCACCATCACCACCAGGAACACCGTCGCCTCCCAGGCCTCACACCTGATGGGGCTGCTGGAGCGAGCCATTGCGAGGTGGTCGCCCTTCACCCGCGGACTGTCGCTGGTGGGTCGTGCTCGCGCGGCCAACAGCCTGGTCCTGGATTCCATCCTGCACCGCCTCCACGGCTGCCTTCCACCTGAAACCTCCGTCGGCCGGCTTCGTGTGGGGTTCGAGCCGAGTTTCGTGGCTCCCCGGGCACATCCTGGCTCTTCCAGTCTCCGATGGTGGCGTCGGCCTGCTTGACATCGCGGGCCAGCTTCGCCTCGCCTGCCTGAAGGG
Organism: Cordylochernes scorpioides; assembly: GCA_030710605.1. Taxonomy (NCBI): domain Eukaryota; kingdom Metazoa; phylum Arthropoda; class Arachnida; order Pseudoscorpiones; family Chernetidae; genus Cordylochernes; species Cordylochernes scorpioides. The sequence goes on from CP092872.1 coordinate 27,295,471, forward strand.
GGGTCCAGGCCTCTCTTCGCGGCGCCGCCAACGGCTACTCTTGGCTGGTCCTCAGCCGGACGTGGTTGACACCGCCGGCTCCTGACGTCTGGCTCTCGCCTAGGAGGAGAAGACTGCTGAGCCTCTGGGAGGCTGCGTCCAGCGTCCTCGAACTTGACCACCGGATTCTTCATCCCGCCAGCCTGAGGTCCCTGCGTCTTCGAGGTGACAACAGGTTCCTGCGGCCGCCAGACCTGCTGGCTCCCGAGCGCTGGCTACAAGCGACTGTCGGGGACTTCTCCGATGGCGCCCCTGCACTAGCGCGCTCAACGCGGGCCGCGCTCCTGGACGTGCAGCATCTGGGGGCCTTCTGCCAACGTCTCCTGCGGGAAAACGGCAGCTCCAGCTATCATGCGGAGTACGAGGCGGAGACCATCGTCCTGCAGGGATCGGCGACGCCCATTACCCGCCTAACCAGCCAGAGGGCGTGCCGGGCATTGGACTCGGCACGGCTCCAGGCGCATCCTACTGCAGAGCTGGCTGCCCGGTGGACCCCCACCGTGGATGTGCCCCGCTCCATCCCCTGGGCCGACCTGCGTCGAAACTGCTTCTCGGGGCACGACGCATTTGTCGCCCTACGGCTGGCCCTCCACGGCCTACCACATCCTGACCATCCTGCCTAGAGGCGTGCCAACTGTGCCGCCTGTGGGTCCAGCGACGGGTCGCTGGCCCACAGATATTGGAGTTGCCGAGCCGTGCGACCCCTGCTCCGGGAGGTGTTCGCCTCCTGCGAAGTGCCCCTGGATCTGCAGGCCTGGCTCTTCGGCGTCGGCCTCCATCCCGAGGCAGTGAAAATAACAAGTGTGGCGAAGGCTACCATCTACAAGTACTATCTTGGTCTTGAGGTGGGCAACGCCAACCAACACCTAGACCTTCCCACTCTGTGGGAGAGAACTCTCGCAGTCCATCGGTGGCGGAGTCTTTCCCGCGGTGGGCGCCACCAATGAAGACCTTGTATATATTTTATATATATGTATATATATTTTTTTCAATTATTTTAGTCTATTTATTCATATTTTTATCATTATATAATCATATTTATTCATATCTATATTTATTCTGTATTTAACCTTATATAATCTTATATGTACTTTGAAATAAAGTAGTTTAAATCTCAATCTCTCTCTCTCTCTCTCAAAGTGAATTTTGTCAATTTTTTTCAATTGTTTCAGTGGTAGGCAAGTCAAGTGGTTAATTTTTCTTTCCCTCTGGTCTGGATTAATGAAGAATATAATTGGATGTTTTTCTTGAATTTCATCTGAGTTTAACTCACATTTTAAGCAACAGTCTCTTTTCCATATTTTATAATCAGTTTTTGGGGTCAAATAGCTAACATTATCCCCTTTATATAAAAAAGGCATACCTGGATCTGTTTAAAAAAAGGGAGCAATCCCTCGAAATAATAAGATTTAAAAAGTGTCTTTTTGTGTGTGTGTTTTTTTCGTTAACAGATTCGGGTACGCCCTTTTTTATAGAAATATTGTTTTATACAAATGCTCTTTATTTGTCCGGATAAAACTATATAAGCAAAAGTCGTTTTAGGTAACAAGACTATCCCTATTTTCCTCTTGCTCGACTGGCACACACGCTCTATATATAGCTGGCACAAATAGGTTATAACAACTATGCAAATCGTGCCAAACATGCCACGAGCAAATTTGCAAAGAGCAAGTATGCAAATATACCACACACCTGCTTACATCCCCCTTTTTAAGATCTGAAATATATACATATACATTACAAACTTTAAATGCACAGTATAATCAACAATGAAGGCGATCCACGGGTTTAACAATTCGTCCACTCCGTGTTCTTATCTGGCCGTCATCTGAGTCGCCAGAGGGATAATCCACAGCTGGGGTCTTTTCATTTTTAACCAGTTCCTCCATGTCCCCAGCTCCGCAGCGTCGATCATATCTGGATTTCATATCCCTTCTCCTCCTCTCCTCCCTTCTTTTCAGGGTCCTAGAGTCCACCAACCCTGGACTAAGATTCTCTGGTGCAATTGGCAAGGTCGTTCGGAGCCCACTTCCCATGAGAAGCTCAGCAGGGCTGCAACCGTTCTCCAAAGGGGTCGATCGACACTCCAGGAGTCCAAGCGATGGGTCTTGATTTTTCTTGAGGATCAACTTAGGAATTTTCACACCTGCTTCTGCCATCCCATTGCTCTGCGGGAATCTAGGACTTGAAGCAACATGTGTGAATCCGTACTGCCCTGCGAAATTTGGTACCCGTCGAGGAGTTTGCACAGCAAATGGGTTTGCTCCAGGTTTCAATTTTATTTCGTAAGGGCTTCCAATCTGTCCCAGTCCTTCAAATACTTCGGGGAATTCCTTGATCGGGTCAATTTTCGTCGCAACCACTTCAATTCGCCTCGTCAGGTTCAAGAGCTCACATGCCCGGCGACTCAGAAGAGGTTCACTCAAACGACGAATGACATAAATCCTCTCCTTGATTTCATAACTGCCATTTCGCAGCGTTGACACAAACATACCCACAGTCTGAAGTTCGGAAAATTCAGCAGCTCTAAGGTTGATGTTACTCTCTACCAGTCGTTGCTGTCCCATTATCGTCTTGAAGAGACACAGAGGAACACATGTAACATCCGCCTGGGAGTCGAGCTTGAACTTCACCTGTTTCCCGTTCACCTGGATTTCTGCTGTCCATCGCCTCCTGCACTCGCCTTCATCATCATCGAGATTAGATGAATCCTCTACAGCTGAGACACCCAAGAGAAAACCAATTTCTTCATCCAGTTCAGAAACAGCTTTGACTTTCGCAGTCTTCGCCTACTTATCTGGGAAGCAATTTGCAAAATGGCCAGGTTTTGAACATAGGTTACATCTTTTTCCTTCAGCACGGCAAGCCTGTCCTTCCCTGTGGGTGAAACCTCCGCACTTTGGACATCTTGTTCTTGTTTTGGCTGACTTTTCCTTCTTCCCCGAAGGATGCTGTTGTTGCTTCGGTGAAAGTTTTCTCGAGTTGAACCTCACCTGGTTGACCATTTGGCTTGTTGAGGGACGCTGCAGGTCGACTTGCTGCTGTCGAACGGCTTCTTGCTGCCGAACCATTTTCACAGCCTTTTCCAAAGTCAGTTCGCTGTCCAACTGCATTCTTTCAGATAACGCCTTGTCCCTCACTCCAACCACTATTCGGTCACGGATCAACTGCTCATCAAGACTCTCGAATTCGCAATTATCAGCCAATTTGTACAATGAAGTGATAAATTCGTCCACTGGCTCTCGATCCTCTTGTACTCTTGAGTTAAATTTCGCACGTTCGTAGATAATATTCTTTCCTACACAGAAGTGGCTGTCGAACGCCTTGAGGACGGAATCAAATTTCGTTTCCTCTTCCTCCTTTTCGAACCTAAAGGTCCTGAATTTATCATCCGCGCGGTCTCCTATCAAGTACATCAGCAAATCGATCTTGTACGCCTCCTCTTTCTTCTTCATTCCACTGACCACGAGGTATCGTTCGAATCGCTTCCTCCATTTTGGCCATTCGTTGGGAGTCGAGAAGTCGAAAGTTTCTGGAGGTTGAATCAGAGCCATGTTGAATTATCTTCCAAGGTACACCAAAACGCTACTTTGCAATATACGGGTTCGTATTTTATCCAGTCACCGCTGCCACCATGTTTTATACAAATGCTCTTTATTTGTCCGGATAAAACTATATAAGCAAAAGTCGTTTTAGGTAACAAGACCTTCCCTATTTTCCTCTTGCTCGACTGGCACACACGCTCTATATATAGCTGGCACAAATAGGTTATAACAACTATGCAAATCGTGCCAAACATGCCACGAGCAAATATGCAAAGAGCAAGTATGCAAATATACCACACACCTGCTTACAAATATATTCAATAGATCGCCTTTTGACTCAGAGTATCCTTTGTTGTACAAGTTTTCTTTCAATTTGAAATGGAAGAATAGAGGGTAAGAAGTCTTCAGTCTGTTTATTAGGTGTTTACAGTGGCTATAGCAAGAAAAATTCATTTTTTTTTTCACTTAATCTTTCTAAATCGATTGTTTCATTGATAGTTTCTTATTATATTAGGAATTTATTTTTGTAAAGTAAAATATCCTCGCGGCATAATTTTTTATAAAAGAAATATCTTAAAGAGTCCCCAAAACCTTTGCAAGAAAGTTAGTACAGCCCATTCCTGCTCTGTTCTTCATAGGTAAGACAAAGAAATGAAACGCAATTAAGAATTGCCTCTTTTTAAAATACGGAGCCAATATTTCAATTTGACCACAGTAACCGAGAGAGAGAGTTAGTTTAAAAGATGCGGTGTAAACTTGTGGAGGTTGAAGAGACGTTGACGGAAAATATGCTGAGTTTGTTCAACAGTTAGTTATTGGCCCGATTGTTGCCGGATATAGATATTTAGCCAGTATTTTTATGTCCAAGATTTTTACTGTGATTATTTTTGATCCAGTCCCTATTGTCCAAGCCGAATTTATAGTAGTTAGCGATTTATTTATTTTTTTTTTTATTGAGAAGCATGATTACTTGCGTTAGGTGGTGGTAACCCAAATATTTAAAATTCGATGAGAGGGCATAATGTATGTAATTATTGTTTATTCAATTCACAGTTCTGTCTACACCCAGAT
>CP092872.1:27300225-27401209 GCA_030710605.1 Cordylochernes scorpioides
GATCATTCCGCATATGGTTGTGGTGCTCTCTCAAAATTTCTTCTAATTTCTTCTTTGTAACCAGCAACTATGTCCTAACTTCAGGATATAGAGTTTCTTATAGAGCCAATAATTTTCTTCTCTTTAAAGTTCTGTGTAATGCATAGTTTGTTTCTGTTAAGGCTTCCCTTTGTGACGAGTGATAGCGGCTTGTACTTGGCCATCCACGAGGGGGTAGTTGGGACTGACTCATCACGACATCGAACCTAGAACTTGGTATGACCTCTGCTTACTGACGAGTGGCAGAGACCTGAATCTTCATAAATTTCTGCTTTTTGAACAAGTTGTGAATAGGTTAGGGATGTTTATGGCTTAAGGGACTCACTGGAAGAGCCAGTGGGAGATCGAATCCCTCGAGATTGAGGTGAGTAGGTTGTACTCGAAATTTTCCGCTATCGAGAAATAAGGCGCGTTCTCTTCATTGCAATGTTTTTTTTATATTATATAATACGATATAACGTCAGAGATCATGAAATTTTTTTACACGTTTTTATATAATAACACTAAAGAGATAAAACCAACATAACTTAGTTTAGGGGCTACTTATGTCCTAACATCTTTTAACCCACGTTTTTTTAACTAACAACATATATACAGCAAAGAGACCTGACGCTTCAACACGTTGGTAAAAGACATTTAAACATACATAGAACAGTATATTCACAGAGAAATTTATACTCAACATGAGGGACCAAATGATCCTGCGATGTGAGGTGTGTGAGATATCGGCCTTCTACGATAGATCTGTCTCCGCACAGACCAATCTCAAAGACCCTTAGTGAAGAGTTATTAGCGCCAGTGGGAGTATATCTTCCACAATGATTCCCCTCTAACTGGCACCTCCATGGAGATCCATCAAGGTTGTGTATTTAACTGTAATACTTGACTAATGACGGCAAATTTTTCATGAAAGTCTGGAAAGACAGACACCGATGCCGCCTCCCAGCTGAGTAGCTTGGTCCACCAGAACCAAATTATGATCTTTAGAAACAGTATGACTGGGGGGGAAATAACAGGGTAGAAATCCCCCCAGCAGATGGGTTTGGGGCGTCCGAATTTCCGTTGACTTAGACATAAGCTAGGAATTTGGGGTTTGCATTAACTCTATATCATTTTTGCTTCTAGCCTCTAGCGATGGCAAACCATCGATATTTTTAACTCCGGTTCTAACCGAACGCTTGCTGGTATTACATTCCTAGCTGTCGAAGGCTTGGGCGCAAAGGCAGGGGCAGTATTTCAGTCATTATTGCTAGCGGAGTTGTTTCATACATCCTAGATGGCCATATAGGCTTTATGGCTTTCTGGTTTTATGGACATCGATGAGAGCTTCTGTCGTTATGGTATTTTCGGTGGTAGTTTGCCTTGACGGTGGCGCACCCAGTAGCACCGCACACCGTGGGAGGGAGATGGAAGCTAGAATTAACTCCCCGCTAACTTTGAAGTCTATGGATATTAGCTTTTGATGAGTTTTTAAGTATTCGTTAAGTACGAAAAAGTTCTCGTGTTATCCCTCCAATTACATTAGCGATGTAGGTCACAGAGCAGGGATTATGTGATGGCACTGAATGAAGTAGAGTAGGTTCCATTACATTGACCTTTCTGCCCTCTTTCGGTGACTAGCACTCGTCAATAAACCTCTTGGATAGAATGATGCTTGATAAGCTCACCGGAACGTCCTGGTAAGTTGGAGGGTGTTGTCCTTGCCAGAAGTCCATCCCAGACAGTGTGTGAATCCCGAGCAGAATCCCACGGTCGCTCGAGGTGGCCTTACCCTTGTTTCCGCAATCTGGCGTCTTATCGCCTTCACCTCTTTATCAAATGGTTTCACAAGAGGCTTCGTTTTTGTGACTTCGAGAAGTTTTTGTGACCTCGGTTCTGTTTGTTCCTTATTGCGACAACTTCGAAAATCTATAAATTCTTGGGCATATATAGGATATATTTCATATGTTTAGTTTTAATGCTCTTAATATTAGCTGGCATTGAACAAAATCCAGGCCCTAAGATGTCCAAACAAACGACGTTGGAAACAAGCTTAGATAGGGATAAAGAGATCAAAGATCTGATAAATGCACTCACCAAAAGGCTGGATAACTGGGGTGAGAGGCTGGAATCCCGTCTTTCGGCAATCGACGATAGAGTAGAAAATATAAATCAAAGTCTGCAACAATTAGAGGAATCTTCTGCCGTTACAAAGGCAGCACTCTCTCAAAACTCCAAAAAAAAATAAAAGACTTAGAAGACCAGCTTGAATACTTTGATGCAAAGAGCAGAGAAAGGAACCTTATTTTTTACGGAATAGAACAAGATAATAACGAGGACTGCCGAGAACGGATACGGAGGGTTATCGAAGAAAATATGCGGACAACGGAGAAGATAAACATCACGCGATGCCACCGAGTATCCAGAAAACCTGGTGCACCGATCCTGGTTGAAGTCCCAGAACAAAACGATAGAACAACTCTGTTCAAAGCTGCTTTCAATCTAAGAGGAACTAAGATATCACTATCGAAGGACTATAGTATGAAGATGAGAGAACAACGACGCGTTTTGAATGTCAAAAGAAGAGAACTCGTCGAAAAAGGTACTCTAGCTAAGCTAAGGGACAATAAATTAATAATTAATGGCATAGCATATAAGGTCTGTGATGGACAAATTGTAGATGCCAATGGACATTCATTGTAGCAGGCAGATAGGAAACAATCACTTGTAAATAGTCAACCCATTGATAAACAGATCTCTAATACAGTGTCCATACAGCCACTTTATGATAAAACACTCACGGCTAAAACTTCTAAAATTAAAAACTCAAAGGTTACGGAAAATATATCAGATAGAAATACAACTAAAATTAGGTATACACATACGAAAAACTGTGAATCGGCAATAAAAGACAAACAAGTAACCCAGGCCAAACATATAGATACTAAAATTAAAATATTACAATGGAATATAAATGGATTCAATAGAATAACATCAATATTTCCACTCGTTGAATACCTAAAAAAATACGAACTTGTTGCACTAAATGAAAGATGGATCACTGATGTTATTGAATTATTAACAGATGAATATTACATAATTCAAAGCCCAGCAATGAAGACAGAACTAAAGGGAAGGGGCTCGGGGGGAATTCTGATTGGAATAAAAAAAAACTTCCAACATACGGTTAGAAAAATCGAAACAAACCCTTACTGGATATCTGTCTTGACGCACAAATTTCTAGACAAAACCACCGAGAGTATATGTTTGTTGTTTGCTTATTTACCTCCTAATGTATTACAAGAACAAAATTTAACAAATTTACTTAGGCATATTGATTATCACATGAGTGAAGATAACGAAGTGCTAATAGCTGGTGACATCAATATTAGAATAGGCAATGCTGGAGGCTTCCATATAACCCACTAAAACTAAATTCACCCCTCAACAAATATAGGAATTCTAAAGACCTAATATCTTCGAAACTATCTGAAAAACTAATTTCCTTCACTGATTCAAATTCTATAACAATTGCTAATGGAAGAACTAAGGGTGACACGCACGGCTCATTCACTTTTATTTCAGAAAGAGGTTCATCGGTTTTGGATTATTTCATGTACACACACGGTTTAACACAGATCATATCGGATATGTGGATCGAAGAACTTTCATATTCAGACTACTTACCAATTGTTTTACAAATTAATACTGGGTATGAAGCTATTAAATCCTCGTATAAAAATGAAATACTAACACGAAAATTCATTTGGACGAAAGAAAATGTGGAGATGCTAAAACATAATTTAAGTGATATTGAAGTTGGAAATGAAACCGATATTAACACAGAAACGGTAAATTTCACTAAACAGATCTACACGGCAATGGAATCGGCAAATATAATTAAATTTGCTAAACGACGACACCAACTTTCAAAACCTTGGTATGACAAAGATTGCTATATTATGAAAAAAACGACCAAAGTAAGTTTACAAAGTTGTAGGAACTCAAATAACATACACGACCGCCAAAAATATATTGAGGCTAGGAGAGAATATTTTAAGCTCCTGCAAAGAAAAAGAGATGAATTCAACAAGGACAAGAATGATAGGATAAAAAACGCCAAAGATCCCAAATCCTTCTGGAATGCCATTGCATCCTTCAGAAAAAAAACAATAATACAAGGAGAGATTGATATAAAAGAATGGTTTTTATTTTATAAAAATTTACTGAACAAAGAAAATAAAGAAGCTACTTTTACGTTAAACCAGATGATCGGTTGGAAAGATCCAGATTTAGACGCGGAAATAACCCTTGAAGAGATCCATGATGTAGTAAAAAAACTAGCGAATGGCAAAGCAGTGGGACTTGATGGTATACCAAATGAGTTGCTAAAGAATTTACCGATACCGACTTTAACTAAATTGAAAAACCTATTCAACAAAATAATGTCCACAGAAAAATACCCGCAACTCTGGACGAACTCAATAGTACACCCTATATATAAAAGCGGTGATAAGAATAACCCAACAAATTACAGAGGGATTGCCCTCTGCAGTAATATATCTAAATTATTTACTACAATACTAAGAAACAGATTAAACAACTGGATAGAAAAAAGAGAGATTATTTTAGAAAACCAAGCAGGTTTCCGTAAGAACCGATCATGCACTGACCACATAATACTATTGAATTCACTCATCCAATTATCTCTGAGAAGAAAACGAGGCAAGCTATTTGTCTTCTTCGTCTATTTGACTAAAGCTTTCGACACAGTCCCACATGATTTACTTTGGCAAAAATTGCATAAAATGGGCATTAGCAATAAATTTGTAATGCTGATTAAAAACTTTTACCAAGAAGCTAAGATTACTATCCGATGGAAAGGACAATATTCAAGCAATGTGAAAATTAATTCTGGAGTGTTGCAGGGAGAATCACTTTCCCCACTTTTATTTATACTATATATGGCCGACCTAATAGAACTTTATAATAACTCAGCACTTACAGGATTTCACCTCCCTGATTTTGGTGTTTTACACCTACTTATGTATGCGGATGACATAGCCATAATTGGAGAATCGAAAATTAATTTTCAAATTAAAATCAATTTACTAAAGTCTTACCTGGAAAAGAACAAATTAGTTTTAAATGAAGATAAGTCCAAAATAATGGTATTCAGAAATGGAGGAAGACTGGCAAGACACGAAAACTAATACTGGGGTGACACCCCACTGACTGTTGCGTCCAATATTACATATCTGGGATATCCATTCACTTCCACTATTAATAGCAAAAATGTAGCCCTCTTTTATAAAGCCAAAGCAAATACGGCAATAAATGCAACTATTAGACTGATAAAAAAAGAAAAAATTAACTCATTAAAAGTTGCTCTGAATCTATTTGACTCAGTTATAAAATCAATACTGCTCTATGCGGCCCCTGTGTGGGCTTGGGACAATACGGATATTATAGACCAATTACAGAATACGTTTATCAAAAATTTTCTGAATCTACCAAGATATATACCAGGGTATATTGTAAGGCTGGAAACAGGCAGAATATATTTGACTTTTACAACGATCAAATTAATTTTGAAATATTTCATTAGATTACAAAAAAAGGAAGACAATAGACTACCTAAGATATGCTGGAATAGATTGAAGGAAATTTCCTTAATGACAAAAAAACCTATAGGATTCTGTAAGAATATTATGGATATCATCAATCATTGTGGACTCACATGGCTAAACTATAGGTTAAATTATGATGACATACAGATCGAACTTCCGAATATACTAAAAATAAAAATTGAACAGCTATTGCAGCAAGATCTGGCAAAATTATCTCTTACGAAAACATACTCAAACTATAGGTTACTTTATGATTCATTTATTCCAGAACATTACTTTTCATGTAATCTGTCTTCAGCTTTAGTGAGTTTTATTGCACAGATCAGATTAATGTCAACAATGATCAAAGAAAATCATATTTACGCAATTAAGAAAGAAGATTTGTACTGTGGGTTATGTGGAAGTCAGATAACTGATGAAATATACCATTTTATTGCTGAATGCGGGGATCTGGAAGGAGAGAGAAAAAAGATCCTGAAAAGTCTTCCTAGACCGCATTTGAACTCAATAAAGCTAATAAAAACTGTTTCAGATAAGAAAAGTTGTGCAATTGAACTGTTCAACTTTCAAAAAGCGGTTGGAAATAAAATTGCACTCATGGAAGAGAGAAGAACAGGGGCACAATAAAAAGTCACCCTGTTTGCCATACCTTAATTGTAAATACTCTATTTTCACCTGTTCTCTTATGGTTAATATTGTCTGTAACTCCACGGAGAATCCGTACAGGGCAAGATGCCCTAATAAAACTGTTTTGTTGTTGTTGTTGTATATTGGATATATTGAGAAAATATAGTTGAAAATATTTTTACTTATTCTTTTTTGTAGCAAACATTCTGAAAACTTTGTTTTCATTTTGTTTTGTCTTTACAAGCTCTTCCAAGCGATTAGCTCAATTAGCACTATGCGTTGGGTGAATCTGAATGTTCGTGTACGATAGATAAGTTACTGTTTTCATTTAATCTATTCCCAATGGCCCATAATTCGCCAGCCGCTTGAGATACTACGATATCAGCTACTCCACCTTCCTCCCAACAAGAAGAGTTTTCTTCAAGATCTTTTTGGAGACTGTTGTTTTTCTTTTATTGCTCTTTAAGGATGCGCTCCGCACGACGGAAAATATTATTACTATGACATCCCTTTTTTACAAAACATCAGTAGAATCGTTAAACGAATTTCTCTAAAACGTAAATCTTAAAAAAAAGACAATGTACAAATATATAGTTAGTACAATGTCTGAATGGTTTCATTTCTACATTTCTACGTAACTTCCTATACTTTTTTAAATATAATAATCTTAAAGATTCGAGTATATTTTACTTTGCTATAGGGATATTGGAACTTTATAAAGATTTGTATTTATTTAGCACCTATATTTCTGAGTAATTTGTGGATTTACCTTGGAATTCTGAAAATACTATGATTGCCAAGCTCTTCTCTCTCTCTCTTTCCAGAGAAATCAGGTACTTTACTAAATATATTCAATATACTATATTTATACTCATTGAATCCTTGTTTCTCTCTCAGTAAATGTATTTTATATTCACTTTTTTTGTATATTTGCTTACCCCATGCCTCAGTGTATTTACGCTTTGAAAATTATACCTTGACTACTTTTTTTTATGTTTGAAAGACTTCACATTTAGGCTATATAGCTAATTTCCTAACCATTTAGCAAAGATCAGTAAAATTAAATTCGAATCTGTTCTGTGTGTCAGAAAAATGTTTAACCCTTGAATCTGACCTTTAGAAGCTTCGTAGGAATCCCATAGACCCAGTAAATATTGAAGTGTTAGCTAACAAATCAATATTCTCTCTCAAACTTCGGTATTCTGTGCTTTATACTTCCCATTTTATCTAAGTTTGATGCCGATCATTCTTCTACTGCTCTTTAGTTTGTTCAAGGATAAAATTCGTCCTCTTTATCAAAGTCCAACTGCCCCACCCTTACCTATAGGGCCTCCAATCCTGGTACATATTTTCAATCCCGGGATTCGGGATTGCTTTTTCTCAAGCCCGGGATCCCGGGATATCCCGGGATGGAAAAACATTTTCGTCTTTCTACGCCAAGAGGTATATCGTTTCGTTCGTTATATTTTTATTTTTTTCTTTTATATAGTGCCAATGACGTGGCACTTACTTCGATGAAAACAACCTTAAAGCCATATATTTTGCACCTGCTTATGAACTAAATCATTGCTTTTGGGTTACAGTTTGAAATTATCTGTCAATTACTGTACACACATCTGGAAAAAAATTACTGTTCTTGGAACTCTTAGACCACATCTCTTAATGCAGTGTTGGGCAGTAATCCATTCAAAGTAATATATTAACTTGTAATTACGATTACTTTGCAATGCATTACTTTGCAAAAAAAATAATTGCATTAGAATGTAAACATAATTACTCGTAATTCTATATATAATTATAGCAATTGTGATTAAAATTACTTGTAATTGTAATTATAACAAATGTAATCATGATTATTTGCAATTGTGATTATAGAAAATGTAATAATTATTGCATTTTGCCCAACTATGTATTAATGTTCAGAAAGAAGACAGCACCGTTTTAAAAACCACGAATTACTTTATTTTAAGGATAAAAATCCAATTTCGAGAAAGATTTGAGCGTAGGAAAGATAATTTGTAAAGAGTGTCATCATGCAAACTAGAACGTATCTTATTGCATAGGTATCCAGAGGAGGAGAAGACTCTTTCCGATTCCACAGACGTTGGAGGAATTGTCAGCAAGTATTGATACAAACTTTCTAAATGGGGTCCTCGTTTGCCTGGCTGAGCAGCAATATCAAGTTCGTGGTTAACCATAGTTGAGTAGGATGTGGAGTCTGGTGTAGGTATTGCAATTGAGGTTGAAGAGGCAGCCTCAATAGCTTCTTGCAATCGGCGCTTAAATGTAAGATGGTCATTCGATTGTGATGGCTCATGGCGCTCTTGTAAACTCCGAGGAAGTTGCGAATTATCAGCCTGAAATTTTTCTTACTTCGGCCATTTGTTCCTGTAACGGTTTAAGACGCAAAAGCAATTTCACGCTAAAGTCTTTGACCATATTCTTTTTTTCTAACTGTGCTTGCGAATTGTGCAGATATTGGAGGACTAAAGATGTTTTATTGCATCGCTCTTCTAAAATTCTCTTTTGAAAATATTTTTGCAGATCTTAGCTGAGAGAATGAGATTGTGCTTGCAGCTCCTCTAGAAGAAACTTTTCTGTTGCTTCTGCAGTCAAAAGCCTAGCGTCGCGTCTACAGATAGCCGCCACAGCTGCCCGAAATGGTTTCAGTGCGGAAATTACTTGCGTCATGATATCAAAATCTTCATCAGTTAGACGGACATTTGCATTCACATCTATTAGCGCCTTCTGAATCGCTGACTTCACACTGAGAAGTATCTCCAACATGTTCAATAAACTATCCCAGCGCGTTCTGCAGTCGAGAATGAGACACATACTGGTGGAAATGCGATTATCTTGCCGCATGTAGTTCAGTAAGATCTCTTTCTTCAGCGGCGATCGTTTGAACAATTTCACAACCACAAGAGCTTTTTTCCTCACTTAATTTATATTTTTCTTTGAAAATACTGGAGATTGTGGATAAATTGCTTCAGGGAATGAGGGATGTGCTACTTCTAGGCTAACGTTAAATGGAGAAGTGTCCTCATTGTCATCCTCGGAAAGGCCAGATTCTGCTTCATTTACTGTTGCGGAAACGAATTCAGGAACAACCCTCTCTTTTTTCTTAGCATAAAGTACATCCATCACAGCCAGATGGAGACCATGCGCGTAGCAGAGCTGTTGCAGTGGACCAATAATGTGACCCAATTTTACCATCATTGCGCACCCATCAGTTGTAACACACACAATATCAGTTTCGAAGTCGATTCCAAACTCCAAGAGCTTAGCACCAATGACATATTTGCATTGTTCAGAGGTAAATACTCCAGATATTCGAGTCAAGCCAAGATTCCACACCTTGGTACGGCTATGAATATTAATGTTCAGGTAACGCTTGCTTCTGATTGACGTCCATTCATCCAGCGTAAGGCTGAAAAGTTGCCCCTTTTCTTTCTCCATCTGAAGCTCTCGAACGACCTTCTCACGAAATGTGTCCGCATAACGACACACTTTAATCTCAATGGTCTCTGCGGAGAGAGGATTTTCATGTCCAAGAGCATTGAGGCACTTGAGTAGATCCTTAGATGTGACAAAAACGGAGAATGGCATTCCGTCGAGAGCTATCATTCTAGCTAGCACAGCATCAGTCGATCGATCGATGGAAACAGACGAAAAATGATCGAGAATTGATATCTTGGGGGTCTTTTTTGCAGGGGTCTGTGTATCAACTTCGTCTTTAACTTTTCTCTTCGAAGTTTCGATTCCGTGGACCGCCTTTTGGTGTACATGCAGCCCTTTTGTTGACCCACCGACGCATTTCAAAATCCTTTTGCACGTTATACACTGTGCATTTTGGCCAGATCCGTCTCGTAGGTAATAGCACCAGATTCCTTCTGATTTAAAAGGAATAAACTTCGCCATCACAATCAAGAAGTTATAAGCTTACCAAAAATGTCCGACGCGTTTTCTATTGAGAAATAACAAGGTCCGATAATATTGTTTTAGAGACTTTGTTTTATGTTCGTATAAGTTGAAAACTACTTTGCGCGTGCTTGATAGTGACGAAGCATTTGATGAAATGGCATTAAACAAATTTAATTTAAATTAAATGACAAAAAAGCTAGCGAGGGTTTCACAAAATGCACAGCAGAGCAGTGCGTTCATGATGACCCATGCATACAGAGTACAGGATGGAGAGTATAAACATAGATTTAATATATATATATATATATATATATATATATATATATATATATATATATATATATATATATAACAATTTGGAGTCCAGATAAGAGGTTAGTGGCAGGTCCATGTTACACGCAGGTCCGCCACAAAAATAAAGGGATGCCGCTACTATCTAAGAAGCCATTTGCATGTCAACAAAAACTGGGGCCCCCTCCATGTATACTGCTGCATACTCTCATCACACCAGTAATCCCGGGATTTTTCGAGCAGAAACCCGGGATTTCGGGATCATTATTTGGCTGCGGGATCCCGGGATTGGAGGCCCTACTTACCTAGCATCCGCACGATGAATAGGAGCACGTATTGGGGACTTCGATGGCTCTGTATCACCCCTCACTAGCCCAAAGCGATGCGCTTTTGCAGACGCCACAGAGGTGGCCCACGTTTGCAATAGGCTATTAGCAGAAAACCTATGAGAGTTCCAACGGGCAGACAACCTAGGCGAAGCTGTCGTGATGTGGTCACTCCGTTCATGCTCCTAACCACCCGCACCATCCGCCGTACATTTGAGTGACCACGTCTGTCTACCCTGCCCATCGCCCAGCTTCTGTACCGGTGCAAGACTTTGTCAACATTCCTACCACCATCGGCTGGCCGTCACTTCGACGTTTCGCCTTCTCAGGGCACAATGCCGACATTGCACCACAGCTTGTTTCCCCATTCTGCACATACGGATTCTGTTCGAGAGACCTGAGATTCTAGTGATATGACCTTGGCCCACCATGACTGGTCCTGCAGCTCAATCAGAACCCGGGAGATCTTCAACATCATACAGCCGACCTGCAGGGCTACTGGCTCTTCGTTCAAGGGCTGGATGACAACGCCATCCTCGCGTCTACCAAGTCATCAATACACTGGTTCTTTCTGTGCCTTGAGGTGAGAGGAGAGCGTGAAAAACTCCTTTACAGTTGTCGTTGAAGGAACCTCTTGGACTTTACCTAACTATAGTTTCCTCTTTTATTTTTAATTTTATCTTATACTAGCGGACGTACCCGGCTTCGCCCGGGTTTTACCCGAGTAAAGGTTTGTCTAACGAATCTCTCGATAAAGTGAACATTTTTTTCCCGGTCCCTTGAAAAATACTCGATAAGTTGAATAAAATCAATATTAATTGGTTCCCTCTGTAATTGGAAGTTAAAGGAATAGTATCTTGCCTTGGAATTGTATCATTATTCTTGTATGGACGTACCCGGCTTCGCCCGTGTTTTACCCGAGTAAAGGTTTGTCTAACGAATCTCTCGATAAAGTGAACATTTTTCCCGGTCCCTTGAAAAATACTCGATAAGTTGAATAAAATCATTATTAATTGGTTCCCTCGATAATTGGAAGTTAAAGGAATAGTATCTTGCCTTGGAATTGTATCATTATTCTTGTCTCAAATAAATTGCCGTGTCATCCTGAATTTTGTCTTTCCTAATTTTCTAAATTACAAAATCATCGTATCATCATGATAATATTTAGAGCAGATTGTTGAATTATAACAGATAAATTAGAATATTTATCTTGATTATTTTGAAGCGAAAAGTTATTTCAAATATTTTATTTGCTAGAAACCTTGCCAGTACTATACTAAGCAACTTCCCAAAGTTTCATGGCGTTCCAATGAGTGGTTTGGTCAGGCATAAAGGACAAACAGACCACACACACACACACACACACATACATTCATTTTTATATATATAGATAACAAACTTAGTGATAAGAAAACTTGTTATCATCGTCACAATGGGGGCGCTGCTTGCGAGTTAAATATACAAATCTGCAAATAACTCTAAGGATATTCAAGATATTCATGAAATTATTTTTCAAAAACCTTCCCGGTGATATACCTAATAATATCCCAAAATTTCACGGCGATTGGATGTATTGCTTTTGAATCTATAGAGTACAGACAGACAGACATTCAATTTTATATATATAGATTTACTCTTCATTGTTGGCTTTTTATCTTACATTCATTCTTCATTGTTGGCTTTTTATATTACATTTACTATTCATTGTTGGCTTTTTATCTTACATTCACTCTTCATTGTTGGCTTTTTATATTATATTTACTCTTTATTGTTGGCTTTTTATCTTACATTCATTCTTCATTGTTGACTTTTTATATTATATTTACTCTTCATTGTTGGCTTTTTATCTTACATTCACTCTTCATTGTTGGCTTTTTATATTACATTTACTCTTCATTGTTGGCTTTTTATCTTACATTTATTCTTCATTGTTGGCTTTTTATATTACATTTACTCTTCATTGTTGGCTTTTTATCTTACATTCATTCTTCATTGTTGGCTTGTTATATCATATTTACTCTTCATTGTTGGCTTTTTATCTTACATTCATTCTTCATTGTTGGCTTTTTATATTATATTTACTCTTCATTGTTGGCTTTTTATCTTACATTTATTCTTCATTGTTGGCTTTTTATATTATATTTCCTCTTCATTGTTGGCTTTTATCTTACATTTATTCTTCATTGTTGGCTTTTTATATTACATTTACTCTTTATTGTTGGCTTTTTTATCTTACATTCATTCTTCATTGTTGGCTTTTTATATCATATTTACTCTTCATTGTTGGCTTTTTATCTTACATTCATTCTTCATTGTTGGCTTTTTATATTATATTCTGACCAAAATCTATCCGTGAACTTCATACAGTGAACTTCACACAGACAGAATAAGGCAATTATATAAGTAGATTTACTCTTCTTTGTTGGCTTTTTATCTTACATTCATTCTTCATGTTGGCTTTTTATATTACATTCATTCTTCATTGTTGGCTTTTTATATTACATTTACTATTCATTGCTGGCTTTTTATCTTACATTCACTCTTCATTGTTGGCTTTTTATATTATACTAGACGAATGGCCCGGGCAACGCCCGGGTTTTACCCGAGTGCGTATATATTTTAAAAACGTTTTAATTCAAATACTATTCGTTACAATTATAAATTGGCGCCATGGATGTCACTCTTGTGAAACGTCCCGTTCCAAACTGTGTGTTTTAAAAATGTTTTAATTAAAATACTATTCGTTACAATTATAAATTGGCGCCGTGGATGTCTCTCTTGTGAAACGTCCCGCCCCAAACTGTGTGTGTCTTGAAAATATAAAAATAAAAATGTGAATTTTCATAAAGATTTCATCATGTCGATTTTTTTTTTTTTGCATTTCACCTACTAAATCGATAGAGATAATTACATTTGCAACATGAACTTAGGTATATTGACTAAATAGAAAACTGCATAGTAATAAAGATCATTTTTTAAAAGCACCATATCGTTTTTTTTTTTCAATAAAATCGAAACAAAAATTAACGATAAATAACGATAATTGCCTTAAAAAGAAATTGCCTTAAAAAAAGAAACATTCGCGGTGATTTTGTCTTGCATTCGTTTATACAATTATTATATACGAGTGACCCGGGCAACGCCCGGGTTTTACCCGATTAAATGCCTTTATTCAAATACTATTCGTTACAATTATAAATTGGCGCCGTGGATGTCATTCTTGTCTATATTAATAAAATGGAAATTTCATAAGTGGACATCACTAAAAACTTTCGTTACAATGCATCAATTTCAACCAAATTTTCAACATTTATGTAAAACGAGATGGAGCAGGTTTTGCTTAACATCAAAATATATTTCCTAACATTAACATGCGTAACTTCGCTGTTATCGATTAAATACAAAAAAAATCAACAGAGTTAATTTTATTTATATATAAATACAAAATTAAATTTCAACAGAGTTATTTTTTTAAAATACTACCTAATAATCTCAATCTAAAAAATATTCAAAACAAGCAATTTTAAGATAACACCATATGTAAAACAGTCGGCCAAGAAAACAACAACGATATTACATCTTTCTCACATATTCACACATAATCTTGATTAATAATTAAAACTAATCTTTAACATTGTTTATTATACTTCAACTTTTATTTCTACATTTGTTTTTAAATACCCAATTGTTTTATCATGTTTCTAATTTCGCCTAACAAATATACAAATTTATAGTGACAAACATATGCAAATTTTATCTTTGTTTTTATTTAACTTGATATCGTAAACATAACATCCATTGTAAGCATTTTTCTGTTCACCTTCCGTGGTTTCTCTTTTCTCTGATAGTTTTTAGGTGTAGTATATTTTCTTATTACTAGACTACAAACATTCCCTCGAGAAAAACCTGAGCGAAGCCGGGTACATCCGCTAGTATAATATATAAATGAGTTTTGAAAATTGTAAAAAAAAAAAATGCATCGGCCGGGAATCGAACCCGGGCCGCCCGCGTGGCAGGCGAGCATTCTACCACTGAACCACCGATGGTTATGAAAATTCCCATCCGTGAGCTTCAGACAAACAAACAGACAAACAAACAGACAGAATAAGGCAAATATATAAGTAGATTTACTCTTCATTGTTGGCTTTTTATCTTACATTTATTCTTCATTGTTGGCTTTTTATATTACATTTACTCTTCATTGTTGGCTTTTTATCTTACATTCATTCTTCATTGTTGGCTTTTTATATCATATTTACTCTTCATTGTTGGCTTTTTATCTTACATTCATTCTTCATTGTTGGCTTTTTATATTATATTTACTCTTCATTGTTGGCTTTTTATCTTACATTTATTCTTCATTGTTGGCTTTTTATATTATACTAGACGAATGGCCCGGGCAACGCCCGGGGTTTACCCGAGTGCGAATATATTTTAAAAACGTTGACTTGGGTGGTCGCTATTAACAGGGTGGTCTGTATAGACAGGTGGATGTATCACACAGCTGATAACAGGGTTGTCTAGAGTGGTCGCTATAGACAGGTTGGTCTGTATAGACAGGTGGATGTATCACACTGCTGATAACAGGGTTGCCTAAGGTGACCGCTATAGACAGGGTGGTCTGTATAGACAGGCAGCTGATAACAGGGTTGTCTAGAGTGGTCGCTATAGTCAGGGTGGTCTGTATAGACAGGTTTATGAGAGAGGCAAACTTACATCAAAAAAAAAATAAAAAAATAAAAAAATAAATAAAATATAATAAAAAAAATTTTTAAAAATAAATTAAAAAAAATAAAAAAATAAAAAAAAATTTAAAAAAAAAATTAAAAAAAATAACCATTCGCGTTGCTCCTGTAGAAGGGCCACCATACCCGAAAGCTAGAGCCTAATTAAACGTTTTAAAAAAGATACGCAACCTCGGAGTTTTATTATTTGTCAAAAAAAAAATAAAAAAAAAATTTAAAAAAAATAAAAAAATAAAAAAAAAATAAAAAAAAATAAAAAAAAATAAAAAAATAAATAAAATATAATAAAAAAAAATAAATAAAAAAATAAAAAAATAAAAAATAAATAAAAAATAAATAAATAAAAAATAAAAATAAAATAAAAAAAATAATTTAAAAAAATTAAAAAAAATAAAAATAAATAAATAAATAAATAAAATAATAATAAAAAACAATAAATAAATAAAAAAAAATAAAAAGAATATTACGCCTCTAAAATAGTTTTATAATTTGATAACAGATGGCGCTCTAGTACATCGTATCTACAGCCAATGAGCGCGCATTCTATCCGTGAGCTTCAGACAAACAGACAAAGCTTCAGACAAACAGACAAAGCTTCAGACAAACAGACAGAATAAGGCAAATATATAAGTAGATTTACTCTTCATTGTTGGCTTTTTATCTTACATTCATTCTTCATTGTTGGCTTTTTATATCATATTTACTCTTCATTGTTGGCTTTTTATCTTACATTCATTCTTCATTGTTGGCTTTTTATATTATTTTTACTCTTCATTGTTGGCTTTTTATCTTACATTTATTCTTCATTGTTGGCTTTTTATATTATATTTACTCTTCATTGTTGGCTTTTTATCTTACATTTATTCTTCATTGTTGGCTTTTTATATCATATTTACTCTTCATTGTTGGCTTTTTATCTTACATTCATTCTTCATTGTTGGCTTTTTATATTATATTCTGACCAAAATCTATCCGTGAACTTCACACATTGAACTTCACACAGACAGAATAAGGCAATTATATAAGTAGATTTACTCTTCTTTGTTGGCTTTTTATCTTACATTCATTCTTCATTGTTGGCTTTTTATATTACATTTACTATTCATTGTTGGCTTTTTATCTTACATTCACTCTTCATTGTTGGCTTTTTATCTTACATTCATTCTTCATTTTTGGCTTTTTATATTACACTAGCGGATGTGCCCGGCTTCGCCCGGGTTTTTACCCGAGTAAAGGTTTGTCTAACGAACATTTGTTAAAACAATTCTCTATAAACTTATTTAAAAAAGAAGATATATTTTGATAATTTGCAACTTGTAAATTTGAATCTCTCGATAAAGTGAACATTTTTTCCCGGTCCCTGTGTGCCGTGTCATCCTGAATTTTGTCTTTCCTAATTTTCTACATTACAAAATCATCGTTTTATCTAGTGAACATTTTTTTCCGGTCCCTTGAAAAATACTCGATAAGTTGAATAAAATCAATATTAATTGGTTCCCTCGGTAATTGGAAGTTAAAGGAATAGTATCTTCGCCTTGGAATTGTATCATTATTCTTGTCTCAAATAAATTGCCGTGTCATCCTGAGATAATCTTACTTTTGATAAATAATATTTAAGATTTTATTATATATATATATTATATTATATATATATTACACGTTATTTGTTTTCTTGGCCGACTGTTTTACATATGGTGTTATCTTAAAATTGCTTGTTTTGAATATTTTTTTTAGATTGAGATTATTAGCTAGTATGTAAAAAAATTAACTCTGTTGAAATTTAATTTTGTATTTATATATAAATAAAATTAACTCTGTTGATTTTTTTTTTGTATTTAATCGATAACAGCGAAGTTACGCATGTTAATGTTAGGGAAAAATATTTTGATGTTAAGCAAAACCTGCTCCATCTCGCTTTACATAAATGTTGAAAATTTGGTTGATTTTGATGCATTGTAACGAAAGTTTTTAGTGATGTACACTTATGAAATTTGCATTTTATTAATATAGATTCACTCATAAAAAGATTATAAAAACGAAGAGAAAATTATTTATTTTTACTATACATGGGCTACGAGCTTTCGGGCAGCCTCGCCCTTCTACAGGTCCGTAGAAGGGCGAGGCTGCCCGAAAGCTCGTAGCCCATGTATAGTAAAAATAAATAATTTTCTCTTCGTTTTTATAATCTTTTTACAGTTCTATAAGAGAAATTTTCATGATTCAAGTTATAGATTCACTCATCATTGTTGGCTTTTTATCTTACATTCATTCTTCATTGTTGGCTTTTTATATTACATTTACTCTTCATTGTTGGCTTTTTATCTTACATTCACTCTTCATTGTTGGCTTTTTATATTATATTTTTAGATTGAGATTATTAGCTAGTATGTAAAAAATTAACTCTGTTGAAATTTAATTTTGTATTTATATATAAATAAAATTAACTCTGTTGATTTTTTTTTGTATTTAATCGATAACAGCGAAGTTACGCATGTTAATGTTAGGAAATATATTTTGATGTTAAGCAAAACCTGCTCCTTCTCGTTTTACATAAATGTTGAAAATTTGGTTGAAATTGATGCATTGTAACAAAAGTTTTTAGCGAACGCCACTTAAGAAATTTGCATTTTATTAATATAGATTTTTTATATATTTAAATATTTATCTTTTCATATATATTGTTGGAAAGCCTAGGCAAATTTTACAAGAGTAAAATTAAAAGAAGACTATGCAAACTAGGCTTTACGAAAAAGATCTATGTAAATCGGCTTCCACAGATATAAAAACTAGGATTGCATCAGGTGCCGTGAGTGTGTGTGTGTCCACAAGAAGTCGGAGCTCTACGCGTTTTGAGACGACAGCTGGGATTGCCGCTGTCCTTGTTTGGTTCCTTCAACTCTGACTCTTTAATTGTTTAACTTTACTTCTTTAAAATATTAGGGCGATCAAGTAGTGAGCCTAATAAATAATTTTACGAAATTTATCTCTGATATTTTTACAGCAGGACACTTAATTGTTTTAAGAAGGTGGCGGACTTATCTTGGTATTCTCGTGCCGCTACATTTTTTGGTGAGCCGCGGACGTGATTCTGCTCAAGTGGATTATTGTTTATCGGAGATATTTGGAACTGAAGTTTAAAGTGAAGCTAAAGTTTGAAGTGAAGTAAAGTCTAAAGAAGTGAAGTCTAAATAAGTGTAGCTGAGGCTAAAGTTTAAAGTGAGGTAAAGTTAAAGTCAAAAGGCTAGAGTTCAAGAAGTTGAAAGGATACAATGGCTCTAAGTTTATGTATCAGGAAGCGAGCCCCCGTGAGAAGTCAAGTTACAAAGATTCACAAGGAAATTATTTCTAATTTGGAAAGTGAATCTAAGAATAATTCTAAGGCAACAGTTGGAGTGAGAAGAATTCAGGATGTACAGAAGGTACTGTTGTCGTCTGATAAAGAGATAATCGACATTTTGGCAGAAGATGATGAAGCGGATCTAGAAAAGGAAATGGATGATTGTGCATATTATCAAGAAATCATAATTGAAGCAATTGTCGCATATGAAGATGCTCAAAAACAAGTTGCAAAAAAGGTTGTAGTTCAAGATTCTTTTATGGATACTACAGAGAAAATAAGACTTCCCACCATTGAATTACCGAAGTTTAGTGGTAATTTAATAGATTGGTTAACTTTTTGGGCTCAATTTGAGAAAATTCATCTTGATATTAGACTAAAGGATAGCGACAAGTTCTATTATTTGCTTCAAAGTCTGAGTGTAGACACTGAGGCCTATAAAATCGTATCCATTTATCCGCTTACTGAGGAAAATTATTCTAAGGCGATTGATGCTTTAAGAAGACGTTATGCTAATCCTGATTTGCTGTTACAAGTATATGTGAGAGAACTGCTCAAGTTGGTCATCGATAGTGCTAACGGAAAGAAAAAATTATCTTTTCATGAACTATATTATAAAATTCAATCTTATCTTGGTTCTTTAAAAAGTTTGAATTTGGAAAGTGCAAGCCCGGACACATGGCTGTATCCCTTAGTGGAATCGTGTCTATCTGACGAACTATTGCTAGCGTGGCAGAGAAGATCTCAGTTCATCAAGCTTGATGTTGAACATCAGACGAGACTGGATCAACTGATGGACTTTTTGGAAAGGGAGATTTTGATTCAACAGAATATCCAGTTAGCTAAAGGCGGTTTCCGAAGTGCTGAAACTTCCGACCAAGAGAGAAAGAAAGGATTTTATAAGAAGAAAAATGATATTCCAACGGTGACCGGATTACAACAAACGGAATTAGGCGGATGTATATTCTGTGAAAAGAAGCATGCGAGTCAAAATTGTTTTGCCGCTAAAAAGATGTCTTTAGAAGAAAAAAGAAAAGTCATCCGTGAAAAGAAGGTTTGCTTCAAATGCTTAAAGGGACGCCATCTTGCTAGATATTGCAGAACAAGGGTTAGGTGCTACAACTGTGGCTCGTCTCATTTTTTAATTATGTGCACTCGAGGAGATAGAAATAATAAAGAGGCTGCTCAATTGGTAATTGAACCAGAATTTACTAATCAAAATTCAGAAAGGGTTAAACAACGGGTTTCACATCGCGAAAATTCTGAATCTTTTGATGCTACGGTGAAACCAAACGAAGATCTGAAAAGGCATAATGATTGTTCCAACCAAGTTTGTCAGCGGAATGTTGCTCTTCAGACTTTGATGTTGAATGTTATTGCACCAAAGGGGAGGAAATTAGTGCGCGCCTTTTTTGATTCGGGTTCTCAACATACTTATATTTTGAAGACAACAGCGGAAGAATTAGGACTGAAACCTGTGACGAAAGAGATTGTTCATCATGCTTTATTTGGCGGAATACAAACAACGGCTGTTACGCATAATTTGTATGATGTTCAGTTAAAGGCAGACGATGAAAATTTTGTTTGCGAAGTCACTGTTCGTGATCAGTCAAAGATCTGTCAAGCCCTTCCAAGAATTCCCAAAACAAGTTTAATTTCTAAAGAGTTGGAACAAAGAAAGATTAAAGTTACAGATCTTGGAAATGACAACCCACCTATAGAGCTCCTCATCGGTGCAGATATTTATGGAAAATTAATGACTGGAAAAACGCTGCAACTGGATTGCGGTTTAACAGCTATGCTTACCCATTTTGGTTGGACGTTATTAGGCAGCTTGAAGGAATGGTCTGATGAAGAAAATTCTATGCTGGTTATGTCCATGAAAAATGAAAGGATTCTGAAACTGCAGTTGATAGCTATGTAGGTGTGAAGGAAGCGGAGTCTAAAGACTATAAAGCAAAGGATTCTGAGCCTAAGGGCGACGGAGTAAAGGATTCTGAAGCGAAGCCTAAGGGCGATGGAGTGAAGGATTCTGAGACTGCAATTAAAGGTTATGAATCGGTGAACAATTCAGAAGAGAAAACTAAAACAAATAAAGTTGAAGATTCTGAAGTGGCTGATCAAGTCAGATATTTTGAAACTATTGAGGCAAAAGCTAAAGATGAGAAATTAGCAGATTCTGAAACAAAAGTCATAAAGGTAAAATATTCTGCAACAAAAGCCAAAAGGTTAAAAACTTCTGAAACAAAAGAGAGTTGGTGCACTCAAAAGTCTTGGATAAAAATGAGCAAATTGAGATTAATTCGAGGAATATCGCTAAGACATCTTCAGATCTTCAACGAAATAAGAGACCTTTAAAACCCTATAAAGTTTATCGAGCTAAATCGAAGAGATCAAAAATAATCAATCTCTGTTTTTATGAGCTACTTGCACTTGTACTTCTTTTATTAGCTGTTACTGCTCTTCTTATTGCTATGATAAAGGACGAGATCGATGGGAGGAGTTGGTCTTTGCACTTGTTTACTGATGCGAGTCGGACAGCTTACTCCGCAGTGGTATTTCATCGGGTAGAAAATGAAGAAATACAGGTCAGTTTTATGTCCGCTAAAACACGAGTGACTCCTATGAAAAGAGAAATACTCAAAAAGAATAAGAAAACTGGCGAAAGCGAAATGATTGTCAAAGAGATCAGTATTCCTAGACTGGAACTTCTTGCTTGCCTGATTGGTAGCCGGTTACTCTCGACATTAAAAAGGTCTCTAAACATCACTGATATAAAGGAATTTTATTGGACTGATTCCACAGCGGTTTTGGCTTGGATTAAAAGAGAAGAAATATGGAATACTTTTGTGGGAAATCGAATAAGGGAAATTAGAGAACTTACCCTTCCAAACAATTGGAGACATATTCAAGGTACGAAGAATCCTGCCGATCTACCATCCAGAGGATGTTCGCCGTCTCAACCTATACAATGGAGATTTAATCCTCCTTTTGCGGCTTGGTGGGGAGGTTGGTGGGAGCGTTTAATTCGCTCTATGAAGAATTTGTTGAAAAGAACTCCAGGAAAGGATGGAATTGTTCGAGTTGGCAAATTAAAGACCGGAGGCGGGATTGTATTAAGACCTATACAACGTCTTTGCCCAATGGAGTTGGATTTTCCGGAAGAGATTTCGAATCGATTCCAAGATAGTGTTGGATGCTGATTTGGAAAAATTATTGTCAATAATTTTTGTGGGGAGTATGTTGGAAAGCCTAGGCAAATTTTACAAGAGTAAAATTAAAAGAAGACTATGCAAACTAGGCTTTACGAAAAAGATCTATGTAAATCGGCTTCCACAGATATAAAAACTAGCATTGCATCAGGTGCCGTGAGTGTGTGTGTGTCCACAAGAAGTCAGAGCTCTACGCGTTTTGAAACGACAGCTGGGATTGCCGCTGTCCTTGTTTGGTTCCTTCAACTCTGACTCTTTAATTGTTTAACTTTACTTCTTTAAAATATTAGGGCGATCAAGTAGTGAGCCTAATAAATAATTTTACGAAATTTATCTCTGATATTTTTACAGCAGGACACTTAATTGTTATAAGAAGGTGGCGGACTTATCTTGGTATTCTCGTGCCGCTACATATATTTTATTAAAAACAAAAAAAAGGCATATTCTGACCACGCTCTCATGAGGTTTTTAGATGGCAGAGCGTCATCTAGTGGAACAGAAATCAAATAAACGTTGATTTAGCCTTTTCCCCGATATTTGGCCAACCCATTTTCATGATAAATCAAGAAAAGTCAACCACGAACGCGTTTCGGGCTGTTGGTCTTCGTCAGCGTGAGGCAGGCTAAATAAACGTTTAGTTGATTTCTGTTCCGCTAGATGTCGCTCTGCCATCTAAAAAGCTCATGTGAGCGTGTTCAGGATATGCCTTTTTTATTTTAATACCACCACTTGACATTTCTTATTATTTTATTTTTATTGTTTTTCACATATTTTATTGTATCTATGTTACCATTGACTTGTATGATCTTAATAAAATATTTTTAAATTCAAATCTCTCTCTATCTGCCGGATTGTGCCCAGAAGCAGGGTCTGGAGCGAGACAACATCCTCAAGGTCTCGCCTGCGTCTTCGCGCCTGAAGTTGTTGTTCACCGGCAGCGAATCCTATGGCCTGGCAAAATAAATGTGATCGACCTCACCGTCCGGGGAGGCTCCGTGACCTGCGTCAACGCCCACGTGTCTCATGCTCCTGAAAAGCGATGCCGCCAGCTCCAGATCATCGCAGCTTTGGCGCGTGAAGAAGGTGCGTGGATCCTCGGTGACCTGTCCGAGGACTCGGCGAAGGACCTGGCACCCGGTTCAGCAGAAGCCCTCGCGGATCTCCTTGTCGACGTCGCCACCTTCTTCGATGCTGCACTGGGGCCCACCAGGGTTGCTACTGTCGGAGCTGGGTCGACGCGCATTGTCTGTATAGTATGCTACTTCCATTAGGCTTCTGCGACCGTGTCACTCAATAGCAAACTAGAGACTATGCCTACTCGGACCACCGTGCCGTCTTGATCCAAGTGGAAGACCAGTTCCTACAAGATATTCCTGCACACATTGACAAGTTACTACGGTCAGACCTGTTCTTAGATAGAATGGAAACGTTCATCGATAAATTATCGGAAGATCTAGCAAATACTACACCTCTGATGTTAAGGGAACACTGTACCAGGATCAAGGCGGATCAGTCACGGAGATACGATCACTCGCACCTGCCGTCGCCGAGTCCAGCGGTGGATACATCGAGAGCGCCAAGCTCTTCCTGAGGCGAAGACTGGAGGACGATAATGCCCGCTCCGACTATCCTTCCTTGTCGGACCTCAGGCGTTCCCTCCGAGCCAGACGTCGCTCTCCCTCCACCTTCACCGACGACGATGGCAACGCCATCTCCGGGGGCCAGCTTAGGTGTTTCCTTTCAGAAGCGTTAGAGTAGTCGCTTCGCCCAGGCTCCAAGCTCGGCAGAATCCATCACCGACTTCCTCGCTGAATTGACTTCCTTGGAGTTCGACGAGAGGAACCAGCTCTTTCTCGCCGATATCTACCGCTTTAAGATAACGGCAGCCATACACCGCCTGCCAAACGGCCGTGCCTAGGGATGGTACGGATAACCCTGCGAGTTTGTTAAAGCCTTTGAGGATTTCTTCACCGAAGTTCTTTGACAAGTTTTCGAGACTTTTCGACTTTGCGGGGCCTTGTCTCAATCTTCAAGGCGCAGCATAGACATCCTGCTGCCTAAATCGCACGGTGGTCTGGGTCTACAGGTATTCCAACTAATCAGCCTAACAACGGTACTCAGCGGCGTGCTCATGGGCCGTCTGCGACGTCACCTGCCAAACCTCGTACCCGAATGTCAGACCTACGTCGTTCCAGGACGGTCATGCTCTTGAAACATTGCGTGAGTGTCTAACAAAGTCGCCTGGGCAGCGAGACATGGCTCGCCACTGGCTGTTATCTCTCTGGACCTAAAGTCGGCGTTCGATAACCTTAGCAGTAGCTATCTGTTCGATATGTTGGAGAATCTGGGCCTACCATCTGTCTTCTTCGGGTGGATTGCTGTCCTCTACGGGGATGCTGATGCTTCCATCCGGGTCGGAAATGTCTACACCAAGGCCTTCCCGCTTCTCAACGGGGTGAGGCAGAGCTTCCCTCTCAGCACCGCGTTCTTCAGCATCAGAGTTGGGCCTCTGCTACGCCGCTTCGAGAGGATCTTGTGCCGCAGTTGCATGGTTTCCAATGCTGATGACGTCGCACTCTTATCAGGGACAACGCTCAGTTTGAACTCACGTCCCTGATCTTTGAATAAGTTCGAATGGCCTCCGGGATGTCTATCAACTTATGCAAGAGCTGCGGAATCTGGTGCGGTTTCTAGAAGCACCAGACATATTCACCTTTGGGAATCTCCTGAACGTCCGAGTCGCTGACTGTCCTGGGCTGCTCGATCACCGTCGGTAACACCGTCGCCTCCCAGGCCTCACACCTGATGGCCACCTGGAGCGGAGCCATCGCGAGATGGTCACCCTTCACTAACGGACTGTCGCTGGTGGGTCGTGCCCGCGCGGCCTATAGCCTGGTCCTGCGTTCCATCCTGCACCACCTCCACGGCCACGTTCCACCTGAAACCACCATCAGACGGCTGCAGACGCGGCTGACGCGCTTCGTGTGGGGTACGAACCGAGTTTCGTGGCTTTCCGGGCGCATCCATGGCTCGCCCTGTCTCCGAGGGCGGGGTCGGCCTGCTTGACATCGCGTACCAGCTTCGGCTCGCCTGCCTGAAGGGGGTCCAGGCCTCACTGCGCGGCGCTGCCAACGGCTACTTACGGCTGGTCCGCAGCCTGGCGAGGAGTTAGTTTATGTGGCTATATTTTCTAAGTATATCCATTCGGCAGATACGCACACGGATAAATCCTGGGTATCCATAGTAGATCCCCAAGGAAATTTCCACAGAGAGTAATTCTAATTATATAAGCATCTCAGAAAGTAATCAGTATTGTCATATTTCTATATCAAATTGAGAATGTTATCACAGCATCCACACAATAAGTCTACATTAACAACATATGAAACAGCAAAGTGAAGATGTAGAAAAAAATGGAAATGAAAAATATGTATATAACAAAAACTATACTTATAATATATAAGAAATATTAATTAAATTAGAAAACGAAATATCTACTAATAGAAATTTAAAAAATATAATAATACAAACACACGTGTTTTAAAATTAAAGCAATTTAGTGACAAATAAAAAAATTGATATAAAAAAATATACGCGATTTTGGAAAAAATAAAATAAATATATATAGTAATATTTAGAGAATTGAAAAAAAAAAACGAAATTTTGGTATATAGATCGGTTAGATTTGGTATTCAGTATCTTTGGAGGAGATTGCTTGAAACTTTACAACTGAAAACTCTGTTAGTCTATTATCTATTGGGATGATGGTGGTAGCGTCTTGTTCAATCTATTGGGATATATGTAGCTATATACATGCAAATTTTTCTTTTCAATTTTTTTCCAGTAGTTTGGTGGAGAATAATATCAAACATCAATTTATCTTAAGAATAACAGTTTCAATTGCTTCAGTATCTATTTCTCAGAAAAGACAAATTTCAAATTTTACATAGATAATAAAGATGATGATGATGGTATTATTTCATTATCATTTAACATCATCATAGCTTTAAAGAAATTCCAAAATACATATGGGTTCTGCTGGAGTGAATATTTGACATATACTGTTTTAGGCAAATATTAAAATTAGTTTCTTACAAAGTGAAATCTCTCTCTTTTGAAGTAACCTGGATTCCTGGAGCGTACTAAAGTCGCCAACTATCTGGAAAGTGAAATAATCTGAAATCTATAAATTTAAAAATGAAACACAAAATGATGATAGTAATAATGGTACAATAATTGGAATCCTCATAACTACTAATTAGAGTATAATTGATATAATTAAAAATAATTGTTGAAGCAACATTCGTATGGCAAACATTAACTAGAATAAAGGCTGGGCCAAGCTAGGTCATTTAGAGAGAAGAGTCACGCACAGTGTATATAATTATTATAATTTTTATATAATTCCAAAAATATATATGTGAAAATGGTCTGTTGTCTAGTTTTAGAATTTGAATAGTTTATCTGAATTGTTTATAATTATTTAAATAGTAACAAACAACAGTTTACATTGTCAAGAATATATTAAGCAAGGAGTGGATGTTTTTTGCCCCAAAAAATATTGTTTTAACAAATGTTCATTAGGCAACTTTCACTCGGGTAGAAATCGGGTGAAGCCGGGTACCATCGCTAGTCTGATAAATCCGACATATTTAAAAATTGTCGAATGATTAAAATCGCCTGGTTATAAATTAGACAATACCACAGGTTTCTGGAGATGAGTGTCTTTTATCTTTATTTACATAGTCTCAAGCTTTCGGGTATCTCTGCCCTTCTACAGGAGTATACAAATAAACAAGTAAAACACTGCCTGATGTTAAACTATAAGTAATAGTAATAACTAAACAGAGAGTAATAGTTTAGCATCATTATTCGTTTATTTGCGCTCTCAGACATTTAGGCAGACATCATTGTCAAGATACAAATTGATTTTTTTTTTATTCTTTTCCAACATACCCATTGATAATTTTTGCATGTATAAGTAAGTATCTGAATATATGAAGATTGACATATAAGCTATTTAAAGAAGGAAATTAGACAATAAACAAACCATTTTTCATATTTTGTAGTTGTAAAATCAAAATAATTATTATAATGTAGCAAAGTATTTATTATTTTATTAACAGAGTATCATTTTTTATGTTTATATTTTGCTTCTCAGTAAACTTGCCTCATTGCCTATCTTTTTTTTTTTTTGTTTATCATCCATAGTTTGTTCTTGCCTTAAATAAATTGCTGTGTCATACTGGAGTTTGTCTTTCCTACTTTTCCACGTGGCATTTTGGTGGAGATGCTGGGTAAATTAGGGAAGGCAAACTGATGATCGCCGAGAAGACATAGAGGCAAAGGATGTTCTATCTACCTAACTAACTACCAGACCGCTTCTTAGAGCTCTAATACTGTATTGAACGATTCTGCTTGTACATGTTACACTCAAGGGTGGAATCTTAAAAATGGTATTCGAATAAGCTATGGACATAAGCTTTAGGACAGTAGAATTACATATAAATATTTGCATCGAGCAATGTTCTTCCTCAAACAAAAAGAAAAAAGCCCGTCAGGCAGAAATCATAGGGCAATAACGCGCCCTCTATAAGAAAAGAAAACAATTAAAGCACGAAAGTTCCATTTACAAATAAAACAAACTTCTACTGTCCTTACTGCGATATATTTTCCATCGTATACATGTATATAGTTCTACCAGGAGGCGCGAGGGGCACTAGTTGCTGTCGAGATTTGCAAGTAGATAATTTTTGCAGTTTCATGAATTCAATTAGGAGGTTTAACGATGTCTTTTAGTAAAAAGTTGTTTGGAATTGCTGCTGTATGCGGATGATATTTATGTTTTAAAATCTCAGTCTATTTAACGTTTCTTTTTAGTAAGTGAGTTTCAGGTCGGGATGGTATACCTGGGGATTACTCACTTACAAACCTTTATAACGGAAGAGATACTCAGAATATTTTGAGAAATATGAAAACTTGTCAATATCTAATATAATTTATTTTGAGATATTTCTTCAGATCCCCCTCTCTGGATTTCAACTTCGCAATTTTACAAATCAATATGCAGTATTCCCTATTTATGAATATCTATTGCAATACCTCATCATCCTTTTCAGTGTGGAAATTGCGTATTTTCAGTCCAAAATATCTCTAAATATATATGGTAATTTAAACCAACAACCCCATATTGTATATAACTTATAACAAGATTTTCATGTTGTATAATAGAAACACATCTGTAAATGATTATACGCATGATTGACATGTGCCATTACATCATCATATGTATTGTACTTTGTACAAACTGAGGATAAATAAATAAAACTCTGTAATAGATTAAGAGTTGAGCTGAAGCAAGAGATAGAAGTCATAACGTCTAAAATCGAGATAGATTTAGAATTCTCACAACAAGGTCTAAAAATGGAAACTGCCACGGCGCCAGTAGAATTTCACCAGGCGATCCATGCCTCTCTCACATCTGGTGAAA
Source organism: Cordylochernes scorpioides (assembly GCA_030710605.1). Lineage (NCBI taxonomy): Eukaryota > Metazoa > Arthropoda > Arachnida > Pseudoscorpiones > Chernetidae > Cordylochernes > Cordylochernes scorpioides. The sequence goes on from CP092872.1 coordinate 27,328,826, forward strand.
TGCAATACCCCCTTTCTCAGAAAAGGTATATAAAGCCCCCGTCTTTATAGCCAAAAATACAGTCACTTCACCATCTGCGTGAGCCCTCGTCGGTTGTACCAAGGTCCTCCTCATCCACCATGTAGTCAGTAAGAACTCTTCTATCTCCATCTTTCGCTCCTAACTCAACTTTTATCTGTTCACGGACTTTCCTAGTGCAACTGTGTCTTCGTTTTTTGTGTGGACATTCCCAAGCTTTCCACTCTGCCTCGACCACGACTGCCTGTACTTTGTGAGAACTGTAAAAAGTCTTCCAAGGTGCAGAAAGGTACTGGAAAACTCTCCATCCTGACTGTTCCTCTCGGTCAACACAGTATAGCGAGAGTTACAAGGACTCACACCATAGATTAAGTCGACTAGAAACCTCATCACATTTTTAGTCGACAAGATTCTACAAGAGTCAACAGGACATCACATCACCATAGTTAGTCGACAGGATTCTACAAGAGGCTACCAGAACTTCACCACATATATTTAATTTGCCAAGAGTATAAAATCGCTTAGTTACAGCCACCTCTAGAATATATTCTATAGTTTATCCTATTTCTACCTTCCTGCTGAAAACGCCATGTTTCTCAGAAATTGAGACTTGTCGATTCACAGTAAAGTTTTCAAATGAAAAGTATGATTTGGCAGTTTAACCCTTTGAGCCTCTTACCCGAGCAACGCTCAGTTTCGTGTTTTTGAATTTTAGGACCACCACAAACGTGGGTAGCGTGCGCCGACAATAACACCGAGCTGAACTTGTGCAGAATAAAAACTAAGACAAAACAAAATGGTGACTAAATTTACCAATTTTGGGTGAAGGCATAGACGCGTTTAACGAATTAACAACTCCCCACAAGGATTCGGTGGAAGGATGATCTAAACCATTGGTTTATGACCGCTATGACCGGGGATCGAATCTCACATTGGGCACTTTTTATGTTTAAAAAAATGCTCCAATGGCCCCCGATTCTTGCAAAAGTTCAACCCCACCAGCGAGTGAAAGTAACCAAACGAGGTTCTGACATATTTGTAAGTGCAAAGTCGAACTGCTTTTGACATGTGTAGACATGTGGTGCACTTACAGTAAGAGCAGTCGCTAACTACCCACTATGATAATCATGGCCTGTACCACGTGTACTAGGGATAATAATTTAAAAAACAACTCCACATGTATGAAGGGCAAATGTACATATCTTTACATATCCAAGCACCATATCATACTACCTAGAAGTAAAGTGTTAAGCTGAGTTTTCGCGCTAGTATTTTCAATTAAAACAATTTTTTAATTTCTCTCCCCCTTGCTACCATTGAAAATATTTGGAAGGACTATGCTCATTAAGGGTAAATCTTCAATAAAATATTCCATCAAGAATTCTTAAAGCGTGCGAATAATACAATGAGTTTAGCATACACAAGCCACGCCATCTAGATAATACCAAAAAAGAGTACTAAGCACAATTTTTTGAATTTTTCAAATGAAATAATATTCCCTCACTTTTTCTTATTGGAATAATATGTATATATTGGAAGGGCCTGGCTCATCAGTGATTTCTTCAATTTAATCCCCCATACTGCTTTTTGAAGCTCTAATATTTTATTGGACGATTCTGATTATATATTTTTGGTCGCAGTGGTACAGCCTGCTTCACGCTGACGAGCGCCAACAGCGCGAAACGCGTTCGTGGATGGTTTTTCTTGATTTATTAAGAAAATGGGTTGGCCAAATATCAGGGAACAGGCTAAATCAATGTTTATTTGGTTTCTGTTCCACTAGATGGCGCTCTGCCATCTAAAAAGCATATGTGCTCCTGGTCAGGATATGTCATCTTTATTTTTAATATACAATACTGTAGTGGGAATCTTGGTTATGATATTTGAGCAAACTACAGACATACGCTTTGAGAACAGTTGAATTACATCTGGGATATTAGCATCGAGCAATGATCTTCCGAAAGCAAGGTCAATTAGTATTATGCTTTTTCACACAACTTTTTATAGTAATCTTCCATTATATTTGATAGACAAAACAAACATTTAGTACAATTGATTATCTAAGAGGACAACTTTACTAGTACAGAGAAAATATCTTTATTTACGGGGCTGCTAACCAAAATAAATGATTTTGAGCCCTCCCCCCCCCAAAAAAAAAAATGCATCGGCCGAGAACTTAACGAGTACAATGCTAGGTCTGGTTTATATACTAACAATAACCCCTGGTCAATGTTCAAAAACGATATTTTATATTGTAACAGAGTATTTATTGTTTTATTCACAGAGTATCATTTTTTATGTTTATATTTTGCTACTCTGTAAACTTCCCCCATTGCTTATTTTTTTAATCATTCATAGTTTGTTCTTGCCTTAAAATAAATTGCTGTGTCATCCTGAATTTTGTCTTCCCTAATTTTCCACGTGACAATATATAAAATAAAGCAATATATAAGTCACTAACGAACTCTATGTATAAAAGAAATGTAACAATGTAATACGATATTCTGCCCTCCTGCAAGGTCTGGGGGGGGGGGGGGGGGGGCACCTCTACTCCACCAACTCACCATATGTAAATAGACAGCACATGGTGACTCGAATGTAACATCTGTAAACTGAGACGAACTAAATAAATAATACGATCTTTTTCAAATTAGACTTCTATCTGTTCTTACTGCGATGAATAAATATCTCCGAAGACTCCTCAGGACTTGGACGGATTATTCGCGGAAGAACATTGCCCAATGCCAACCACCTACAATGTCGGGTATATGATCAGAGCTCTATAGGGCGGTATGTTGGATCCATATGGAGAAACCGCTGAGAACCACAGATGAGCTACAGACCTTTCAAATATTTGTCGTTGCAGTAAGAAACTGTGAAAGAGATATTTTTTTTACAAAATATAATAATAGTGCCGCTAAAAGAGCATCAGAGCTTATTTATAATCTTAACCTTTAGATCTCGACACCTAAAACGGGCTTTTAAATCATCAGAAGCTAAAAACTTATTTTGGTTTGAAAACAATTACAGTGATGTTTAAAATATTCTTTAGATATTTCTATCTATGAACGATATTGTGTGTGTCGAAATGAAAATTTCGAAATTCGAACACACATCGTATTTAATCGCAATTTATATTAACCACAACACATATACAGGGTGATCCAAAAGTCCCGCACAACTTTAAAAATTAATAACTCCCCGAATATTTGCGCTAGAGCAATGCGGTAAACACCATTGTGTTCAGGATGCAATGGGATTTTTTATGGCAAATAATGAAAAATTCGAAATTGATTTTAGTTACAATTTTATTCGCCAGATGGCGCTCTACCAGAATCAGAGATTCAGCGGCCAAATTGTTTGATAAATTGAAAAATATAACTGATCGACACGTATTTTTCCTTTTTGAATACCAGGAAAGAACCCTAATAATATCAAATAACAAATTAATAAAACACCACTTCGCCAAAAGTATGAAGAATTGGTTAACGATTTTCAAATACAATCAGATATATGTAAAATAGGTAAATGCAAATTAAAACATGTAGCAAAAAGAAAATTGATATTTTAGATACGGTTTGTTTCCGAAGATAATAAATTTCTATTATTTTTAATTCAACTCTCACTCAGTATCGATTGTGTTTATTTTAATTCATTTGAAAAATATGTATCTATCTCTGATAATTTATTTTACTCTGGAATGCCGTTGTTGTTTTTGTCGTGTCCAATAAATAGCCTCAGATGTCTCCTTGCATTTCTATCACAGCTGCAGCAGCAATGTCCACTATCTTGGATGTATAAAGCTGATGCTCTGGGTCTATGTCAATTTTTTTGCAAGGCTGCGGGAATGAGAATATGTGGGTAGGTGTTAGTTCCACACCAGGACAGTTGTTGCATGTTCTATAGGTTCTTGTGCCATCTGGATGTATTTTCATTCCTTTATAATGTTTTGTTCTAAGTCTTGTTATTTTTTGTCAGTTTTCTCTCAGAGTTTATTCCACATATTTGATCTTTTCTTATTTTTTTGTTTAATTATCTTGTATTTTGCCAAAGCATCAGCGTCAAATACTGACATTTGTTCTTTATTTTGGCTCAGCCTTCTGGCTTCCTTTGCCAATTCAACTGCCATTTCATTACCCCCGATCCAAACACTGGCAGGAATCCATTGTAGAATGCAGTTATTCTCCAATGATATCAGTTGAGTAAGTAACGAATGTATTTCCTGTGTGATTATAGTATTGCCCTTCTGAATTGCTTCTAGATCGGATATGAAGTCGTTGTACAGTATATTATAATTCCTTCTGCTTGATGCAGGGATGGTTGGTTAAGGCATACATCAAGAGCTTTCCAGATAGCTGTCAGTTCACAAGTGAAGTTTGACGAAATCTTTCTTGCTCCTTCTTTGATTTTGATGTTTGTTCCATCTTGCAGTATTATGTTAATTCCGGCCCCTCCATTACTCAGGGTAATGTCTGAAGATCCATCTGTATATGCTGTTAAAGGGCGTGGCCTAGCATTTTTAATCAATAATTTGTACTATGAGGACATAGCCGTTAATATTACAAACACATTAGACCTCGAAGCCCAAGGTATCAAAGTCTACCTCAATCAAAACAAAGCCATCAACATATACAATATGTATCACCCTCCAAACAATACATTTATTGACGATGGAACAATGGCTCAATTTCTTACAGACAACACTATTATTGTAGGTGACCTTAATGCCAAACATCAACTATGGGGATGTCCTACGCCAAACCCAAGAGGCGAAATAATATCAAACATATTTGACGACAATGCCTTCATGTGCTTAAATGATGGGAATCCTACCCATCATTCATACAAGCTATAATACTGCACAAGCCCTTGATATAAGTTTTTACTATCCTGACATTTTCCACAAATGCAAATAGCAAATATTAAAAGGTTTTGGAAGTGATCATTTGCCTAATTTGATAGAAATTAGCACCAAGACCAAAACTAGCTCAATTAAGAAAAATTCTGGAACTTCAAAAAGGCTAATATGATATCTTTCGAAAACACCATTATTGAAGCAGCCAAAGTTGCAATACCAAGAGGTAATATTAAGAAATGGATTCCAAATTATACACACTAGCCAAAAATATTCAAACACTTATAACTAATAGAAATGAACTACAAAAAAGTGCACCCAAAACCAAACAAATTGTATAACTGAACTGAACATTGTGATTGCAAAATAAAAAGATTATACGTAAATGTGAAAAGGAAAAAATGGAAACAAACTTATGAAAACCTGAACCCAAGAAACCCAAATACAAAACTTTGGAATTTGGCAAACAAATTGACAGAGCCCAGCCAAAAACTGAAAACACAAATATGATTAAGAATACAGATAGTACACCAGCAACTAATGACAAAATTGCTGCCAATCTTTTAGGTAATTCATATCAAATAAGTAGTAAAATCAAGGTTGAAAAAGGCCCGAAAGATTATTCATGACTGTAAAATGTCACCAGTACTCATAATATTTTCCATGAAAAAAATCAATATGAAAAAGCTAGCTAATGCATTAGAAAACACTGACCTAAACAAGACTCCTGGGCCAGATGGAATCCATGGCCGAATGATATCAAACTTGGGCAAAATTGGCAAAGAAAGACTTCTTAATATTTTCAATAACTCCTGGAAAACTGGAAAATTGCCTCAAGACTGTAAAACTGTAACAATAATTCCCATTAAAAAACTTGACAAATCTGCTGATGACCCAAAAACTACCGACCTATCTCCCTAACAAATATTTGCTGCAAATTAATGGAAAAAATTATACTCAGACGACTCACCTACCACCCCGACACAAGAAATCTCTTACCAGAAGAACAATATGGATTTAGGAAAGGACATGGGACAAAAGACCAACTCTTATTTTTCACACAAAAGGTAAAAGATGCACAAAACAAAAAAACCAACTAACCACACCATAGCTGCTTTTTATACCTTACACAAGCTTTTGATAAGGGGTATGGAAAAACAAGTTAATTACAAAATTATACAAACATTTCAAAATTGATGGAAAAGCTATCACTTGGATAAATAATTCCCTTAAAAATATATAAATCAGGGTCAAATATAATGGCACTCTATCTAAAACCTTCAATTTGTACCAAGGATTACCACAAGGATCAATCCTTAGCCCAACTCTCTTCACCCTATTTATTGCAGGCATAGAAGAAATTTTTTTAAATAAAACCAATATTGGACTTTTCGCTGATGACATTATTCTATGGAGCAGCAACACTAACTGGAAAAAAGCTGAAAGAGATTTGAACAAGACTCTTCTCCACCTAGAAAAATTTGCTAATAAAAATAAATTAGAATTTAACCCTCAAAAATCTGAAACCTGTATTTTTACTACCGATAAGAAACTCTACAAAATAAGACCAAATATTATTCTGAAAGAAGAACAATTACAATATAATAAACATCCTAAATATCTCGGCTACACCCTGGATCCAGAAATTAAAACCAGTAAGCATATTGAAGGAGTTGTTAGAAAATGAAGAGACCGACTAAAAATCTTGAAATATATTTCAGGAAGAGTGGGGAGCTGAAGCAACAACACTAAAATTAACTTACACATCTCTAATGAGACCTATCTTGGAATATGGATATCAAATCTATGGTACAGCATCTGAAACAAATCTAAAATCACTGGAAAGGATACAACTAAGTGCAGCCAGAAATATTACAGGTATTCGAAAAACCTGCCCTAATAATATTGTACTTTACGAGGCAGACATTATGCCCTTGAAGGATAGAATAAGCTACAATCTGCCAAAATATATAAACAAAATCAAGAGTTATGAAAACAAACACAGAACTTTCAATTACATACTTATTTGGGAACCCAATATAAGATTCAAAAAAGAAGGCCCTCTCCACCTGGCCAAAAGAAATGGATTTTTAAAATATAAAGTGGAAAAATATTATTTAGCTGAAAAAATATCTCCATGCGAACCATTAACAAAATGTTATTTTTAATGCCACTTTAAATGAACCCACCAACAGACAATACCAAAATCCAGAATACTTAAAACAATTACAAATAATTAATAAAATCCCTAAAAATGCAATAACTATCTATACCGATGGTAGCAGAGACGAGTTAGGGCACACTGGCAGTGGCTGTCTCATCAAAACCACAAATGGCATTGAGAAAATAAACAAAAGAAACCCAGAATTTTGCTCAGTCTTCAGATCAGAACTTATAGCCATCTATGAAGTCTTAAAATCCATCAGAAACATTAAACATCACTATATATGGATTCTTACTGATAGTAGAAGTGCCATACAACACTTGAGTCACACATGGGATCTTAGAGACAAAGTAAGCAGGAACATAATTGGGTATCTCCAAAAACTTTCAATACCTCAAAAATTCACCTTCAATGGATACCCTTACATTATAGCATTGAAGGCAATGAAGCTGCTGATGCGCTAGCGAAAAAAGGCACAAAAGAACCCTTGCTACAGAAAAATAAACTTACTTTTAAAGAAATAGAAACAGTAGCCAAAATAAACAAGAACTGGAGGATCCCACCTAAGCACAGTTGGTATACCCTAGAAGCAGATGGCCACCCAGACCTTTAGGTCCACAATCCGTCATGCGAAGCATGCCCTTCGCTGCTATTCTGTTCAACACATAAGCCAAGTAACGGTATCCAAGCTAGTGCTTGGACATTGTACCTGGAAACACCACCTCCCAGACAACATGTCTGGAAGGATTTATATACCGGTGGCCTTTAATCATAGCAAAATAGGAAACTATCTACTGTGTCCAGCAGGGACCGCGGGGAGGCAGCCCCCGGTTGACTCTGTTCACTCACAGCTGAGGAAAAGCTCAGCTGCCACGTCGTGGGCTTTCTCAAGAAGCTTGCTGTGATTTCTCAGCAGCTTACTCTCGATCGCGCCCCTCGCCCTCCTTCTCTCTTCCTGCACACCCACTACCCTTGGACAATCCAAGACGTAGTGGCGTGCATTCATATCCCTTTCTCCATAGACGCAATCAGGGTTTCTCTTAATTTTAAATCTGTGGAGACTTGGGGAAGAGCCCATGTCCCGAACTACCCTAATGAGTTTGTGGGACATTACCTTACAGAGGTACTTGGGTGTTGTTACCCCATTGAATACCTCTCTCCCCTTCACACTGTTCCTCCATCTGTCCAACCATAAGTCCTGGACGTGCCCCCTGATCCTCCTATAAACTTCTTTCTTGGTCACTGATGATCTACCTCTAAAGCATCCTGCCTTAGCGATCCTGTCTGCGAACTCATTACCTTCGATGAGGCTGTGTCTCCTAAACCAAAGGAGCTCCGGAGCCCGCGTCATCATCTCCAGTTCCTGAATTATTTGATGCGCGAGTTGCCCTTCACCAGATTGATGGCGACGAGGGCCGACATACAATCTGAATAGAGGCAGTCGGGGCTGAAGTTCTTCTCGGCACACACTCTGAGGGCTACCCTGATCGCAACCAGCTCGGCTGAAAAGACCAATTCGTCCATTCTGAGTGTTAAACTTTCTTCGAAGATCAGCTCTCCATTAGTGAATATCACTACCCCAGCTCCAGTATTGGTTCCAGACTTACTACAATCAGTGAAAACCTCCGTGCCAATCCCTGTCGGCCCTCCAGGACTCCAATTCCACTTTGGCAACCACTGCGGAGGCTTCCTTGGATCCCTCTTCGATTCCAGGGACCCCGCTTCAAGTCCCAGGGCATTTTCCCTGTTCTCTGATGTCTGATGGTCTCCTCCTCTAGTTTCAATCCCAGGGGAATAAGCCCAGCGAGGACCAAAAAGGCCTCACTGCTGGTAGTGCGATATCCCCCTGTGATTCTGAGTGCCGCTGTCCTCTGCACTCTCTCTAGAGTTGTTGCCACCTTCTGATCCCTGTTTCTCCCCCCCCCCCCCCCCTGTTGAGAGCCAACCAGGACAGGCCTGCACAACGCCTCCCTGCCTCTCGCCACCATCTCCTCCGCCTGGTATTGCCAACCCATCTTGTCATCAATGACCAGCCCCAGAATGGTCATCCTATTGACCAACGCTACCCTCCGTCCTTCCATCCGGATAGCCGGCTTGTGTTCCCATTTGATCCCTTTCCTTTTAGTTCTTATGTCCCTAGGCTTAAAGCTGAGGGCTTTAGTTTTGGAGACATTGAACTTAAGGCCAGAGTCATGGGCCCAGATCGAGAGAATTTGGAGAGAAGTTCCAACACACTTCTCAGCCTTCGCTCTCGAAGCAGCCTCAATGATGAGGAACTGGTCGTCAGCATAGAGAACCAGCCTGGCTCACTCAGGGAGCTCCTCCTGGAAAACGGTGTTTACCAGGAAATTCCACAGAATAGGTCCGCAGCAAGAGCCCTGGGGGCAACCCCTAGCACAGTTTCTTTCCAACTTCCGCCCACCAAAACTGAGGCTAATCCGTCTATCCCTCAGGAAGTCACGAACCAAGCTGCACAAATTATCAGGACAACCCATGTCCATCATATTTCTCATCATCTTGTTCCAGCTCATGGAGTTGAACGCGCCATCCATGTCCAGGGCCATGAAAAGAACCCAAGCACCCTTATTTAAGCCCATCTCAACCCCCTCTAACACCTCGTTCAGAGCTGTGGTTGTGGACTTCCCTTCCCTAAAACCATGTTGGAAAGAGGAAAGGAGTTCATTACTCTCTAGCCAGTGCTTCAGTCGCTGAGCTAGTAGGCTATCCAGGACCTTACCTAGACACACTAGTAAAGAAAGCGGACGATAATCATTAGGAGAATTACCCTTTCTACCAGACTTTTCGAGAAGCACTACTCGGGCAACCTTCCATGCCTCAGGAAATGCACCAGTGTCCAAGCACCTATTGAAAACCTGGAAAGAAGCGATGGGTGCATCCTTACCAGGGCTTTCACGACCGTGTTATCGATCCCTTCGGGACCAGGAGATTTCTTTTTCCCGAACTTGAAAGCCGTCAGTTTCACCTCATTCTCAGAAAAGGGCGGATCTAACAAACCACAAGTGGTCAGAGAGATCTCGTCCTCTGGTTCCTCGTTTCCGAAGTGCCGATCCAAGTTGTTTTTATTTTGTCTTCTGCTTTCGAGCGAGTAGGTCTAGAACACATTCTCTCTTAATTTTCTCATTGTTGGTGGATGAAACAGCACCAGTGATTATTTTGGCCGCTTTTGCTTGAACACTGTCTAGTCTTACTTTTAGTGATGAGCTTGAGGGAGCCCAGACCGGTGTTGCATATTCCATTATCGGCCTTATTAAGGTGGTATATCTTGTTCTGAGAATTCTGGGTTTTGCTCCCCAATTTGTTCCACATAGCCATCTCAGAATGTTTAGTTTTCTGATAGCTCTATTTGAGGTGCTAATTATGTGTTCTGAAAATTCCAATTCCTCATCAATAATAATTAAAATAATTTTGTTGACACATCTTGTCAATACATGCACAGTCTGCACTATTAAAAAAAAAGATAATATGCATTATATACAATATGTACAATGAATATGGCGCCTCTGGCAGCGCTGCAGAATTTGGTGGAGAATCGCCAGTGGGTCTCCAGCGACACCACGCATTTTGAGATCTACGATGAATACGTAGATCGCGTACTTCGCAGCTTAGGAGATGGTGATGGCGTGGTCCTCGAGACCAACTCGAAAGATCCAGGACTGCAGTATCACACCTAGGTATTATGGATTTCTAATTTTATCAAATATTTGTTTGTTTATGCTTATTTTGTGGTTATATTTATGCCTTTTCCCTGTGAGTGGAGAAGACGCATAGGTTTGGTTTTATTGGGTTTATGGTCATTTGGAGTTCCATTGCCCACTTTTCCAGTCCTCTCATTGATGTGTTCAGTATTTTTTACGATTTTTCTATGCTGCTACTTGTGTGCCATATGGCTATATCATCTGCATAACAGGCAACCTTTGTGTCTTCAGTGAGGTAAGGATTGATGTCGTTAATATATAGCAGATAGAGTAGAGGACTGAGCACAGATCCCTGAGTTACACCAGCCCATGTTCTTCCTTCCTTGGAAAATTCTCCATTGACCCGAACCGTTAACCTTCTTCCCCTTAAGAAGTCTGCAATCCAGATTAAAGTGTTTCCTCTTACTCCGATGTTGTGCAGCTTTTCACGTAATTTCTCCTCCACACTCGATCAAAAGCTGAGGTCATATCAAGGAATATAGCCGTGGTCTTCTTTGGCGGTTTTTCCTGGAAAGAATCTATTATTGATTGACAGAAGTAGAACAGTTGATCAGTCGTACAGTGCTGGGATCTATAGGCAGTTTGGTAGAGGTTTATTTTATTATTGTTAGTGAGCCAGACTATGAGCCTAGAGTGGATAATTCGTTCTGGTATTTTACAAAGTATGCTGGTGAGAGCAATTGGCCGATAGTTCTTGTATTCCTTGGCATCTTTGTTTGGCTTCAGTATTGGCACTATAATTGATATCTTCCAATTCTTTGGTAGTTTACCAGTTTGCCATGAAATGTTCAGTATTCGTAGGAGTAGATTATTAGCTTTGTCTTCAAAGTATTCAATCATTTGACCAAAGATTAGATTATCTCTTGGTGACCTCTTGGATTTTTTTATTGATAAGTTTAGCTCATTCAGTGTGAAGTCTCTCGAGAAAATATCTTGTTGATGGAAGTTTCTTGATTGTTTAACTAACTTGTTTATATAATTTTTAGAGTCCTGTCTTCATTCGTATAGTTGAGTATGGAAGTGCTTGAAAGATATTCAGCAATTATGTCAGCCATTTGTTTGTTCTCGTTCTCGCTGTTCTATTCATATCGGTTAGAGTATTGGAGGATTGGTGTTGGTTTTGATTGTTCTCTAACACTCTAATCATATTTCAGTGTGGCTATCCTTTCTTGGATCCATTTTTTCGCAGAATTCTGCCATTTTTCTTGTTTGCATATCCAAATTTCTTGTTCTATTTTGTGACTAATTTCAATTAGTTCCTTTCTGTTTTCTTCTGTTTTATTTTTTTAAGAAGTTCATTGATATTGTCTCTCTCTCTGAAATCATTGCCTCGATGTTGTGGTCCTTCCAGTAAGGTATCCACAGGTCTTTACGTCTACTTCTAGGTATCGATGCTTTTGCAGCTTTGGATATGTTCGAAGAGAATTTTTCCAAGTTTTTTGTCAAGCGTTCTGTAATTCAATTTTTCGTTGCACAGTTCTTCAAGCTTTTCTGTGAATTTTTTTCAAGTCGGCTTTCCTAAAGTTCCATGTTCTTTTATTCTAATGGACATTCTCAATTTTGAAGTTGAGGGTTGTTAAAATTGGTCTGTGGTCACTGATTGCACCTCTCAGGATTTTCCATTGTGTTGTGGGTGCTATGTTGTAATTTATCGCTGTGATGTCTATTGCGGATTCTGTGCCTGTGGACTTAGATAGGTAGGTGTTATCTACGTTATTTAACGGTGTAAGGTCGAAGTCGGTTAGCATGTCCTCAACCTGCTGACTTTTGTTATCCTGGACAGGTGATCCCCAAATTGAACTTTTGGCGTTAAATTCGCCGAGTATGATTGTGATATCCGAAGACGCTTCACTTAATGTCTCTATTGTGTGTACCCATACAAAATTCAAAGATTTCACGAGCTGAAAGTTGGCGATTTTGAGATGCGTCAAGAATTCGCTGCATGGATTTTACGGCAAATTGATATTGATGAAAACTGGCTGTCGAATGTTCTGTGGACAGATGATGCTTACTTTTCTCTAAACGTAGAATTTAACATTCAAAACAGCCGCATTTGGGCAACAGAAAACCCTAGGATTTTTACAGAAATGCCACTTTACCAGCCTAGAGTTAGTTTTGTGTGGGTTCACTTCTTTTATTATTGGGCCATTTTTCTTTGAAAAATCAATGGAAGAACTTTTAAAACCGTTTTTTAACTGGTGAACGTTATGTTCAACTTTTGAGAGAAAAGGGTATTCCCATATTGTGCAGGGCAAAAGCACTAAGCGAAATAGCATTCATGAAAGATGGAGGACCTCTTCATATCTCCCGAGGTGCCAAACAATTGCTGAAGGATACGTTCGGTGAAAATCGTGTGATAAGTCGCCACTTTATATACCAGTGGCCTCCAAGATCACCAGACTTGACGCCTTGCAATTTTTGTTTATGGGGGTACATTAAATCGTGTGTTTATCGATGCTAGCCTACCACATTGGCCATGTTGAAGGCTTCTATCAGATGGCAAGTTTTATCAATTTCAACAGATATGTTATTTAATGCTGTCCATTCTGTCATTTATCGTCTGCAGGCGGTGATTGAGAATGAAGGGTGCCACATTGAGCAAGGATTGTGACCTAATACAAGAGAGAAGGCAGTTACCTCATGTGTTATATAAGCTGCCATGTATTATATTATCTACCAATATTTTGCAGCTCTTTGTGTTGGGATATGGGGATAATAAATGCTGTCCTCACATCTTGACTCTATTTTTTGTGAACAGTAATATTTTGTTTGTCATTTGCTCACATATTATGTCGTGCAAACCAGAGTGTTATAACTTCTCGAATAACACTGGTACACACAATTTTCCCCCTTATGTTTAGTTTTCGCTTTTCGCTCATTAAAAGAAATAGCATAAGGAATATTTTCTGTACACCAATAACTTTAGAAATTTTGTGAAAAAAAAAATACAAAATGATTTTACTACCACGTTTTTCAACGCAAAAGGTCGATTTAAAAATTATTTTTATTTGAGGGGACACATTTTTTAAAATTGTGTACAGTATAATAAACAATGATAACATTTGACAAGCCCATAGGATATTTGGAATAAAGTACGACAAATATATTTTGTCACTCCCCTCTATATTTCATTTGTTGGATCATGACAAATATCCAGTTAAATAGTCAAGGGTCGCCAATCAGTCAAGAAACTACACATTTCTTATAGCAAAAAATCCTATTAATAGTGCCATCATAATTTTTGGTACTATATTAACATTTCAAAAATTCGTGTATTGATATCAGCAGTGTTTTTCAAACATTCAATCTATTTCACAAAACCCCATATAAAATATACATATTTTTGCTACATGTTTTAATTTGCATTTACCTATTTTACATATCTCTGATTGTATTTGAAAATCGTTAACCAATTATTCATACTTTTGGCGAAGTGGTGTTTTATTAATTTTTTATTTGATATTATTAGGGTTCTTTCCTGGGGTATTCAAAAAGGAAAAATACGTGTCGATCAGTTATATTTTTCAATTTATCAAACAATTTGGCCGCTGAATCTCTGATTCTGGTAGAGCGCCATCTGGCGAATAAAATTGTAACTAAAATCAATTTCGAATTTTACATTATTTGCCATAAAAAATCCCATTGCATCCTGAACACAATGGTGTTTACCGCATTGCTCTAGCGCGAATATTCGCGGAGTTATTAATTTTTAAAGTTGTGCGGGACTTTTGGATCACCCTGTACTTTAATGATATTGGAGTACAGTTGGCTACTGCGGGGTCATGCATCACTGGTGCAGCTTACTCTTGGTCCCACTCCTAGAACGACTGTGCTCGAACGAAATTGTTTGAGAAAGGGCCTCTTATATCACTTCCCTAAGTGCTTTTACTTGTTCCAAGAACATGGTGGCGACTCTCTAAGTTCACTACATGTCTATGCATATAGAAAGCAGTTCTACTTTGGCATTTATATGGTCACACATTCTGTTTGATTACTTGCACTCACCGATTGGACATGTGCAAGTATCGGGGGCCATAGAAGTAGAAAAAAAATGTTTAATAGGAGATTCCACTTTTGGAGATGGTTGTCTAAAATCGCACACACAGCTTTATTAAGACCACAGGTCTTATACAGATTCACCATAGGAAGAAAGGAAGCATAGATAGAGCTCCTGTATTCCAGGCAGCGCAGAACCTAATTACAGCCTACAGGTCCAATGCATGTCCAGTCGCCACACGTTCCTTCGTACATACGTCAAGGTAAGCGTATCACTGAATAGGCGAGTGTGGAATCAGCCGCGTTTTAGTCTTTGTTTTCCTAATCAAAATGGAAAATGACATTCAGCGATTCTATTAATCTCCTCCGAAAGGTTACTACAGCCTTGTAGAATTCATATAAACCAAAGAGAAGACCTTGATCAAACATAATTGTATTCATCCAGTTATATATTTGTTGACTATCGAATTGAGACAAGGATAAATCACCCAAGAGTTTCCCCCTCTGCTTGTCTAAACTCAAGGTGTGTACCACGCATTACCCCACCAACCCTCGAGATGTTTCTCGACCAAATTTCCAGACAGATTATCTTATATCCCGAGCAGTTTAGCAAAAGGAGTGCTAGACGTAACTAGACGAGTATCCTCAGTAACTCTAGGTCACAACCTCCAGTGAACCCATGTGGCAACAGACCACTTATCCTGATCCACTCTGAAAGGACTCCACTTCCAGGGGACACAGGATGGATAGCGATGGATTTAGAGCGGTCTTTGAATGGTATCAGACAACCAATCTTAAACAACCGCTACTTAACACACTATTAAAACGATCTCTATTAAACAACCATAATTAAAAACCTCTATTAATCAACAAATACTAAAAAAAGACCTGTATTAAACAACCTCAATCAAACAACTATTATTAAGCAAAACCTCTAATAATAATAAAAACTTCAAATAAACAACCTCTACTAAACAATGGTATTAAATAACTCTACAAAACAACCTCTATCAAACAACCATTCTTATAAACAAAACCGATATTAACCAACTTCTATCAAACAACATCTACTAGACAACCTCTATTAAACAACCAGTAATAATCAACCAATATTAAGCAACTTCTACTAAACAATATCTATTAAACAACCGATATTAAACATATTTTATTAAAAATAAAAATACAACCTTTCGCATTGAGTTTCTTTTATTAGATAATAAAAGAAACTCAATGCGAAAGGTTGTATTTTTATAATTTGTAGCGCATTTTTTTTTGTTTACTTCAACTTTTATTAAACAAATTCTATTAAATAATTTCATTAAACAACCGCTATATATATATATTTTTTTTTTTGCTCCCGATGGTATTTTGATTGAAAGCTTGCCAGTTTATAATAAAGTACACACACACACATCGCCTTTATAATCTACTGGTATCGTTTGTTTACCATTTTAAAAAATATATAAAATATTTTATATATATTTGGAATTTTATTTGTGTATTAATCCTTTAACTGATTCAAAATGAAATCGAAAAATACATCAAGCTCTAACATATTTTAAAAATAAATAAAATACTTTCAATATATTGACAGATTTTTTAAAACGTGACAAGCTTTTTTTAGTGCAATAAGCAAGTCATTTATTTATATCTGTTGAAATCGTTTGTTAATTATTTATATTTAGTTTTGTGAGCGCATTTTGAATATTTACAACCAAATACTTTATAAAATCTACAAAATTGCATATATTTTAGGTAAATTTCAATGTAAGTAATTTTTAAAATATATTTATATTTTATATGTGTATAAACCACATTAGAATTTGATTGAAAAAAATGTCTGCCGTTATTTCTTCTTTACTCAATATTAAAACATTCGTCTGACAAACATGTTAGAATCAGCCCGGAGCTATCGTGTGAAGGAAATATCAAAAGCTGGCAATATCCCACCTTTACAAATCATAGAATAGAGAAGAAAGATAAAAGATTTAAGGGTAAAAACACAGAATACATACCATTCTTATATTTTACTTTAATCCTCAAATACCAAAAATATTTGAAAAAGTAATAAAACACAAACGGGTATACGTAAAAATAATAACAGAAAAATATATAAAATAAGGAACAATACTAAAGAAATACGGGAGGATTAATTTGTGTGAGACAAAAAATTCGGCTACCAAAAAAAAAAGTAAAAAGGGGGGGGAAAAGTGCCAACAAACAGAATAGTACACTGCGCATGGTCGTCGCGCACTATTGAGCGGTGACGTCAGGCGCCTGCGCCGTGAGCTCACCCATGATGGCCGCTGAGCGGCGCTCGAGTCATCAGCTGCCAGCGGGCAGGCAGAGAATGGTTGTCGCCATGCTCGGATAGCCATCATGATACCCTATGCAACCTGCATGTGCTTCGGCAAGCAGCAACCCCAGCCTTGGGCCAAAAAGGTAGGCATATTTAGAATATCGTTTGAAATATATAAATAGTATATGCCTCAATTTTAAGATTACTATTTGCATTGTCGTTTTTATGAATGAGAGGGGCCTTGCACCATCTCTGTTTACTTGGCGTCGTCCCCTTCCGTTTCAAAGTTCGTCTGCCTTGAGTTAGGCTTAGGAGCTGTGCCGGCGGTGGGTCCGTCCGGGCGAACCTCGGCCTTGTCAAAGGCTATTTACCCCGCTTGGGATCAAGGACCCCTCCCTACCTACTTCAAACCTTTTACATTTATTCATTTAGAGAATGTGCATTTCTTCAACTTTCTAACAATTTATGTTAAATGCTTCAAAATTCCATTTCATGGTGATGAAGATAGCATATAATTGAGTGAGTAATGATATTCTATTATATGCTTGGTCACCTAGCTCGTGTCTTGTTTTCGAACCAATAAAGTTATCAGACGATGATGCACGTGCTTCCTTCCAACTGTTGGTTGCGGATCCCCCGCGCTACCTCTCTGCCTGACAATCATCCGTACATACCCCACGTCATGTTTGTTGTACCTGTGGAGTAACAACTTGCAAACACGCTAGAATAATTTATCAAAATCTAATATGCAAATAACATTTTACAATTAGAACACAATTATGTATGTAGAACGACATTTGAAAATTATCCCATATGTGTTTCTTTTGAACGAAAAATCTAAATTTATTTAAAGAGAAATAACGATTATTTCTAACCTCAGGGATGAAGTATGAAAGGATGAGTTGTGAAGAGTCATGATAAACGGTAAAATAAAGTGTCCAGGGATGGGGACAATTATGTATATTAAATATTACAAGGCAACTATACATTGTTCAATTATGAATTACAATAGACAAATATTTGCAGAGTTTAGGTTATTTCACTATCTCCTTGTTGTAGAAAATGTTTCCGCCATGTGTTGTCAAACTACACTGAACCCACCGCGGTATGTGTGCTGGGGAGGTTTGACAGCTGAATATATCGTTAATTTAAAAATGGCGGGTGTAAGAAGCGATCGAACTTGTCGTTTGGCTGGCTTTAAAGGCATCTGCGAGCCTCAGGTTACCGGCCTGTTACGTCCCTCCCGCCCGCCGGACTGGCCATCGGTACTTGTCGTTTTTTGTGTCGTTAGAAACATTATTTAGTGAGGCATTTCTCTGAATTTCGTTATTAATTTTTCTGTATCGCTTATTCTTTTCGAAAAGAATAATCACGTATAAACTTTAGTGTATTCTTTAGTTTTGGTTTCGATCAAAAGAGAACTTTATTGTTAGTATGGCTGAGGGTGAAAGTTGTGTTTGGGTTTACTACAGCAGCAGTCTACCAGGGTTATAAATAGAATCATGTTGTCCACGGACGAGGGTAGGAAAACATAGGTTGAACCACGGACCTTTTCTAATTGGTCCTGTATAAGTAGGACCTGACTAAGTTGGACAGCACACAGATGGGACTGTCCACAACATAGGTTGAACCACGGACCTTTTCTAATTGGTCCTGTATAAGTAGGACCTGACTAAGTTGGACAGCACACAGATGGGACTGTCCACAACATAGGTTGAACCACGGACCTTTTCTAATTGGTCCTGTATAAGTAGGACCTGTCTAAGTTGGACAGCACACAGATGGGACTGTCGACAACATAGGTTGAACCACGGACCTTGTCTAACCGGTCCTGTCTACGTTGGACAGCACACAGATAGGACTGTGCACAACATAGGTTGAACCACGGACCTTGTCTAACCGGTCCTGTCTACGTTGGACAGCACACAGATGGGACTGTGCACAACATAGGTTGAACCACGGACCTTGTCTAACCGGTCCTGTCTACGTTGGACAGCACGCAGATAGGACTGTGCACAACATAGGTTGAACCACGGACCTTGTCTAACCGGTCCTGTCTACGTTGGACAGCACACAGATGGGACTGTGCACAACATAGGTTGAACCACGGACCTTGTCTAACCGGTCCTGTCTACGTTGGACAGCACACTGATGGGACTGTCGACAACATAGGTTGAACCACGGACCTTGTCTAACCGGTCCTGTCTACGTTGGACAGCACACAGATGGGACTGTCCACAACATAGGTTGAACCACGGACCTTTTCTAATTGGTCCTGTATAAGTAGGACCTGTCTAAGTTGGACAGCACACAGATGGGACTGTGCACAACATAGGTTGAACCACGGACCTTGTCTAACCGGTCCTGTCTACGTTGGACAGCACACAAATGGGACTGTCGACAACATAGGTTGAAAAACGGACCTTGTCTAACCGGTCCTGTCTACGTTGGACATTCCACGAATTAAATACACACAATGCGCACAACCACGGGTGTTGCATGAAATCATCGCTCCACATTGATGAGAAGTTCGCAACCTTTATCCAGAAACTCTTTAGTTATTGTTTGACAGCTATCAAGGAAGCTTACATGAAAACAAGACATCATACTCAAGACTCCAGTTATCTGGCATTCTGCTTCTGGGCCTGATGTCCATAAACGAATTTCTTTCTTGTGTTTGAATAAGTCGTTATTCTGAGCTGTTTTTCATCTCATTAAAACCCCGTTAAAATTAATGAAAGTTTATTTTTTATTGAGGGACAAAAAGTAAAATTTCACGTCTTGTCAAATTTTGTATTTACGTTATTTGCTAAGTTTAGCAGTGTTATATGTCAGTTATACTTTAATTTCACTGGATCACACTAGGTTGTGGTAAACCGCTGTCGTATGAAACGTAAATCTCTATCAATCAAATCAACCAATGAAGAATTCCGGGTTTATAGGGAAAATAAATTCGGTCGTATTGGACAGCTTGATGAATTTGTAGACGATAAAGAGAGGTCTAAAAATTTGATCAATTTTGCAAATTTATTTACAACTTTCTTTTAAATTGGAAAAGGGAGAGGGAAACTTAGAAGGAAAAGAACTGCGATATGCTTGCTTTGTTGTTTGTTTTTCTCTTCGGACAATTTTCTTTGGTTAATTATGTAAAATAATTAATTGAACAGGATTGTATATAGCCCATTTGTTGTGATGTAGAGAGAGGTATCGACGCAAATATCCCTGAGTTTGGGATATCGCGTTTCATGATGTTAATAAAATTGTAAACCAATGAAGAACACCTATTTAGTATTTACATTCATATTTGTATAATTTTTCAATTCCAAATCTTAATATCTCAAGATCCCCTATATATCTAATACCGATAGGTGTTTTTGAAAATATATGACTAGATCAATCAACTTTTTTTTTAGTTCCCGATGTCTCAATGATTTGCTGTCATTCCCATGAGGAGATGACAGCGAGTTATTGAAGCGTCAGGAAATAAATAAATAAAAACAAATTGATTGATGCAGCCATATATTTTTTCCAAACCAACTTCCAACAAACCAATGAACTTCAAAAAGTGTTAAGTGTTTTGATAGTAGACCTAATTATTTCGTTCTAAAGACAAAAAAAAAGATTATTCCTAATATCGAAGAACTTAACAGTGTGCCAAATACAAAGCGGTCGGTGACAATGAAAACAAAACAAGCGGATCGAGAAGCTTTGTCCGCATGCCGTTGCTAAAAACAAAGGTCTCTTAAAATGTATCATATGGTTTTACCGGGTAAATAGCCTAAAGTGTATGATTTTCGAGCCCGACAACTCTTAAAATGACTAGAATTGATATTGTCAACAGATCCTGTACTTGTGATTCTATCGTACGATGTGGTTACAAAGATCTCAGAAGACAAGTCGCCTAAGCTGGGACAAATCCTGACACGTAGAAGCATTGCCCGCGACGTGACGAAATCCACGGCGAAACATAAACAAACTCCGGCGGATATTCGGAGTTATTGCCCGTTCATCGTGACACGGCGGGGCTACACGGGTTCACGCGGTGGGATGTCGCCTCACAGCTTGAAACTTTCCTCTAGAGACATGTGTTAACATTTTGGGCTGTTGTATTTATTTCAATTCAAAACGCTATGTCCCCCTAGGGACACTTGCGCTAAATGTACATACAAATATAACAAAGAAAATATTCAACATGGAAAGATACACAGAAAGCGACTTAGAAAGATTCAAAAATATTATTTACATATAGAGATATTCTTTGAATTTTATTTACAGTTACATCATTAAATTTAAAAATATATACATATATACACACATATACACGCATACACCTATATATTGTTTACAACCACAAGATATGTCCAATATTTCCTTGAGATCGTTACATCAAAGACCATTTTACTTAATGAAATCCAAAATAAATATACAAAGGAAATTACATTTTATATATGTGTCCTTACTTGAAATTAAATCACTAGGGCCTAAAGCTATTAAACCGTTGTTGACTCTCTAATCTTGAAAGACAGGGAACTCTAGCAAGAGATGTATTGAAGTTTGTTCCCCCAATCCACAGAAACATGTCGAATCTTGCACAGCCTGAATTTTCTTAAGAAAAAACCTGAAATTTCCATGATCTGTGATAAATTGTGAATTATAATAGTTTGGTCGAAAATATTTGGGAATATCATAAGGAAAGAAACTTTGAAATGTTTGATTTTTACAACAGCCGATTTAATGTAGAATATTCCTCGTTATTACAGTCGAACTTGGATAATTCGAAGCCCAAGGGACTAAAATAAAATTCGAATTATCCAAAAATTCGAATTAAAAACGGAAATTATATTTATAAGAAATTCTAGAGACTAAGATAAATATTCTATTTAAAGACATTCTATTTATCTAAGTTCTACTGTATTCTGTCTAAACGTTACAAATCATAACGAACGGAACCTAAAAGATCAACGATATGAAAGGCCTGGTAAGTTCTTAGAAGCTCTCTTCAAGTAACTGTAGATATAACTCCAGATTGATGTGAACACGCGTAGATAGAAACTGAGAACATTTACGTATTGTTAGGGGGGTCGGTGGAAGGCTGGTTAAACCGTTTGATTTTCGACCACTAGGACCCGGGTTCAATTCCCGCATTGGACACTTTTTTTCTGTTTAAAGAAAAAAAAATGCTCCAATGGCCCCCGATTCTTGCAAAAGTCCAACCCCACCAGCGAGTGCAAGTAACCAAACGGGGCTCTGGCATTAGTAAGTGCAAAGTCGAACTGCTTTTCACATGTGTAGACATGTGGTGCACTTACAGTAAAAGCAGTCGCTAACTACCCACCATGATTATCATGGCCTGTACCACGTGTACTAGGGATAAGCAAAAAAAAAACGCATTGAAGGTATTAATTACTCACCAAAAAGGTACAAAGTCACATGTATATTCACCACAACAATACATAACAAAGATAAACCACCTTTTACCTGATACCTGCAGATATTGTCGGCTATTGTAACAGCAGTCTGCGACACTACTGCCCCGGATATCATCTGATGATGTCGTCTTATGTAATTAATTAGATCCTATAAAATATCATCGCCAACTTAGCGCCATCTTTCGAGGAAAATTATAAACATATTTTTAACGCCATTTTTCTTTGAAAGAAAAAATAAATACAGTTAAACCTGTGTTTAGCGCCCCCTCTAAGTAGCGCCTCCTTCTCTATAGCGCCCGATTTTATATGTAGTACGATCCGATTTACATTAAAGTTGGCCTGTCTATAGCACCCTATTTTGGTAAGTCCCAAGAGGGGGGCGCTATAGACAGGTTTAACTGTATATATATATATATATATATACACACACACAGTTGAACCTGTATTGTAAAGGACACCTAATTGCAGAGCCAATGTGCCTTTTAGGGAGAGATGTCTTCTTACCGAAGAGTTTCTAAATAGTAAAAATGGTAATTTAGCAAATGAAAACTGTCCTTTGTGGAGAGGCTAGCGGTGTGTCCGCTAAAGGGAGAATCTACTGTAAAAATGATGCCATCTGTTATATGAAATTCAAACTATTTTTGACGCGTATAATTCTTTTATAAATAAAACTGTTTTCTTCTGCTCTAACTGAAATGATAAAATAATGGGAAGGTGGCTCATCATCAGTGTTGAACCTACACAGGGTATTAAACTGGCGAAACCGCTGGGAGGGTTCACCACTGATGAGCCAGGCTCATTTAATCATTGCAGTAAGAGCATTAGAAAATTATTTTATTTCAAAAATAATCATACACGTCAAAAAGTATGGCGTTCAGCCAACTGAAATATTGGTAAAATAAATGTTATTTTGATCCAATATATGCCTTTTTAATTAAAGATTTATTTATGGATTGCTCTAATTAAGAATTATTTCTATATAGCATTCATCCTACGATGATTAAAAGTTGAAAGAGAAAGGACACGGCTTATCAGTGGGGATCTATGTTTCCCGGTTAGTTGGTTAGGTTCTAGGTTTTCTGATTCCTCGCGTTGTTTAGTCCGAGCTACAGGAGCTGAAACGTTTCTATACCCGGAAAAATGAAGCCAAACTCTCAGTACCCACACGATACGAGGAGAGAAGATTGGGTTGGGTAGCTCTGAAGTTTTGAGTCCAAATAATGGTTCAATAACGCGAGTGGAATCATGACCGCTCAAAATAAGTATTTTACACCAACAACAAAGTGACTTATTCGTTTTAAGGGAGATTAGAACACATGTCACATAGTTCCCTGGGGGGAAGATGTAAAGGATGAGGACATTCAAATGTAAAAAAGTCACAATAGAATGACATCTCCATTCTTAAAGAATGGCTATGGACGCACATCTTGTTTTTGCAACGTGTGGCAACTTGAGACACTTCTTCAGGGAATTTCCATGTGACTCAAAGCCTTTTATGTTCCAAACTGACTTGCTGACATCATTACTGGAGTGACTTCTCAGTTTGCAACGGCGTCTTCTTGCAAGTGTCGTTTCGTTTTCACTGGCACAGGGGAAGTTCCCCTGGACATGTACCTTCTGTGTCTTCTCGGTTATGGTGACCCGTGCATCCAATACTTTGTACCTTCTATGTATTCTCGGTCATGGCGACTTGTTCATTTAATACCTTTCACTTCCCGTGTCTTCTCGGTTGTGGTTCTTGGTCATTTACCGGGCTTCCAAGACTCTAAACAGTTTGCGCTTTCTCTGTTGTGGCAACCCACCACCCCGATAAATTAGAGTCAAAAATTGAAATAGAAGAAAAGGGTGGAAATGAAAATAGGGAGTATATATACTGTAAATTTCAAGAACCTTCGGCAGTTACGCGTCATATATGCGGAACATAGGAAAAAGGGGAAGAGGTGAAGAAGAGAAAAAAGAGCTAAATATAAAGCTATGATAATATATTTAAAAAAAATTAAAGAATAAATAAAACAGATTTTTGAAATTTTATTAAACCATTTTAAGTTTTTTTGAATAAGATTAAAGTTAAAAAAAAATCCTAGTGAATAAATTTGGAGGTAACAACCTCACAACTCCAAATTCGAACCTTCACGTTGCAAGGCTTTAGTTGGTATTTGGTCAAAATCTACTGGAGGAACACAACTCAGCTTTGTTCTCCGTAGCAACAATCCTTGCGACATCTTAACTCTTCCTGTTAGAACAAGTGACATATTTGCACATGTGTTCCAGGTCTCCAGCATTCCTTCCTACCAAGTACCATTCGCTCCAACAAGTCAACAATTATATTGACCTTTTCTATATAGTTCGTTCTCCAGGGGAAGAGATCGAGGGGAAGGAGACGACAGGGATACACAGACGATCTAAAACAATGGACTGGACGACAGGAGGAGATGAAGAGGATGGCGGATGAAGTATGTAGAGACCATGTGGCCCACCCTCAGCAGAGGAAGGCACTGAAGGAGGGAGATGTGGAGAGACCATGTGGCCCACCCTCAGTAAAGGAAGGCACTAAAGGAGGGAGATATGGAGAGACCATGTGGCCCACCCTCAGTAGAGGAAGGCATTGAAGGAGGGAGATATGGAGAGACCGTGTGGCCCACCCTCAGTAGAGGAAAGCATTGAAGAAGGGAGATATGGAGAGACCGTGTGGCCCACCCTCAGTAGAGGAAAGCATTGAAGAAGGGAGATATGGAGAGACCGTGTGGCCCATCCTCAGTAGAGGAAGGCACTGAAGGAGGGAGATATGGAGAGACCATGTGGCCCACCCTCAGTAGAGGAAAGCATTGAAGAAGGGAGATATGGAGAGACCGTGTGGTCCATCCTCAGTAGAGGAAAGCATTGAAGAAGGGAGATATGGAGAGACCGTGTGGCCCATCCTCAGTAGAGGAAAGCATTGAAGAAGGGAGATATGGAGAGACCATGTGGCCCACCCTCAGTAGAGGAAAGCATTGAAGAAGGGAGATATGGAGAGACCATGTGGCCCACCCTCAGTAGAGGAAGGCACTGAAGGAGGGAGATATGGAGAGACCATGTGGCCCACCCTCAGTAGAGGAAGGCACTGAAGGAGGGAGATATGGAGAGACCATGTGGCCCACCCTCAGTAGAGGAAAGCATTGAAGGAGGGAGATATGGAGAGACCATGTGGCCCACCCTCAGTAGAGGAAAGCATTGAAGAAGGGAGATATGGAGAGACCATGTGGCCCTCCCTCAGTAGAGGAAAGCATTGAAGAAGGGAGATATGGAGAGACCATGTGGCCCACCCTCAGTAGAGGAAAGCATTGAAGAAGGGAGATATGGAGAGAGCATGTGGCCCACCCTCAGTAGAGGAAAGCATTGAAGAAGGGAGATATGGAGAGAGCATGTGGCCCACCCTCAGTAGAGGAAAGCATTGAAGAAGAGAGATATGGAGAGACCATGTGGTCCATCCTCAGTAGAGGAAAGCATTGAAGAAGGGAGATATGGAGAGACCATGTGGCCCGCCCTCAGTAGAGGAAAGCATTGAAGAAGGGAGATATGGAGAGACCATGTGGCCCACCCTCAGTAGAGGAAAGCATTGAAGAAGGGAGATATAGAGAGACCATGTGGCCCACCCTCAGTAGAGGAAAGCATTGAAGAAGGGAGATATGGAGAGACCATGTGGCCCACCCTCAGTAGAGGAAGGCACTGAAGGAGGGAGATATGGAGAGACCATGTGGCCCACCCTCAGTAGAGGAAAGCATTGAAGAAGGGAGATATGGAGAGACCATGTGGCCCACCCTCAGTAGAGGAAAGCATTGAAGAAGGGAGATATGGAGAGACCATGTGGGCCACCCTCAGTAGAGGAAGGCACTGAAGAAGGGAGATATGGAGAGACCATGTGGTCCATCCTCAGTAGAGGAAAGCATTGAAGAAGGGAGATATGGAGAGACCATGTGGCCCACCCTCAGTAGAGGAAGGCACTGAAGAAGGGAGATATGGAGAGACCATGTGGCCCACCCTCAGTAGAGGAAGGCACTGAAGAAGGGAGATATGGAGAGACCATGTGGCCCACCCTCAGTAGAGGAAGGCACTGAAGAAGGGAGATATGGAGAGACCTTGTGGTCCATCCTCAGTAGAGGAAAGCATTGAAGGAGGGAGATATGGAGAGACCATGTGGCCCACCCTCAGTAGAGGAAGGCACTGAAGAAGGGAGATATGAAGATACCATGTGGTCCATCCTCAGTAGAGGAAGGCACTGAAGGAAGGATAGGTCTATATATTCAATATATAAACCGTTCCAGATCAATAAAAATAAGTTCTTAGTTTGATTTTAAGTGGTGGGTGGAATATTGTGATGTCAGCCCCGACCGACCAATTCTATCTCCCCGGATATACGATACAGACAGGAAGTGTAAGTATCTGTGTCGCTGAAGGTATACGGCTGTGACGATCTGTCATCTTTTTTTCCTATCCTTGGCAGTCGAGTTGACAACTTGTGACGTCATTACCTCGGTGTCAAAACTGTCACCACAGTCCTAACACTTTTTTTAAGTCATAACATTTGTTAAACTTTGATTTTAAATTGTATATATACATCTAGATGAGATTTGTGTAGTACTTCGGTGAAGCATAAATCTATTAAATCTCATGATTGCCTTTGAATAAAATAAGTAAATACACATTTGTTCAAACAAGAATTTCCTCTTTGACAATTGGTATGAATTTTAGGGATACTTTATATTAAATGGTTTATACGGGGCTTTTGCATGATGAAAATTATAAAATAAATGAAGCTTCCAGGGTTACGTTTCTTGTGCAACTTTTTATTTTCAAGCTTTCGGACTTGTCAGTCCTTCAATAGGATTATCACTTTAACAACTTAATAATAAATACATTTTTATATACACGTTATTATATACATATTTTAAATACCTACTATATACTGAGAGAAAAATTACTACATTATTTCTGTTTGAAAATTGAAAAAGAAAAGGCATTGCCCATCAGTAGTAAATTCTCCCTTCGATTTTGCCGGTTTGACCTACAGACCGTTGTATTGTGTAGACTGTATGTCTTAAAAGGTGTCTGCATTTCTTAATATAATTATTCAACACTATTTTTCTCTTTCAATGTAGAGAGAGAGAGAGGTCTGTAATTAGTAAACTGAAGGTGAAAAAGCATTGAGAAGTCTTGGCTCATCAGTGACGAACCTTCCCAGCAAATTCTCCACTTTAATTCACCAGATTGTTGCAACTATTGCATGTTGATTCTGTTTATATAATACTAGCCGAATGACCCGGGCAACGCCCAGGTTTTACCCGATTAAATGTTTTTATTCAAATACTATTCGTTACAATTATAAATTGGCGCCGTAGATGTCATTCTTGTATAATATATAAATGAGTTTTAAAAATTGTAAAAAAAAAAAAAAATGCCTCGGCCGGGAATCGAACCCGGGCCGCCTGCGTGTAGAATTTTCACAAATCTCTTCTCTCTTTCTTCTCTCCCTAAGTTCACTTTAATTGTAGATAAAATTCCTTTGTATTAAACAAAAACGTTGACTAGTTCTTACTTTAACCTATAGGGCGTGTTATTTGACTGTTTATTGGTAATCCGTTTGATGTTTTAAGAAACAATAGACCTAAACTTCTATTTGAATGACTACACTTCCAATGTTGAGTGAATAGTATTCTAAGTTTCAATTAATTGAAAGAATATCACATGAATTTTGTTGGAAGGTTCCACTTTGTTGACAACTAATCTCTCATTTGATTCCAAGTCTACACCTCAAATCCACATGATGGTTTACCTACCAGCACCGTTGTTCCTAATATAATCCTGTTGAGACGGTCGTCTGTTTCCACGTTTCCTTAACTCGCTATGTTATCAAAATTCGTTTTACAATGAATTTTCAAAGACAGAACATTTGATATAATTCTAAAATCATTTTGAGAGAGAAAAAAGGTGTTTCTATTTATTATATATGCATTACTTATCACCTGAACCTTCAAACCTAACAATTCCAAATCCCAAATATGAGAGTAAGGTGAAAGGTTCTCAGTCTGACCAATGATAGACTCTGATTTTTCAAGTTTTAAAATAATTTATTTTTCTACATAATCTCTCCCTTGACTTCAACACACTTGGTCCAGTGTTTCTCCAATATCAGTATTCCTTCCTGGAAATGAGAGTCTGGAAGGCTGTTAAAATATTCATCTACAGCCGGCTCAACGTCTTCATTGGACGCGAAGAACTTTCCATAAACAATTTCTTGAGGTGTGGGAAGATATGGAAGTCTGAGGGTGCCATATCAGGAGAATAAGGTGGATGGACGAGCAAATCGTACCTTAAATCTCGCAGTTTTCCCATTGCCAATACACTTTTGGGAGAAGGCGTTTTAGTGGTGAATGATTATTTTTTTCTTCCTCAAGCCAGGCCTCTTCTGGTGAATTTTGACTTCCAGCTGGTCGAAGGTTAGAGTAACATTCACCTGTAATGATTCTACCTTTTCCAAGGTAATCAATTAACAGGATCTCTTTGGCATCCCAAAACACACTGTGGCAATGACTTCTACGGCATTAACCACCTGCTTCCACCCACTGCTTCGACTATCGTTTGGCTTCTGGCGTGTAGTGGTGGACCCATGTCTCATTCATGGTGACAAATCGCCGCACAAAATCGGTCGAATCCCTCTTGAATAGGTCTAAATATTGTTGCAAAAGTCGTTTGTGCATTTGCTTTTGATCTGCATTCAGCAAATGCAGCACCTAGCTTGCGCAGAGCTTTCGCATTTCTAATTCTTCGTGCAAGATGTTCCGCAACCTTTCCCCCTATATTTCCACGGCCTAATCTATCTCACACACCTTCACTCGCTTATCGTCCAACATGATATTGTGCACCTTTTCGATAGTTTCACTTGGCCATCTTCGAGCGACGTGCGACCAAGTTTAAATTCAGCTGCCCATTTTTAACAGTTTAAATTGAAGGAGAAGACTTCCCGTAAACTTTTGTCAATTTTGGATGAATTTTTAAGGTGTTAAATCATCCAAAACGAAGAAATTTATAACCACGACATTCAAGTTGATCCATTTTAACGAAACACGCGCAAGACGTGTTCTACAAGGACTAATTTAAACAAACAAATTGAGCGAACCAGTTGAAACTTGTCCTACCAACTAATGAGATGTACACGAAGGGAAGAAACGTAATCTTTTGCCGATTGGAATGCCATCTCTCGGTCAGGCTGAGAACATTTCACCTTACCCTCGTATAATCGCTAATTATTTTAACGTTTTTTTCAAGCTCTTTAGAAATCTCCCTTTTACACAACATACCCAAAACCTAACAATTTGCACAAACAGTTTTAGATTACATTTGTTTCTAGTATCATTGAAAACTCGTTTGTATATAGAAGTTTAGGACTCGTTTGTAAAAAAAGAGAAATATCTTTAAAGCTTAAAAAGGTTAAAATAAAAAGTTAAAAATTATAAGAATTTGGAATTGTTTGACTAAACACGTTTCTACTTATACCTACTTGGAATGAAATAAGTGGACAATCATCAGTCCCTAGCTGGCAGCCAAATATCTTGTTAACTTTGACGTCGTTAACGGTCGCACTTTCTAATGGAATTTTTATTGTGAAAAATAAGTAAAAAAGTGAAATTGTACTGATATCAGGTGGATAAAAGGCATCTCCTGATCTGCAACTAAAAGTTTATGATGACTTGAGCCATCTGTCGGAATAAATATCAAATAATTAGAAACCAACGGTGAGTTGATATTTATACCGAAAGATCACGCAAGCCATCAGCAAGTTTTAGTTGCACGGAGATGACTTTTGTAGCATTTTTTATTGTTGTGACTCTCTCATGTTGCCTTAAAGATTCTGTTTTCGTTGACACTTTACAAGAATGGTAGCCCGCTCAACAAACGGCTCTTTTGATGGCTAGCTATGGTCGCAAACTTGATGTAAACAAACAAAACTTTCTAAAATATTATCTCAATCCATATCCTTACACTTTATATTACTGCCCTGTAGGGCGAAGTACGGTGTCGTGAGCCCCGAGCCGCTACAGTAACCGTGAACAGGTAACTCTGAAATGTGGCTGACTAGCGGGGCAATTGCACCCCCTCCTTTCCATGGATGGACAAGACATTGCATTTGTTGTTTTCTGGATAATTGGCCAATAGTTATGGTCTTCTATTTCCCCTAACTCATGGCTGAACCAAGAAACCGAACGCAAAACCACCGGTGCAAACACCCCAGGACTCAGCAACCACTAAGGAGAGCTGAAGGAGGCCAGGAGGGGCGGCAGCAGGATACCAGGCTAGGGACAGGATCTCCGTCAGAGAAGAAGCAGATCAGGCAGGATTGGGTCCGCTGGAAGAGGGCAGGAGGACTAGAACTTCGTTGCTCTAGCTCTGGCTGTTGTGCAAGAAATGGTTTTTGCTTCGTGGTCGGCAGAAATGGACAAGACACCACCACCACACTTTATATTGGAAATATTACATTACAATATTTCATATTAATAATGCATGTCTACTTCACTTGGTGAAGATAATTTAGAATACCACTTGGACGGAGATCTTCCCTATCTCTCATATCTTGTTTTGTCGTCTGTAAAAACGTAATGTTTGTGTTGAGAGAAATGTTTACATCAGTATTATCATATGTTTTAGTCAATCTTGCTTTGATAGCATATTCTATCAGCCGGAAGAACTTTTGGCTATTAGTGCTGCGTGTTGGGTAGTGGCATCATGTGCTGTTTTGACAGCTCTGTGTAGATTTAAGGGAGAAAGTTCCTGATTTTGGCCTCGATTAATGTTTCTATCATGTAATATTGCAGCAGATTATTTATTATTTTATGAAAAGATTTTTTAAAGTTCTATATTTGTATTTTGATACTTTAAAATTTTCCTCATTGCCTCTCTGCTATTTTATTAGTTTTAATTTGGTTTGGCCTTGAATAAATTGCAGCGTCATTCTGAAGTTTGTCTTTCCTAATTTTCTACGTGACATTTGGTGGAGATGCTCCGTAGATTAGGGAAGACAAATTGAATATCGCCGTGAAGACCCAGAGGCCTAGGCTGCTATGTATACATTTTCAGAGACTGGCTCCAGAATTCCACCTCCGTGTCAGCCAAGAATTCCCTCCAAGATGACGATGTCCTTATAAACCCATACAACGACAAAGTCGCTCTTGATGATCGCTGATGATCCAATCCCTCCCAATATTTTTTTTTATCGCAGTAAGAACAGTAGAAGTTTGATTTATTTGTGAAAAGAAACATTCGCGTCTTAATGTCTTACATGTCAATACATATATCAAAAGATTAAGTATTAAGATAGAAGGGCAACCATATTGCGATGGTAGCTGTATACTCTTTTTTTTTATTGCGTTAGGGTTCTTGACGGTTTCTATTGCTTCAAGGATGAGTCTTTGGGTTTTAGTTCTTATATAAATCGTATAATTCGTTTATAAATTTTCGTATTTATTTGATTTAAATCTCCTCTAAATATAGATCAAAATTATACAGCAGGTTAATGCGGATGAGTTTATTCACCAGAAACCTGTTGTATCATCTATATATATAAATGTTTGTATTTGTTTTCAGCCCACAATGGCGACAAAGTCGCGTAATATTTTGTCCCTGAAAATTTGATATTTTAGTTTTTAATCGATGACATGTTCCGAGATAATTGACTTTTTTATCCAAGATTGTTTTTGTAACTTGTATTACTCTTGTTATGTTGTATTTATTTATTTAATTTGAAGATATAATGGTAGTTGAAAGAGATTTAGCGTGCTACGCTTGGTGTCAATTCTCCGTTTCACTTGCGACAGGTTTGCTGCTCTGGTTACATTTAAACGTGTTCATTGGCTGCTGTGGTTCTGCATAAAGATGGATTCTGAACTTGTCTGGTTCAAGGAAGTCACCATTCTAAATTTACCATTAAACTGAAGGCAAACAAAAGGTATGCTTCATGATATTTGAAGAGAAAGAGAGAGATTAGTAAAATATCAGATTGAAGTTGAATTCTTTTGGATAAAAAGTTTATTTTTTATTATTACAAGATGATATGTGTATAAAAACTTTAACTTTGAGATCATAAATGGTCGCTTCAATAGTCAAATTTGAAACCGTAAGCGGACAAAGACTTCGTATTCAATGAAATTTCTTTATATATGAAATGATAAGATTTAAGCACGAATGTGTTTCTTTTATATATTGTAGCGTAGAAATCAAGCCTTGAAATATCCTAAGATGTAAAAGTATTTATTGATGACGTCACAGCGACGAGTCGACAATTATTAACAGGTCAGCCCAACTATTTACCGCTAGAGAATCTTAAGCAAGCAAGCAAAGAAATATTTTAAAGATGATTTCACAAATACAGATTAATATATATTTTTATAATCTGTTGAATATATTTTCATTGAATAATATTAAATTAAATAATAAAATATATCTTCGCCACAATATAATACAAACTTCTACTGTCCTTACTGCGATGAAAAAATATATTGGGAGGGCTTGGCTCATCAGTGGTGAACCCTCCCAGCGGTTTCGCCAATTTAAACCACCAGACCTCTTCTTAGAGCTCTAATACTGTATTGGACGATTCTGTTTATATATACGCAGCACTGAAGGGTAGAATATCCTAAATGGTTTTCAAGAAAACTATGAACATAAGCTGTAGGACGGTAGAATTAAATATAAATATAAATAAATATAAGAAATTTCTTTACTTGAACTTTTCTATGTAAGAATAGCGAAAAAGTGAAATTTTAGTATTGCGATTACTATTACAAGATAACGCCACAATGTGAGTTTGGGATTCTCTAAAGCGAAGGATTGAATTCCCGAGATGTGTTAGTTCTCTCCAAACCGCTGAGAGGTTCCCTTGTATTTAATTACATCTTAAATACAAGTAATTGTAGTAATTTAGCATGTAATTTAGCTCATTTAGCATATATTGTAATTAAGAAACTGTAAAAAAGAAATAAAAGTATTCAATGAAATTCCCCATTCAATACGTTTCTTTATCTATCGTACGATAAATACATAGTTTAGTACGTGAGTTCTCCGACAATGCCTGATAACAACTATAAGAACATTAGCCACAAGTATTTAAACTCCATTATTGTAATTTGCATATATATTAATTACTATCCGTGTGTAAATTAAAAGGTGAGCTGTAACACCAGTTGAATCTCTCTCACTCCCTTAGAGCTGATAAATAATACATCTTGAGAGATTTGGTTAATGTCACAAGGTAACATCCGTTTCTTTGTACCTGCATATCTAACGTGTTTTCATTTCGTATCTGAAAATGATTATTTATATTATATATTCTACAAAGAATAAACCCAATGTTTCGTCCCTGTGCAAGTTGTACAGGGCGATACAAGAGAAGAAACATCGAGAAGAGAGAGCCGTATGTAAATTTATATGTAAATGAACGAGTCACCTGTAAATAACTAACTCATCTTTTCTAAGCAAATTATACAACTGGGTTAATCCCTTCGGGCGAATGCACCTGGGTATAAGACCCCAATAAAAAAACTTCTCGTTCTTGTTATATTCCATATTACCCCAGATAATATATATATGCTGCCATTGAGATAATATCCTAAAAGAATCAATCAGCGGTGATGACACGGGATTTGATTGAAAAAATGCAATCACAAATAGCGTGGACTTGAATGGAATTCAAAAGAATATAAGAAATTTAAGGTGATACGAGATATGTCGAAATTATCGGTACGGTAGTTAATTACCGATTTCAATCCAAAATGTGTGGAATCCCTTAATAACATGACGTGGAATTCACGGACCAATACAACAGACGTCTATTCAATGATAAATGACAATTTAATAAAAGTCAAGTAAAATAAATAATTTGAATAAGTTTAATAAGAGAATGATTTTTAACGCCTTGCCAAATGTTTTAATTTTTGTTTGCTCCTGACGAGGACAATAGATTTTTGTCAGAACGTCGAGGTAATAAAATATTTACTTGCCGAAGTATCTTTATTTTCAAGAAATTTAATAAGTTTAACAATATAAATACGATCAAATAGGGCGGTAGAGTGGACGCAAAAGAAGAACATCTATTCAGCGCTCAAAACAAAAAATACGAACACATGCGCAAACAGCCAGCTGGCGCAATGCTTCAATAAAGATGCTACAATATCAAACAAGATAGGATATGATATACTTAAGTCAGGGTACTGTTTACATGACGCTTGCTCCAGTCTTCATGTGCCTATCTAACCTTCTCAAATTTTCTTTAGGATTCAGGAAAATCTTCTTTCTGTTGTTTCGATGCGTCTGGAATGTGGTATAATGAGGTTGGGTTTGTGAGGCATTTGTTGCAGAGTGAGAAAGCTTTCTCATGCATACAACCCCCTTCAAATGTTTAGAGTTTCAAATGGCCTGCTCTAATAAACTTTATAAAATTGGTGTGATCACTCCGCGAGATATTAGAAATCAAATGTTCTAATTGATTTTTGCTACTGTACCCATAGATTCCTGATACTCTTTCCAGGATAAGAGTTCTATTCTAAACTGGTGTAGGTAACCGCTAGGTTTAGTGATTTTATTGGTGCTGTTTTTTTCGGCTACCAGATTTGTCTAAGGCATCATCCTTTTCATGTTTTTAGGAATGCTTATATCGCCTTCCCCATTGGTCACATATTAGCACTATAACAAAGCAATAACGCGCCATCTATACATAACGAACGAAAACATAAAGACACGAATGTTTCTTTTCACATTTAAATCAAACTTCTATTATCCTTACTTCAAAGAAAAATATTGGGAGGACTTGGTTCATCAGTGGTGAATCATCCCAGCGGTTTCTCCAATTTAATCTACCAGACCGCTTCTTTAGAGCTCTAATACTGTATTGGATTATTCTGCTTTTATATGCTACATTAATAAGATTTTCTATACCGCCGCTATAGCTCAGAAGTTTATTCAAACTATTTAGACGTTCTATTTCAATTTAGCATCAGAATTTATTCCGTTCAACAGATGAAACAAAATATTTCCAGGATGCCCCAATACTCCCCGTATTAATTATTATACAAATTTTCCTAAATATTTTAACGAGTCATTGAACATAATTTGTTTCTAAAAACGACACTTGAAACTTCAAATAAATTCTTTGAAGAAATTGGTAGAATAATTTCAAAGACCCTCTTTGAATTTATTCTCTTTGAGCTCTCCTCTTTAAAGGAGCTCTTACCGATATTCTACACGTTGTTGATTTGAATGCGCTAATTACAAGTTGTAGAAATATGACGACCAACGTCGGGGTAATATAACGCTGGAATTGATCATAGCGTAGATTTTAAAAGAGAAAATTTATTTTTCTATGTTTGCCATCACGGATAGAGTTCACTATACAATGCCTTTCATATACATATAAGATAACTAGAGGTTTGCAAAGGCTATTTTATAATAAAATTAAAATATATTGAAGTATCTGAACTTTGTAATAAAGCTAAAATAACCTTATTTCTATTAAATATTTTAGAATGTATAGGTATTGTTATACCATATATGTGAGACTGCAATACATAATATAGCCACTCATATCTCGTTGTTCATTCTTGAAACCCCTGTGCACACCTCTAGAGGTGACAAATAACTGCAGATAGGATAGGGGACTATGTTCTGTTATATTTTCATTCGAAACAAGGTGACAGTATTTGATACAGAATCGAGAAAGACAATGTTCTGATCTCCCACGACAGCGTGACAGCAAGGACCGAGCAAGGCAATGTTCTGTTCTTCCACGAAAGGGTGAGAGCAAGACAATGTTCTGTTCTCCACGAAAGGGTGTCAGTAAGATAATGTTCTGTTCTCCCACGAAAGGGTGTCAGTAAGATAATGTTCTGTTCTCCCACGACGGGGCGACAGATGGACAATTCCTCACGACTAATGACACCTAGAGACCCAGCACGACACCACTTCGATGTGTCAACTAGGCTCTAACATAAAAACTCGAACGTTCCTCTATAAAAACCGCGACAATAAATTTTGTTGATGTTCTCCGCGTGATCAATTCTCGCCCCGTCTAACACCCCGTTCACAGCTCTGCGGAGTTCTCTTCGCCAGTTATCGTGAAGGCTGAAGATAACAGTTATAAAAAATTCATAAACCGTTTTTTAAATTACCAATTAAGAGGAAAATTTTATTGGATCATTACACAAAAACCTCTTTGTAGTTAATAATTTTAACTTATGAATACTGCTAATACAATTTAATCCTGTGATTGAGCGAATCATACAGCCATCCTAGCTAGGGTAAACCTATATTATCTTTCATCTCAATATATATTTCATCCAATTAAATGCCTAGAGTCTAGGCAATTAGAGATTTGATCACGTGTCTCTGTGCTCTAAGAAACGCATACGCCTTTCTTTCAAATTTCCGCCACTTCTCTTACATAATTTGAAACTTCTCTGCTATAGGTAGAAGTTTCAAGTTATGTAAGAGAAGTGGCGGAAATTCGAAAGAAAGGCGTATGCGTGTCTTAGAGCACAGAGACACGTGGATCAAATCTCTAATTAGCATTCTGATCACCTTATCGATCTATTTTGAAGAACGTCAATTCTCTGACAATATCGAGACAATACTGGAATCTTGTTACCTACCGGATCTAGGCCCCGATTGTCTCCATTGAAATGTTGATGTAGAAGAAACAGAAAGATTGACACAAACACATCTATCAAATTTCCAATTTTAAATAATTCAACGAAACAGAATCTAATCGGTATATAAATAGCGATCAGCTTCCCATTTTTCTAAATAAATTTACCTCTGCCATGCCATGCTGATGATGATCATCTACACGTGTGAGTTGTGTGTGTGCGTCTGTGTGTGTGTTAACAACTACTGAGGTATTCAAACAAGTATCACACAAACTGCCACATGTAGTCGACATCTTGTACTGAGATCACATTACCAAAAGACGAATGGAAGCAGGTCAGAATTTGGCAATTGCCGGTGATAGCGTTTGCCGGGAAGTTCGAGCTGATAGAGTGGCTGTAGAGACGGCAGAGCTCTGTGATGCCAGGTGAGCCAACATCTTTTGTTGCACTTACTTGACTGGGGTCTTGTTCTTGCACCTACTTGATTAGGGTCTTGTTGCACTTACTTTACTATGGTCTTTAATTGCGCACTTGACTGGGGTCTTGTTGCACTTACTTACTAGGGTCTTGTTCTTGCGCTTACTTGACTGGGGTCTTGTTATACTTACTTGGCAGGAATCTTGTTGCGTGCCTACTTAATTAGGGTCTTGTTATTACACTTACCTAACAGGTATCTTGTTGCACCTACTTGATAGGGTTTTGTTGTTGCGCTTACTTGAAATGGATCTTGTTGTTTCACTTAATTTATTACGGTCTTGTTGTTGAACTTACTTGACTGGGGTCTTGTTTCACTTACTTTCTAGGGTATGTTGTTGCGCTTACTTGGTTAGGGTCTTTTTTGCGCTTATTTGACTGAGATCTTGCTGTTGCACTTACCTGACAGGGATCTTGTTGCGCCTACTTGATAGGGTTTTGTTGTTGCGCTTACTTGAAATGGATCTTGTTGTTTCACTTAATTTATAACGGTCTTGTTGTTGCGATTCCTTTACTAGGGTCTTGATGTTGAACATACTTGACTTGGGTCTTGTTGCGCTTACTTTACTAGAGCCTTGTTGTTTAATTTTCTTGAATAGGGTTTTCTAGTTTCGCTTATTTGACTGAGATCTTGATGTTGCACTTACCTGACAGGTGTCTTGTTCATTTACATGATCAGGATGCTCTTGTTCCACTTAGCTGGACAGAACCATCTATATAGTTCCAGTAGTTATTTGCCACAATCCCACTTGCCACTTTTAGAGCTTCCTATTACAGCCCACAAAGTTGAGTTGTTCCCGTGTTTCCCATGTTCTCAGTTGTTCCTATGAAAAGTTATATTTATATAAAGAAAATAGAGTATAGTTATTCACTACAGGCCATATTAGCCCAGGCAGCCCATTGGTGCCACAGAAGTACACAGATAATGTCGAGGCTCAACGCTACGGCGACGAGAGACTGCTCCTGACATCCCCGGTTGAACTAATCGATCTATCAATGACATATCCCTCCTTTCCTCGTTATTTGTTAACTATCTCTCCCTAACTATCCTATGTAGTTAGTGTGATATAGAAAGTAATAGTTTATCCACATACTAAGATTACAGCAGGGATAATAGGTAGAGTTCTAGATGTGGCCTGCCGGGGTATGTTCTTTCTTGAAGTTTGTGACTATAATCTGAGGTGTTGACTCCTCGGCCAGGCACTGAGGAGGGTTCAAGTGGACCGTGTCTGGAGGAGGACAAGCTGGGGGGGGGGGGGGGTCTAACTCACCGAAGAGTACTGTAAATATGCTTATCATATTGTATATCATATTTTTATTTATTTGGCCACTGACTAAGTATAGACATATCTATTGTGTATTGATTACAGAGTATTGTTGTCATTGACTTGTTATGTAGTTATTTATCATCATCATCACACGTGTATATATAAACGAGACCAAATAAAGAACTTATGTCACCTTTAGCTTCTCCAAGATCCTACAAGCCATCGAGGATATAACAATATCCTTATCGCCCAAATGACCAATTTTAGATGGCAGAACGCCATCTAACGGAATAAATATAAACTAAATGTTGATTTAGTTTTATTCCGTAATAACAATAACAAGAACCAACTGCCCGAAACGCGTACTTAGTTGATTTTTCTTGATTTGTCAACATTTTGTGTTATCCAATATTATGGAATTAATCTAAATCAACGTAATCTATTCCCCCCCCCCCCCCCCCCCCTAAATAGTGCTATGCCGTCTATAATTTCTCATTTAAGCGGTCAGGGTATACTTACAAGGACAGTTATGAAATCTGTCATATTGTTCAAAAAGGTGTTTAAGCTGGTGAAGTGGCAAGGAAGAATTTCAGGATCGAAAAAATATAAAATAGCGAGTGGATTATATTCATTTATCTATACATATACATCTCCCGTTAAAAATGTATTAAAACAATGTCTTTATGTGGGAGAGAGACACACATGGTCGTGAGGCGAACAGTTTCTTGTAAGGATTTTATGTAGCCGAGAGCTTTCGGGCATTTCTGCTCATCTACAGGAGTAAACTTTTTAATTTTTATTGCTGTGGTGGGGGTGTCTTGTCCAAAACATCATGTCTAGGAAGACTGCTGTAGTTGCTTTGCTTGGTTTCTACTGAAAACCGTCTATTGTTGTTTGCGTGAAGTAAAAAAAAGCTGGTCTTCAACACTGTGGTTTGCTCTTTAGGCAATTTGGTAACAGTTCGATTTATTATTTTCTATAAGCCAATTCATGAGTCGTCTATGGATCATACGTTATGTGATCTTGAAGAGTATGCTTATTGATGCAATTGGTCTGTAGTTTTCACAAGGATTTCCATTTGTATTGCTGTAAAAGGTATAAAAAGACCGAAAGTTTGGCTAAATAAAAAACCTTACAAGAAAATCTACGCCTTATGATATTGTTCTTTGATATTATATTGATCCAGGTGGTTATTCACTGTATGACCCTCACAACCTACCAGATTCCCCATAGATAGACTCCATACTTCCGTAAGATCAGTTTTGTTGAAAGAGATTCCCCCAAAAATAATAATCCAAGGTACATTTTTGCAAAATTTCCCTCAAATAGTTAGAATATTTCGAAGTTAAAGACCATAGCATCATTGACCAATACCTTAGAAAAGAATTGACAATCAAAGAAATATTATATTAAAACTTAATCGATATATAAAAATAATGTTTTTCTTATACCTAGTACATATGGTAGAAGTAGGCGACTGTAAGTGCACCACATGTCTACACATTTGAAAAGCAGTTCGACTTTGCACTTACAAATGTGCCAGAGCCGTTTGATTACTTCTTTCGTTGGTGGGGTTGGACTTTTGCAAGAATCGGGGGCAATTGTAAGAAATAGAGTAGACCAGGTAGAGCTAGGACAAAGGCTTGCGGCTCTGATTAACGTCTGAATAAAATTCAGTGTTAAAAGTGTCCATAGCCTAAACACGTTCAATAATCCATCAGCAAAGTTCCAGCAGACTGAAACAACTGAAGGCCCTTGTTGAAATTTCTTTTATATATTTAACATAAAATATATATGATTATCTTTCTAACCTGGAAGGATCAGGTTCCTAATATATCTCATATTGCTTTTTTTTTTCTTGTGTAATATTTTTATAGCTGCTTCTATTTAAACATGTAAATCGACGCAATTATCCCTAGCCGGGATATCATGTTGTGTGTTGAAATAAAATAAACTTAAATACCCTGCTTTGATGTACAGATTATATTTTATCTCATAACTATTTCTTCTAGTGATTCCACTTTAATATTCCTATTTTTTTAGATTTTAATTTAGTTTTTTTTTACAAGTGATAAATGGACTTGTTTTATTCTCCGAAAATAAGGAAGAACCGTGCACTCTACTAATCTTTTTCTTGACAGACATGGTCTGATGAGCACTTTGATGTCTAATTTCTTATTTGATTCATTTGAACGATTGTTTCAGATTTAAATTGAAAATACGTTTTTAAATCCCCGCATTAACTGCTTCTATACTAATGTGGAAATTTCATTTCGCCCAAACTTGTTGCCGTATAAATTTATATCGGCGTTTTGAAGGCAATAGCGAGATAAGAAAAATCCATACTTGAAGTCTTTCTATAAATTAGTTTCAAATATTTCTTCAATTATTTTTGTTTTCTATCATGACACAGATGTCTATACGTACGACACATATGTCGAAAGTTCCAAGAAGTCCGAACCTTTCTACCTAAGATGTTCTGCAAAAAAGACCTTAAGAAAGTTGATATCTGATAATTATTCCCGTGACTTACATTTTTCCATGCTAAAAAAACACATAAACCGTTGTTTAATCGCTTGTTTAATTAAGTGAAGAGTTCTGAAAAAAAATAAGGAAAAGTTTTGCAATACAACGAGGTTCACTTCTTGCTGAATTCACCAAGTCTCTAGTCATTTTGAAATATTTTAATTTGATAAAATTACATATGCGCGCTTCCCACTCTATGCAAATTGACCTACTTGCGAGCTTTTTTTTTCTAATTATTCCGTGGAATTACA
The DNA here is from genome assembly GCA_030710605.1 of Cordylochernes scorpioides. Classification (NCBI taxonomy): domain Eukaryota; kingdom Metazoa; phylum Arthropoda; class Arachnida; order Pseudoscorpiones; family Chernetidae; genus Cordylochernes; species Cordylochernes scorpioides. The sequence continues at coordinate 27,370,488 of CP092872.1, forward strand.
GAAATCTGACCTCGCTTAAGTACTTGAACTCAACAGGCTTTTCCATTGCGCTGTTGTATGTCACATTGTAAACATTTCACCAATTTAAGTATACTATAACAGAACACTATTGAAACACAGTAGTCATTCTAAGTGATGTCGCCCTGGCCATCTTGACGTCTGCCAAGACATGTTTCTATAAGGACCATCTCAACATTGAACTGAGAGATCCTGTCCTTGTCTGTAGGAGGACTCTCTCAAGGTGGAGAAGCCTCCCTTCTTGAGAACAGTTTTTATATTTAATCACTAAATTGTAAATTCTCATTATTTTTTCTAAATCTGATCAATTTACTAAGAGTGCTAATATAAAAATCTAACTGATGCCCATCATTAACTCAACAACCCGCAAGTTTGACCTAATAAAGTAAAGTACCTGTCATGTTCCCTATAGACAGATCCTATTTGTATTTTGTTGTTGTTGCTTATCCTTACAACCTCTAAGTGGCGGGAGGATGTAAACGGGTAGCACAGGACGTCGGAAGTTTAACTCCTGGTAGGGCCACCCTGTGCTACACACCCGGCTAATGTATCAATTGTCTGTTCTCCATAGGAGCGGCTACACTCCATCTCAGGAGACCAAAGAAGCAAAGTCACACTGAGTGGTACTTCCAGGTCTTCAGACCAACAGCACCCCTCTTTTCTTCTCCATAATGTCTATTTGTATTTTACTAGAGCTGTTTAGAATATATCGGTACACACATATGAAAAACAATTTAAGATTATGATAATTCGAAACTATTATAGACGCGTATGATTCTTTTAAAAAAACGAAACAATTTGCTTTTCTGCCCTTACTGCAATGAAAAATTAAACTGGAGAAATGGCTGGGAGGATTCACCACTGATGAGCCAGGCCCTCCCATTAATATTCCATTGCAGTAGTGCAGTAGAAAATTGTTTAATTTTGAAAAGAATAATACACGTCTATAATAGTTTCAAATTCTCCTAACAGATGGCGCGCTAATGTATCATATTATAATTTAAGATTATATAAACTAATTTTAAGAGGTTTGTCTTTTTTTCAATTTGGAGTTGTATGTATGTATTTTCTTTTACATTAATGCACTTTGAAAATAGAGCAATCCATAAATAAATCTTTATATAAAAAGGCATATATTGGATCAAAATATCATTTTTTACCAATATTTCAATTGGCTGAACGCCAACCTTTGTGTTAACATTAATATGTTATAATACCTTGATAAAGGTTGGCGTTCAGCCAACTGAAATATTGGGCAATTTTGATCCAATATATGCCTTTTTAATTAAAGATTAATGAACTTATTCCACGAGTATTCTAAAATGGTGATTCTTTCTTGATTTTCTTTTCTTGTCAGCCGATTCTTACCTATCAATAAAAATATCTTTGGCGGCCGCGATAATATTTTCAATAGCGAATTTATCTTGCAGGAAAAGCGAATTCTGAGCTTAAGTAACAACGGGAAGTTTGAAGGAGATAAATATGATGAATAAGAGACATGGGGCAACCTTTTAGTTTGTCTTGAGATTTCAAATCGATCAACACGTCCTTGAATCTCCAATAGGATAAAATGGAAGATGTATAGAATACTAGTATTTGTAAGAATTATTTTTGCCAATGTTTCTTTTTACATAAATCATAAAACGTAAATAGAATTCTTGTTTTCTAAGAAGCCTCTGGGACCAAAATGATTTTTGGTCGCATTGGTACAGCCTACTCCACGCTGACGAGCGCCAACAGTGCGAAACGCATTCGTGGATGGCTTGATTTATCAAGAAAATGGGTTGGCTAAATATCAGGGAACAGGCTAAATCAATGTTTGGTTGATTTCTGTTCCACTAGATGACGCTCTACTATCTAAAAGCACATGTGCTACTGTGGTCAGGATATGCTTTCTTTATTTTTAAATCATAAAATATTTTCTCTACAGATCTTACTGCAATGTATAACGTAGGGAGCAATGTAATCAATTTGACTTATATAACGTAGCGGATGAAATTTGTCTCTTTTTAACTAGCATTTGTAAACTTTGCAACTTGTATCAAACATGTGCGACTTTCTTTTTTTTTGGGGGGGGGGGGGGGGGGAGAGAAGGGCGGCATTAATGTGCCTATATCATCCAAGGCGGCTACGAGGCTAAAGGATTCTATTCTGAAAAGGTTTTATGCCGTTCCCAATAGACCTCTACATGACGTAGCAGTCAACGTAGAATAACATCGATGCAGAAAGGAAAAATAATTGATTTCTTACTTCCAACATATTCACCACTCCAAATATACTCCGATTACATGTATGGTCGTTGTAATTAATCAATAGATTGTCGTGGCGTTTTTCTTAGAGCAAGAAGTTGGTCTCTTAGGTTAGAATCAATTTTAGTCTAGGAGCGCTGTGCGAGGGTGTAATTCTTAAAATCTGAAATTCAGCGATTTTCAATATTCGTAATCTATTGTCGAGGAAGCATTGATTAAATAGGTCTGTAGTGGAAAAACTTTCAGATAAGAAGTCGCTTTTCGGTGAATAAATGCATTTTGTGCAAGTACAGAGTTTAGTGTTGATTTAAGAAATGGAACTTCAAAAATTAATAGCTCAAACTAAACCTTTAGAACATCATTACAAACTTCGAATTGTGGAATCGATTTGGAGCTTCCTCCTTCTTGACGTGACCCAGCAAGTCAAACAGTGTCAGTAGAGCTCCTGAGTGAAAGCCGCGGTGATCATGAAGGAAGGAAGGAAGCGTGTGAGTCAGCAGCGGGCGACGCCCTGGGATCCCGGAAACGCGGGCTTCCCCGGCGCAGCACCTGCTGGGCGGGCGATGACCCCGGCGGCCAATAATATTCTGCAGTCTCCCCCGCGCGGCACAAATGGTGAGTGGGCTCTCGGTGGACGTCTTTATTGGGACGGCGCATTCTATTGTTGGAGCCGACTTATGGTGTTTAATGTGGAAAGTATGGACGTTTACGCTGTTTTTTTTTTTTTTCTGGCTATAGATTGGATGCTTGCACGATCCAAATCGTATTTATTTCCTCCTGTGTATTCACCGTCCGCGGTATTTCTTCCCGTGTTTGCAGGAATCCTTGTGTATTGTCGCTTAGTGCCTATTGTTCTATATAAAGGGCAACATGTTTTTGTGTTCAATGTTTGCACGGTCCGCGATATTCATGCCCGTGTTTGCAGGAAACCTTGTGTATTGTCGCTTAGTGCCTATTGCTCTATCTAAAGAGCAACATGTTTTTGTGTTCAATGTTTGCACCATCCGCGATATTCATGCCCGTGTTTGCAGGAAACCTTGTGTATTGTCGCTTAGTGCCCATTGCTCTATCTAAAGAGCAACATGTTTTTGTGTTCAATGTTTGCACCATCCGCGATATTCATGCCCGTGTTTGCAGGACACCTTGTGTATTGTCGCTTAGTGGTCCATTGCTCTATCTAAAGAGCAACATGTTCTTGTGTTCAATGTTTGCACCATCCGCGATAATCATGCCCGTGTTTGCAGGACACCTTGTGTATTGTCGCTTAGTGCCCAATGCTCTATCTAAAGAGCAACATGTTCTTGTGTTCAATGTTTGCACCATCCGCGATATTCATGCCCGTGTTTGCAGCTAACCTTGTGTATTGTCGCTTAGTGCCCAATGCTCTATCTAAAGAGCAACATGTTCTTGTGTTCAATGTTTGCACGGTCCGCGATATTCATGCCCGTGTTTGCAGCTAACCTTGTGTATTGTCGCTTAGTGGTCCATTGCTCTATCTGAAGGTCAACATGTTCATATGCTCTAATAAATGCTTACCTATACTTGCGTTACCAAATCCTCTTAAATTAACTACTGAGTAACGCATACATTTTGAATTATTCTCTCAATACCAGAAAGAAGTCATTAGAGAACCCAAATCCAAAATGTTTTTGTTGTCGCAGAGCTGCCTCTCAATCCCAAATACACGCTATAGGGATTACGACTAAATGCTGTAAATATACCTCGTGTCTACACATGTGGAAATTTTACATATTCTAGGTCTACAACCTCGTACTGGTAGATTTGTACTTGTGCAATATGTAAAATGGTATGCTAATAATATAATCTCATCCCTTCGGATGGCCCCCACGACAGAAGACCTGCTTGTTCATGATAAAACACATTTTGCTGAAGGAGTTACTGAATGTTTGCTGTTCATTTCTATGGTTATTCACTAAAATATTTTTCTGAAGAGGTTCTCATTGAAAACTCCCAAAAATACCAAGAATCTTAATGCTTAAATGTCGCTTGCTTGAAAAAAAAAAGGTCATAAAACTCTCCTGACCACAACCCTTCCTTCAGGCTGTTGCTATTGAGCAATTAACAAAAGCCGTCTTTAAAAATGACGTCGTACAAAGAAGATCCCTCAACATGGAAGAGTTATCTAAAGTGAATTCATTACCTTTCTAGTTTGAAAGTTACACCAGGCGTTAACATTTTCTTAAAGAAGTTGACTTTGAAATATCTCCAGGCGTCTCAAACCTAGGCAGGATGGGTTGGCGCAGGTGGCCAATTAGATGCCCCAGCGGATTCGTTAGCGACCTTGGCCCCCTTCCTAATGAAATAATTGCCGCCGTGTGGTGGAGGAAGGCCGCGGGAGTGAAGAATCCTCACCGTTATTTAATCCCTCGGTCTGAAATTTTAGGATTTCTAAAACTGTGCTTACGTTCACAAGGCATACATATCAGGTACACAGCTTATCTGCGCCGTTCAAAAAGAGAGCGAAAAGCACAGAGTATCTGCCCAAATAATATTTAAAGAGCTTGGGATCAAGTCAGCACTGAAGAGGATGGCCAAAGTAGAGAATCGTGAATGTGCGATTCAAGGCACATTTCGCAGTGAAACAGCCAAATGGGTTTATGGTGGCTTCAGATGGCGTGGAATAATAGACAATGGGTCGTACAGGTGGGAAGATACTTCAAATAAATGCTATTGCTAAATCCTATGGCGCGGATTGATTCTTTGTAGAGTTGATTCTCTCACGTAATCTCTTTGTCACCAAATGCGGACTAGACGTGAAGTTTCCTCAGCCAGCCATTTGGAGAGGACAAGAAAAATAAACCGCGCGATAATTTGGAGAACCGGTAGAATTGGTACAAATTACCTCCCAAATCGATTGTTCCACTAAGTTGCTCAATTAGTTTCAATTTGATGGAGACAAAGAGCCTTTTCTACTTGGCAATATCGTACCACTCTGAGTTGTTGAGTATCTGTCCTGTTTGATCACTCCTACATATCTCTGGGGTTGGTTCAGATGGATTGATAAAACCCATCGTCATTTATGTGAGCAGAACACATGTTGTTTTCTGTTGTCTCACATGTTGTCTTCAATATAAAGACGGCTACAAACAACAGCGCCACCGGGTGTCCAGTTATATATGTCCTCTTGCTGAGTCGACTGCTGGACTGGTAAAAAAAAGGAAGAGAAAGAACAGAGCGGTGAGAAACTGCGTAATTCCACGCACCGTCCATTTTTATTGTACATAGATATTATTTATGGTCCACCGGCCACGCCATTGATTGCTCACGCTGGACTTGTTCATACTTATCTTTGGTTCTGTTCATTTCATCTAATTTTGGTGTTTATTGCCTTCTGTGGGTCCAGGGACTCCTGCCGTTGTTCATACTGATCTTTGGTTCTGTCCATTTCATCTAATGCTGGTGTTTATTGTATTTTGTGTGTCCATGGGGCTCCTGTAGTTGTTCATAATGATTGGCCGATTGTCCACGTATATTCTAGAAAACATGGTGTTTACGGTACGGTTTTCCCTCCTGAACCATCAAGAGGAACAACTAGATATACCGTTTATTAATTGAAAAAGAATATATTGAATCAAAAAATAATTTATTTACCAATATTTCAGTTGGCTGGACGCAAACCTTTTTCAAGATACCCGTATTTATGTTTGGCGTTCGACCAACTAAAAAATTGGCAAATAAATTATTTTTTGTTCTAATAAATGTATTTTTAATTGAAGATATATAATGGATTATTCCCTATTTTTATTATATATATAACACTTTTATTAAATAGGATCAAAATTGTTTTATTCATTTCTCATTCACGTTGATTGTTTCTTACAAGTATAAAACTTACTGATGGTTACCAGGCCGCAGCCTGACTTATGAGAGGACCAAAAGACCCGTAACTAAAAAAAAAAAGCTTGGCTTGCGTTCTAGAAGTTTTGTCGGTGATGCTTATCGTTTTATCCATTTCTGAAGTAGCATCAGTCCATACTGCTCCCACTCAGTTTCCAAAACTTTGGGAATTTAAGCCTTATAAATTGTACAATATGACATAAGGAAAGGCTAAGAGGATTCCCCACTGATGAGCCAAGACCTCTCAATAGCTTCCCATCGCAGTAAGGACAATATAAGCTAATTTATTAGAAAGCAAAAACAAAAATACGGGCTAAATAAATTCAATATTTCGGTAGAATATAAACGCATCATATTACAGTAAAATATTTTAATTTCTCTATAGCATTTTTTTTATCTTTCGGATTAATTTGCGTAGATACTTATAAATATACTCAGTGAAAAAATGCTTTCCTGGAAAGTTATTTATACAACTAATTATAAACTTTTTAGAAAATTCTACTGATTTGATTACTTCTCTCGTAGGATGTTATGAAGCCGTCCCTGTATTGACGGTCATAGCCCGAAAATTTGGTAAACAGGTGGTTGGAATTTTCCTAAACTGGCGTTGTGATTTATTCTTTACTACCAGCATTATGTTCTGTAAAGGACTGAGAAATATAAACGTGTTGTATTATGATGCATTAGCGCGCCATCTGTTATGAAAATTAGAAACTATTATAGACGTGTATGATTCTTTTACAAATTAAACAATTTCTACTGCCCTTACTGCAATGGAAAAAAAGCCAGGTCCTCCCATTAATTTTTCTATTTTTCCATTTTTTCCGTCTATAATAGTTTCGAATTTTCATAAATGTGTTATGTTAATGCAATTTTAAAGGGAGAGGTGCCTTTTTATCGGTATACATATAATTATTTATTTGAATTATTTATGCACTTGCACATGGAGCTACATGCTATTGTAGTAAAATTATTCCAAATCTCGAACATGAATCCTGACTAAGATATAGTGAGATATTGGTTAAACATCGAACTTTAAATCTAATTCTGAAGATAATTTATTGACTGAAAGTTGATTTGGAAAACCCATAGCTAGAGATCAACCAATCATTTATTCAATTCCCGACGTTTCCAGTGATTTCCTGTCACTATCCTTAGATGAATGATTATTTTGAATCCTATTTATACCCCATATACGTACACGATTTCTAAAACACAAGCACGTATCCGTACAGTCCAACCTCTCCTCTGCGTGGCGAACGGGAGAAGCAGCACAAGTAAGGGACTGCCCTGTAGGGTGAAGTACGGTGTCGTGAGCCCCGAGCCGCTACGGTAACCGTGAACAGGGAACTCTGAAATGTGGCTGAATAAACGGGGCGATGGCAGCCCCCACCCCTATTCCTTCCATACGAACAAGGTAGCTCTGTTGGCTAGTATTGTGATCAGGGTGCACTGACCGATCTTATCTGCTCCATGAACAAGACATCACCTCCACCATCCGTACATATCAAGAATTATATAAGAGCTAATATTTAACATTCTATCTCTCTAAAATTGTTCTCAGCATTCATTCATAGAGACAAAGGTCGTAAAGAAATATTGCAACAACCGTCGGTTGGAGTCACCAAATTAAGTCTGGGAAGAAATGAGGGTAGAGGGATTTAAAAACTCTGAAAATTTAATGATGAAGCGAGATTTTAAATTTAAAAGCTTTTCTCTAATTGTGTCTATGAATTGTTATTTAGAATAAAGAAAGAACCTGACACCCCACACTGGCTTTGTTTAGACAGCCAATTAGCGCGGTCTCACCGTCTATAAATACTTTGTTTATTTCTTTCTTTTCAACGCCTGTGGAACGTCCTGCTGCCAACTGAATGTCATGTGGACCACCAAAAATGGCCGTTATTGACATTTTTAACACTTTGTTTTCGATGAGAGATCAGGTTTAAAACAACCTAAAAGGAACTTTTCACTGGGATGCTATAAAGAAATGAACGCTATTTAATGCGACATGCTGCATAGCCCCTGTGTTAGCAGAATTCTGGTAATGTGACACTACCTTTTGGTTACAATCTGTACGTAGTGAAATCTGTTTGATCAAAACCTGGTTCCTAGAACATGACTTGTACCAACTTAATCCAAGCAATCTTCAAATTTCTACTTTACTAAACCTTCGTCAGAATCTGAACGGAATGAAATCCGTTCGGTTAAAACCTAGTTCATAGCACATGACTTGTACCAACTTAATCCAAGCAATCTTCAAATTTCTGCTTCACTAAACCTTTTTGGATTTTCTTTATCTAAGAATGCTTTTATCTCCAATATCTATGCTTGCATTACCTGTTACAAAACTATTGAAACGTACAGTAATACTAAAGAGTATAGAATTTGAATTTTAGATGTGATTTTAAAAGATAAAAACAACTAAATAGGCATACTATGTGATAACAGCATTAGGAATATGCTCTGAAGATGCTAGGAAAGTTGGCCATGAATCATTGATATACCTACTGATATTGAGCGTCTTTTAAATAGGCAGCTTTCGAATGTAAATCTTCTACAGGCTAGCCTATCAATTGATAAATATATCCACTGCTTATATGCTCATTTACATAGTACCGTAAAATAATGTAAACAAATCATTTTTTTGTTATTCAATGTGTTAGCGCTAGTTTCTATCAAACACCCACAACAAATTATTTTAATCAAGAATATTGTCGCAAAGTATGTATTATTTTATTAACAGAGTATCATTTTTTGTATATTTATATTTTACTACTCATTAAACTTCCCTCTTTGCTTATCCTTTTTTTTTTGTTGTTGTTTATCATTCATAGTTTGTTCTTGCCTCAAATAAATTGCTGTGTGATCCCGAAGTTTGTCTTTCCTAATTTTTCCCGTGGCAAAATAGTTATAATATAGTTTAGATTAAATATTTTACGTCTAAATTTCATTTCTCCAATTTATCATTTCTCCCTGTAGGGATGACTGATTTCTTCCGTCTAAGTGAATGGAAACAATAACTTCCCTCAAACAGCCGCATAAATCCTTTCAACGGGCTTCTGCACGAAATCTCTAATGAAACTATAGAGCCGAGTTTATCGCAGCCCAAGTTTGGCAAGGAGGGTGGGGGGGACGGACTATCTGAAAACGCTTTTAAACTCAAGCGGATGACGTCACTCGATCCGTTGTGACGTCATACGGAGAAATCCCAGGTCGACCGCCAGCGTGATTCAGATATTACAATAGCGGGTCTGTTCTGACCACTTCCACGGTCGACGTTAGATGGGAGGCCATGGTGAGTAAGTTTGAGGTGAAAGTTTAGCTCGATCTCGTTGCTCTTTGTTTTTTTCCAAATAAAGCAATTTCCTGCTGTCCTATTTCAATAGACTCATCGATAGATTTGTTTTCTACCGTTCTGATGATGAAGATAGGGTCTAATTTTCTATATGAGTTTTTCATAATTCAATTAAATTATCTCTTGAAAAAGGAGCAGGGAGAGCGCGCGCGCGCAGTAACAAGCTCTCTAAAAAACCTGGGCTCAGCTACCGGCTGATAGTACCCTGTAAGGGTTCCTAATCCAGGGATACAGGATGAGCAGCGTCTGTACTCCATGTTAGGTGCGGCTGCACATGGCGTCTGTTCCTCATGTCAGAGTCGGCCATTTCTTTTGGATCTGAGTCGGCCTGCCACTGAGTAGTGCTCCCAATCTTAATGACAAAGGCAGATGCATTCTACTTCACCCAGTCATGATCAAGATAAGAAAGAAGAAGATCTCTTGTTACAATCTGACCCTGGAAACCTAATTTTTTCACCGTTCTATATGTTCAAATAAGAACACTCCAGGGAAAAGTTTTTTTTTTCTAAATATTTTTATTTACAAATCTCGATTTAACGTAAAATATGTTCTTCTTTTAGAAGGGCTTTCTTTCCCGAAAGCTTGAGAAATTTGTAAATAAAAATGTTTAGAAAATAAACTTTCTAAAGGCCTAATTTTTAATATTGATTCAAGGGATTATTTGACCGAATCAATGACTTAATATATGTGTTTAGGTATATTTTACGTGAAACGATTATAAGTTCTGATAGTTTCTGTAATTATAGTTTTGCCTGTTCATTACTACGGTACTAAAGTCCCCGCATAGTGTAATAAACGGTGTTAAAAACACACAAAAAAGTTATTAGAGTATTTTAATAGATTGCCGCTACAAGTTAATGATGAAGTGAGTTAGTTGCATATATAAATATCATATTCCTAAGAATGAAATCACATATTAAATATACAAGTATAATACTTGTAAAGTGAACCTCCCTTTAGCGAACACCCCACTAGCGGAAACCTCTCTACAAAGGACAGTTTTAATTTGCAAAATTACCATTTTTAATATATAGCAACTCTCCGGTAAGAGGATATCTCTCTCTAAAGGACACTTTGGCTCTGCAATTAGGTGTTGTCCTTTACAGAGAGGTTCTACTGTATAATGTAATATACAAACATATGTAAATATCTTACCTTATATAGTCATATATGCATTACTCAAGTGTTAGAATGTAGAATGGTATGCAGTAAAGTATAAAATATTGCTATATCACAGAGTATATGTAAAAAAATAGCTTATACCAATATATTCTCGTTATATAAGATAGTTGATATAAACAGGTACAAATGTATTTATATTGTTCTATATTACGTGTGTAGAAAGTTGATCTAAAATAATTTATTTAAAATGACTTTATGTTCTAACAAATAGAGTTTATAGAATTTTTTTTAAAAGAAAAAAAAAAAGTATTCTCTTGCTTTCTCCGAATAAAAAAAAATAATAATACGATTTGATCTGATCCCTCGGAGCGCTCTCTGCGTGTGCCGCGGTTCACCTCCCGTGTCGGGAATTTGAATGTCTTTAGTATTCAGAGCAAGTATCGATTTTTTCTGCGCATGCGCGCTCAAAGCAAGCAGAAGAAAGAGTTGTATCTTGTGCAAATAGCCAAGATTGTTTCCCGCGCCATAAACACGCCTGACGAGACATTAGCCTTTGGAATTTCACGATAGGATTCTAATAGGATGGCAGAAAATTTGCGAAAAAATCGATATTTAGATTCTTTATAGTTTGCTAAAGATGAATTATTGTTCTGTTGTAAGGAGGCGTCCAGACCCACCCCGCTCTGAGCAATCACCAGGTGGTGATCAGATTTGCATAGATCATGAGAGCGAACGTGAAACTAGAGAACAATAGTTGCGCGCGATACGTTTTTATTTATTGGTATAAGTTCCATTTAAGGAGCCCACAGATTCCACTGATGCCTATTCTGATAGATATGTCTTGCAGCAATTCTTTGTCACAATCTTGAACAACCTTCTCACCTAAGAGAGATATATATCTGACATCATATCGAAAATTTCCAGGATGTACATTGATTCTCAATTCGTGCATCAAGAAGGTTCCTAAAGAAATCCTTCTGTGTACCATCGGCTTAATTGCATCATAAGAAGGCATCGCGCTAACCTGGTTGATATGTTCGAGCGGCCGTTAGGACAACGTTGCATCGGACTGAACTCTGTGCGTGCGGTAAGGAACTCGGTAGGTTAGAGAAGTATGCACTACATTGCAGCCATATCATGCAACAACAGGACGACTAGTGTGCAACACTATCCTGTCGATGTTACAGCACGAGTGTGCGGTATTGGCTCATTTAGGGAAACATTCCTATGCTAGAGCTAAATTATATACTATTTACTAGAGCCGAATCTTTCGCTACATGGACAAACGTTCTTCCTGACGTGACCCATGTCGCTATAGGTCTCGTTTACTTTTAAATAATGCTTTTGATATTGCTATAAGAAATATTATTGTCTATTGAATGACTTAATATATTATTGTGCTGTTAAAACTAATTGATAAGGTTAGCCACCATTTAAGGCTCCATTCATCCAGATGGGATGGTAGAAACGACCAGAGATATTTGCTGAATGACTGAGAGACGAGCTATCACCAGATGTGCTGGTCTCCCAGAAGTGACGAGTTACTACCCCAGATGTGCTTGGAAATTGAGGGACGAACTACCATCCAGATATGCTGGGAGTTTGAGGGACGAACTGCCAGTCAGATGTGCTAGGAGATTGAGGGACGAACTGCCAGTCAGATGTGCTGGGAGATTGAGGGACGAACTGCCAGTCAGATGTGCTGGGAGAATGAGGGACGAACTGCCAGTCAGATGTGCTGGGAGATTGAGGGACGAACTACCAGCCAGATGTGTTGGGAGATTGAGGGACTAACTGTCAGTCAGATGTACTGAGAGATTGAGGGACGAACTGCCAGTCAGATGTGCTGGAAGATTGAGGGACGAACTGCCAGTTAGATGCGCTGGGAGATTGAGGGACGAACTGACAGTCAGATGTGCTGGGAGATTGAGGGACGAACTGCCAGTCAGATGTGCTGGGAGATTGAGGGACGAACTGCCAGTCAGATGTGCTGGAAGATTGAGGGACGAACTGCCAGTCAGATGTGCTGGAAGATTGAGGGACGAACTGCCAGTCAGATGTGCTAGGAGATTGAGGGACGAACTGCCAGTCAGATGTGCTGGATGACTGAGGGGCGAATTACTAGCCAGATGTGCTGGGAGATTGAGGGACGAACCATCAGCTAGATGTGTTAGGGAGATTGAGGGTGGAACTGCCAGCCAGATTTCCTGGAAGATTGAGGAATGAACTACCAGCCAGATGTGCTGAAAGATTGAGGGACAAAATACCAGCCAGATATTCTGAGAGATTGAGGGTGGAACTGCCAGCGAGGTGTGCTGGAAGATTGAGGAATGAACTACCAGCCAGATGTGCTTGAAGATTGAGGGACAAACTAACAGCGAGATGTGTTAGGAAGATTAAGGGACAACTACCAGCCAGATGTGTTGGGAGATTGAAGGACGAACTACCAGCCCGATTTGTCTAGGGAGATTGAGGGACGAACTACCAGCCAGATGTGTTGGGAGATTGAAGGACGAACTACCAGCCCGATTTGTCTAGGGAGATTGAGGGTCGAACTACCAGCCATGTGTGCTTGGAGATTGAGGTACCAACTACTACCTAGATGTGCTAGGAAACTAAGAGAAGAGCTATTATCAGTCAGATGTACTGGAGGACTTTGGAACGAACTACCAGCCAAATGTGCTGGGAAACTGGGAACGAACCACCAGCTAGATTTGCTGAAAAACTAAGGAACGGCTTCCAATCAGATATGCTGCGAAACTGGGGACGAACTACCAACTATGTATATTGCGAAATTAAAGGACGAACGACTAGCAGTCAGATGTACCGGGAGACTGTGGAACGAACTTCCAAACAAATGTTCTGGAAAGCTGAGTAAGAACTTCAAGTTAGAAGTGCTGGAAAACTAAGGAACCGCTCCCAATCAGATGTGCTAATAAAATAAGGAACAAATTACAACGAGATGTACTAGAAACTAATGAACGAACTACTAACAGGCAGATGTGCTGGGGGTCTGACAGACAAACTGCCAGCCAGATGTGCTGGGAAACTAAGGAACGAACTACCAGACATATGTGCTGGGAAACTAAGGAACGAACTACCAGCCAGATATACATGACAATAAAGGGACGAACAACCAGCCAGATATACCTGACAATAAAGGGACGAACTACTACCAGACAGATAAACTGGTGGACTGTGGGGCGAACTACGAGCCAGAAGTCCTGGAAGCCCAAATAGAACTAAGTCCGACGTTGAACCGGCAAATTGGCGGAACAACTAATAGGATTAGTAGTTACACCTAATTCCATTTTAATTCAACTCCACATAACTATTCCAACAATTTCCAAGATTTTTTCGTTGAAACTCTAATAGCGCGTGTCTTTAATGAATGTGGGGCAAAAACCACGTGTCATCGCGTATTCTGATTGGTCATTCCCCGTATGACGTCAAGTCGAGGGCGTGGCTAGGATTGGTTCAAAGCCAACTCCTCGGTCTTTCTGGCTTCGGTCATTGGCGGAGGGAGTAGAGCGGAGATTTGGCCTAATGGAAGTGTTTTATAAAATATTCACCTCTATATATAGTTCTTATTTGACTTTTTTTACGGTGGGGCAAATATTTACAATTTGCTTCATAAAACTTTACCTTTGACCTCATCAAAGTGCAGAAATGCTGAAATTTGTATGATTGTACCATTTGTCGTTCAAGCCTACTTGAGAAATTTGGAATTTTTACCTTTTAAAGATAAAATGACTTCTTTCATAATTCTGAGTCATTTTAAAGACGTTTAAAGTTTTCTTAAGATATAAAATGTCCGCGCAAGTGGGTTTTCCTAAACGAGTTAGCTTCATAAGAGCAACAGTTTCCTGCAATACCATGGTCCAATTAGGCAAAACCTTATGCGGAAGAGCCTTCAACAAACAGAATTCTGTCGGCAGATATCCCGCACCTGCTGGTCCTGGTTCCTTATCACCACAGGCTTATCTTGCTGCGGCGGTCAAACACTGGGAAACGTACACTGAAGGCCAGTGCAGTGGGACAGAACCTGGCATTTTTACTGACTCGAGTTTGGGTTAATCCCTTTTTACAGCTCTTACTTTTTATTGGTAATGGTAGCAAACACATCTGTTAAAGAGCAAATCAACACGAAATCTGTCCGTTATACGGTGAAATAAAGAGAGTCATTGCTAGTTATTTACAAATATTTTAAAATTGTTAAGGAATATGGCTAGCAATTTTAACAATCATAGCAAATAAATGCCCAATATGGCAAGGTGTTTTTTTTTATTAATTTGATTCATATGAAATCGTTCTAAACCTTTTTTTTTTCAAATATCGTGCCAATAATATTAAAAGATTAGTTGTGAGGTTCGAAAGTGTTAGGGAAAGAGAAGCATGGGTAGGTTGGAGTCGCTGCAAGAACTATCGCCTCGGTTACATACAAGGACAGCCTTGTACAGCCTATGAAACAGCCTATGCAAATCAGATGCATTTGCGTAAAGCCCTCTGAAGTGGAAATAATAAGAATTCTTATGTTAACATTGTGTTTCTGCCCTTTCTGTGCGGTAGTTCCCTTATAGAAACGGTCGAGCATCCACTGAGATTTTCCTTCCGTCAAATTGATGTTGGATTTAAAGATCTCGAATTAGAGTTCTAATGTGTAATGGGTGGATGCAGGAGGGACGAAATTTGTTGTTTTAGCAAATTTTAAGACAATTGTTTGCACAAGAATCGTGCTGAACCAACCCCAAATCAGAATTCTGAATGTGTAAACTAACCATCTGCATACGGACATGGCGGTAGGGCGTCATCTCAGAAAAATCGCGGGCCTGACTCACAATGACAATGACTTTAAGACATTAAGACATCGCTATAACTTTCATTATAGCATAGGAATGTATTTCATATTACTATTGTAGACGCCGAGTACGTGTTGAATGTGAATTGAACGTCTTATCCCCAAAGTTTATGGCCCGTGGATTCCTTTATGCATTACCAGACCTTTCGTCTGAAACAACATACAACGATATATTTGCACCCCCATTACAGTTAGACATATTAAGTTTCGATGTAATTTTGCAAGAAGATGGTATTATAAGGTTGTCCTAAAAGTTCGTAAACATCTGCAATAAATTCCTAATATTTGGTCGATAATTTGGGTGGCTTTAGGTTCATTTAATTCTCCTCACTACTATCGCTGAATCCTGAAATGTAAGTTCAATTCACTGAGTGTGGCCATATCTATGTTAAAGTAATGGACAGAATCTATTCTTCAGTTAAAAGCGAGGACATCAAGATTGCACTTGATCATTCTATCTAGGCGATGTCTACCTTTGTTGATGGTGGGTGGTGTCTTGTCCACGGAGAAGATCAGATCGGTCCATGCACCCTGATCACAATACCGGCCAACTGAGATGCCTTGTCCGTATGGATGTCCTCTTCTGGATTAATGTCTGCCCTAAAGAGGGCTTTAAGTATTCTCTTTTATCGCCCCCACCAGAAGTGGGGATAAATAGGGGCTGCAAAGGCCGGGCAACTCTATTTATGGTCCGGAGTGAGTTGGGTGTTGTACCAGTTATTGCAGTTCCTGTATGATCTAGTCATGTATGGGTTTATCTTCATTTCTTTAAAATGTTCTGTTCTGATTCTTGAATTATTGATGAAACGGCATTAAGATCTCGTTGTTGCAGAAGTGATTGTGTTAGAATAAAATCTTATTACAGAACACTTTTAACTTTAACGGAATACATAGATCAAAAGTGAAAAATGTACAGTCTCACATGGTAAAATTAAAAAATGGTATTTCCTGTTTACACAACTGAAAGTTGATGATGACTTGTGCCATCTATGAGAATAAATATCAACTAATCGTTGATTTTCTTTTTAAATTCCAGAATATTTATCAAATACCTTTTTCTTGATAAATCAAGAAAACCAACCATGTATGCGTTTCAAGCTGTTGGCCCTTATCAGAGTGATGCAGGTTGTACCTCAACGACTTAAAATAAATGAATGAAACAAAAGCCATTTTCTTAATTTTAAGGCGATATTTTATGTTGTATTCTTTGTGCTAAACACTAAACAATATTTCTGAGAAGTATTTGAGGCCTTATAGGTAACGAACGAATTTACCAAAAAGTGACAATACCTAAATAAATTCTGATGATTAAACTCCTGCAAAACAGATGGAAAAATGATAATCTTCATCATTTGATTTTCTCTTATATCACTTTTGTGTAGTAAGTAATCTTGTTCGATGATTTATGTGTGGATGTTTTTTTTTATTCAAAATTCACGTAACATGATGTGTAATCCTATAAGCTTTTTGTGCCCAAAATATTTCTTTGAAAAAAGACGAAAACAACCAGTGCTGGTATAAAATTACAGTTCTTACCTTTAAAAAACTTTGCTTTTCTAAAGGATTTATCTAGAATTTCTGTGATCCCTCTCTCCCTTTTAGTTTAAAAATGTCAAAAAATGTATATTTATTTTCTAAAAGCAATGAAAAATAGTTTTCTTTAAATAATTTTAAAATAAATATTCAAACTGTTTTTATATCTTGACTCATTTTACAGTATAATTTTGCTTTTATTTATTTTTATTTGGTATTATTTTTTGGTAATATTGAATTTTAAAAACGCTTTTAATTTATTTTTACAAAGCGCTAGATTTTTCATGTTATTGGGCTGATACATTAAATCATTCATCGAATATATTTTGAATGTAATATAATTTGAAACAATTTGAATAATTTTTGTCTATATATATTAAACCTTTCTATTTAATAGTTTTTTACTAGACACAATTTCTATAATAGATATTTTGTGACAGAAGATAATTATGAATCCACTCAATCAAAATATATTAAAATAAAATATCTGTAAAAGTTATTATATAGAGAGAAATATTAAACATATCTGATAGATTCAATTCCTAATCTTTCTCTCTTTTTTTACGTCTGCTAAGACGAGGCTAAGAGCCATTTTCCCGCCAAGATATGGTGTGACGTCATAGTAAAGTTTAATTTGTTACCAAAAGAATTATTTGTTCCGCGCGCTTTAATTGGCGTCGTCGATTCCTTAAAAAATATTTCTTCCTCTAAAACTTTCTACCAGAAGTGTTTCTAAATTAATAAATACTTTGTGCTGGAGGCAGAGTGCAATACGCTCTAATTGCAAGTACTGGATTACTCTATTTATAGATGGAATCGCACGCTAAATAGTTTCCTTTTTTATATATAGATGGCGCGCTCACGCTTTATATTTAGTTAATGTAAAAGTACTTATATATTTATAATTGTATATATTTCTACTGTCCTCAAAGCTTATGTCTATAGTTCATTTAAAATACCCATTCCAAGAGTCTAGCATCAGTATCACTATAAAAAGAAAAGCGAAAAATGCAATATAACAGCAGTATGATAGATT
The DNA here is from genome assembly GCA_030710605.1 of Cordylochernes scorpioides. NCBI lineage: Eukaryota > Metazoa > Arthropoda > Arachnida > Pseudoscorpiones > Chernetidae > Cordylochernes > Cordylochernes scorpioides. The sequence continues at coordinate 27,388,520 of CP092872.1, forward strand.
AAACTGGCGAAACCGCTGGGAGGGTTCACCATTTATATAATTTTTCCATTGCAGTAAAGGCAATAGAAATTGTTTAATTTTTAAAAGAATCATACGCGTCTATAATAGTTTCGAATTTTCATAACAGATGGCGCGCTAATGTATCATAATTTATCAATTTATATTTACATTTAGTCTGTTTCTATATGTGCAAATTATATATGATAGAGGTTTAAAGATTACATCGAATGGATTCAAATTTCGAATTTTTCCCATTTTTCTCTTTGTTGTTGCGCCGTAACTTGCTGGGAAGTTAAAGCCCAATATATCATATTAACATTACAGATAGACTCAAGATTTGAAAATGTTTAGTAAAAATGGTAGGATATGTGAGTGAAGAGCTTCCAGGACCGCCTCAAGGGTAAGGTTAGCAGAGCGGTCGCCCCGGGCACTGGATCAACGGATACGCAACTAGAAGGCAAATTTTTGTGTGAGTTTAATAAAAGAGAGGTTCATTTAAATAATATTAAATCGTTATAAACTTTTCTAATATCGATCCTATAATATTAAAAGATTAGTTGTGAAATTAGAAAGAAAAATGTTAGAGAAAGAGAAGCACATGTGTGTGGTGGAGTCGCCGCAAGAACTATCGCCTCGGTTACATACAAGGACAGCCCTGTTAGCATCTTAACACCTATGCAAATCAGACGCATTTGCGCAAAACCTTCTGAAAATGGAAATAAAGAGAATAATTGTGTTAACATGGTGTTTCTGCTCTTGCTTTGGGGTAGTTCCCTTATAGAGGCGGTCGAGCAACCACCGAGATTTTCCTGTCGGATGTCGGATTTAAATATATCAATTTAGAGTGCTAATGTATAATCGGTGGATGCAGGAGAAACGAAATTTGGTGTTTTAGCCAATGGTAAGACAATTGTTTGTACAAGATACCTGCTCAACCAACTCCAGCTCAGAATTCTTAATGTACAGACTAACCACCCGCATATAGGCATGTCAGTAGGGTGTCATCTCAGCCGATTCTCGAGCCTGACTCACAATGACACTGACTTCAAGACATTAAGACATCGCTATAACTTGTATTATGGTATAGGAAGGTATTTCAAATTCCCCTTGTAGACGTTGAAAACTTGTTGCATGTGAATTGAACGGCTATATCTTTATTACCTAAGTTTATTGCTCGTGAATTCCTTTATGCATCACCAGATCTTTCGTCTGAAACAACACACAGCGATATATTTGTACCCCCATTAAAGTTAGACATTAAAAAGAAACTTGCTATAAAATATAAATATAAAAATTAAAAACGTTAACAATGCGTTTCTTTATTCGTGAAAAAATATTCAAGCTTTCGTATCTTTGCAATCCTTCCACAGACATAGCTTTAAGTTGAAAGAATGAATGAAAATTCTCTCAGCTTATAGTCATGTCTTTGGAAGGATTGTAAAGATCCGAAATCTTGCAAAAACATTTTTTTCACGAATTTTTATCAATCATAAGCTATGTCCGTATATGGTCGACATGGAAAAATGGGTGTGAAGAGAGAAATTTTACAGCAAAAAACTCTTCTATCTGAAAGACAAATGTTTCACAGGACTCTCTCGCAAATGGACCATAAAATGCCAAGGTCTGAACATCTTCTTGCAATGTTCGGTTTCGATACGTTGACTTCTAACATCTCCATCCGCTGTACATAATTGATTCACCGTAATTAACTATGCGAATGTTGGTTTAAAACTTCTGACATTGTGCTAGTCCCCATCAGTCAGTAAGTTTTCTACAATATTTTCAGGTACTAGCTATGGAATATGTTGTTTCATCTCCTGGACCAAACTATCGGAATAGTTAGCGGGGTATAGTTAGGGGGTAGTACTACATACACTATGACAGATTTAGAACACATTATTGACTGTATTTACTTATCCATTGATGAGTAGCGGGGTATAGTTAGGGGGTAGTACTACATACACTATGACAGATTTAGAACACATTATTGACTGTATTACTCATCCATTGATGAGTTCTACTCATCCCCCCAGCAGACACCATCAATGGTCTCAAACTTTACAAGCTTGATATCCTAATATGATTGAGTGGAGCAAAGAAAGAAGAAGAAGACAGATTTAGCTTTGCATTTATCGATTTTAAGAATCGAGCTATAAATGTTCTTCTTATCACATCAGTCTCAGTAAGGATCCTACAATATTTCCAGGTGCTAGCTATGGAATATGTTGCTATCTCTCCTGCATACCAAACTATCGGAATAGTTAGCGGGTTATAGTTAGGCGATGATACTACATTACAAATGACAGATTTAGCTCGGTATTTATCTATTTGAAGCACCGAGCTATAAATGCTCTCCTTATTATTCTTTATAGATTTCCTGCTCAGACCTCCTCCAATAAAACTTGCAGGTGAAATCCCAAAAAATATAACTTGAAATGGGGAAAAGAGGTTTAGAGTTTACTCTCTTCTAGAAGTAGTGAGGATAGGTCAGGAGTTGGCAAACTTTTGAGTCGGAAGAGTCAAAAATTACAATTTAAAAATTTCAAAGTTTTTAAAGAGCCACAGAATGTTTTTCTTACCAACAATAAATAGTACTCACATAAATAATATTTACGTATGGAACTATATAAAGAGCCGCAGCTTCACATCCAAAGAACCGCAGTTTGCCGACCTCCGATCTCTGATGCTGAATGAAGTTTTAGAATTCACTGTACAGAAGGGGGTCGGTGGAAGGATTGTCTAAACCGTTGGTTTTCGACCACTACGACCCGGGTTCGATTCCCGCATTGGGCACTTTTTTTCTGATTAAAAACAAAATGCTCCAACGGCTCCCGATTCTTTCAAAAGTCCAACCCCACCAGCGAGTGCAAGTAACCAAACGGAGCCCTGACACATTTGTAAATGCAAAATCGAACTGCCTTTCACATGTATATACATGTGGTGCACTTACAGTAAAAGCAGTCCCATTTTTACCCACCATGATTATCATGGCCTGTACCACGTGCACTACTAGGGATAAGTAAAAAAAAAAACTGGAAAGAGGGACCAACTACCCCCCATGGTGTACTTGTGAGAATTATAAAAGAAGGAGACTGGAGCGTGCCCCAGACTCTCCTAAACTTGATTAACGCCGTCTCCTGGGGTTGGGCATAGTCAATGCCAGCCGCCACACTTCCCCATGTCTACTGCGTCACATTTACTGAGGGATCTACGAGCCAAATCTATCTATCATAATCTATATCACTCAACCTTCAAATCTCTATTGAAATTCCTCTCTTTTCCCTCTTTAGCTTTCGGCATTTTTTTTTACCTTTGCTTATCTGACTCCACATTTTATCTCTGACTTCTTTATCATTTCGTTCAAATATTAGTGCGAATTTGAAGTGTTTTCCATTCATATTGGCGATATATCAAACATTAAAATCACCTGCAAGTAAAGAAATAGCTCGTATATGCATATCCGTGATTATATAAAACGAGAATTTTGTTCACCCCTTAAAATTTAATGAATTTTATGGGGTTTAAACAATGTCACTTTCGTGATGTATTTAACTACTGTAGAGCTCTTATTTTCACTCTTGGGGGGACACGATATGTTTATTCGCGTCAAATACTATCTCTAACTGACAGACACGATGAAACAAGAGAAGAATGACAAGTCGAAATTCCCGAAGGACCGCTCTGAAGACATCGTCAAAATACCATTTATCAACCGCCCCATAAATAAAAGATGACGCGTTTCAAATTGAATTCCACAACCTTTATCCCATCATCGCGTGGCCGGTCTCACGGATGGAGCCGTTTTTCCATTAAGTGGAGGTCTTGAGTGGCGTTAGTCTGGAAGACCTTACAGGATCGTTTAGCTATATCGGAGCTCTGTCGGTCTGAGATGATCGGATTAGGAGAGGAAGAAGGACATCAGGGTACGACTTGGGAAAGTTTTCCGATCCCAAGGCCCTGACTTTCAGGGACGAGGTGGCAGCTGCAAATATTTGATCGTTTCTTCACACTCTTCCCTCGACAGTTATCTACCGTGTTCTTCTATAGCATTCAGTTACCTTCACACTCTTCCCTCGACAGTTATCTAGCGTGTTCTTCTATAGCATTCAGTCACCTTCACACTCTTCCTTCCTCAGTTATCTAGCGTGTTCTTCTATAGCATTCAGTTACCTTCACACTCTTCCTTCGACAGTTATCTTCCGTGTTCTTCTGTAGCATTCAGTTACCTTCACACTCTTCCTTCGACAGTTATCTAGCGTGTTCTTCTATAGCATTCAGTTACCTTCACACTCTTCCTTCCTCAGTTATCTAGCGTGTTCTTCTATAGCATTCAGTTACCTTCACACTCTTCCTTCGACAGTTATCTACCGTGTTCTTCTATAGCATTCAGTCACCTTCACACTCTTCCTTCCTCAGTTATCTAGCGTGTTCTTCTATAGCATTCAGTTACCTTCACACTCTTCCTTCGACAGTTATCTAGCGTGTTCTTCTATAGCATTCAGTTACCTTCACACTCTTCCCTCGACAGTTATCTAGCGTGTTCTTCTATAGCATTCAGTTACCTTCACACTCTTCCTTCCTCAGTTATCTAGCGTGTTCTTCTATAGCATTCAGTTACCTTCACACTCTTCCTTCGACAGTTATCTAGCGTGTTCTTCTATAGCATTCAGTTACCTTCACACTCTTCCCTCGACAGTTATCTAGCGTGTTCTTCTATAGCATTCAGTCACCTTCACACTCTTCCTTCCTCAGTTATCTAGCGTGTTCTTCTATAGCATTCAGTTACCTTCACACTCTTCCTTCGACAGTTATCTAGCGTGTTCTTCTATAGCATTCAGTTACCTTCACACTCTTCCCTCGACAGTTATCTAGCGTGTTCTTCTATAGCATTCAGTCACCTTCACACTCTTCCTTCCTCAGTTATCTAGCGTGTTCTTCTATAGCATTCAGTTACCTTCACACTCTTCCTTCGACAGTTATCTAGCGTGTTCTTCTATAGCATTCAGTCACCTTCACACTCTTCCTTCGACAGTTATCTAGCGTGTTCTTCTATAGCATTCAGTTACCTTCACACTCTTCCTTCGACAGTTATCTAGCGTGTTCTTCTATAGCATTCAGTTACCTTCACACTCTTCCATCGACAGTTATCTAGCGTTTTCTTCTATAGCATTCAGTTACCTTCACACTCTTCCTTCGACAGTTATCTAGCGTGTTCTTCTATAGCATTCAGTTACCTTCACACAAACATTGCAATCTTATTGCATTCGGCCTAGTGATTTGAGTTGCTTCCATATTTAATAACAAGTGAATGCAGTACCCTCTATATAACCCAATAGAAATAGAAGATAAAGGAAAATGTGATGTTCCTTTATAGAACAACGTGTAATATATAAGTAGCGGTTAAGATTTCCCTCAACGTGTTGCGTGAACAAATTATAAAATTCCTTAATGAACCAGCCTCCTATTACCTTGTGTCTAATGCACAATTAATTGGCAGTTTCCAATTTCGGTAATGGACGACGCCATGTCAATTACGTGGATTAATTAAGAGGTGCACATCCTAAATAAGTTACGAATTGGACAATCCTCGCAGCGGTTATTCTCGTATGGTGACAGCTGAGGAAACTCTGGAACATCAGGGATTAGACAATCGGACTCTAGTGGGTAGTGAAGCGATGCTCTATGTCACCATCTTAAATTCAGATTCTCATTCCATCCATACTGAACTAACCGGCGGACCAGCAGGTTACTGTCTGAACCTGAGAAGTAAATTCAGTCTCCCATGAGAGACTAAACACGGTATTTTCTGTAGGTTGACTCTCAGTGTAGACTAACAGGCCAATTCATGAGCAATCTTTCAACTTAAAAGAGTCTCTGATGAGAGTTTACCTCCAGGAGAGACCTAGCTGATCTATGTCTTTAGATGGTCTCTCATGGAGACCCCAATGTACTAGAGAAGTACAAACTGTGGACGACAATGAACATATCTACAATCAAAAAGATTGCTCGATGCAAATATTTATATGTAATTCTACTGCACTAAATGCATATGTCCATAGTTTGCCTGAATACCATTTCTAAGATCCCACTTGTCAGTGTAGCATATATAAGCAGAATCGTCCAATACAGTATTAGAGCTCTAAGAAGCGGTCTGGTGGATTAAATTTTACGAAACCGCTGGCAGGGTTCACCACTGATGATCCAAGCCCTCCCAATATTATTTCATCACAGAAATGACAGCATCAGTTTGTTTTATGTGTAAAATAAACACTCGTACTTTAATGCGTTCATATCTTATAAACAAAAACAATACAAATTAACGATTATATACATTCTGAAACGTTAAATAATGAGCATATAATACAACAACCTTCCATAGGCCACATAATACTCTCTCGGCGATTTTAACAATGAACCTATTTACAACAGAATTATCGTAAATTGTTTGTGTTATTTAAAATACAAAACTAAAATCTCTATATATATATATACGATGCTTTGGCTGAGAGCTTTCAAGTTGCATAGGCTTTTCTTCATGACCGTAGCACTATAAAATACAATTTTGTATAAGGGCCGTGAGGAAAACCTCTTTGGCTTTAAAGATTTTAGCCCATTTTATCGTAGTAATAAAACGTTTAGGTGTTTTAGTATTTCACAGTGAACATATTTTTATACGTGCACAAGAATGGTAATCCATTCCTACACAAATTAACGGTTAGATACATTCGGAACCATTTTAACAATGAGCATGATGCAACACAAAACAGCCTATATCTACGTCAAATAACAATTGGCACAACAATGAACACACGAGTAAACAAAAAAAAAACAATTGAAATAAAATAAATATTCTTATAAAATATATTGATAAAGTCTAAAGAAAATCTGAACAGGCGTCGGACCTGGGTTCTGTGCTTGGGTTCTGTGCTGCCTAGAGTATAGGAGCTTCATCTATGCTTCCTTCCTGCGGTGAATCTGTATAAGACCGGTGGTCTCAATAAAGCTGTATGTGTGTATATGTGTATGTGATAAAGCCTAAATAACATAAGATTATAAAGCCTACGTTTGTGTTTGAAATAAAATATACAAATTTGCATATTCCGAGCTCGATCCTATGAAAAACCAGTTACGTATCTGAAAGCTTTATCCATAGATCTGTTCCCAGTTGACCTAGCTGATCCAATGTTCCTTCAGTATTCTGTCGTGTTCTAAAACGGAAAAAATTGTCAGAGAATAAGGAGTTATCCACTAGTTCGGCCCCCTAGCGGAGACTAACACCCACATCTGACTGACTTCCTTCAAGTCACACAACAATCGGCTGAGGAGTTTCTGGCAATCCGTAAATGCTGAGCTTCCTCGTCAAGATTTTGAAGTGGTTTGGTTCGGAAGGAAGCTGGTTCATGTTGATATCTAATCTGTATAACAGCGGCGGATGATGACTACGATGATGATAAACCTCCATTGTAACAATCAGCTTAGGAGTTTCTGACAATCCGTAAATGGTGCAAATCCCCCGTCAGATTTTGAAGTTGTTTGATTCAGAAGGAGGCACCAGATGTTGAGATCTGACCTGTATAACGGTGATGAATACAATGATGATAGATCCCCATTGTAACAATTAGCTTAGAAGTTTCTGGCAATCCGTAAATGCTGCATTTCCTCGTAAGGATTTGAAGTGGTCTGAATTGGAAGGAGGCAGCTGATGTTGAGATCTGATATGTATAACGGTGATGAATATGATGATGATAGATCCCCATTGTAATTGGATCTTTTAGACACATTTCGCATGGATTTCCTTAATTTGTGAGGTGTACTATCTGTAACTGAGATGTTGATTTGAAAGAGAAAAATGACAGTTATATACTCCTAGATTCAATGCGTGATGTTCATATATATAATCCTGATTTAATTTACATAACAGATTAGAGACGTGAATGGCAGCATTTACATATATGTCGACTAGCGGCCGCCTGACCCGACCTTTGACAGAAAGACCTTTAGGACCTCTTGAGTCAATTTCATAATCGCTCCGAACGTTTCGATCCCATCATCATAAACCTTTGGTAACTCTGATTTACAAACATTGAATTATTCTTTTTTTACCGTTGCAAATAGATGTGAAACTTGTATCAAGCTCGAGGGATCGAGACAAGGTTATAACATCATTTCTCACTCAAGGCAGCTTTAATTGAGCTATGAAAACCTGGAAACACCAAACTAAATAAGAATAAGAAATTTTATTTTAATAAGAAAAAGGAAATTGTAGCCTTTTTAACATATCAGGATTCAGACAATAACTCTGTGAAAAGGCTTTTTATTTAGAAGCATATATTTCTGAAATATAATTACGTAAATTTAGCCTTTTTTGTAAAAAAAAAAAAAAAAAAAAAAAGGTCGCAATAATTTCAAATTTAAGACGAGTAATCCTTTCAATATATTATAACACAAATAAAATCATAAAGGATGCGTTCTTTATTGGTAAAAACCGATTCGAGCTTTCGGGCGCAAGCAGCCCTTCTACAGGAATTAAAGGAAACAAGTTAATCAGACATGTATATATACATATATATAAAAAAATGTTGCATGTATGTATATATACATTTCTGATTAACTTGTTTCCTTTAATTCCTGTAGAAGGGCTGCTTGCGCCCGAAAGCTCGAATCGGTTTTTACCAATAAGAACTCATCCTTTATGATTTTATTTGTCTTATAATAATTTCAAATGTATTAATTTTAAAGGTGTGTGTACACTAATGTACAAAACTAAAGGAAGTCCTACCTTCTAACATGTATATCGGGATTCAGGCAATAACTTTGAAAGATATTTGATAAACGGTGACCTTTATAGAAGAGACACTAGATAAAAAATCAAGTGTGAACAAAATTGTCTTCTCTCTTTAAAAAAAAAAAACAGACCACTGGCGAGTTTCCACTTTAAGTTTTGTCCGTGAGTGTAAATAAAGAAGGTAAAAGTGACCTCATCCTTGTTACTGCTGAGTTTAGAGAGCGGCGATAACGTTAAACGTGGGTTTCCCCGCATACAACTGGGCGGGGTTTACTTGGTCTTTGTAAACCGCGTGACGGCTTGAGTATATTCGTATGATTCACTATCTTACACCTCGTAAATGGATGTCTATTGTTGTAACAGTCTTCACATTATGGTGTCGTTAAGAAAATGATATTTTCAGCGCGATTAAATAAAAATGTGGAAACAACTTACTGCTGTCCTTACCGCGATGGAAAATATTGGGAGGGCTTTATTCATCAGTGGTGAACCCTTTCACAACGGTTTGGCCAGTTTAATCTACCATATTTAGTGAAACTTCTGTAAGGGTTCCCACTGATAAGCCAGGCCCTCCTAAATTTTTTTTTTCATCACTGCAAATAGAATCAGAAGTTATTTTACTTGAAAAATAAAGCACAAAATAGTTCATTTTGTTAAAAATAGATGGTGTGACTTATATTTAATTATGGTGTATTTCGCAATATTTAGAAGGAAAATGCCTCCCCGCCATATGTGTAGTGACTATACAAACAATTTTACATAATGTTTTTAAATGTAGAAAATTGTATATTGACGACTGGTGTAAACCAAATTAAGAGGCATTCTTTGTTCCCTCGGTTGTTCCAATCGCTACACAGGGATTGGACCAATCTCCTTGCACCCTGTCATACATCCAGAACAATAGGTGGCTGGCAGGTGTGGAATTATTTCCATGGCTGAGTCCTTGTGCTCGGAACATCGGGCACCAACAATGTCCTGGCATGACAAGGTCTTTGTCCCGGCGCCATTGTTCCTGCTGGAACGATGCTGAATCTTCTTTTTGGGAGCTCCTGGAAGTGACCCTCAACAGAACCTTCTGGAATGCCCTGGCCAGTCAGAAAAGTGATACCTGCCCAATCAGTTGCAATATATTGCACACTAAACTGCCTGCTAAGTCAGAGAATGTCTTATTAAAATAACTTCTTGATAGACATCTCGCTTCAAATCTGATACACGTTTCGTTCATATTTATTCCTATAGATGCCAACATATTTGCACAGTCTAGTGGGTGGTGTCTTGTCCATGGAGCAGATCAGATCGGTCCACGCACCCTGATCACAATACTGGCCAACCCAGGTGCCTTGTTCGTTTGGATGTCCTCTTCTGGATTGATGTCTGCCATATAGAAGGCTGCAAGGATGGCCGGGTATATATGATCCGGAGTGAGTTGGGTGTTGTGACAGTTATTGCAGTTCCTGTAGGATCTAGTAATATCTGGGTTTATCTTCATTTCTTTAAAATGTCCTGTTCTGATTCTTAAAATTGTTGTTGTTAATTCTCTGTTAATGTTGAGGTTGCATATGGGCTAGTGTATTTTGGGTTTTGTAATGAATTTTGCTTTTGCTATTGTATTTGGGTCTAGTTGTATGGTATTTTTAACATCCTGATAGACGGCCATATTATTGGTCCCTGACTTTAGATGAGACAGCGTATCATAATAGCGTTTATGGGAAAGAAATGTGTGGAATATTTCTCCCTATTTTATTCGTAAATAAAATCTCAGCAATGTTTATTCCATAGCTGTTCCAATAGAGAGTAGAACCTATCCATGCAGAAGCCGTGTTGGCAGATGCTGAGTTAAATAAGTGTAGTTATAGATAGTCACTTTTATTTTTAATTTTGTTTGTGGAGTGAAAAAATATTTAGCTCAATATTTGTACGTTTTAGACGCGAAATCCTTTATTTTTCCTACATCTGTGTTAGATTCGGCAGGAGCCGAAAACGTGATTTAACCTTCTATTCTTTAAAGACTAAATACAGAATCATACTTTTGTTTAAAGAAGAAGTTTCCTAGTTGCCTGTTTGGTTCCTCGCGTTAATATTTTACATAACCAATAAAGAAGATAAGCCCAAGCAAGAATTTTGGTTGTTCCCGAGGGAAGAACAGGGCGTTTGGCAAAAATATATTGTCAGTTAGATATACTAAGTTCATGCTGAATGGAGGAATGCGCGGTATAACTCTGCTTAGGATGGGTTAAATTGTATTAATGTGGGGACTTTAACGTGCTTGCTCAAAAGGCTGCAAGACATGTTATTTCATACTAGAGTCACGACGCGAGGACTAACAGGTTTGGTATATACTCGCAAACAGCAAGTATTTCGTTTATTCAGTTGTTTCAATGTGCTGCCCAAGTCCCCACTGTGTGCAGCCAAACAGCCACGATGGACTAATAGGTTTAGTACCTGAAAGTAACAAGTAATTCGTTCACTCAGTTGCCTAAATGTGCCGCACAAGTCCACACCAAGTGCAGAGAAACAGCCAGGATGGGACTAATGGGACTGCAAATAGCAAGTATTTCGTTCACTCAGTTGCCTAAATGGGCCGCACATGTCCCCTCAGATGGAAGTCAAACAGCTAGGATAGGACTAACAGGTTTAGTATCCGCAAAGAACAAGTATTTCGTTCCCTCAGTTGCTTCAATGTGCTGCCCAAGTCTCCACAGAGGGCAGAGAAACACCCACGATGGGGCTAAGAGGTTTAGTACCCGTAAAGAAAAAGTATTTCGTTCATTCAGTTGCCTAAACGTGCTATACAAGTCCCACAGAGTGCAGTAGCTATACCACAGCCACGAAATGTCGCCCGCCTGTTTACTTCCTCATTAGGATGAGGTGCACCAAACAAAGACTCGTCATTGTACGTCGTCTCCTGACGATGCCATAAACTGCCGCTCCTCGTTAGTGCCACCTGTGAGTCGGCGGACCCGGATTTCTCTGGTGTTGTTACTTCCTCCTCTGGTAGAGGAACGAGAAGGCTTGTAGCAAGCTGCTACAGTATGCTGGGGTAGCTCTGCGTTATTCTCATCAGGATAGAATAGCTGTTCGTAGACCTCGGCATACTGGGATAGTTCTTTGTGTCCTCGGCATGCTGGGGTCGTTCTTTGTACTATTGTTCGATCAATCCCGTCAGTAACTCAATGTTTCAACCCAGCGTTCCTCTTCACCTCCAAACTATAAATGAAATATTATATCCCCAATCACACATACAAATAACCTGAAGTTTAATTACATAAATTCAACAGTTCACTCACGAAACCGAACAACCCACTCCAGAAGTCAAATTATCTTCGCCAGATGTCCAACGCTCTGATCCAGAAACCGAATGCCCCACCCCAGAAGTCCCTATTTCCATACCATAAACCCAACATGTCCCTCCAGAAATACAAGTTCTACCCTATCCCAGCAGTTCAACCCTACCTCCCCATCTTTCCCTAATCGCGGACAATGTTTGTTGACTCTCCGGCTCTGTTTATTTTGCGTGGCTGAAGGGCGGAAGTGACGTCAGGCCTTGTGTTAGCTCTTGCCCGCCAAACATCCGGAATACAGATAGTGGAAATGAGAAAATAAATGGGACTATAGAATATATCCTGCCAGACAACACCAAACCTTGACACACACAATTATAGTTTTACATGTATGTGTAATATATGTGAACAAACACATTCTGTGTAAATTAATATATTTGTACTGAAGACCCTGCCATTTTTATTTTAATACCAAAAATTGTTCCAATTTCATTTATGCTTCCAAACATTGTTTACAGCACTGAATCGTGCGATTTTTTTCACTCAAATGAATGGCATTTAACGATTGTTCTACTAGAAGATTATATTGCTTCTGCATCTCTGGAATGGTTGAGTTTGAAGACC
>CP092872.1:27401309-27453661 GCA_030710605.1 Cordylochernes scorpioides
AGCAGACCACTGGCGAGTTTCCACTTTAAGTTTTGTCCGTGAGTGTAAATAAAGAAGGTAAAAGTGACCTCATCGTTGTTACTGCCGAGTTTAGAGAGCGGCGATAACGTTAAACGTGGGTTTCCCCGCATACAACTGGGCGGGTTTACTTGGCCTTTGTAAACCGCGTGACGGCTTGAGTATATTCGTATGATTCACTATCTTACACCTCGTAAATGGATGTCCATTGTTGTAACAGTCTTATGGTGTCGTTAAGAAAATGATATTTTCAGCGCGATTAAATAAAAATGAGGAAACAACTTACTGCTGTCCTTACCGCGATGGAAAATATTGGGAGGGCTTTATTCATCAGTGGTGAACTCTTTCACAACGGTTTGGCCAGTTTAATCTACCATATTTAGTGAAACTTCTGTAAGGGTTCCCACTGATAAGCCAGGCCCTCCACAATTTTTTCATCACAGTAAATGGAATCAGAAGTTTTTTTACTTGAAAAATAAAGCACAAAATAGTTCATTTTATTAAAAATAGATGGTGGGACTTATATTTAATTATGGTGTTTTTCGCAATATTTAGAAGGAAAATGCCTCCCCGCCATATGTGTAGTGACTATACAAACAATTTTACATAAAGTTTTTAAATGTAGAAGATTGTATATTGATGACTGGTTTAAACCAAATTAAGAGGCATTCTTTGTTCCCTCGGTTGTTCCAATCGCTACACAGGGATTGGACCAATCTCCTTGCACCCTGTCACACATCCAGAACAATAGGTGGCTGGCAGGTGTGGAATTATTTCCATGGCTGAGTCCTTGTGCTCGGAACATCGGGCACCAACAATGTCCTGGCATGACAAGGTCTTTGTCCCGGCGCCATTGTTCCTGCTGGAACGATGCTGAATCTTCTTTTTGGGAGCTCCTGGAAGTGACCCTCAACAGAACCTTCTGGAATGCACCGGCCAGTCAGCAAAGTGATACCTTCCCAATCAGTTCCAATATATTGCACACTAAACTGCCTGCTAAGTCAGAGAATGTCTTTTCTCGCTTTAAAATAACTTCCTGGATAGACACCTCGCTTCAAATCTGATACACGTTTCGTTCATATTTATTCCTAAAGATGGCAACATATTTGCACAGTCTAGTTGGTGGTGGTGGTGTCTTGTCCATGGAGCAGATCAGATCGGTTCATGCACCCTGATCACAATACTGGCCAACCCAGGTGCCTTGTTCGTTTGGATGTCCTCTTCTGGATTGATGTCTGCCATATAGAGGGCTGCAAGGATGGCCGGGTATATATGATCCGGAGTGAGTTGGGTGTTGTGACAGTTATTGCAGTTCCTGTAGGATCTAGTATTGTCTGGGTTTATCTTCATTTCTTTAAAATGTATTGTTCTGATTCTTAAAATTGTTGTTGTTAATTCTCTGTTAATGTTGAGGTTGCATATGGGCTAGTGTATTTTGGGTTTTGTAATGAATTTTGTTTTTGCTATTGTATTTGGGTCTAGTTGTATGGTATTTTTAACATCCTGATAGACGACCATATTATTGGTCCCTGACTTTAGATGAGACAGCGTATCATAGTAGCGTTTATGGGAAAGAAATGTGTGGGATATTTCCCCCTATTTTGTTCGTAAATAAAATCTCAGCAATGTTTATTCCATAGCTGTTCCAATAGAGAGTAGAACCTATCTATGCAGAAGCCGTGTTGGCAGATGCTGAGTTGGATAAGTGTAGTTATAGATAGTCAAATCACAACTTTAATTAGAGAGATATTTATAATATACTTTTATTTTTAATTTTGTTTGTGGAGTAAAAAAATATATATTTAGCTCAATATATTTGTACGTTTTAGACGCGAAATCCTTTATTTTTCCTACATCTGCGTTAGATTCGGCAGGAGCCGAAAACGTGATTTAACCTTCTATTCTTCTAAAGACTAAATACAGAATCACACTTTTGTTTAAAGAAGAAGTTTCCTAGTTGCCTGTTTGGTTCCTTGCGTTAATATTTTACATAACCAATAAAGAAGATAAGTCCAAGCAAGAATGTTGGTTGTTCCCGAGGGAAGAACAGGACGTTTGGCTAAAATATATTGTCAGTTAAATATACTAAGTTCATGCTGAATGAAGGAATGCGTGGTATAACTCTGCTTAGGATGGGTTAAATTGTATTAATGTGGGGACATTAACGTGCTTGCTTAAAAGGCTGCAAGACATGTTATTTCATACTAGAGTCACTATGTGAGGACTAACAGGTTTGGTATATACTCGCAAACAGCAAGTATTTCGTTTATTCAGTTGTTTCAATGTGATGCACAAGTCCCCACTGATTGCAGCCAAACAGCCACGATGGACTAATATGTTTAGTACCTGCAAGGAACAAGTAATTCGTTCACTTAGTTGCCTAAATGTGCCGCACAAGTCCCCACCAAGTGCAGAGAAACAGCCAGGATGGGACTAATGGGACTGCAAATAGCAAGTATTTCGTTCACTCAGTTGCCTAAATGTGCCGCACAAGTCCCCACCAAGTGCAGAGAAACAGCCAGGATGGGACTAATGGGACTGCAAATAGCAAGTATTTCGTTCACTCAGTTGCCTAAATGGGCCGCACATGTCCCCACAGATGAAAGTCAAACAGCCAAGATAGGACTAACAGGTTTAGTATCCGCAAAGAGCAAGTATTTCGTTCCCTCAGTTGCTTCAATGTGCTGCCCAAGTCTCCACAGAGTGCAGAGAAACAGCCACGATGGGGCTAAGAGGTTTAGTACCCGTAAAGAGAAAGTATTTCGTTCATTCAGTTGCCTAAACGTGCCATACAAGTCCCACAGAGTGCAGTAGCTATACCACAGCCACGAAATATCGCCCGCCTGTTTACTTCCTCATTAGGATGAGGTGCACCAAACAAAGACTCGTCATTGTACGTCGTCTCCTGACGATGCCATAAACTGCCGCTCCTCGTTAGTGCCACCTGTGAGTCGGCGGACCCGGATTTCTCTGGTGTTGTTACTTCCTCCTCTGGTAGAGGAACGAGAAGGCTTGTAGCAAGCTGCTACAGTATGCTGGGGTAGCTCTGCGTTATTCTCATCAGGATAGAATAGCTGTTCGTAGATCTCGGCATGCTGGGATAGTTCTTTGTGTCCTCGGCATGCTGGGGTCGTTCTTTGTACAAGGTACTTTGTACCTTGTATGTTCAGAATGTTGGGGTAGTTCTTTGTGCCATCGGCATTCTGTGGTAGTTTTTTGTGTCCTCGGCATGCTGGTGTAGTTCTCTGTGATTCTGAGAACTCTGGGATAGTTATTCATAGACAACCGGAAGGCTAGTAATGTCAATTTAATACACAGACTATAATTCGGAACTACTTCTGAGGTTCGTTAACGTTAATAGTGTCCCACAAAATCCATTGTTCGATCATTACCGTCAGTAACTCAATGTTTCAACCCAGCATACCTCTTCACCTCCAACCTATAAATTAAATCTTATATCCCCCAATCACACATACAAATACCCTGAAGTTTAATTACATAAATCCAACAGTTCGCTCACGAAACCGAACAACCCACTCCAGAAGTCAAATTATCTTCCCCAGATGTCCAACGCTCTGATCCAGAAACCGAATGCCCCACCCCTGAAGTCCCTATTTCCATCCCATAAACCCAACATGTCCCCCCAGAAATACAAGTTCTACCCTATCCCAGCAGTTCAACCCTACCTCCCCATCTTGCCCCAATCGCGGACAATGTTTGTTGACTCTCCGGCTCTGTTTATTTTGCGTGGCTGAAGGGCGGAAGTGACGTCAGGCCTTGTGTTAGCTCTTGCCCGCCAAACATCCGGAATACAGATAGTGGAAATGAGAAAATAAATGGGACTATAGAATATATCCTGCCAGACAACACCAAACCTTGACACACACAATTATAGTTTTACATGTATGTGTAATATATGTGAACAAACACATTCTGTGTAAATTAATATATTTGTACTGAAGACCCTGCCATTTTTATTTTAATACCAAAAATTGTTCCAATTTCATCTATGCTTCCAAACATTGTTTACAACACTGAATCGTGCAATTTTTTCACTCAAATGAATCGCATTTAACGATTGTTCCACTAGAAGATTCTATTGCTTCTGCATCTCTGGAATGGTTGAGTTTGAAGACCTTTTTGCTGCTATAGGCTTCCATTGATTCTGTGCGCATATATTATCTGGCGTGGTTCATTGTGAAGACGTTCTAAGAGCCAGAAACTTCTATTGAATCCGTGTGCATATTTCTGACGTGGTTCAATGTGAATACATTCTTAAAGCCAGAAACTTCTATTGAATCCGTGTGCATATTTCTGACGTGGTTCAGTGTGAATACATTCTTAGAGCCAGAAACTTCTATTGAATCCGTGTGCATATTTCTGACGTGGTTCAGTGTGAATACATTCTTAAAGCCAGAAACTTCTATTGAATCCGTGTGCATATTTCTGACGTGGTTCAGTGTGAATACATTCTTAGAGCCAGAAACTTCTATTGAATCCGTGTGCATATTTCTGACGTGGTTCAGTGTGAATACATTCTTAAAGCCAGAAACTTCTATTGAATCCGTGTGCATATTTCTGACGTGGTTCAGTGTGAATACATTCTTAGAGCCAGAAACTTCTATTGAATCCGTGTGCATATTTCTGACGTGGTTCAGTGTGAATACATTCTTAAAGCCAGAAACTTCTATTGAATCCGTGTGCATATTTCTGACGTGGTTCAGTGTGAATACATTCTTAAAGCCAGAAACTTCTATTGAATCCGTGTGCATATTTCTGTCGTGGTTCAGTGTAAAGTCGTTCTTAGAGCCAGAAACTTCTATTAAATCCGTGTGCATATTTCTGTCGTGGTTCAGTGTCAATACATTCTTAAAGCCAGAAACTTCTATTGAATCCGTGTGCATATTTCTGACGTGGTTCAGTGTGAATACATTCTTAAAGCCAGAAACTTCTATTGAATCCGTGTGCATATTTCTGACGTGGTTGAGTGTGAATACATTCTTAAAGCCAGAAACTTCTATTGAATCCGTGTGCATATTTCTGACGTGGTTCAGTGTGAATACATTCTTAAAGCCAGAAACTTCTATTGAATCCGTGTGCATATTTCTGTCGTGGTTCAGTGTAAAGACGTTCTTAGAGCCAGAAACTTCTATTAAATCCGTGTGCATATTTCTGTCGTGGTTCAGTGTAAAGACGTTCTTAGAGCCAGAAACTTCTATTGAATCCGTTTGCATATTTCTGTCGTGATTCAGTGTAAAGACGTTCTTAGAGCCAGAAACTTCTATTGAATCCGTGTGCATATTTCTGTCGTGGTTCAGTGTAAAGACGTTCTTAGAGCCAGAAACTTCTATTGAATCCGTGTGCATATTTCTGTCGTGATTCAGTGTAAAGACGTTCTTAGAGACAGAAACTTCTATTAAATCCGTGTGCATATTTCTGTCGTGGTTCAGTGTAAAGACGTTCTTAGAGCCAGAAACCTCTATTGAATCCGTGTGCATATTTCTGGCGTGGTTCAGTGTAAAGACGTTCTTAGAGCCAGAAACTTCTATTAAATCCGTGTGCATATTTCTGGCGTGGTTCAGTGTAAAGACGTTCTTAGAGCCAGAAACTTCTATTGAATCCGTGTGCATATTTCTGACGTGGTTCAGTGTGAATACATTCTTAGAGCCAGAAACTTCTATTGAATCCGTGTGCATATTTCTGACGTGGTTCAGTGTGAATACATTCTTAAAGCCAGAAACTTCTATTGAATCCGTGTGCATATTTCTGACGTGGTTCAGTGTGAATACATTCTTAGAGCCAGAAACTTCTATTGAATCCGTGTGCATATTTCTGACGTGGTTCAGTGTGAATACATTCTTAAAGCCAGAAACTTCTATTGAATCCGTGTGCATATTTCTGGTGTGGTTCAGTGTGAAGACGTTCTTAGAGCCAAAAACTTTTATTGAATCCGTGTGCATATTTCTAGCGTGGTTCAGTGTGAAGACGTTCTTAGAGCCAGAAACTTCTATTGAATCCGTGTGCATATTTCTGGCGTGGTTCAGTGTAAAGACTTTCTCCGAGCCAGAAACTTCTATTGAATCCGTGTGCATATTTCTAGCGTGGTTCAGTGTAAAGATTTTCTCCGAGCCAGAAACTTCTATTGAATCCGTGTGCATATTTCTGGCGTGGTTCAGTGTAGAAACGTTCTTAGAGCCAGAAACTTCTATTGAATCCGTGTGCATATTTCTGGCGTGGTTCAGTGTAAAGATTTTCTTCGAGCCAGAAACTTCTATTGAATCCGTGTGCATATTTCTGGCGTGGTTCAGTGTGAAGGAGTTGAGACTAGGTCACATCTAAGTAGTTAAGAAACCAAAGAAAGCAGCTCGAACCCCAAATGGAATAAATACAATAGTATGTAATAGAGGGCTAAGATATGTTCTCAACAAGACAATAGCACACATAACGTTCAGTGTAATTCCACTCAGGGCAGCCTGGGTCACCAGAACTTAACCAGGACCTCTAGTTATCGCCACAACTTCTAGTTGTTGCCGTGTCCAATGAAGAGCCTCAGATGTTCCCAAGCATCTCTATCACAGCACCATTGGATAGTGGGCTACCTAGACCGAAGTCTGTACGCCTTTCTCTATCACGGAGGTCGCAATGTCCACTCTATCACAACTTCTAGTAGAAAAGAGGTTTAAACTTCTCTAGACAAACCGTCGTATTTGCATTGTTAAGCACGCCGGCAATAACTGCATTTTAATTGTCCTATAAATTAAGTTTTATAACCAACAGAAATAATAATCATCGCGAGTTAAAATCTCGCTGTATTCATCAGTGTCTACACCTCTATCAGTCCTATAGCTATACATTCTTGCAACATTCGCGCAAGGCAAATTTTCACAAATATTCTTAGTTGAGAAAGAATCTAGCTTTGAGGTTTCTACCTATCTAAGAGTATATTGGAACTTTTTACGTATATTTACATACGGCGACATTACCGTCGGGATGTATTAGCCACGCTCTGTGACGTCAACCCTCCTTTATCCTTCTAAGCAGAAGAAAAGAAACGTCATCAGGCCAACCTCGATATTAAACTCCAAACGACCTGATAGATATTCTATTCTTTAAATCTTTGATTAAACCAAGATAGCCAAATCAATTTCTTTTTAATCTCAGAATTTTTTCTGTGCAGAATACATTTATATTTTTCTTTGATTAATAAAGCCCACACACAACAATATATGATATATATTTGTATTGTGTGTGTGACTCTATAACCTAGGATAAAATACATTTTGCTTTGTCTGTATAGCAAATTATTATATAACATTTTATTGATAAATAAAATTTGTGATAATAAAATATTGTGATTTTAAGATATTAGATTCACAGATGTGCAGAGGGTAAAGAATAAAATATGGATCGAAATATGTTAGCATGTGTGATTTGCCCTATAATGATTTGCATATAACTCATTGTAAACGTTTTAAAGTAGCATACAAATTAAAAACTGCCTTGGTGTTTGGATTTACACTTTATGAGCTGACTATATCATATATACAAATTCCTTCTAAATAACTTTCATGTATTATTAAGACTGATCATTTCGTTATTATTTCTCAACGTTTGCACACATACCATTGTGCTTTGGGTTTGTTTACATTTAACCAGATGACTATGTAATACACATGCAAATTTCTTCTAAAGAACCTTCCTGTAGTATGCATAACTCATCATTCCGTTATTACTCGACGTTTGCCCACATACCAATGTGTTATACGTTTATGTTTACATTTAACGAGCTGGCTTATAATATATATGCAAATTTCCTTTAAATAACCTTCCTGTAGTATTCAAAAACCATACTTTTGTTGTTTATTACTCAACCTCTGCACACTCACACCAATGTGCCTTGGATTGACGTGTGTAGAGGACGTACGTGATGCGGAAAATACTTTTATTCGCTTTTCTTTTTAATCCTATACCTCTCAGTTCTTAGACGCACGTGTATGTGAAGGCTGAGGAAGCCTAAAGGTTTTTCCTCTTCAACTTCAAAATTTGAAGTTTTTAATGAATTTTTATTTACAAAAGCAACCGACAGACAAATATCTAGCGCTTGAATCTGCCTTCAATATTAACAAAAAGCCATCTGCAGTCAAACTTCCTCTTCTTTCTTATCTCCACTCAATTATATCAGGGTATAAAGTTTTCAGAGCTTTAGTCTTTTGCTGGTGTCTGCTGGGATGAGTAGATCTTATCAATAGATGAGTCAATGATGTGGTTTGGGGTTTCAGATTGAGAATTGTACTTAGTACATAGTAGGAAAACCTTGCAACCATTCTGGAAAGTCATTGTCCTTAGATGACCAGACTTAAGTCTGTAAACCAAAAACTGTTGTTCTCTTGAAATTCAAACTTCCTCAAT
Source organism: Cordylochernes scorpioides (assembly GCA_030710605.1). Classification (NCBI taxonomy): domain Eukaryota; kingdom Metazoa; phylum Arthropoda; class Arachnida; order Pseudoscorpiones; family Chernetidae; genus Cordylochernes; species Cordylochernes scorpioides. The sequence continues at coordinate 27,409,737 of CP092872.1, forward strand.
GCGACCACTCTTGAAAGCACGTTACTCTCTAAAGCGACATCTATATATGAGACAAAACTGGTTTCTTCAGAACGATCTGGTGGGCCGACCATTCCCGATTTAATCGAACACTACCACATTTTAATTCGATCTTTAAAAATATCAAAGAAATTAACCTCACTAAGGCAACTTTCAAATACTTATTTTACCTTTTTGTGTCTTTCTATATTTACTCTGCGAACTTGTGTCATCATTTATTCCTTTAGTCAACCCAGGTTCCTGGAGACCGCACTTATAGAAGTCCCCAACTACCCGGATGTGTCAACATCCTGACTTTGCACTTTTGCATACTTTCCATTATTAAGTTTCCCCAAAGGATCCAAATTCTCTAAAGGACTCAATTTAGCCGATATTCTGTGTAGCCGCCTACTATAGTTGTTAAATACTTAAAATCACATTATTATATCTTTGTTTTTCAGATCTCTTCATATACTTTGTTTATATATACACAAAACAAACAAAAAATGTTTTAAAGTAATTTATTTAAACATCTTTAGAAACCGCCGCATAGCTTCCAATCGAAAATTTTGCCTTATCTCATTGGTTTCATTCATCAGAATTAATATCAAGATGTCATTTGTTCAATGTGTTGTTGATAACAGTCTATGTTTGCCACTTTATTTGAACGATTTAAAATATATTTGAATGCAAGATTGAATATATAAATTCTTATATTTAAAAGATTTTTAGAAGTATTTATTTGCTTCCAAGGCTGTCCGTCAGTCTGTCCACAAATCTTGTAATCACTCTTTAACATACAGAGAACCTAGAAGCCTGGAATTTTGTATACTTCTTCAAACCTGATAACAATACAAGATGACAAATTTTCAGGCAGTATTTAATGACTTAGTTAAATCCTACTAAGAATGCAAGCGTAAAACATTTCAGACTTCTAGGTGTCCGTGGAGGTCGGGAATAGGCTAGAGAATCGAATTCATATATTTCCTTTCAAACGAACAAAATAAGCGCAGCCGTTTCTCTGGCGTATTGAGCATCTAGCGTACCTTAAAAATGTGGGTGGGCTGATCGGAAATAGGCAATTTCTATATTCCCTTGAACACCCTTATACCGACAAGTCCGACTACACTGATGTTAAAAATAGATAATTTATAATTGTATGCTTTATAGATTTTCCTCTATTATTATTATTATGTATATATATTTTTATTTTATTTTTGTTGCCTCTTTCTCTTAATGGGTGGAAAGGAATAAAGAATGGAAAGAGCAAGATTTTTAAACAAACAAGACATCGCCCCCCCATCCCATGCGCGAGCACCTATGCGCGGTGACGGGGAGAAAAAAGAAGAAAAGGACAACCGGCAGCGCTGGTGTATAGGCTCGGAGAAATATGAGCTCCCGGGAAATATGAGCTCCCGCCAAATATGAGCTCCCGCCTCAGAAGGAATGAGTAACCACGTGTGAATGAAACAAAGAAGATAACGAGAGGAGAGTTGTTATAGAATTGCGCACCAATTAAGTGGGTTGCGATATAGTTTCCTGTTAAGGAACAGAAGATTTAATCTGGAAAATTATCTCAAGTGAAGAATTATTTCAAGTGAACTCTTGATCAAATTTATCGACAGAATCGAAAACAAGATTTGTTTTTATAAACAGAAGCTTAGATAAGTATTTTTAAACTTTGATTGAAAAAGATTTTGCCTTTCCAACCCAAGTTATTTTGCTCTCTACATTATTTGTTTTTATGTATATTTAACTTGTATCACTTGTTTTGTTTATTCTAATTTTAAATATATCTAACCTTTTGGCCAATTTGATTATCACCCTTTTTATCTGTTTATTTATTTTTATTGCCCAGTCATTGTTGATAAGCAAAATAAAATATATCTTTAGGCCATTTTTGTTAAATTTTATTTCTACAACTTGTGCAAACACAACTGGTGAATCTCTATTTTCAATCTGGGTAAGATTGACCTTCCCCACATTTATTTTTTTTTTTTTTTTCAAATTCAACATTTTTGGTGAGCCGGACGTGATTTCACCTTGTGGTGTTTATACAATTTGTGGAGATGGATAAGCTTAAAAGAGAAAGAACTCCCTTAAGGAATACTATAACTCGTACCACAAATGAAATAAAATCAGGTCTAAGTCTAAAGGAAGTGGATATAATTTTAATAAGGGCCAAATTTGAAAGGTTAACCATTCTTAATGATAGACTGATATTGATTGATGATAAAATAAAAGAGATCTTATTGGATGATCCGAGGTCCACAGAAGCTCAAATCAATGATGAGATGGAACTATGTGAGACTTATAGCCTACAAGTAGGAATTGTCGCACAGAAGGTGAAAGAATATGAGTCTAAATTGGCAGCACCCTGTGATGATAAAATGTCACAATCTAGCACTTCAGATGTTAAAAGACAAATTAAACTTCCAAAATTTGAACTAAAAAAGTATACAGGTGAGCTAGAGGAATGGCTATCATGGTGGAGCCATTTTGAAAAAATACATTTAGATAAGTCACTGTCTGATGTTGATAAATTTGAATACTTAATACAATCCATGGTTGTTGGGTCAAAGGCCCACAGACTTGTGACTAGCTTCCCTCTTACCCAAAAGAATTACAACAAAGTCATTGGAGATTTAAAAGATAGGTTTGGAGACAGAGATATGCTGACTGAGTTGTATGTGCGCAAGCTTTTAAAGTTAGTCATTGCCAGTGCCAGGTCTGAAAAAAGAACCTTGGCTCAACTTTATGATGATTTGGTTGCACATCTCCATTCTTTGGGATCTCTGGGAGTGGATACTAAGTCTGGGGGTGGTGCGTTCTTGTACCCGTTGGTGGAATCAAGTTTGCCACTTGAACTTGTCAAAATATGGCAACGTTCCCGTACACCGTACATTGAAGCGGGAATTGAACCTTGTGGGGCTAAAGCTTTTGATAAATTAGAGGGTCTGATAGAATTTTTAAAGCGGGAAGTTAAAAATGCAGAACGCATTTCCTTTGTTGCTGAAGGATTTGAACCTTCCCTTCCTCTAAAACAGGGAAAGAGAGAAAATAATCCCCCTAAGATCCACACAGCGTCTGCATTATTTGTTGGAAAGACCAACTTACCGTGTTTATTTTGTGATAAAGATAACCATCTTAGCCAAAACTGTTTTAAGGCAGCCAAGATGTTGGAATCAGACAGATTAAAGAGGGTACAGGATGCAAAAGTTTGCTTTAAATGCTTGAGAAAGAATCATTTGAAGAAGGATTGTAGATCTTTTGTAAGATGCAAGCGTTGCCAAGGACCTCATTTTGAGATAATGTGCAGAGGAACCTCACATAGTCAGGAAAATTCAAATTGGAGGTCAGATAACAGATCTCACAATAGTTTAGCAGAGCAGAATGAGGGGAACAGTGAGCCTGTAACAGCAATGGCGAATCAAGTATGCACAAATAATATCTCTTTAATGACTCTAATTGTAAAAATTAAAGGGCCGAAACGTTCCAAAATGGTAAGAGTGCTTTTAGACTCTGGTAGTCAAAAATCTTACATCAGAAGGTCTCTAGCTAAGGAGTTAGACTTACCCAAGGTGGGAGAAGTCAAATTGAATAAATTTTTGTTTGGAGGGCAAACCACAGGAGAAAAGGCTCATTCAATATTTTATTTCCAGTTGGACAATGTGGATAAGGGAAAGGCTTTCAAGATGGAAGCGTTAGAGGAAACAATAATTTGTGGCAATATTTCACCCGTTGAAACAGGACCCAGGCAATGGGAATTGGATAAGAAAGGAATCACTTTGACCAAGGTAGACAATAATAAAACCGAAATAGACATCCTGATCGGTGGAGACTATTATGGGCAACTTCTCACAGGAAAAATTGAACAGCTGGCAGGAGGATTGACCGCAATTCAAACAGTTCTTGGTTGGACTTTAATAGGTAATACCTCATCAGAGAGACCAGAGACAAGTGCTCAAATGGTTATCACCTTACTTACAACCCAACAGAGAGTAGCGTCCTTATGGGAATTAGAAACAATAGGGATACGAGATCCTACAGAGGTCATCTCTGTGAAAGAGAAAAATGTTCTCATGCAAGAAAAGTTTCGTGAGAAAATCTGTCGAGGCCATGATGGACGTTATCTTGTATCTCTTCCATGGAAGGAAGGAATTGGGACGATACCTAATAACTTGGAAATAGCCAAAAGGCGCTTGGAGGCTATGACTCAAAAGTTGACACAAAAGGGTCAGTTTGTTCCTTATGATGAAGTCTTCCGATCCTGGTTCAGGGAAAACCTTATTGAAGAAGTTGACAGGGAAGACATCAGACCTATAGGACATTATCTACCACATCGCCCAATATATAAGGTTCAGAGTCAGACTACTCCTATTCGACCCGTTTACGATGCATCAGGTAAAGCAAGTAAGAGAAGTTTGTCTCTAAATGAATGTTTAGAGACTGGACCTAATCTGATTGAACTTTTACCTGAAATCCTGATAAGATTTAGGGAAAAGAAAATAGGAGCCATCGCTGACATCCGCAAAGCTTTTCAGACCGTAGGTATAGATGAGAAGGAAAGATTCCACAAGGAATACCTCGCCATGCTCGTACAAAAGGGGAATGAAACAGAGGGTAGAAGGTTTCTTCCAGGCGAAGTTGTGCTGATTGGTCGAGATGATCAAAAAAGAATATTCTGGCCACTAGGCAGAATCTTGGAACTGTACCCCGGGAAGGATGGCAGAGAACGTGTAGCTAGAGTTAGGACTGCTACGGATGAATTTGTAAGACCGTTAAAGAGACTTTTCTCTTTGGAACTTGGTTCTGATATTTCCAGGGAGGTGAGATTACCTAAGACAGAAGGGATCAAAGCCCAGGAGATTCCAACAGAGGGAGAACAGTCAATTTTTACTAGGTCTGGAAGAGAAGTGAAAAAACCTACGAGATTGGGGGTGTACACCAATAATCTTTCCTAATTAAGATTTTTTTTTTGTATTCCCATACAAAAAGGTGGGAGTATGTTAAAAATAGATAATTTATAATTGTATGCTTTATAGATTTTCCTCTATTATTATTATTATGTATATATATTTTTATTTTATTTTTGTTGCCTCTTTCTCTTAATGGGTGGAAAGGAATAAAGAATGGAAAGAGCAAGATTTTTAAACAAACAAGACATCGCCCCCCCCATCCCATGCGCGAGCACCTATGCGCGGTGACGGGGAGAAAAAAGAAGAAAAGGACAACCGGCAGCGCTGGTGTATAGGCTCGGAGAAATATGAGCTCCCGGGAAATATGAGCTCCCGCCAAATATGAGCTCCCGCCTCAGAAGGAATGAGTAACCACGTGTGAATGAAACAAAGAAGATAACGAGAGGAGAGTTGTTATAGAATTGCGCACCAATTAAGTGGGTTGCGATATAGTTTCCTGTTAAGGAACAGAAGATTTAATCTGGAAAATTATCTCAAGTGAAGAATTATTTCAAGTGAACTCTTGATCAAATTTATCGACAGAATCGAAAACAAGATTTGTTTTTATAAACAGAAGCTTAGATAAGTATTTTTAAACTTTGATTGAAAAAGATTTTGCCTTTCCAACCCAAGTTATTTTGCTCTCTACATTATTTGTTTTTATGTATATTTAACTTGTATCACTTGTTTTGTTTATTCTAATTTTAAATATATCTAACCTTTTGGCCAATTTGATTATCACCCTTTTTATCTGTTTATTTATTTTTATTGCCCAGTCATTGTTGATAAGCAAAATAAAATATATCTTTAGGCCATTTTTGTTAAATTTTATTTCTACAACTTGTGCAAACACAACTGGTGAATCTCTATTTTCAATCTGGGTAAGATTGACCTTCCCCACATTTATTTTTTTTTTTTTTTCAAATTCAACAACTGATGTCGGGAGCGTTCAACTTGTGAATCAACTACTGAAGTGGGGGAGGTATAGTCTTAGCGACAAGTAACATTACTTACTGTGTCCTATCACCATTGTAAACATGTCGGGGACGTCCTGGGCAGCGGGTGATTCCTAGCCTATACAGGTCCATAACAGGGGGTTATGATCTGGGGTGCCATTTTATTTAATAGCAGGATCCCATTGGTAGTCATTCCTGGCACCCTGACAGAAAAACGGTACATAGATTACATTATACGGCCTGTTTTGTTGCCGTTCCTCTCACATCATTTCGGCCTTACTTTTTCTGATAATTCCCGGCCACACACGGCACGTGTTACCGAACTCTTCCGTGGCAATCAAGGTTGCCTGATCTCTCACCCATAGAGAACATCTGGGACGTGATGGGAAGGCGACTATCCCGGAATGCTGACTATTTAGCCTGACAGCTGGAGACAATTTGGCAAGAAAATCCCGCAGCACACCATCTGGAATATTTATCAGTCTATGACACGCCGGATGGCAGCCTGCCTCCAGGCCAGTGGGGTCCAATGATATATCGATTTCCTCAATTTGTGACGATCAAACTCTGGGATAAAACATCTAATTGTTCCGAAACTTTAACTGTTTTCCTCCTACACGTGTTCGTCACATACACACATTTTGTCCCAATCGAGCAACTCCTTGGTGTCTTACTATTTTTGTTCTAAGTGTATTTGAAGATTATTTTGATGAGTGTGTTGGTATCTAATGAAACTCTAGATATACACCTCTCCGTGTGTAGATAGTTTTTTGAATATTTTTTTATCTAATTTGATTTCTCTATTAAGTTCTGTCAAATCTCATGTATAGGCGGTTGTGTTGCCCAGCATCCAGCCAAACCAAAGACAACAAAGCTGTAATTCCATCATCCCCATTTATTTAATAAATTTACTAACGTTGGATAAAAGTAGCGACCGCGCGAAATTGGTTTTCCCTAATTGGCAATTAAAGAAGTAACGGTGTTTTGTTTCTCTTTATATTTCTCAAGTCTTTTATTTTGTTGTTATATTGTTTCCAAGAAACCTATTACTGAATTATATTTCAGCATTGTTCTCTCTAACATCATTCCATTACATGCTTCAACATCTCCTTATATAGTGAGAAAACTGAGAGTTTGACTCAAAATAGTTATAATCTCCTAATATAAAAGTCAGTTGTCTGTTTCGCGATAAACTCAAAAACTACTGAACCAATTGGTATCAAATTTTGCATGTCGCTTTTTATAAACCTGAGGAAAATTTTCGGCTACATTTTGATTAGTATTTTTGGCATTTTTTTTTTCTTCATTTGAAGAGCTTGTTTTTTTTTACGCGAGGTAAATACGAGGCGAAGTAACAACACCAGGCTAATTAAGCGACCAATGAGCGTTCTGCTTTTTTTTTTTCAATCTTGCGTACTTTTTTGAAATATATTTCTATACGAGTGTTACTTTTTCATACAAAATTTTTGAGTATTGAGAGAGAAATTTATATTACTAAGTTACGCTAAGTGCACACAATGCAATTTAAATAAAACTTTAGAACAAAATTAGCATTACTGTATGTAAATAATGGCTTTCGTATTTTTTATTAATTTTTGTTCTGGCCTTTGTTTTTATTTTATTTATCTTTTAAAAAATCGTTTAAAATGCAGTCACAGTCATTATCAAACGCATATGTTTGCTTAATTTCCATGTGCTTTTTTTATTTTTTACAGAAAAATATTTACATGCCAGTATTTTGGATTAATTTTTTTATAAACCTATTTTTTTCTTATTCTTACTGAGAAAATGGGCATCGCAGTCACTCACTCAGGCAATTTCAAGGGTCAATGCGCTGGGGCGGATACCTCGGGGGTTGCGAGGAAAAGCTGCCATTTATTTAAACTATTTTGATTTTGAAACAACTAAATGGTTTGCAAAAAATAATTAAACCAAATACCTAAACACTAATATAATACAATATTTGCCATCACACACACTTTTTGCTTGTGTTTTATGTGTTACTTTTGTATTGCTATTCTATGGCACTTCTACTATTTATTATTGATGTACTTTCAGTTTGAAGGAAATTTGCACTCGGGGGAATTCTCGGGCGAGGCCGGGTCATTCGTCTATATATTCGTCAATATTCTTGTGCATCAGAAAAAAAAAAGAAAAAATATGCAACGACCAGATGTTTGGCGATTTCAAGTCTGGGAAACAAGGTTCAGAAAGAAACTGGGGATGTATAGTCTTTAGTGACGAGTACCGTTTCTTTATTGTGTCTTAACACCGTCGCAAACATGTCTGGAGACGTCCTGGGCATCGTGTGGATCTTAACCTTACTTTCGAATATCATACAGGTCCACAACAGGGAGTTAAGGTCCCAAGTCTGGGAAATAAGGTTCAGAAAGAAGTGAGAATGGGCAACGGGCCAGATTTTCGTTAATATCAAATCTTTTAAACAAGGTTCAGAAAGATTTGTGAAAATGTGTGGGCAACAGGATATATTTCCGGAGATATTAAATGTAAGAAATAAGGTTCAGAAATAATTTAGAATGGGCTACAGGCTATATGCCCGGAGGATATTAAATGTAAGAAATAAGGTTCAGAAAGAAAATAAAATGGGCTACAGGCTATATGCCCGGAGATATTAAATGTAAGAAATAAGGTTCAGAAAGAAATTAGAATGGGCTACAGGCTATATGCCCGGAGATATTAAATGTAAGAAACAAGGTTCAGAAAAAAGTTAGAATGGGCTACAGGCTATATGCCCGGAGATATTAAATGTGTGAAATAAAGTTCAGAAATAAGTGAGAATGGGTAAAAGGCCAGATGCCCGGAGATAATAAATCTATAAACCAAGGTTTATAAAGAAGTAAGAATGGACAAGATGTCCGAGTGATACTTTGAAGTTTCCTCCCAATTCAACGAGGTTTGTAAAGCCATTAGCCCCGGGCAGCTGATGCCATTAAAATATTTCGTTAGAAGGTGTCGAACGGACATTTCGATTTTAAGAATTGATTTGGACTCAGCCAAGTTTTCAAAAGCCAACTTTCTGTAAGACTGCTTTGATCTCAGATAAAATTGGAATGCGTTTTCCAGTATTATACAGATTCAACCCTGCCTGGCATCAAATATCGAGAAATTCTACCTAGATAGTACTGCTTATATACCGAATATATAATTCTATTAATATAAAATAAGAGAATTTTGTTTTCTAGAAGAGAGAACCTTTTAAAGTTGTAGATTGACCAACACTTTTGCGTCTGTCATCTATGAACGTAGAGTACTCTCTCTCTCTACCTGTTTAGAAGAGTAAAATATGTGCAGTATTTCTTCAGACTTCACCTGTTTAACTGTAATCTTGTACATAGCCAGTGGAAGAGCCGACCTCCAGTATGTAAGAGCAATATGTGCAAGAAATGTGTGTGGCCAACACATTTGGATCTATATCATGTTGATTAGAATTTTTTAATATATCTAAATTCTTTCTAATTAACATACCAAGTAACTAGATACAGAATTTCTATAAATATCGATACCATATTCCGTTACAAATTGAATTATAGTTGAAAAATATCCTAAAATATCGCAGAAATATCTCGTTGGCACCTTCAAAAATGCTGCTTTATTCAAGACTGGTGTGTTGGTTGGTTATCCTGTAGAAAGGAAGAGAGAGCATTGTCGTCAGAGATGCCGTAAAGATGTCGGTGGAGTGATGTAGCGCTCCACCTACACACTGTTCTAGCTAGGTATCACGGCATCGTTCTAGCACGCATTGATGTAGTTTAAATTCTTCTATATATACTGAAGCTTCATATTTATTATCTATGACTAACTTCATATGCACGTCGTTTTAGCCAACTAGTGTTGTAGCTATACATCACTCTAGATCATCATCGCACTGGGTACTCATCTTTCTTTCTTATCGCCCTAGCTACACATCATTTTAAATCGCCATTGCACTGTTTACACATCTTTCTTTCTCATCGCCCTAGCTACACATCATTTTAAATCGCCATTGCACTGTTTACACATCTTTCTTTCTCATCGCCCTAGCTACACATCATTTCAAATCGCCATTGCACTGTTTACACATCTTTCTTTCTCATCGCCCTAGCTACACATCATTTTTAATCGCCATTGCACTGTTTACACATCGTTCTTTCTCATCGCCCTAGCAACACATAATTTTAGATCATCATCGCACTGTTTACACATCTTTCTTTCTCATCGCCCTAGCAATACATAATTTTAGATCATCATCGCACTGTTTACACATCTTTCTTTCTCATCGCCCTAGCAATACATAATTTTAGTAATCATTTAACTGTTTACGCATCTTTCTTTCTCATCGCCCTAGCAACATATAATTTTAGATCATCATCGCACTGTTTACACATCTTTCTTTCTCATCGCCCTAGCAATACATAATTTTAGATCATCATCGCACTGTTTACACATCTTTCTTTCTCATCGTCCTAGCAACACATAATTTTAGATCATCATCGCACTGTTTACACATCTTTCTTTCTCATCACCCTAGCAACACATAATTTTAAATCATCATCACACTGTTTACACATCTTTCTTTCTCATCGCCCTAGCAACACATAATTTTAGATCATTATTGCACTGTTTACACATCCTTCTTTCTCATCGCCCTAGCAATACATAATTTTAGATCATATTGCACTGTTTACACATATTTCTTTATCCACATCTCCCTAGCTACACATCATTCCAAATACTGGCATCACTGGTTACACATCATTTTTTTTAACAAAAGAGACACAATTCACTTTAATTATACATTAGAGCAATATGTTATTTTTTATTACTCCAGTATAAATCCACTTTACAAGTGATGATAAAGATTTATCCATAACACTAGTTTCCGAAAACTTCTTACACAGAAAAATCCAACCTGTATATTATGATTTCAGACTATGGCCCTCATCAGCACTAATAGGCTTCGATTTCAAAACATTCAACAAGGAGTTATGAAATCGGTAAAATTTACCAAAAAAAAAGGTCTTTAAACTGTTGAAGTGGCAAGGGCCGATTTTCAGGCTATGGTTCATGTACGGAAAAAAGGTGGAAGATCCTCTTCCTTTAATTATGTCTTAGAACAATGAGAACCCAGTAAACATTTACTGTGGTGATATGAATGAGCCACAGAATTTGCCAAAACTGGTTCTGTGGCTTATTCCATATCACCAAAGAACCAGTCTTGACAAATTCTGAAAATAAGCCAGCCTGTATACCATGGTTCACCAGCTTCAACTCATTTTTGGTAAATTCGACCGATTTCATAATTCTTCTTGTAGGATGTTATAAGCCTTCCCTGTACTTGTTAGGGCCATAGCCCGAAACGATGTTATACAGGTTGGCTTCTTGTCTGAATTTCCAAAACTGGTACTGTGTCTCATTCCTCATCACCATCAGAGTTTTATACAGGGTTTATAAACATAATGAATTGTTATAATGTAGAATTGAAGTAAAATGTGCCTCTTTTGATACATGGATATAATCCTACCCACTCTTTGTTGTACATCATTCTCTATATTCTCAACGTCCTAGCTACACATCATTCCAAATACTCATTTCACTCGTTACACAAAATTCTCTGTACTCATCGTCATGGCTACACATGATTCTAGCTACGCATTGTCCTAGCTACACATCATTCTAGATTGTCATGGCTACACATGATTCTAGCTACGCATTGTCCTAGCTACACATGATTCTAGATTGTCATGGCTACACATGATTCTAGATTGTCATGGCTACACATGATTCTAGCTACGCATTGTCCTAGCTACACATGATTCTAGATTGTCATGGCTACACATGATTCTAGCTACGCATTGTCCTAGCTACACATGATTCTAGATTGTCATGGCTACACATGATTCTAGCTACGCATTGTCCTAGCTACACATGATTCTAGATTGGCATGGCTACACATGATTCTAGCTACGCATTGTCCTAGCTACACATCATTCTAGATCGTCATGGCTAGCCATGTTTCTAGCTACTCATTGTCCTAGCTACACATGAATCTAGAATGTCATGGCTACACATGATTCTAGCTACGCATTGTACTAGCTACACATCATTCTAGATCGTCATGGCTACACATCATTCTAGCTACGCATTGTCCTAGCTACACATGATTCTAGATCGTCATGGCTAAACATGATTTTAGCTACAGAAAATATTCTTAAGAATATGGGCAGCAAATAAGTAAAATATTTTTCAATATTCATTGATATTATTGTTCTCCTTTAGAAATCAAAACCAATTTACCAGTATTTAATTAAAATTTAACTATTGATTAAAAAAAAAATTAAAAAAAATTGATTACACATTGTCCTAGCTACACATGATTCTAGATCGCCATGGCTACACATGATTCTAGCTACACATGATTCTAGATCGTCATGGCTACACATGATTCTAGATCGTCATGGCTACACATGATTCTAGATCGTCATGGCTACACATGATTCTAGCTACGCATTGTCCTAGCTACACATGATTCTAGATCGTCATGGCTACACATGATTCTAGCTACGCATTTTCCTAGCTACACATGATTCTAGATCGTCATGGCTACACATGATTCTAGCTACGCATTGTCCTAGCTACACATGATTCTAGATCGTCATGGCTACACATGATTCTAGAGAGTCATGGCTACATATGATTCTAGCTACGCATTGTCCTAGCTACACATCAGTCTAGATCGTCGTGGCCCCAGCTACATATCGTTTCAGGCACCAATTTAACTACACATGGTTCTAGCAACACATTGTCTCAGCTAGGTACCTCACTCTAGCTACGTCTCGCGCTGTGGTACACCGAGTTAGAAGAGACTGGGTCATCCGCCCCGGTCGAACCCATTTGTTAATTCTGTCAGATAACTTCACCCAGCAGGGCTACTGTAGAATTGTAGTTTCGCGGATCAATCAGCTGCAAATAACAGGAATTAGCGGGAGTGGACTCTTCGATTGGCCTCCTTCGTGGAACTCTGCTGTCGGAATCTCGGGTACGGAGAGGACATAATGCTGCCTACTTGACACTGTATATTGGTACGATCTGCCAATTTATAGTACTTGTTTCTTTTTGCAGGGCAATTAATTTTATTGGGAATGGCTATTGTTGTGCCGATAGGTAGAGAGTAGCTGGGATGAGGTGTTGCTTAGATCAGGCCACGGACTTAGAGAATATAGTTTATTTAAATATCACAATTGAAACATCCTACTGACTGACTGAATATCACAAATGGTGATATATTATATATATTTATATACAATTTCTGACACAACAATTAAGCATGCAAAGAGGATTTTTGCATTTTTACAAATATTCAAAACATGCAAATACACTACAGATATGTTTGATTCGCAACTTTTACGCCATCGAAAGGATTAGAAGACGTTGCTTATAACAATGGATAAATATTTCGGACACCTCTCAAAGTGTTTGGTTTATATTTTACAGTATTTTATTTTCTTAAAAATTTTAAATAGATCCATAAAAACGGTAATAACTCTGTCACCATAAATGCACATCGTCATTGCTTCAACACTTAGCATTAATTCACATCTCAACTTTCTGCCAACATTTTACCTGTAAATAACTATATCAACTCGAGTGCAGGTCATATCTTTCTCCTAGTATTTGAATTGTAAGCAACCATGTTAACTAAATGCACGTCACCTTCTCCGAACTTTTTTATTGTAAACGAACATACCAACTCTAATAGTGCCCTTTTAAAATGGCGGTAAACATGTTATTTCTCTGTTAACATGGCAAAGTACATAAGAACTTGGAATGCACATGGGGCCACATGGGGAACTGGGGCCACACGTCATCTCTATATGAACATGTGAACTGGGGCCACACGTCATCTATATATGAACATGTGAACTGGGACCACACGTCATCTCTATATTAACATGTGAACTGGGGCCACACGTCATCTCTATATGAACATGTCCCCACTCGACCTGACATGTTGACGACAACATAAACCTCCGCAGGTGGGGGAAACAGATTTATTTTCGGAAGAACGGCGGAATGTACCGACGTGCGCCAGGAGAGATACAGTTTTTATTTCCGTGAGTCGGTGGGAGAGGTTATTTCAGAACCGTCTGCCAAAGCGAAATTTGATTGGCTGTCCGTCTCCTTCCTCCATTACTCCATATCCCAGTTAAACTCGTGTACTTACCTATATACCTAGTATTTTCATCAAATTGTGTGTGTATATTTCTTTTTTAAAATCTTATTTTCTCACCAATGCTCAAAATCACTTTATCAGATTCTTCGATGTCTTCGGCATTTTTAAAACGACTCAAGAAATACATCTTGCTTTTAGCTTCCCTGAACATTCGTTAGAATTCGAGAGGGTGTCCGTGTTCTTCCAGGGTCAACAACCTTTTTCGTACAAGAAGCAAAATACCACAACATCGCTATCTGCATTCTCCCTGGCTGCCATGTTAATCTACAAGTATATTGTGACTCATCCTTAAAGTGCGTTTCTATATTTAAATAATCATTTCACCCTTTTAAAAGACAGGCTTCAAAAAAGGTAGCGTTGCAAAAAGAGACATTGCCCCGTGCACGGTAATTATAAATATGCAATCGTTGAGACTGGCTATATGAGAAATACTGATGCTGGTATGTGAGATACTCTACTCCCATATTGAGACACATTCCGGCACTTGCGAGGTGACCAACCTTGAAACCGCTGGAGACGGATTGATCCGTGTATTGATTAAGGTCAGTGTCCGCTGGCACTCCTTCCTCCCCGCGGTGGCACTCTCTGGTCGGTGGTTCCCCCCGTAGGTGACTCTCTGGTCGGTGGTTCCCTCCGGTAGGTGACTCTCTAGTCGGTGGTTCCCCCCGTAGGTGACTCTCTGGTCGGTGGTTATCCCCGGTAAGTGACTCTTGTCGGTGGTTCCCCCCGGAAAGTGACTCTCTCGTCGGTGGTGTCCCCCGGTAGGTGACTCTCTGGTCGGTGGTTCCCCCCGGAAAGTGACTCTCTCGTCGGTGGTTCCCCCCGGTAGGTGACTCTCTGGTCGGTGGTTACCCCCGGTAGGTGACTCTCTGGTCGATTGTTCTGCCGCTAGGTGACTCTCTAGTCGGTGGTTCCCTCCGGTAGGTGACTCTCTGGTCGGTGGTTTCTCCACGATAGGTGACTCTCTGGTCGGTTGTTCTTCCGCTAGATGACTCTGGTCGATGGTTCCCTCCGGTAGGTGACTCTCTGGTCGGTGGTTCCCTCCGGTGGATGACTCTATGGTCGGTGGTTTCTCCACGATAGGTGACTCTCTGGTCGGTGGTTTCCCCCGGTAGGTGACTCTATGGTCGGTGGTTCCCCCCGGGAATGTGATTCTCTGGACGGTGGTTCCTCCGGGTAAATGGCTCATTGGTCTGTCGTTCCCCCGGTAGGTGACTCTATGGTCGATAGATCACCCGGTTTCCCATGGTTTCCCCATGGTAGGTGATTGACTGGTCAGTGGTTTTTCCCGGTAGGTGACTTTCTGGTCGGTGGTTCTTTCCGGTGAATTTCTCCACGATAGGTGACTCTCTGGTCGGTTGTTCTTCCGCTAGATGACTCGCTGGTCAGTTGTTCTTCCGCTATGTGACTCGCTGGTCGGTTGTTCTTCCTCTAGATGACTCGCTGGTCTCTTGCTCTTCCGCTAGATGACTCGCTGGTCGGCTCTTCTTCCTCTTGGTGACTCGCTGGTCTCTTGCTCTTCCGCTAGATGACTCGCTGGTCGGTTGTTCTTCCGCTATGTGACTCGCTGGTCGATTGTTCTTCCGCTAGATGACTCGCTGGTCTCTTGCTCTTCCGCTAGATGACTCTCTGGTCGGTTGTTCTTCCGCTAGATGACTCGCTTGTCTCTTTCTCTTCCGCTAGATGACTCGCTGGTCGGTTGTTCTTCCGCTAGATGACTCGCTGGTCGGTTGTTCTTCCGCTAGATGACTCGCTGGTCTCTTGCTCTTCCGCTAGATGACTCGCTGGTCGATTGTTCTTCCGCTTGATGACTCGCTGGTCTCTTGCTCTTCCGCTAGATGACTCGCTCGTCTCTTGCTCTTCCGCTAGATGACTCGCTGGTCGGTTGTTCTTCCGCTAGATGACTCGCTGGTCGGTTGTTCTTCCGATAGGTGACTTCCTGGTCTAATGCTATTCCGCTATGTGACTCGCTGGTATGTTGCTATTCCGCTAGGTGACTTTCACTGGTTGGGTGTTTTTCCGCAAAGTGACACACACACTTGTTAGTTCTTGTTTTTAATCGATGACATCCTGAAGTTTTTCTGAAAGCGTTGAAAGATCTACTTCTCTTTTTAGACAGTTCCTTGTGAGTAATGAATTTGCATAAATAAACTACAAATTTTCCATTCCTCATTTGGCCAACATCTCTGAACAGATTTGTATTTTGTGACAGGCCTTAATGGGAATAAATCCAACTCTTGGGGAACCTTATAGTATTATTTTAAAACCCGATGTTTTCTAATGTGTTAAAATGAATTTTCAATAGTCACACATTAGATGGTTCTTACTATAGTAATATATTAATAGACTAGGCTTTTATACCCATAATTGGAACATTTGTCTCTTAATGTTTCATCTTTACTGGTGTGGTTCGATTTGTGGAATATTTTGTTGGCGTTTTCTAGAATTGGAGTTACGTTGAAAGAAAGTGTTGCGCTATACACAATAGAGCGTCGTGTATTGGGAAGAATGATGGCAGTAAGAACTACCGTAATGGGATAAGAAGTAAAAAGTCCGCGGCAGAGTTTGAGGACCCACCTCGAGGACCTTCAAGTGGCGCTCGAGGACTTCTGGAGGAGGGTCCTCAGCACCTGGCGGAGAACTGGTTTGACTTCCCTCGGGTCTCAGAATATGGAGTCCATGGTTTACCACCCACATTTTGCATAACATTTCGTTAATGGACGCATCATTCAGTTTTAGAATGAATATTACGATATATCTTCACGTTTAATGTCGATAAACTTTGTATTTAGCCACTACCTAGAAGTCCACCGAGATAAGTGAAGGTGGGTGTTATTCCGGACTGATGTGAAACCAAATGATTACTCGAAGACAAATTATTGTCGTGTCGCTCTGGTTCACGAAGCCACTCTTGTACTTGAACAAATATTCTTCATTTGCCAAAGTGAAAACTACAGTACAAAAGGCGCCTAAGGCAACAATACTACTCTATTCCTAAGGCTAGACTGAATTAAAAGGTTCATTTTTAATCTCTATGGATGTTAGGAAATTTATTATGGCTTGAGCCTACTCTTGTCTTCCTCATTGTTTGTTGAAAGTTTTCATTCTTCTGAAGGTTTGCTCATTCGGCTGATATATGTTCTGCTCAGCTCCGCTTCTAGGGACGTTGTTCCATTTGAAAAACATGAGTATGGAGCAGCAAATGTAGCGTGCTAGCGAAACTTTGCGGTAATTACTTTTCTTTCTTTCGAAGAGAAGTTTGAAGGTTAAGAATTTCAAACGCTTGTTGAATCGTGAAAAATCTGAATGTATCTTCCTTATTTTTTTAAAGAGAAAATTGTCTTCAAATATAAAAATGAAAGATTGATAGTGGCTTATCATTGGCGAACCTCTTGGTAGTATCTTGGTCTATCAGATCGCAATAATTACCGTAGTGTATTTGTTCTGATTATTTTGTGTAGATATATTTTATTATTTGATCAGAAAAGAATGTAATTTAGTTTAACTATTGAGGTATGCTTTTTATGTGTTTTTGGATAATCTAGAATTATCTTCCAAGATTAAATGTAATATTGAGGTTTTATAGAGTACAAACGCTATTTGTTCTTAAAACGTACCAAAATAATATGACACGCTGAGAACACCTGCCCTCTGCCTATGTTTACCATCCACCCTGGACAAGATGGTGCGATACCACTTTAGTTTCAGCCTTTCGAAGCTGATCCTCCGAGCCAGAGAGAACGTGGCATATTTGTTTTGAGCCTAATATGCTGATGTCACATTTGAGAACATGGCAGGATATTAATCTGTAAAAAGAAAGATTACCTATTCCATCAAAATAGACGCAAAAACTCTGCTTCAAATCTCTCTTAAAACTATCAAACTCGGGTCCGTGACAATACTACTACAACACTATACTAACTACAATACTACAACACTACTACAACAAACTCACAACCTGGAGACCTTGGTTTATGGATAATGAATTTCATCAATTCAGAACGTTTCTTCAGATCCTCAAAGAATTTAAGAAATCTTCAGCATTCACCAAAGAGACGTTTAGGTCGCAAAGTGGCTAAGGCCAATTCAATGACGGAAATACAGAATATAAAAGTGATTTTCACGTTTTAAGGCATGTTTCTTAAGAAGTCTTACTTCCAGTTGCTCTGTCGCAATGAACGACCATTTTAAAAGAGTAAAAAAAAGGAAAGAAAAAAAATCCAATTTCTGTCCTCCACCTCAACGCCTGAAATTCATTTTTATTGCATTCCCCCATCTGCTTAATCGATTTCCCTGCAAGCGTTTAATTCAATTTGCTCTTACATCAAATGGACATTTTTTCTCTTGTTTTATTTTGCTCCTCTCAAATTTGTTTATCGAAAATAAAAATTCACTTTCCATTATATTGACGTTTCTCTTCTCCCCAGGCCTTATTTCCGGGAATTTCTCGGGGCATTTTTCTTTTTCGGAAATTAAAGGGTCCGTCCGAATTGTTTGGTTTTCTCGGCGTCAATGTTTTCTCACCCGCCGCTGGGCTGTTTCTCTTCAATCTGCCCGGGGCCATAGGAGAACATAGTTTGAGTTATTTTATTCACACACCTTAGGACTAAAGTGAAAGGATGAAAAAAAAAACATCTCATTACTATAAAAATGAATTTTCTTGATGGTTTGTGTCATCTATCGAGATACATATCAACTCAATGTTGTTCTTGGAAAGCTCTTGTGATGGTCAACAGAAGGTTACCTATACACCGTAAGTGTTAGTAAGAAGTAGTGGACAAGAGTTATATAATAGGTAGACAAGTATAGGAAAACAAGAGGTATGGTGGTGGTGTCTTATCCTCTTCATGGTAAGGGTGGGTGCCATTGCCTCGTTAGTCAGCCACATTTCAGAGTTCTCTGTAGGCCTTCACGGTTACCGTAGCGGCTCGGGGCTCACGACACTGTACTTCACACCTTACTTGTGATGCTTCTCCCGCCCGCCAGGTAGAGGAAGACTTTTGGGCTGGAAAAAGAGGTATAAAGAAGTATATAAGAAAGCAAACAACTATACAATAAAGTGTTCCATTGTTTCAAACATAAATAGAAGTAACAGGGTAGGTAGGGAGGGGGCAGGCCCCATCCGTCTCCTTATATTCTTGAGGAAGCTATTTAAAAAAAAAGCTCTAATTTAATTTGCCTCCTCCATGTCTGTCTGTCGACTAATCTCTCCAGATCAATGTTCAGTAAAGCTCCAGTGCACGTAGTTGTTTGTAACTTTGCACACTCAATCCAGCAGACAATGCAAGTTTACAAATCTTTTTATTATCTCAGTGAAAAGATTTACTAGCCCAAGTATCTTTAATTTTAAAGATAAATAAGTAAATGGTAAGAAAATTAGCCATTTATTTAAATAGAGAGAGTTAAGTTCATTTATTCTCCCCCACGTAGATGGTGATCTTGAAGTCTTCTCATCGGTGACTACTTTAAAATAGGTCTTACATCTTTCTAACTTTCAAAATGACGTGAAGAAATCCGTGTAAAAAATATTGTCAAAAGGAATATAAAGCAGAATCTGTTTAAATATAACGATAAAACTTAATTTACGAAAAAAAGGTAATAGCTGGATAAAAGTTTTCGCATTAAACACACGCAAGATAAGCAATAGCAACACATATATTCTCTAAGTTATTTTATGTTACACTCTCACAACTTAGAGCCGTAAGGTAATTTCATGTTTATTCCAATAGGCAGAAATCCCATTTGGAAAATAGAATTGTGTTTCTGGAAACACAAGACTATTTAAGAGTCTGTTGTTTAGTTCGTGCTGAACCCTCCCATCTATATTCATGTGAAACCTAAATACACAGAGAAGTTGAACACAGAAAGTCCTAGCCATACTGCCCATATGCATATATATGAGGCATAGATGACGTATGGGGAATTTTGCTATGGGAATCACGTCCTGCATAATTCCTCAATTTGGCTTCCATAACCTGCTATAACCTCTCTAGCCATTTGTGCTTGTCGCCAATCTTTGGACCTCAAAGTCTCGCATAAGTTCGACTAGGATAGAGAGGCGCTATTTCTACAATCGCATTTTTGAATAGTTCAATATTATCAAAAAATATGTTCACCCATCCTGAGTTAAGATAATTCAATTGGACGGTATAAGAGGGCGTGTTTGGAACGGCTAGTTGCCACATATGTTTCACACATTTGATCTTTCAGTGTGATTTCTGCGGGGTGTCTGCCTAATGAACTGGCTCGGCCTGAATATTCCAAACTTTTATATAAAAATATATATAACATATACATATAACAAGCCGGCCGATGACGACTATATCCCAACTTGCAATGTACAACTAATGAATTGATGTACAACAAGCAGCTACAATTCCACAGGACCTATCTTCAATGAAAAATCACAGGATACACCGAATGCTCAAAATCACCGGACCAAACCACAAAATGTACTGCTGTCTCAATCCGTACAACAATCACACAACCAAACCGCACGACCTACCCGCTGTCTCAATCCGCACAACAATCACACAACCAAACCGCACGACCTACCCGCTGTCTCAATCCGCACAACAATCACACAACCAAATCGCACGACCTACCCGCTACCTCAATCCGCACAACAATCACACAACCAAACCGCACGACCTACACGCTGTCTCAATCCGCACAACAATCACACAACCAAACCGCACGACCTACACGCTGTCTCAATCCGCACAACAATCACACAACCAAACCACACGACCTACCCGCTGTCTCAATCCGCACAACAATCACACAACCAAACCGCACGACCTACACGCTGTCTCAATCCGCACAACAATCACACAACCAAACCACACGACCTACCCGCTGTCTCAATCCGCACAACAATCACACAACCAAACCACACAACCTACCCGCTGTCTAAATCCGCACAACAATCACAGAACCAAATCGCACGAACTACCCGCTGTCTCAATCCGCACAACAATCACAGAACCAAATCGCACGACCTACCCGCTGTCTCAATCCGCACAATACTCATCAGACCAAACCGCACAACCTACCCGCTGTCTCAATCCGCACAATACTCATCAGACCAAACCGTACGACCTACCCGCTGTCTCAATCCGCACAACAATCACAGAACCAAATCGTACGACCTACCCGCTGTCTCAATCCACACAACACTCATCAGACCAAATCGCACGACCTACTCGCTGGTTCAATCCGCACAACAATCACAGAACCAAACCGCACAACCTACCCGCTGTCTCAATCCGCACAATACTCATCAGACCAAATCGCACGACCTACTCGCTGGTTCAATCCGCACAACAATCATAAGACCAAATCTCACGACCTTTCTGCTGGCTCAATCACCAGACAATTACACGACCAAATTGCACATCCTACCCGCTGGCTCAATTACCAGTCGATCAACAAGAAGGATTTATCCCACCTATTAAATCTTACCCGCCGGTTAGTCATAGAGAAATGACTCACAGCGAATAGAGAACTAACGTTCCGTATGCAGAGAGCCGCCTTACGTGGTGTGGCATACTGAACGGTGACATGCCGATTTGTTTTCTCTTGTAAGTTCTTGATAAGCGATTACCATACATCGAATGTTTGTTACACTAGAAGACTTGCCACGTCTTCTAAAGCTCTCATTGCCTAATCCATCTGAGCAAATCTAGTGTGTTGCTAACCTCACATTGATCTCTGCACTGAATTAGCCGAGATGGTTGGTTGCATCTCAATTTGCTCTAGTTGCACAGAGTTTCAGACATTGAGGTAGCACATTGTTTCATGCTTCCTTTCAGCAGGAGTGAGTCACAGATTTAGGAATATTTCCTTCTCTAACAACTATACAATATCTGTATCATCCTTTGATGTAATTGTCTGAAATATCGTCCTTTACTAGTCTACATTTACATAGCGTTGTGGCATTTAGCTCAGAAATAAGCACAAGAGTTGACTATACAGTCGACACAATAGAGACATCAGTTTGGGGCCGATATATCCGGATAATTTCAACGTTCAGTAACTTACAGCTGGGCCCGTCTTAGGTTGAACTTGGGCCCAAACCAATCTCTGGTTATGTCCTTTCTTTGTGACGTGTAAAGATCTTGCTGTAACTAAATGGCTAGATGGCTGTAACTTGGTGCTAGGAACATCTCTCGCTGTAACTCGGTGCCAGGGACATACCTGGTTGTAACTTGGTGCCAGGAACATCCCTGGCTGTGTATGCCGTGCTGTGACTTGATGCCAGGGACATCCCTGGCTGTGTATGCCGTGCTGTGACTTGGTGTCAGGGACATCCCTGGCTGTGTATGCCGTGCTGTGACTTGGTGCCAGGGACTTCCCTGGCTGTGTATGCCGTGCTGTGACTTGGTATCAGGAACATCCCTGGCTGTGTATGCCGTGCTGTGACTTGGTATCAGGGACATCACTGGCTGTGTATGCCGTGCTGTGACTTGGTGCCAGGGACTTCCCTGGCTGTGTATGCCGTGCTGTGACTTGGTATCAGGAACATCCCTGGCTGTGTATGCCGTGCTGTGACTTGGTATCAGGGACATCCCTGGCTGTGTATGCCGTGCTGTGACTTGGTATCAGGAACATCCCTGGCTGTGTATGCCGTGCTGTGACTTGGTATCAGGAACATCCCTGGCTGTGTATGCCGTGCTGTGACTTGGTGTCAGGGACATCCCTGGCTGTGTATGCCGTGCTGTGACTTGGTGTCAGGGACATCCCTGGCTGTGTATGCCGTGCTGTGACTTGGTGCCAGGGACTTCCCTGGCTGTGTATGCCGTGCTGTGACTTGGTATCAGGAACATCCCTGGCTGTGTATGCCGTGCTGTGACTTGGTATCAGGGACATCACTGGCTGTGTATGCCGTGCTGTGACTTGGTATCAGGAACATCCCTGGCTGTGTATGTCGTGCTGTGACTTGGTGCCAGGGACATCCCTGGCTGTGTATGCCGTGCTGTGACTTGGTATCAGGAACATCCCTGGCTGTGTATGCCGTGCTGTGACTTGGTATCAGGAACATCCCTCCCTGGCTGTGTATGCCGTGCTGTGACTTGCTGACACTGCGGTGGGTGTCCAGGGCCGAGGGCAGGTGGTTGTGGAGCACCGCGACAACATGTACCACGTCACCTTGCGAGGTAAGTCACTTTGCTCCCACATTTGCACGGATACAAAAGGTCGTCAATAATCTGCAGCTACCAACCATATAAAGCCTATCTCGAGTTCAATGTTATTTGTGATATCAATCGAGACCCTTATAGAATGGCCGAATGACTATTGAATCCACGTGTAGCACACACGCTTCCCAGCGCGATAACATTTCTAACACATGCCTTTTAACAAATACCTTTACATTCTATAGAACCTAATGATCTCTCTTTATAATTCCTCAAGAAGGCAGATTAGACAAATTGATTCAGTGTGTCTAGGAGAGGGTTCGTATGTGTGGTTTTGATATTTTGTTCGAAACGTGTGTGATCCCATGCTAATCCAGGGATGGATTTCGCCAATTCCTACATTTCTGTCTCGGTGGAACTATAACTGTGGTGAAGTCAAGGAATAATGTGGTCATTTGGGAGATATTACACAATAGATCCTATTTACTCTTAGCAGCTTAACTCTCAGTAGAATTCTTCTACAAACATAGCCACAGGCCACCAATACAGCCTTTCTAAAATGTATTTATATATTTACCGTAAGACGTTACAAAACTTAAGTGTAGAGTTTCCACTTAGATGTCTTCCCCTGCGGTTCAAGATGGAAGGGCGTGTGAGACACCTGCGACAACGACCGATACAGAAGGCCATCGATTATGTAAATGAGTGGAACGTGTGAATATTCATCCCTTATTACCGGGGGGACCCACTTTTCAAAAATTCATCGGCTGAAGCCATGAATATACAAAGTGGCGTCGGCTTAAACGTAATCCTCACACCAAACACATAGAAATGCATGATGTACATCGTCACACCAAACCCATAGAAATGCATGATGTACATCGTCACACCAAACCCATAGAAATGCATAATGTACATCCTCACACCAAACCCATAGAAATTTATGATCGAAACAAACTCATTAAACCCATATAAATGTATGACTTACACCGTAACACTAAGCTCATTGAAATGTATGGTTGAAACAATCACATCAAACCCATAGAAATGTATGGTTGAAAAAATCCCATCAAACCCATAGAAATGTGTGGTTCAAACAATCGCATCAAACCCATAGAAATGTGTGATTGAAACAATCGCATCAAACCCATAGAAATGTGGGGTTGAAACAATCGCATCAAACCCATAGAAATGTGTGATTGAAACAATCGCATCAAACCCATAGAAATGTGTGGTTGAAACAATCACATCAAGCCCATAGAAATGTGTGATTGAAACAATCGCATCAAACCCATAGAAATGTGTGGTTGAAACAATCACATCAAACCCATAGAAATGTGTGGTTGAAACAATCACATCAAACCCATAGAAATGTGTGGTTGAAACAATCACATCAAACCCATAGAAATGTATGGTTGAAACAATCAAATCAAACCCATAGGAATGTATGGTTTACATGGTAAAATTAAACCCATAGAAATGTATGGTTGAAACAATCAAATCAAACCCGTAGAAATGTATGATTGAAACAATCATATCAAACCCATAATATGTATGTTTGAAACAATCACATCAAACCCATAGAAATGTATGGTTGAAACAATCACATCAAACCCATAGAAATGTATGATTGAAACAATCATATCAAACCCGTAGAAATGTATGGTTGAAATAATCACACTAAACCCATAGAAATGTATGGTTAACCTAGTTACACCAAACCAATAAAATGTATGGTTTACACCAAGGAATGGTGTGTAGATTAAAGCATCGATTACACAAGGGTAGGTATCTTGTCACCGAAGAAAGTTTTTCTATAAAACGTTAGGTATGGTTGGCGCAGTGAAATTTTGTTAGTTCATAAAACGCGGCATAGGTTAGGTTGAACCGTAGAATGTTGATATAGTATATAACACGAATGGGTGGTTGGCCTTCCATTCCGAATATTAAGGGTTTTGTAAAATCACCTATGTTTTGCATATGGCAATTTTACCTATGATGCGATCAGGGCTTCTTTCGTCGTCTTCAAAATTATTCTCTACTTTCAGTTTGGACTTGGGTAGACTTGGAATACCCAGGGAAATTCTTTTGAAACCGCGTGATCTACATTGTCTGTAAACGCTATAGCAAAGGATATTACCCGAGTTATTCATGGCTTTCCTATTGTGTGCCCCCATATCCGACAGTCAGATCCAAAATATATTTCATAAAATGTACACACCTTAGCTTAAAATATTCTCTTCTAACACACCTTTTTTACAATATCGACTATGATCACAATTATTACACCGTTTCCCAAACTCTGTTTAAAAATAAATATGGATAAAGTATTTAATTATAAGCGTTCCATTGTGAATTTCCCTTTCACTCTCTCTCTATATAATATAGTGTCAGAACGTAAAAGTCAGCCAAAATATACATATGACCCTTGATAGATGAAACAAGAAAGAGAAAACTACTCTGATCAAAAAGTTTCGACACTTTGCTCATAAAATCCTGAAAACTCAATATATTTACTCCCGGTTTGTGGCAAACGCAAGCGTAGTATAGTTAATTTTATTTATATCAATTATTTCATCATTGTTTAGAAAAAAGTAGTGTGAAGATCAAGAGATTCCACATTCGTACAACTCCGCAGATATTATTTGAAAAAATATATAAAGGAGAACCAAATATAAGAGAGAATTTTTGGGAAAAGGTCCCATGATCAATATAGGAACATAAAGATAACGACCCCAAAATACACTAGTAATGTGTTTGGAAAGAATATTTTTAGCTATCATGGTGTATAGTCAGAAATACGTGTCATTATTTGAGGTAAGAAACAAAGCGAAAGAGACAGAAATACACGAAATGTATATTCAGAGAGAGGTTTCATCAATTATGTGTAAAGGAACAAAGTAGAAGAGACTGAAATTTATGAGGTGTATAATCTGAGAGAGGTCCTACGGAAGGGAACAAGGAAAACCAAAAGAACACCTTTCGCGACACAAATTGGAACAAACAAAAGATATCGGAACTTTATCATTTGATCAAGTCCATTGTTTAGGTAGGCAGTTTGCTTTGCTCGAATGGGTCCATGATCTTCTTAAAGTGCTGGTGCTGCCGCAGTAAGTTGTGGTTCCACTGTATGTTACCATAGTAAGGTGTGGTTTTGCCCTATGCTATCATTGTACGTTGTGGTTTCACTTTATGCTATTTCAACGCATTGTTATTACTGTTTATCATCACTATAAATTTCACTATGTGCTGTCTCAGTAATTTGTGGTTCATATGTGCTGTTTAGATATTTTATTGCTTCACTGTAAGCTACCGCAGTGTATTGTGGTTCCACTAAATGCTGCCACAGTATATTATGTTTTCACTGTTTTCTCCTGCAGTATAGTGTGTTTTCCCTAAATGCTTCCGCAGTTTATTATGTTTTCACTAAATTCTGCATCATTATATTATGGTAACCAAATGCTGCGCCGCTGTATATTGTGGTCTCACTGAATAGTTCCGAGGTATATTGTAGTTCTTTTTTTCAGGCAGTCGCAGTATATTGTGGTTTCACTTTGTACAATCTCTGTATATTGTGGTTTCACTCTGTATAATCTAAGTATATTGTGGTTTCACTTTAGGCAGTAGCTTTATATTGTGGTCCCGGGTTTAACAAATGGATTATCCCAGTTTGAACAATGGATAGTCATGGGTTGAACATGTGAATTGTCCTGAGTTGAACAAGTTGATTGTCTAAGGTTGAACAGTGGATTGTTCCTGGATGAAAAGTGGATTGTTCCTAGTTGAAGAGTATAGTTCCTGGTTGAAGAGTGGATTATTCCTGGTTGAAGAGGGGATTATTCCTGGTTGAAGAGGGGATTGTTCCTGGTTGAAGAGTGGATTGTTCCTGGTTGAAGAGAGGATTGTTCCTGGTTGAAGAGTGGATTGTTCCTGGTTGAACAAATGGATTGTTCCTTGTTGAACAGTGGATTGTTCCTGGTTAAATAGTGGATTGTTCCTGGTTAAACAGTGGATTCTTCCTGGTTGAAGAGGGGATTGTTCCTGGTTGAAGAGTGGATTGTTCCTGGTTGAAGTGTGGATTGTTCCTTGTTGAACAGTGGATTGTTCCTGGTTAAACAGTGGATTGTTCCTGGTTAAACAGTGGATTCTTCTTGGTTGAAGAGGGGATTGTTTCTGGTTGAAGAGTGGATTGTTCCTGGTTGAAGAGTGGATTGTTCCTGGCTGAAGAGGGGATTGTTCCTGGTTGAAGAGGGGATTGTTCCTGGTTAAACAGTGGATTGCTCCTGGTTGAACAGTGGATTGTTCCTGGTTGAACAAATGGATTGTTCCTTGTTGAACAGTGGATTGTTCCTGGTTAAACAGTGGATTGTTCCTGGTTAAACAGTGGATTGTTCCTGGTTGAAGAAGGAATTGTTCCTGGTTGAAGAGTGGATTGTTCCTGGTTGAAGAGTGGATTGTTCCTGGTTGAAGAGTGGATTGTTCCTGGCTGAAGAAGGGATTGTTCCTGATTAAACAGTGGATTGTTCCTGGTTAAACAGTGGATTGTTCATGGTTAAACAGTGGATTGTTCCTGGTTGAACAGTGGATTGTTCCTGGTTGAAGAGAAGATTGTTCCTGGTTGAAAAGTGGATTGTTCCTGGTTGAACAGGGGATTGTTCCTTATTGAACAAATGGATTGTTCCTTGTTGAACAGTGGATTGTCCCTGGTTGAACAGTGGATTGTTCCTGGTTGAACAAGTGGATTGTTCCTTGTTGAACAAGTGGATTGTTCTTGGTTGAACAGTGGATTGTTCCTTTTTGAACAAGTGGATTGTCCCGGGGTGAACAAATGGATTGTTCCTTGTTGAACAAGTGGATTGTTCCTTGTTGAACAAGTGGATTGTTCCTTGTTGAACAAGTGGATTGTTCCTTGTTGAACAAGTGGATTGTCCCGGGTTGAACAAATGGATTGTTCCTTATTGAACAAGTGGATTGTTCCTTATTGAACAAGTGGATTGTTCCTTGTTAAACAAGTGGATAGTCCCGGGTTAAACAAGTGTATTGTTCCTTTTTGAACAAGTGGATTGTTCCAGGTTGAACAGTGGATGTTTCCATGTTGAACAAGTGGATTGTTCTGAGATGAACAAGTGGATTGTCCCGATTTAGACCGAAGTAGGGTCGATATATTTGCGCAGCCAAACTTTATTTTCCAATTTATTTTCTATTTATAAACATTCCAATAATAAATTACACTTTATAATTGTATTTCGCGAGTATGTAGGTGATAATTGCTGTAGTGGAATTGCTTCAAGTTTTTGCACAATTTATCCATTGAGTCGGACTAACAAGATCAAAGTGTTTCCACAACATGGCTCTTCTAAGCCTAATTGGATTGTGTGGTCGAGAAATTAATTAGATAAAAAAGCGGCTTTCCAAATAAATTCAATTTGGTGCCGCTCTGCGCTACCATTTCTAACGTTCTTGTTGGGGATACTTCTATCTGCTAGACATCTAAGAAACTACGGATTGATGAAATTGTAGTTGTTTCAGGATCGCAGGTTTAACTTCTGTCTCTGGTTGGTTCCTATGTTCCATTTAAGCTTAATCTCTTTGTATATTTGAGGAGAAAAGACCTAAAAATAACCGACATTATAATTCTGTGCCACGAGTACCTTTACTGTTAGATATCTGTTGTAGTTCCTCTGTCAATATGCAAAGTAGTGTCACCCGAATGGGTGGTTTCTGTGACAGTTCTTTGTGAATGCTTTTATTGCAATCGATATACGGAAAAATAGCTGATTGAACAGACAATATTCGCCTGTAAAGATTTTTCTACTCGACAAGAAGGCAGCGGAAGTTACTCTGATAAAGTAACAGGCCTTCAAATAACGTATTCTTAGTCAATCTCAAGTGTACAAATAGTTTTCTCAGTTGAAAAATAGGGAAATGGCCACTGATGATCAACCCCATTCCAGTCGTTCTTGAAGGGACATAGGCAAAATCGACCTACCCGATTACTCAATCCACACAACAATCAAGGACTAAATCGCAGGACCTACACCCTGGCTACGGGCAGATTCATGAAGATCGACCTAGAATAATTAATGGACCATAAAATTTAGCTGGGTTGTTCTGGAACACAATTAAGGGCATTTCGATCGTTGATATTGGAATGGAAATATTGGACACAGTGTTTGTGGACAGACCTCTCACTGATAATCAAAGATATGTCACGGCTAAGAAGACTGAGTGCCGCGATCCACACGTCTATTCGCCAGTTCTATCTCCCTCGGATTTCTTCCTGTTCACATGTACCAAAAAGAACTCGGAAGAAAAGCGTTTTGCCGACGCTAAATCAGTTGTCAAAGAATACGGAGTTTGCTCCCAAAACTGGATTGAACGTTAGGACAAGTGCATTAGTGTTAAGTGAGGACACTTTGAAGAATACTAAAGTTGTAGCTGAAAAAAATAAAGCTCAAGATTTTTTAAAAGAAGTTCCGTTGTTTTTCAGTTCTCCCTTCGTATAAATAAGCCAACGGTTTCTTGGCGAATAGGCTAAGTATGAGCGCTTAGGCGAACCTTGTCAAGATAAACCAGCAACATATATTGTGGAGTTGGGCTGTGGACCAAGGTGTGTTAGCAGTTAGAATTTTCCTATCAGTATAATCCGCTCTCTAAATATTTCGCCGTACCACAACGTGTATTAAAAAAATGGGTCCCATTTTTTTTTCAATTTTACATAATAACAT
Source organism: Cordylochernes scorpioides (assembly GCA_030710605.1). Classification (NCBI taxonomy): domain Eukaryota; kingdom Metazoa; phylum Arthropoda; class Arachnida; order Pseudoscorpiones; family Chernetidae; genus Cordylochernes; species Cordylochernes scorpioides. Next base: position 27,439,743 of record CP092872.1, read on the forward strand.
GTTATGTAAACATACGGAGCAAAATCTTTCACAACCCAAATTCTGTCAATTTATAAAAACACCTTTCTCTAGCCTCTGGCTTCGAACATTATTGCTTCTTGGGAGATAACATCTTGATTCAATATTGCTCAACCTGGTTGAAGTCACATAATGGATATATCACATTAGGGAGGGTTCATCACTGATGAGCCAGGCCCTTCCATTATTTTTTCTATTGCAATAAGGACAGTAGAAATTATTTAATTTAAAAAAAAAATCATACACGTCTATAATATAAAATAAAAGGATTTAAAAGCGCGAATGTTTCCCCTATAAATAAAACGAACCTCCATTGTCCCTACCGCGATGAAAAAATATATTGGGAGGGCTTGGCTCATCAGTGGTGATGGATAGTCTATAATAGTTTCAAATTTTCATAACAGATGGCGCGCTAATGCATCATAATATAAGAGTCATATATAGCAAATGAACACATAAAACGCGAATGTTTCTTTCTCACATAAATCAAATTTTAACCTTTTTACTGCGATGAAAAAATATTGGGAGGATTCGGCCCATCAGTGGGTTATATAGCAATGATACACACAACGACTAGGAAGAAACATTGTTGATTAAAATGTGAGTCAAGCAGAGATCAAATTTAAGATTCCTTTGTATTATTGATTATTTACAAACCTGAGGAGAGAGACAGAAATTAACAGCTTAGCAAGTCTATCAAGCTTAAAATCTTTGTATTTTTCACGAGGAGGGACCCAAAAATAACCGACATCATAATGCTGAGTCTCGAGTACTTATACCGCTAGATATTTGTTGTAAGATCTCTTCTTTGTTAATATGTCAAGTAATGTCACCCGATTGAGTGGTTTCTGTGACAGTTCTTTGTGGATGATTTTAGTGCACTCGATATACAGAAAAATAGCTGATAAAACAGACAATATTCGTCTGTAAAGATTTTTATACTCGACAAGAAGGCAGCGTAAACTGCTCTGATAAAGCAACAGGCCTACATGGGTACTCTTAATCAAAAGGTTTAAAATGTATAGGTTCCACTCTGAGGTGTATTAACCAATGATATACTTATACCACCAGTTCTACAGCTCGGCAGAAAATCTGAGAATATATAACACAATATTTAATATTTTATTCAACATATTATTAATTTTGTTACTCAGCATATTTTTTTCTCTAATTAGGGCTGGTGATAAAGTCAAAAATATGAATATTCAGTTGATGCTAATGCTATCCTGGCACATTATGCCAAAAATCCAAAAATAAAATATTTACCATTTTGAGCCATCGCATTTTTATCGTCTCCTAATAATAAAATATACTAATGGAGCGATCACAGGAACAAATTGTGTATAATGAATGCCACGGTGATCGAAAATAAAAGCTAATCTACATGCTCTTTGATTTTGTTTTGTTCTTTACTAGATACCAACTTCCCCTCCATATCACTGATTGGTTTCATTTTTGTTGTGGTAACACCAAGTCTCGTTCCTACAATTATATTGTTGAGAAATTGTGTCCATTACGAACGTTCTTAAAACATTCAACTATTGAAAAAAAAATACTTTACTTTTTCTCAAAGTCAAAAATTTTGAAAAATATTTTTTTCATTTAATAGATGACCTGTGAGACTGTCGAATAACAAGAACCTGTTGAAATGGCAAGCTAGAGCCTCTAGCCTGTTGAAAGCTAGAGAAAAAACTTAGCCCTGGAATGCTTTCTGATTTGGTTAAACTGTTTAAACCCTATTGTTTCACTTCTTGAAAAATAAAAGTGTAGGGTTGTTCTAAAGTCTATTATTCCAACACCCACTTTTGATTCGCTCATGTAGTTCTCTTTAGGATGCCTACATCGTATTGGATATCAGCCGCTTTTACTCAAGCCGAATGAATACCAACTTACCTTTTGGGCGCAGTTTGTATATATTCAACCCAGCGGAATAAATGGGGGTATTAATTAAACCCTGCACTTCACAAACTTCACTCGAAACAGCTCACATAAACCTTTTTCTTTGGTGAAAATGCCCCTAACTGTGAAAAGAAGTAACTCAGACTTATATTCGAACTAGAAGCGCTTTATTGTAGTGTCACCATCTCAGGTGAACAGTCCTAATGTGATCTAATCTCGAGACAAGCCTAAGCCGGATTTTGTTCTTCTGGATCACAGAAGATCGGCTGATTCCCCCATTTTCCCCGCCAATACTTCTCTATTCGCCACATATTTCTTTATTCTTCTATTACCACCTTTTAGCTCATAGACGTTGCATATTTGGGAATTGTTATTTATACAAAACAGCGATTAATATAAACCCTAGAATGAACTAATTATTATTTATTTAGTTAACACAGATTCTTGAACCGTACAGAATTCGCCAACTACCCACGTTGTTCTTCTAAGTCTTCATTGAAGGAACTAATCAAAAATATTTGGCGAGATCCTTCTTTGAAAACAGACATAGGGCTGGTATATCATAGATGAAGTGAAACTGTCCTAACAAATAGAGCATATGGAACTGTTGACAATATTGATGGTATACAGGTTCAAGGTAATAAGCTGCTTAGATCAACATGGTATCAACCGATGTATCTCAAAAGAGAAACATTTAAGAGAGAGAGAGAGAGAGAGAGTCCATTTAATTATGTCAGTAGAACGTTTCTCGTTATCTTCTTAATTAATCTCTCTCTTCATTTATGACCTCTCGTATAATTGGAGCTAGCTCCCTGTGGAGCTCCACCACGGCACAGCTCTCCAATAGTGATACAGGAAATAGTAAAGTGCTATTTCTTGAAGTTTTACAAAACCTTTCAACAACCTACCTTTTTCTCAAGAGAATAGGAATTGTGACTACTTTTTAGAGTTTTTATTTAGATATTTAATATTTGAAAATATGTGAGACGCATACACGCACAAGACAATGAGGTAATTTCCATTTGAAATAGGAGTAACGCTAGTGAACGTGCTAATTCTTCAATCATGTAGGTATAACTCTCCAACAGATATGATCAACGGTGCTTAGGTACAATCCATAAATAGAAGCGAGGTGGTAACTTCATCCGGCCCCATCCATCACGTCGTGCTGGAAATTGCCCTAGATGGAGAGTCGGTGTCACTTTCTAATTAATTGCTTCTCGTTGTGCCGAACACAATGTCGCGGCCCTGGTTGGTCTGAAGGATCATATTCCCCGTAAACAAAACGCCCTTACCTAGGGTGGTCTGAAGAGTCAGATTCTCCGTTCATAGAACGTTCTGATCCGGGATGGGCCTGGTTCAGGATGGGCTGTAGAGTCAAGGTCCGCGAGGACACAAAGTCCTGGTTCAGAATGGGCTGTAGAGTCAGGCCCCGCGTTGGCACAACGTCCTGGTTCAGGGTGGGCTGTAGAGTCAAGGTTCGCGTGGACACAAAGTCCTGATTCAGGGTGGGCTGTAGAGTCAAGGTCCGCGAGGACACAACGTCCTAGTTCAGGGTGGGCTGTAGAGTCAAGGTCCGCGAGGACACAAAGTCCTGGTTTAGGATGGGCTGTAGAGTCAGGCCCCGCGTTGGCACAACGTCCTGGTTCAGGATGGGCTGTAGAGGCAAGTTCCGCGTGGACACAACGTCCTGGTTCAGGATGGGCTGTAGAGTCAAGGTCCGCGTGGACACAACGTCCTGGTTCAGGATGGGCTGTAGAGTTAAGGTCCGCGTGGACCCAACGTCCTGGTTCACGATGGGCTGTAGAGTCAAGGTCCGCTTGGACATACCGTTGGTTAATTTATGATTACTCCTTGAATTTAAACAGAACCACGTGATTCACATATAAGCCAATATGATATCACTAATTGTGCAAAATTTATTATTTCTTTTATAGCTTTTGGGTCACGAAATATCTTACAAAACCTGTTTTAACATGGTCAATAATTCGGTCAATTGTAACAATAAGTTTTCAACCTTATGTATTGTGCACATTAAAAAATAAAGGTAATTTATATAACACATTATCAGTTATAGGTTTGATTTCAATAAATAATGACGTTTTTAATACGTATTTCCTGTTAACACTAATATAATTATGTTGCAAGTCTAATTTTTAGAATAAAAAAAAATCAAAATGGAATTAAATCAACTAGGATTTCTTTTCTCTCGTCCTATAACTCCCTATACCAGAGTGAAACACAAAGAATTCTAAACATCGCTGTAAGATATAAAGAAAGAATGAATCGTGCATTGAACCTATCTAAGCTACGAGGAGATTATGGGTGGTGGAGATAAGGCGAGCGTCCATCAATTCCCTTTCACATCATCATACTCAATGATTATCATTAGGGATATTATCGCGTTATACAATACAATAGGAAATAACCAGCGCCTCTTTGTTATGGCCATTTCCTCTCACTTTCTCTAAACAATCTATTAGAACAGGCTCAGCTACCTTGTACTGGACGAGAAAAGAGAGCTACCAAAAATACAAGAATGTAATTTAAGAATATGTAAATTTAGATATCGCTTACATAAATCTAAAATTAAAGTAAAATATTTTTAAGGAGAAAATTAGGTTATAGACAAATATCATAATGACAAAACAATGTTTTTAATTCAACAATTTAAAAAAATTCATTCAGGACTATTTTTCTTGTACAATTTCTTTAGCTTTCGGTTAACATGCCCATTTCAACAGGAGAAACTAGTTGCATAAATTCTAGTTAACTATACCATACTGTATACTAGTTGCTCCTGTTAAAGGGTATGTTAACCCGAAAGCTAGAAAAATAACATTGTGCAAGAAACTTAGACCTGGATGATTTTTATATTGTTGAATTATAAGTTAAGGGATGATCGTTTATGATGTTATTGATGTAAAACAAATTATCATTTAAAACGAACAAAGAAGCAAAGAGTATATTTTGCAGAGAATATCAAATTTTAAGTAGAATTGCCAATAAAATAGTTTGCTGTAATATAACTGTAAGAGATAGATGCTCTTGTGAAATATGTTCGTGTGTGCCATCATTCAATTGCCTTTTTATACACATTTGGAAGCAATTACTTTTTATTGCCCTGATATAAATGATTTACCAAGAAACCCCTAACCTTTAAAAAAAGATGTAGAAATAATGAGCAGTAAATTCAACAATGCACGACTACCTACACCAGTTCAGAGCAAACCTACCACCCTGAGAAGTAAATGGACACCATTGGTACAGCAGCAGCCTGCCAGGATTGTGAACTTGATCAATGAATATAGTCTCCATGACCTTGTACAATTATACACAATTGGATAATATTAAAAAAAAAAAAAAATTTGAGGAGGGTAAAGAAGCTTTCACAATCTCTACATCAAATACCCTACAAACCCTTCCTCACCTCAATACATTCTAGAATGCCTCAGATAAAACAGAAGGGCGATCTACCTGACCAATAAAGAGGTTTTGAGAAAGTAGATGGGCACCAAGAAATGGTATGAAGACTGTAGCAAGCACCACTGACTGTCTTTGGTGTGTCGTTGACATACAACCTGAACTGACGTGGTCCAAAACTCTTATTTGGCTGGTTATCCTTGAAATCCTGGGAGAAAACTTTCTCAGTCCAATTATCCTCACTTCAGAGAGAAAATTAATTTCCGTTGCTATTTATTCCGCTAGATGGAAACTTGAGTTACACCAACTACCCGTTATCATATTCATTCACATTTTCTCTAAGGACATAATGTTCCAACCGCTATTGATTATAAGAATAGGTGCAAACTAATATGGCATTTGATAGCTTCACAACTTCTGTTTAGCTAATCAATATTAATCAAATTCTTCTTCTGAAATCAATTCGAATCATACAAATTTCAATTTCTCATCAAGAGCTGTTTTACAAATAAATATCGACGTTCCTTTTATGTAATTAGGCTATAATAGAAGGGTCATAGAATCCTCACGAGTTTCACAAGTTCGATTCCCAGCTAGAGCTGCTATAGTAAAAGGAAACCGTTCTGCCATTGTCTCAATGAACCTAAGGAGGTCATTACATCGCCCGAAATCCTTTACGGTTTGGTGGCACAGAACAACAACAAACTAGAGGAAAATTTGAAGAAAATGGTAAACCTCCTGGATGTCACTTCCTTATCTTTTAGTATCTTGTTTGTGGCTTTTTAAAAACGCAATGGCAAATTTCTTTTGATGAGAGGGTATTTGTAATAAACACACACGTATAAATATAGATCCCATGTATGAGGGGGTTATTATTATAGCAGAGGGTCAAAGTCAATATAGGTGTATTTTGCATACGTCTGACTAGTACGTTAATCTTTTTGCAATCTTCTCCAAATCGACTTGTGTATGACTGAGGCAAATTCTAAGATGTCACGAATTCAGCATTTTTTTTGGTTTCAATCAGTTTTCGATGCATTAGGTTGTCTTGGGTCAACAGGTCGTCATGTGTTGATACCTTTGAACATTGATTAACGATTTTAAAAAAATTCCCCAGTTATATTTACATATTCTTTGTGAACGTGTGTTTCCTGTGTATCATTTACTGGCTTAATTTAACTCTAAATTTAACTACATGTTGTTTTATCTATATATTGCAAATAAAAACATTTAGACGTGTATCTTTCACACATATATCAAACTTCTACTGTCCTTACTGCGATTTCTATTTCTGAGATTCCACCCTTCAGTGTAGCATATATAAGAAGAATGATCCAATACAGTATTAGAGCTCTAAAGAAGCGGTCTGGTAGATTAAATTGGCGAATCCGCTGGGAGGGTTCACCACTGATAAGCCAAGCCCTTCCTATATTTTTTCATCGCAGTAAGAACAGTATACGTTTGATATATGGGTGAAAGAAACATTCGTGTCTTAATGTTTTCATTTACTATATAAGTTGCACTGTTTTAGTCTCTAGGTTAGTCATTATTATTGTTGCTAAGAGGTATTCAACTTTGTTATCCTATTTCATTTCCCTCTTTGAGATGTTAGAGATATCTGAACATTCCGGATATTTACTGCGATTGAACCTGTAGATACCAGATCTGGTGATAACTAACTGTTGGGGCTTGGAATTGTCTCGGAATATCTGTTCTCTATGAAGCTGTTATCAAATTATATTGTGATACCATCTTTCAGATTCAAGTTACTTCCATTTTCTGTAATATCTGTCTGTGTATAGGAACGTTTCGAAAATTGTCCTTTAGATTTTGTGGGGGGCAGTTAGGACTTTTGACTTGTTCAAAAGATCATATCGTTTCTTAGCGATCATTTAGTACTTAATATTCGATACCATTTTAATGACATAAATCGACACCAGATTGTCATTTCTTCCAAATAAAGAGTACCTTGGATTATAAACTTACCCGGCCATAACAGGACACGGCGGGTCTTTTCTTGACATTCCGTGAGACAAATTGTATCCACAACCCCATAACAAATAAGATTGTGGTCATGGAATAAGCCAATTATCAATTGATTTTAATCTCCTAGACATATATTATAACAATTTTATTTTGGATCGTTTTACTATTGCAGCCCTAAATTGAACCGTATCCTTTTTGTACAACTATTTTTGATTTTACTTCTTAGCATACTCAGAACACGCAGATTTTTCTTATTTTTACTTTTTCACCAATTTTGTTAATATGTTTATAGTTTTCTTGTATATATGCTAATTTTCTCAATATGGATATGTATATAAGATGCAGTTTTACTCAGATATGATGTCCTGTAGAAGGGTTAATAACCCGAAAGCTCGCCCATATTAAAACCTTTAAGAAACACATCCTCGCATGTCTTAAATTCTTATACTTATATATTATAACAATAAAACAGGTTTCTGGAGATGAGTTTATTTCAATAAAATTCTTCCTTTCTTCCTGTGGTGAATTTGTATATGACCGGTGGTTTTAATAGAGTTATATGGCGATAATATAAAAGATCAAAAAGTTCACATAAGAATCTTCTTTTTGTTCTTTTATATTATGACAATATAGTAATGGTAATCAAAAAGTTGTTCTCTACATTTTAATAAAGCTGTGTGTGAATGATATGAGAAGAAACTTATCTCCAGAAACCCATTGTTTAATAATCCAATTATATTAATTACCATTTTTATTAAACAGTCCTAATGTATTATCGTAGAAGCAAGTATGAAAAGTGAAAGTTGTATAAGCTTATGATTTTGCTTTGTTTTAAAAATGAATCGATGTTGGTTCCAAATGCTTGAATTGATTATTACACCATAGTTCTATATATATTTTTATTGCTTAAAAAGGAACACAACAAAACAAAAAAAGAAATTACAATTTCAAATGATTTGATAACTAACTAAGAAAAAAAAACAATTAAAAAATGATGATGATAAAAGTTGAATATGTCTGTCAGAAAAATGCTTCTATGAATTAAACAATAAAAATAATTACAAAATTAACATATAAACTTCAAACAGAGAGTGTTTCAATTGTTTGTTCTGTAGACAGCCACTGGGTATTTGACCCAAGGAGGCGATTAACTCCCGTTTCACACAGCCGAATAAAATCTCCGCGAATAACTTCTAAATTGTGAGAGCGACGCCATTTAAGTTGCATTAAACCTGTTGTTTATTACTTGTGTGAGCACGCCATCTAGTGACTATAGCTTACAGAATTGCCTTCTCGTGTCCTAGCATAACTCGCTCTCCTCGGAGTTAATATACATCGCTGTATCTTGTTTAGAAAACAACACAAATCTTCTTTAATGTACAATTGAATAAAACGCATATCAAGTTTATTGATATATAATGATGATAATTATAAAGGTAATCTACTTATATATTTGCCTTATTCTGTCTGTTTGTCTGTTTGTCTGAAGCTCACGGATAGAATGCGCGCTCATTGGCTGCAAGGGAACACGTGTCCTCCCTGCCCCCCTCTAGACAACCCTGTTATTCAAAAACCATACATCCAATCGCCATGAAATTCTGGGATATTATTAGGTATATCCCCGGAAAGGTTTTCGAAAAATAATTTCTTGAATATCTTGAATATCCTTAGAGTTATTTGCAGAATTGTAGATATAACTCGCAAGCAGCGCCGCCAGACGGTGATAGGCTAAAGCTTGCTGCTCCACCCCTGTTGACCTTGGGTCGTCGTGTGAGTCACAGCATGATGCAACAAAAAACACTCTCTCTCGCGTATTAATGTCTTCATTCGTTGTAAAAAGATAGATACATACTGGAGAATTTTTTGAAGTGTAAACTCATTGAATTTCAATTATTCTTAAACTTGAAATACTAGAAATAAAGTTGCGTAGTGTATTCCTTATTCCGTTTTCCTTATCATATAACATAGAGTTGCGGCGTCAACAACCTGTAAGTTTGTGCCTCTCTCATAAACCTGTCTATACAGACCACCCTGTCTATAGCGACCACTCTAGACAACCCTGTTATCAGCTGTGTGATACATCCACCTGTCTATACAGACCACCCTGTTAATAGCGACCACCCAAGTCAACGTTTTTAGAATATATTCGCACTCGGGTAAACCCCGGGCGTTGCCCGGGCTATTCGTCTAGTAAGTATATATATACCGTGTTTTATAGCCTACTTATATTTGTTGAATAAGTAATAATATATATTAAGCTAACACTGAGGCGCAAAAAATGAGAAATATATAATAGTTTAAATATGTTGGTTTAATAATTGGAAACCCTAACAGTTCAACCGAGATGTAAAGAGATCGATGCCAGGTCGGGTCTCGTCAAAAACGAACTTGGTGACAGTTTGTGCCGTCCGCTTGATTTTCATATCTAATCTTTCAGACCTTAGAATTAAAAAAAAATAAAGCTTTAATTTTTCAGTATTTTGAGAGTACCTAATATGCACTTTAATTCTACAATGTATTACTAAATAGTTTGTTAATGTAATATAATATAATGCGGCTTGTGATTGTAAACGACATTTGAAAATTATTCCGCATGTGTTTTTTTTCAACGAAAAATCAAAATTTATTTCAAGGAGAAATAACGACCATTTCTAACCTTAGGGATGAGGTATAAAGGATGAATTGTGAAGAGTAATGATAAACGGAATCCATGGACACTTTTATTTTTCCGTTTATCATTACTCTTCACAATTCATCCTTTCATACCTCATCCCTAAGGTTAGAAATGGTCGTTATTTCTCCTTGAAATAAATTTTGATTTTTCGTTGAAAAGAAACTCATGCGGGATATTTTTCAAATGTCGTTTTACAAGTTTCTTAATGTTTTTTTTTTTTGTGTGTGTGTGTTACCGGTAGTATGTAAAACTTGTAAAGCAAGTTTGAGCTATGTATTTCTTCGTAGCTTCCCATCCAATCATCAGTCCAACGAGAGGTCGCTGCAGTCGAACACATTGAAACCCCGCTGAGACAACGCTGGGTACCCGGGTTGAGGCCTGGCAAACTGGAGTGTTAGGTCCGCAGCATAGTTCTCAAAAGAGCAATGACGGAGCGATGCGAAGAGTATGCTTGCAGAGGTCACGTCGATGATTGGCCCCCAGCACCGGAAATACCAAGAGATAGGGGCGTTCCAGTATCAGACGCACGGTGCGTGTTTAAATAAGCAAAAATGGCATTAGCGTCCCACGGCTTCCTCCAGGTTCTTTCGTGGTACTCGCTACTTACTTTATCCGTCACCAGAGAGAGCTATAGCGTCGTCAGAATTAAGAAAACGTCTTCTACGGTTTGTGACATCCTTCATTCTGAATCCTTCATGTTTTCGTGACAAAACAAGTTCTACCCGAGATAGCTTCCCACTACTGCCTTGCTCAGGACACTTCTGAAAACACATAGGGTTCCTAGGGAGTCATCCCTCTGCACGGACGGCACAGTCGAGCCGTGTTGGAGGCAGCTGCGGACGAGATAAACGTTGTGACAGCAGTAATTGGTTTTACTGTTTTCATCCAGCCAACGTGTAGAAATGCTTTTAGCGCCATTTGAAAACAACCTGTCCCAGGGGATTGCAATATCAAATAGGTCTTAAGTAACGCCGTCTAGAACAGGATTGGCGAGTCGTTGCGATTTCCAGCTCGCATCTAAGGCTCTTTCGGTCACAGAACGACGCGGTCTCTGACATTTCACAGTGATAACGCATTATATCAGTGTTTAAATTTTGAAATTTAATCCCCGTCCTCGATTAAGACCATTTGAAGAATATTTTAATAGAACCTGATCGTATAAGTATTTTTAACATGCGCGGGAATGTAAAAAAAAACATCTATTCGGCTATATAAATATATAAAACAGCCGTATGTAAAGTATGTACAAATGTCATTTATTCGAATTCACAGTGCTATCTGTGGACGTGGCAAGAAATTATTCACCCTTTTGTCACTAATGTATTGTGCGTATCTCTCTCATCTAATTAGTTACTTATCTATTTATACGTAATTATCTTTCTTTTACTACTAAATTTACATATCATATTTCTGATATTCTCATTATTAAGATTCTAATTATTGTGTGTCTTAAAAGTGGCACCATTCCCTTCAAAAATGCATTAAGACAATACATATATATTTAGTAATGTGTGTAACCGACATCTTCGCAGTAGTATGCCCCTCACCCAACTTGCAGGCATGGGCCATATTGAGAGAGCGCACTAGCCTGAGGACAAATCTACACGGATAGGAACATGGTTGCTTCGATTTAGGGGGTGGAACCCGGGAAGGTGAGATGGACTATGGGGGGTCCGGGAGTCGCTGGTCAATCAGGCAGCATGGCGACCTAACTGCCTGACCTGACTACTCTGTCTGTCCTGTACAGCCGCTTCTGTGTCTACCTATTTTGAGCTCATTAGGAACCCAGCTTATATGCTAAATGGTGACGTCAGAGAGGGCGGACCTTTTATGGCGTCCGTGTCCAATCATGAACTGGCATGGCCGATATGTTTACCTCATCCCTGAACTTCTTGGACAATGTCAACGACCTGTTATTCGACCTTTTTGGGTGCCGCGCTCTTTTCCGATGGTACATTTTATTGAATGCAATTTTCAAGCGACATCAGGCTTGGTGTTTCTATGTAAAGCACACGCACTCATTCATATATACAACATATAAATATATGACATATATATACATATATAATAAAAAGACTTATTATAAAATGAATAAAGCTTCCAGGGTTAAGTTTCTTGTTCAAATTTTTATTTCAAGCTTTCGGACTTGTCAGTCCTTTAACAGGAGTATCACGATAATAGAAAGGTCAATCCAATATATGATTGTATTATCTAAAGATGCAAATATTTATTGTTTTATTATTTATCAAAATTATATATAAAAATATGATGAGTACCTTTGTGTTCAAAGTTTATTAGTTAAATATTATACGAGTATAGAGGGCCGACCTATGCCAACACCAAAAGAAGATGAATTACACCAATTTATGTATTTGTCAACCCCCAGTTCAGTATTCATACCTGGCATTAATTAAACCCTGGTTGACGCCAGATGTCGCGGGTCGATAATAACAGAGGGACGACACAAAGGGAAATATAAATGGATTACTGAAAATTCTATTTAAAATACCAAATTTTAAAAAGAGAAAGTTGACTTTAATAAAATTATTTTGAAATTTTGACTTAAAATTATTAAATTACCGCTGGAAATATTCCCTCGAATGGTACGGTCTGGTTGTGTTGTGTGAGCAACTGAGGTTGTTAGTTTGAAGTAAACAATTTCTCAACTTCCGTACATCGGATTGAGATTTTACCTTCTTACATTACATATGTTACAATTCATTCAAAAAGGCATGTTGGATCAAAAATTATTTATTTTACCAATATTTCAGTTTGCTGAACGCCAACCTTTTTCAAGGTATTACAACATCCCTATATATATAAAAGTCAGTGTATGTATGTATGTATGTGGGTATCTATGTCGGCTATGCACGTCCACAATACGTAACTAATCTGACTGAAATTTTAAAAGTATATAGAGTAGAATCTGGAAAAACTTATAGTGAAAAATTCAGGTCTCTATCCCGAATATTCTTCGAGTTATTTGCAAATTGCGTTGCAAATTTGCCTTTTCGCTCGCAAGCAGCGCCTCTAGCGGTGAAGAAGGGAGGTAATATCAGCTGACCTAATGTACATGTAAAACGTGTTTTGACAGGACATGGAGAAAAATCTGGAAAATATATTTATCGGATTTTTAGCCAAGAAAACAAAAGCCAGGTCATCTTTCTATAAAAATATCGCTTCTCAGACACAAAGTTTGGAGCGGGACGTTTCACAAGAGTGACATCCACGGCGCCAATTTATAATTGTAACGAATAGTATTTGAAAAAATCAAAATAATATAATTTTCAAATATCGTTGTGAAAATTTACATTTTTATTTTTATATTTTAAAAACACACAAAGTTTGGAGCGGGACGTTTCACAAAAGTGACATCCACGGCGCCAATTTATAATTGTAAGGAATAGTATTTGAATAAAAACATTTAATCGGGTAAAACCTGGGCGTTGCCCGGGTCATTCGGCTAGTATTACATATATTACAAGATAAATATGTTGTAATACTTTGAAAAAGGTTAGCGCTCAGCCAACTGAAATATTGGTAAAATTATTATTTTTGATTCAATATATTCTTTTTTATAAAAAAAATTATTTATGGATTGTTCTATATTCAAAACGATATGTTGCAATTGTGGTGTTTTCAGAAATACTCTGTGCTGTTCTGAGATGCTTCAAATATATTAGTACAAGTTTGAATATAAATGTTTTATAAAAGTCCATATATGCTACTCGTGTATAAAAAGTCACCCATCTCCTTTATTCCTGACAATCTACATAAAGAGTTGAAACTGGGATGTCATTTGAAGAACGAGTGAATCAGCATAAATCCGGATACAATAGACCGCTATCCTTACTAGTCGAGCACTATCATAAACAATCATCAGACTGGAACAACAGTGAAATAATATACAGTTAAAACC
>CP092872.1:27453761-27530223 GCA_030710605.1 Cordylochernes scorpioides
CTAGGTGACTCGCTGGTATGTTGCTATTCCGCTAGGTGACTTTCACTGGTTGGGTGTTCTTCCGCTAGATGACTTGCTGGTCGGTTGTTCTTCCGATAGGTGACTTCCTGGTCTAATGCTATTCCGCTAGGTGACTCGCTGGTATGTTGCTATTCAGCTAGGTGACTTTCACTGGTTGGGTGTTCTTCCGCTAAGTGACACACACACTTGTTAGTTCTTCTTTTTGATCGATGACATCCTGAAGTTTTTCTGAAAGCGTTGAAAAATATACTTCTCTTTTTAGACAGTTCCTTGAGCCATGAATTTGCATAAACAAACTACACATTTTCCATTCCTAATTTGGCCAAATCTCTGAACAGATTTGTATTTTGTGACAGGCCTTAATGGGAATAAATCCAACTCTTGGGGAACCTTATAGTATTATTTTAATACCCGATATTTTCTAATGTGTTAAAATGAATTTTCAATAGTCACACATTAGATGGATCTTACTATAGTAATATATTAATAGACTAGACTTTTATACCCATAATTGGAACATTTGCCTCTTAATGTTCATCTTTACTGGTGTGTTTCGATTTGTGGAACATTTTGTTTGCGTTTTCTAGAATTGGAATTACGTTGAAAGAAAGTGTTGCGCTATACACAATAGAACGTCGTGTATTGGGAAGAATGATGGCAGTAAGAACTACCGTAATGGGATAAGAAGTAAAAAGTCCGCGGCAGAGTTTGAGGACCCACCTCGAGGACCTTCAAGTGGCGCTCGAGGACTTCTGGAGGAGGGTCCTCAGCACCTGGCGGAGAACTGGTTTGACTTTCCTCGGGTCTCAGAAGATGGAGTCCATGGTTTTGCAACCACAATTTGCATAACATTTCGTTAATGGACGCATCATTCAGTTTTAGAAAGAATATTACGATATATCTTCACGTTTAATGTCGATAAACTTTGTATTTAGCCACTACCTAGAAGTCCACCGAGATAAGTGAAGGTGGGTGTTATTCCGGACTGATGGTGAAACCAAATGATTACTCGAAGACAAATTATTGTCGTGTCGCTCTGGTTCACGAAACCACTCTTGTACTTGAACAAATATTCTTTATTTGCCAAAGTGAAAACTACAGTACAAAAGGCGCCTAAAGCAACAAGACTACTCTATTCCTAAGGCTAGACTGAATTAAAAGGTTCATTTTTAATCTCTATGGAAGTTAGGAAATTTATTATGGCTTGAGCCTACTCTTGTCTTCCTCATTGTTTGTTGAAAGTTTTCATTCTTCTGAAGGTTTGCTCATTCGGCTGATATATGTTCTGCTCAGCTCCGCTTCTAGGGACGTTGTTCCATTTGAGAAACATGAGTATGTAGCAACAAATGTAGCGTGCTAGAGAAACTTTGCGGTAATTACTTTTCTTTCTTTCGAAGAGAAGTTTGAAGGTTAAGAATTTCAAATGCTTGTTGAATCGTTAAAAATCTGAATGTATCTTCCTTATTTTTCAAAGAGAAAATTGTCTTCAAATATTCAAATGAAAGATTGATAGTGGCTTATCATTGGCGAACCTCTTTGTAGTATCTTTGTCTATCAGATCGCAAAAATTACCCTAGTATTTGTTCTGATTATTTAGTGTAGAGATATTTTATTATTCGATCAGAAAAGAATGTAATTTAGTTTAACTATTGAGGTATGCTTTTTTATGTGTTTTTGGATAATCTAGAATTATCTTCCAAGATTAAATGTAATATTGAGTTTTATAGAGTACAAACGCTATTTGTTCTTAAAACGTACCAAAATAATATGACACGCTGAGAACACCTGCCCTCTGCCTATGTTTACCATCCACCCTGGACAAGATGATGCGATACTACTTTAGTTTCAGCCTTTCGAAGCTGATCCTCCGAGCCAGAGAGAACGTGGCATATTTGTTTTGAGTCTGATATGCTGATGTCATATTTGTGAACATGGCAGGATATTAATCTGTAAAAAGAAAGATCACCTATTCCATCAAAATAGACCGAAAAATTCTGCTTCAAATCTCTCTTAAAACTATCAAACTCGGGTCCGTGACAATACTACTACAACACTATACTAACTACAATACTACAACACTACTACAACAAACTCACAACCTGGAGACCTTGGTTTATGGATAATGAATTTCATCAATTCAGAACGTTTCTTCAGATCCTCAAAGAATTTAAGAAATCTTCAGCATTCACCAAAGAGACGTTTAGTTCGCAAAGTGGCTAAGGCCAATTCAATGACGGAAATACAGAATATAAAAGTGATTTTCACGTTTTAAGGCATGTTTCTTAAGAAGTCTTACTTCCAGTTGCTCTGTCGCAATGAACGACCATTTTAAAAGAGTAAAAAAAAAAAGGAAAGAAGAAAAAAATCCAATTTCTGTCCTCCACCTCAACGCCTGAAATTCATTTTTATTGCATTCCCCCATCTGCTTAATCGATTTCCCTGCAAGCGTTTAATTCAATTTGCTCTTACATCAAATGGACATTTTTTCTCTTGTTTTATTTTGCTCCTCCCAAATTTGTTTATCGAAAATAAAAATTCACTTTCCATTATATTGACGTTTCTCTTCTCCCCAGGCCTTATTTCCGGAAATTTCTCGGGGCATTTTTCTTTTTCGGAAATTAAAGGGTCCGTCCGAATTGTTTGGTTTTCTCGGCGTCAATGTTTTCTCACCCGCCGCTGGGCTGTTTCTCTTCAATCTGCCCGGGGCCATAGGAGAACATAGTTTGAGTTATTTTATTCACACACCTTAGGACTAAAGTGAAACGATGAAAAGAAAAACATCTCATTACTATAAAAATGAATTTTCTTGATGGTTTGTGCCATCTATCGAGATACATATCACTCAATGTTGTTCTTGGAAAGCTCTTTTGATGGTCAACAGAAGGTTAGGTCACGGCACCTATACACCGTAAGTGTTAGTAAGAAGTAGTGGACAAGAGTTATATAATAGGTAGACAAGTATAGGAAAACAAGAGGTATGGTGGTGGTGTCTTATCCTCTTCATGGTAAGGGTGGGTGCCATTGCCTCGTTAGTCAGCCACATTTCAGAGTTCTCTGTAGGCCTTCACGGTTACCGTAGCGGCTCGGGGATCACGACACTGTACTTCGCTCTGCAGGTCTGTCCCTTACTTGTGGTGCTTCTCCCGCCAGCCACGTAGAGGAGGACCTTTGGGCTGGAAAAAGAGGTATAAAGAAGTATACAAGAAAGTAAACAACTATACAATAAAGTGTTCCATTATTTCAAACATAAATAGAAGTAACAGGGTAGGTAGGGAGGGGGCAGGGCCCATCCGTCTCCTTATATTCTTGAGGAAGCTATTTAAAAAAAAAAAGCTCTAATTTAATTTGCCTCCTCCATGTCTGTCTGTCGACTAATCTCTCCAGATCAATGTTCAGTAAAGCTCCAGTGCACGTAGTTGTTTGTAACTTTGCACACTCAATCCAGCAGACAATGCAAGTTTACAAATCTTTTTATTATCTCAGTGAAAAGATTTACTAGCCGAAGAATCTTTAATTTTAAAGATAAATAAGTAAATGGTAAGAAAATTAGCCATTTATTTAAATAGAGAGAGTTAAGTTCATTTATTCTTCCCCACGTAGATGGTGATCTTAAAGTCTTCTCATCGGTGACTACTTTAAAATAGGTCTTACATCTTTCTAACTTTCAAAATAACGTGAAGAAATCCGTGTAAAAAATATTGTCAAAAGGAATATAAAGCAGAATCTGTTTAAATATAACGATAAAACTTAATTTACGAAAAAAAGTAATAGCTGGATAAAAATTTGCGCATTAAACACACGCAATATAAGCAATAGCGACACATATATTCTCTAAGTTATTTTCTGTTACACACTCACACAACTTAGAGCCGTGAGGTAATTTCATGTTTATTCCAATAGGCAGAAATCCCATTTGGAAAATAGAATTGTGTTTCTGGAAACACAAGACTATTTAAGAGTCTGTTGTTTAGTTAGTGCTGAACCCTCCCATCTATATTCATGTGAAACCTAAATACACAGAGAAGTTGAACACAGAAAGTCCTAGCCATACTGCCCATATGCATATATATGAGGCATAGATGACGTATGGGGAATTTTGCTATGGGAATCACGTCCTGCATAATTCCTCAATTTGGCTTCCATAACCTGCTATAACCTCTCTAGCCATTTGTGCTTGTCGCCAATCTTTAGACCTCAAAGTCTCGCATAAGTTCGACTAGGATAGAGAGGCGCTATTTCTACAATCGCATTTTTGAATAGTTCAATATTATCAAAAAATATGTTCACCCATCCTGAGTTAAGATAATTCAATTGGACGGTATAAGAGGGCGTGTTTGGAACGGCTAGTTGCCACATATGTTTCGCACATTTGATCTTTCAGTGTGATTTCTGCGGGGGTGTCTGCCTAATGAACTAGCTCGGCCTGAATATTCCAAACTTTTATATAAAAATATATATAACATATACATATAACAAGCCGGCCAATGAGACGACTATATCCCAACTTGCAATGTACAACTAATGAATTGATGTACAACAAGCAGCTACAATTCCACAGGACCTATCTTCAATGAAAAATCATAGGATACACCGAATGCTCAAAATCACCGGACCAAACCACAAAATGTACTGCTGTCTCAATCCATACAACAATCACAGAACCAGACCGCACGACCTACCCGCTGTCTCAATCCGCACAACAATCACAGAACCAAACCGCACGACCTACCCGCTGTCTCAATCCGCACAACAATCACAGAACCAAATCGCACGACCTACCCTCTGTCTCAATCCGCACAACTATCACAGAACCAAATCGCAAGACCTACCCGCTGTCTCAATCCGCACAACAATCACAGAACCAAACCGCACTACCTACCCGCTGTCTCGATCCGCACAACAATCACAGAACCAAACCGCACTACCTACCCGCTGTCTCAATCCGCACAACAATCACAGAACCAAACCGCACTACCTACCCGCTGTCTCAATCCGCACAACAATCACAGAACCAAACCGCACTACCTACCCGCTGTCTCAATCCGCACAACAATCACAGAACCAAATCGCACGACCTACCCTCTGTCTCAATCCGCACAACTATCACAGAACCAAATCGCACGACCTACCCTCTGTCTCAATCCGCACAACAATCATAGAACAAAACCGCACGACCTACCCGCTGTCTCAATCCGCACAACAATCACAGAACCAAACCGCACGACCTACCCGCTGTCTCAATCCGCACAACAATCATAGAACCAAATCGCACGACCTACCCGCTGTCTCAATCCGCACAACAATCACAGAACCAAATCGCACGACCTACCCTCTGTCTCAATCCGCACAACAATCACAGAACCAAACCGCACGACCTATCCGCTACCTCAATCCGCACAACAATCACAGAACCATACCGCACGACCTACCCGCTGTCTCAATCCGCACAATACTCATAAGACCAAATCACACGACCTACCCGCTGTCTCAATCCGCGCAATACTCATCAGACCAAACCGCACGACCTACCCGCTGTCTCAATCCGCACAATACTCATCAGACCAAACCGCACGACCTACTCGCTGTCTCAATCCGCACAACAATCACAGAACCAAATCGCACGACCTACCCGCTGTCTCAATCCGCACAATACTCATCAGACCAAACCGCACGACCTACCCGCTGTCTCAATCCGCACAATACTCATTAGACCAAACCGCAAGACCTACCCGCTGTCTCAATCCGCACAATACTCATCAGACCAAACCGCACGACCTACCCGCTGTCTCAATCCGCACAATACACATCAGACCAAACCGCACGACCTACCCGCTGTCTCAATCCGCACAACAATCACAGAACCAAATCGCACGACCTACCCGCTGTCTCAATCCGCACAACTATCACAGAACCAAATCGCACGACCTACCCTCTGTCTCAATCCGCACAACAATCATAGAACAAAACCGCACGACCTACCCGCTGTCTCAATCCGCACAACAATCACAGAACCAAACCGCACGACCTACCCGCTGTCTCAATCCGCACAACAATCATAGAACCAAATCGCACGACCTACCCGCTGTCTCAATCCGCACAACAATCACAGAACCAAATCGCACGACCTACCCTCTGTCTCAATCCGCACAACAATCACAGAACCAAACCGCACGACCTATCCGCTACCTCAATCCGCACAACAATCACAGAACCATACCGCACGACCTACCCGCTGTCTCAATCCGCACAATACTCATAAGACCAAATCACACGACCTACCCGCTGTCTCAATCCGCGCAATACTCATCAGACCAAACCGCACGACCTACCCGCTGTCTCAATCCGCACAATACTCATCAGACCAAACCGCACGACCTACTCGCTGTCTCAATCCGCACAACAATCACAGAACCAAATCGCACGACCTACCCGCTGTCTCAATCCGCACAATACTCATCAGACCAAACCGCACGACCTACCCGCTGTCTCAATCCGCACAATACTCATTAGACCAAACCGCAAGACCTACCCGCTGTCTCAATCCGCACAATACTCATCAGACCAAACCGCACGACCTACCCGCTGTCTCAATCCGCACAATACACATCAGACCAAACCGCACGACCTACCCGCTGTCTCAATCCGCACAACAATCACAGAACCAAATCGCACGACCTACCCGCTGTCTCAATCCGCACAACAATCATAGAATCAAATCGCACGACCTACCCGCTGTCTCAATCCGCACAACAATCACAGAACCAAATCGCACGACCTACCCGCTGTCTCAATCCGCACAACACTCATCAGACCAAATCGCACGACCTACTCGCTGGTTCAATCCGCACAACAATCACAGAACCAAACCGCGCGACCTACCCGCTGTCTCAATCCGCACAATACTCATCAGACCAAATCGCACGACCTACTCGCTGGTTCAATCCGCACAACAATCACAAGACCAAATCTCACGACCTTTCTGCTGGCTCAATCACCAGACAATTACACGACCAAATTGCACATCCTACCCGCTGGCTCAATTACCAGACGATCAACAAGAAGGATTTATCCCACCTATTAAATCTTACCCGCCGGTTAGTCATAGAGAAATGACTCACAGCGAAGAGAGAACTAACGTTCCGTATGCAGAGAGCCGCCTTACGTGGTGTGGCATACTGAACGGTGACATGCCGATTTGTTTTCTCTTGTAAGTTCTTTTTTGATAAGCGATTACCATACAACGAATGTTTGTTACACTAGAAGACTTGCCACGTCTTCTAAAGCTCTCATAACCTATTCCATCTGAGCAAATCTAGTGTGTTGCTAACTTCATATTGATCTCTGCACTGAATTGGCCGGCATGGTTGGTTGCATCTCAATTTGCTCTAGTTGCAGAGTTTCAGACATTGAGGTAGCATATTGTTTCATGCTTCCTTTTAGCAGGAGTGAGTCACAGATTTAGCAATATTTCCTTCTCAAACAACTATACAATATCTGTATCATCCTTTGATGTAATTGTCTGAAATATCGTCCTTTACTAGTCTACATTTACATAGCGTTGTGGCATTTAGCTCAGGAATAAGCACAAGAGTTGACTATATAGTCGACACAATAGAGACATCAGTTTGGGGCCGATATATTCGGATAATTTCAACGTTCAGTAACTTACAGCTGGGCCCGTCTTTAGCTGGAACTTGGGCCCAAACCAATCTCTGGTTATGTCCCTTTCTTTGTGACGTGTAAAGATCTTGCTGTAACTAAATGGCTAGATGGCTGTAACTTGGTGCTAGGAACATCTCTCGCTGTAACTCGGTGCCAGGGACATACCTGGTTGTAACTTGGTGCCAGGAACATCCCTGGCTGTGTATGCCGTGCTGTGACTTGGTGCCAGGGACATCCCTGGCTGTGTATGCCGTGCTGTGACTTGGTGTCAGGGACATCCCTGGCTGTGTATGCCGTGCTGTGACTTGGTGTCAGGGACATCCCTGGCTGTGTATGCCGTGCTGTGACTCGATGCCAGGAACATCCCTGGCTGTGTATGCCGTGCTGTGACTTGATGTCAGGGACATACCTGGCTGTGTATGCCGTGCTGTGACTTGGTGCCAGGGACATCCCTGGCTGTGTATGCCGTGCTGTGACTTGGTGCCAGGGACATCCCTGGCTGTGTATGCCGTGCTGTGACTTGGTGTCAGGGACATCCCTGGCTGTGTAAGCCGTGCTGTGACTTGCTGACACTGCGGTGGGTGTCCAGGGCCGAGGGCAGGTGGTTGTGGAGCACCGCGACAACATGTACCACGTCACCTTGCGAGGTAAGTCACTTTGCTCCCACATTTGCACGGATACAAAAGGTCGTCAATAATCTGCAGCTACCAACCATATAAAGCCTATCTCGAGTTCAATGTTATTTGTGATATAAATCGAGAACCTTATAGAATGGCCGAATGACTATTGAATCCACGTGTAGCACACACGCTTCCCAGCGCGATAACATTTCTAACACATTCTTTTTAACAAATACCTTTACATTCTATAGAACCTAATTATCTCTCTTTATAATTCCTCAAGAAGGCAGATTAGACAAATTGATTCAGTGTGTCTAGGTGAGGGTTCGTATGTGTGGTTTTGATATTTTGTTCGAAACGTGTGTGATCCCATGCTAATCCAGGGATGGATTTCGCCAATTCCTACACTTCTGTCTCGGTGGAACTATAGCTGTGGTGAAGTCAAGGAATAATGTGGTCATTTGGGAGATATTACACAATAGATCCTATTTACTCTTAGCAGCTTAACTCTCAGTAGAATTCTTCTACAAACATAGCCACAGGCCACCAATACAGCCTTTCTAAAATGTATTTATATATTTACCGTAAAACGTTACAAAACTTAAGTGTAGAGTTTCCACTTAGATGTCTTCCCCCTGCGGTTCAAGATGGAAGGGCGTGTGAGACACCTGCGACAACGACCGATACAGAAGGCCATCGATTATGTAAATGAGTGGAACGTGTGAATATTCATCCCTTATTACCGGGGGGACCCACTTTTCAAAATTTCATCGGCTGAAGCCATGAATATACAAAGTGGCGTCGGCTTAAACGTAATCCTCACACCAACCACATAGAAATGCATGATGTACATCGTCACACCAAACCCATAGAAATGTATGTTCGAAACAAACTCATTAAACCCATAGAAATGTATGACTTACACCGTAACACTAAGCTCATTGAAATGTATGGTTGAAACAATCACATCAAACCCATAGAAATGTATGGTTGAAACAATCCCATCAAACCCATAGAAATGTGTGGTTCAAACAATCGCATCAAACCCATAGAAATGTGGAGTTGAAATAATCGCATCAAACCCATAGAAATGTGTGATTGAAACAATCGCATCAAACCCATATAAATGTGTGGTTGAAACAATCACATCAAACCCATAGAAATGTGTGATTGAAACAATCGCATCAAACCCATAGAAATGTGTAGTTGAAACAATCACATCAAACCCATAGAAATGTGTGGTTGAAACAATCACATCAAACCCATAGAAATGTGTGGTTGAAACAATCGCATGAAACCCATAGAAATGTATGGTTGAAACAATCAAATCAAACCCATAAGAATGTATGGTTTACATGGTAAAATTAAACCCATAGAAATGTATGGTTGAAACAATCAAATCAAACCCTTAGAAATGTATGATTGAAACAATCATATCAAACCCATAATATGTATGTTTGAAACAAACAACGGCCAGTGGTGTACTCTTCTTTCGACATGGAATATTCAGAGATTTTCTCACCCGTCCTAGACGTTGGAGTTCTGCTACGTTTTCCATGGCGTTCCATCTTTGCCAAACCTCTGGTCTTGTCTAATTCTTCACAGAATTCATCTGCGTCCGACTTGGCATGTCTAAGGGGGACCTCTTCTACCTCCCCGAGTTGCCGCAATACGTTGTCCAGGTTTTCTTCATCCAAAGAAATCTGAGGTAGTCCCAATCATTCTCCTTAATGGCGATCATCCGGAAATATCTTCCCATGTCGGCCAAAACTCCAAATTTATTTTGTCGAAATTTTATCCCTATTTCCGGAATTCTCCTCAGTAGATTGAGTCTCCTCTTCAAATACCGTTTCAAGGCGAGTCCGCCGTGTCCTCGACAGGAAGCGTCGTCATATACCGGCCGTATAGGCGTCGTTTTGGACTCAAACCCAAATACAGGGCGATCAGGAAAACAGTATCCTTTTCCTTCAGGTGGAATTTCATCAACTCCTTCGATGAACCCATCACTCAACCAATCCTTTGGATTACTAATTTTTTCTTCCACCTTTGAATCAGTACCTTGTTCTGCATCTAGCTTCACTTCTTCAGTGTTCTTTGAATCCATTCCTTGTTCCACATCCAGCCTTTTCTCTTCATCTGCTTCAACGGAGTTTTTCTTAACTTCAGCCCTATGACCTTCGTCAACTTCTACAACAGACCTTTTCTCGGCTTTCTCGACAGCCTTTTCACTCTCTTCAGCAAAACACTCTTTCTCAATTTGAGCCGTTTCACTTTCTTCCGTTTCTGTTTCAGTGCTGGGACTTGTTTCCATTTCAGGTTCTGTGCCAAGACCTGTTTCCATTTCAGGTTCTGTGCTAAGACCTGTTTCCCTTTCAGGTTCTGTGCCGAGACCTGTTTCCATTTCAGGTTCTGTACTGAGACCTGTTTCCATTTCAGGTTCTGTGCCAAGACCTGTTTCCATTTCAGGTTCTGTGCCGAGACCTGTTTCCCTTTCAGGTTCTGTGCCGAGACCTGTTTCCATTTCAGGTTCTGTACTGAGACCTGTCTCCATTTCAGGTTCTGTGCCAAGACCTGTTTTCATTTCAGGTTCTATACCGAGACCTGTCTCCATTTCAGGTTCTGTACTGAGACCTGTTTCCATGCCCTGGAGATATTTAGCCACCCTGCGTTTGGTTCGCACAAAACTCTCTTCATACTGGACCATCATGTCCTGTTCCTTCTCCAGATCAGGTAGAGATATTGCCTCATCCTCCAACAGCAGATTCATAACCTGCGCATTTGCATCCCTAAGTTGGTTCTCAATTGTCTCCAACACTCTAAATTTTATCCCGATGGTCTTACGAGATGGAGGTTCCTTTTCCATTTCCGCCTCGATTTCCCTTATATTCTTTGTTGTAGATGATCGCAATAGCGTTCGGAGTTTTTGACTCTTTTCCATTTTGAATTCTAAAAATTATTTCACTTGTGTGTGTGTGATCAAATAAATTTGCAAATTTCCCTTTTAACTTTCAACCAAATTTCAATTTCTTCTGAAGCATGCAAATTTGTTGTCTTTAGAATTATTTTTCTTCCCTAATTTTCTCAACTTCCTTTGAATCCTGCTCGATTAGGACCAATAATGTTTTGACCTGGGCTGGAGGAGGTGTTTCACCTAAAGGCAACAACCCGTTATACCTCACTCCACCGTATTTAGAGGACTGTATAGTTGATTTTCTGTTTGAGGGAAGATCCGACCTGCTGGCGACCTAGGGATGAGGGAGGCCCTGTGCTTAGGAGGATGCGGTACTTGGCCCACGGGAGTACCAACTCACAACTCAGAAGGATGAGGCCGACACGAAATACTGGTGACTCACGACTACTTTATTTCGCATCACAATATATACACATTAAAATAAACACGTGACCAGACGTCCGTGGTCAAATCAAATTAAACAAAAGAATAATACACACATAGATTAAAACTCAACACACACCTTTTTTTACAATATCGACTATGATCACAATTATTACACCGTTTCCCAAACTCTGTTTAAAGATAAATATGGATAAAGTATTTAATTATAAGCGTTCCATTGTGAATTTCCCTTTCACTCTCTCTATATATAATATAGGGTCAGAACGTAAAAGTCAGCCAAGATATACATATGACCCTTGATAGATGAAACAAGAAAGAGAAAACTACTCTGATCAAAAAGTTTCGACACTTTGCTCATAAAATCCTGAATCCTCAATATATTTTCTCCCGGTTTGTGGCAAACGCAAGCGTAGTATAGTTAATTTTATTTATATCAATTATTTCATCATTGTTTAGAAAAAAGTAGTGTGAAGATCAAGAGATTCCACATTCGTACAACTCCACAGATAATATTTGGAAAAAATATATAAAGGAACGAACTATAAGAGAGATATTTTGGGAAAAGGTCCCATGATCAATATAGGAACATAAAGATAACGACCCCAAAATACACTAGTAATGTGTTTGGAAAGAACATTTTAGCTATCATAGTGTATAGTCAGAAATACGTGTCATTATTTGAGGTAAGAAACAAAGCGAAAGAGACAGAAATACACGAGATGTATATTCAGAGAGAGGTCTCATCAATTATGTGTAAAGGAACAAAGTAGAAGAGACTGAAATTTATGAGGTGTATAATCTGAGAGAGGTCCTACGGAAGGGAACAAGGAAAACCAAAAGAACACCTTTCGCGACACAAATTGGAACAAACAAAAGATATCGGAACTTTATCATTTGATGAAGTCCATTGTTTAGGTCGGCAGTTTGCTTTGCTCGAATGGGTCCATGATCTTCTTAAAGTGCTGGTGCTGCCGCAGTAAGTTGTGGTTCCACTGTATGTTACCATAGTAAGGTGTGGTTTTGCCCTATGCTATCATTGTACGTTGTGGTTTCACTTTATGCTATCTCAACGCATTGTTATTACTGTTTAGCATCACTATAAATTTCGCTATGTGCTGTCTCAGTAATTTGTGGTTCATATATGCTGTTTCGATATTTTATTGCTTCACTGTAGGCTACCGCAGTGTATTGTGGTTCCACTAAATGCTGCCACAGTATATTATGTTTTCACTGTTTTCTCCTGCAGTATAGTGTGTTTTCCCTAAATGTTTCCGCAGTTTATTATGTTTTCACTAAATTCTGCATCATTATATTATGGTAACCAAATGCTGCGCCGCTGTATATTGTGGTCTTACTGAATAGTTCCGAGGTATATTGTAGATTTTTTTTCAGGCAGTCGCAGTATATTGTGGTTTCACTTTGTACAATCTCTGCATATTGTGGTTTCACTCTGTATAATCTAAGTATATTGTGGTTTCACTTTAGGCAGTAGCTTTATATTGTGGTCCCGGGTTTAACAAATGGATTATCCCAGTTTGAACAATGGATAGTCATGGGTTGAACATGTGAATTGTCCTGAGTTGAACAAGTTGATTGTCTAAGGTTGAACAGTGGATTGTTCCTGGATGAAAAGTGGATTGTTCCTAGTTGAAGAGTATAGTTCCTGGTTGAAGAGTGGATTATTCCTGGTTGAAGAGGGGATTGTTCCTGGTTGAAGAGGGGATAGTTCCTGGTTGAAGAGGGGATTGTTCCTGGTTGAACAGTGGATTGTTCTTGGTTGAAGAGGGGATTGTTCCTGGTTGAAGAGTGGATCGTTCCTGGTTGAACAAATGGATTGTTCCTTGTTGAACAGTGGATTGTTCCTGGTTAAATAGTGGATTGTTCCTGGTTAAACAGTGGATTCTTCCTGGTTGAAGAGTGGATTGTTCCTGGTTGAAGAGTGGATTGTTCCTGGCTGAAGAGGGGATTGTTCCTGATTAAACAGTGGATTGTTCCTGGTTAAACAGTGGATTGTTCATGGTTAAACAGTGGATTGTTCCTGGTTGAACAGTGGATTGTTCCTGGTTGAAGAGAAGATTGTTCCTGGTTGAAAAGTGGATTGTTCCTGGTTGAACAGGGGATTGTTCCTTATTGAACAAATGGATTGTTCCTTGTTGAACAGTGGATTGTCCCTGGTTGAACAGTGGATTGTTCCTGGTTGAACAAGTGGATTGTTCCTTGTTGAACAAGTGGATTGTTCTTGGTTGAACAGTGGATTGTTCCTGGTTGAACAGGGGATTGTTCCTGGTTGAACAAATGGATTGTTCCTTGTTGAACAGTGGATTGTTCCTGGTTGAACAGGGGATTGTTCCTGGTTGAACAAGTGAATTGTTCCTGGTTGAACAGTGGATTGTTCCTTTTTGAACAAGTGGATTGTCCCGGGTTGAACAAATGGATTGTTCCTTGTTGAACAAGTGGATTGTTCCTTGTTGAACAAGTGGATTGTCCCGGGTTGAACAAATGGATTGTTCCTTATTGAACAAGTGGATTGTTCCTTGTTAAACAAGTGGATAGTCCCGGGTTAAACAAGTGTATTGTTCCTTTTTGAACAAGTGGATTGTTCCAGGTTGAACAGTGGATGTTTCCATGTTGAAAAGTGGATTGTTCTGAGATAAACAAGTGGATTGTCCCGATTTAGACCGAAGTAGGGTCGATATATTTACGCAACCAAACTTTATTTTCCAATTTATTTTCTATTTATAAACATTCCAATAATAAATTACACTTTATAATTGTATTTCGCGAGTATGTAGGTGATAATTGCTGTAGTGGAATTGCTTCAAGTTTTTGCACAATTTATCCATTGAGTCGGACTAACAAGATCAAAGTGTTTCCACAACATGGCTCTTCTAAGCCTAATTGGATTGTGTGGTCGAGAAATTAATTAGATAAAAAAGCGGCTTTCCAAATAAATTCAATTTGGTGCCGCTCTGCGCTACCATTTCTAACGTTCTTGTTGGGGATACTTCTATCTGCTCGACATCTAACAAACCACGGATTGATGAAATTGTAGTTGTTTCAGGATCGCAGGTTTAACTTCTGGTTGGTTCCTCTGTTTCATTTAAGCTTAATCTCTTTGTATATTTTACGAGAAAAGACCTAAAAATAACCGACATCATAATTCTGTTTCACGAGTACCTTTACTGTTAGATATCTGTTGTAGTTCCTCTGTCAATATGCAAAGTAGTGTCACCCGAATGGGTGGTTTCTGTGACAGTTCTTTGTGAATGCTTTTATTGCAATCGATATACGGAAAAATAGCTGATTGAACAGACAATATTCGCCTTAAAGATTTTTCTACTCGACAAGAAGACAGCGGAAATTATTCTGATAAAGCAACAAGCCTTTAAAGAGCGTATTCTTATTCAATACCAAGTGTACAAATTGGTTTCTCAGTTGAAAAATAGGGAAAAGGCCACTGAGGATCAAACCCATCCCATTCGTTCTTGAAGGGACATTGGCAAAATCGACCTACTCGATGACTCAATCCACACAGCAATCAAGGTACAAATCGCAGGACCTACACGCTGGCTACAGGCTGATTAATGAAAATCGTCGTAGAATAATCCATGGACCATAATATTTAGCTGGGTTGTTCTGGAACACAATCCATGGTATTTTGATCTTTGATATTGGAATGGGAAGAGTGGAAACAAAGTTTGTGTATAGACCTCTCAATGAGAATCAAAGAGATTGTCACGGCCAAGAAGACTGAATGCCTTGATCCACACGCCCTATTCGCCAGTTCTATCTCCCTCGGATTTCTTCCTGTTCACATGTACGGAAAGGAACTCGGAATAAAAGCGTTTTGCCGACGCTAGAGCAGTTGTCAAGGAATACGGAGTTTGCTCCCAAAACTGGATTGAACGTTAGGACAAGTGTATTAGCATTAAGTGAGAATACTTTGAAGAATACTAAAGTTGTAGCTGAAAAATTAAAGCTCAAGATTTTTATAAAGAAGTTCCGTTGTTTTTCAGGTCTCCCTTCGTATAAATAAGCAAACGGTTTCTTGGCGAATTGGCTAAGTAAGATAAACCAGCAACATATATATTGTGGAGTTGGACTGTGGACCAAGGTGTGTTAGCAGTTAGAATTTTACGATCAGAATAATCCGCTCTCTAAATATTTGCCGTACCACAACGTGTATTAAAATAATGGGTCCGATTTTTTTTTTCAATTTTATATAATAACATGTTATGTAAACACATGGAGCAAAATCTTTCACAACCCAAATTCTGTCAATTTAGAAAAACACCTTTCTCTAGCCTCTGACTTCGAACATTGGTGCTTCTTGGGAGATAACATCTTGATTCAATATTGCTCAACCTGGTTGAAGTCACATAATGGATATATCACATTAGGGAGGGTTCATCACTGATGATTCAGGCCCTTCCATTATTTTTTCCATTGCAATAAGGGCAGTAGAAATTGTTTAATTTTTAAAAGAATCATACACGTCTATAATAGTTTCAAATTTTCATAACAGATGGCGCGCTAATGCATCATAATATAAGAGTCATATATAGCAAACGAACACATTAAAACGCGAATGTTTCTTTCACACATAAATCAAATTTTAACCTTTTTACTGCGAGGAATAAATATTGGGAGGATTCGGCCCATCAGTGGTGAACCCTCCCAGCCGCCTCGCCAATTTAAGTTATATAGCAATGATAGGGAGACTAGGGAGAAACATTGTTGATTAAAATGTGAGTCATGCAGAGATCAAATTTAAGATTCCTTTGTATTATTGATTATTTACAAACCTCAGGAGAGAGAGAGAAATTAA
Source organism: Cordylochernes scorpioides (assembly GCA_030710605.1). Taxonomy (NCBI): domain Eukaryota; kingdom Metazoa; phylum Arthropoda; class Arachnida; order Pseudoscorpiones; family Chernetidae; genus Cordylochernes; species Cordylochernes scorpioides. The sequence continues at coordinate 27,470,248 of CP092872.1, forward strand.
CAGCTTAGCAAGTCTATCAAGCTTAAAATCTTTGTATTTTTTACGAGGAGGGACCTAAAAATAACCGACATCATAATGCTGAGTCTCGAGTACTTATACCGCTAGATATTTGTTGTAGGATCTCTTCTTTGTTAATATGTCAAGTAATGTCACCCGATTGAGTGGTTTCTGTGACAGTTCTTTGTGGATGATTTTAGTGCACTCGATATACAGAAAAATAGCTGATAAAACAGACAATATTCGTCTGTAAAGATTTTTATACTCTACAAGAAGGAAGCGTAAACTGCTCTGACAAAGCAACAGGCCTACATGGGTACTCTTAATCAAAAGGTTTAAAATGTATAGGTTCCACTCTGAAGTGTAGTAACCAATGATATACTTATACCACCAGTCCTACAGCTCGGCAGGAAAGCTGAGAATATATAACACAATATTTAATATTTTATTCAACATATTATTAATTTTGTTACTCAGCATATTTCTCTAATTAGGGCTTGTGATAAAGTCAAAAATATGAATATTCAGTTGATGCTAAAGCTATTCTGGCATCATTATGCATCTCAATCAGCTTAAATCCAAAAATAAAATATTTACCATTTTGAGCCATCGCATTTTTATCGTCTCCTAATAATAAAATATACTAATGGAGCGATCAACAGGAACAAATTGTGTATAATGAATGTCACGGTGATCGAAAAAAAAAGGAAGGTAATCTACATGCTCTTTGATTTTGTTTTGTTTTTTACTAGATACCAACTTCCCCTCTATATCAACTGATTGGTTTCATTTTTGTTGTGATAACACCAAGTCTCGTTCCTACAATAATTAAGACATTCAACTATTGAAAGAAAATACTTTACTTTTTCTCAAAGTCAAAAATTTTGAAAAATATTATTTTCATTTAATAGATGACCTGTGAGACTGTCGAATAACAAGAACCTGTTGAAATGGCAACATTTTCACAAAAATGATTTTAAGAGATCTGTGCCCTGATCTTGAAGATTTAATTGTTTCATATTTTTCAACATTATTATTCATTTTATTTGATGAAATTAAATCAGTTCCAATGTTTCTTAACCATTTTTAAACTTTAAAATTGTAAAGGATCAACGTGTAATAAATATTCTTCTTACCGTAAACTTTAAAGAATAAAGTGTTAATCGGTAATTTCCCAAGTTTATTGGCATTCCGCCATTATTGAAGTTAAATACGTTCACGATACTTTATTTCAGAGAGAGAGAGAGAGTTTGGGTATAATAATTTTTAACTGTTTAAACTCTTGATTCATAATTCCTGTTCACACCTGCCTTTATAATTGAACCGAATCAACAAGCAATCCAGGGCCAGGTTTCTTTAACTATTTCATTTTATAGCTTTCGGGTTAACAGGCCCTTTAACAGGAAAATTTTAGTATGACTTCCAACTAACTTTACACGGCGTTTAACGATAGCTGGAAGTCATACTTGTAGTTTTCCTGTTTATTGGGCATATTGACCCGAGAGCTAGAGAAAAACCTTAGCCCTGGAATGTTTTCTGATTTGGTTAAACTGTTTAAACTCTATTGTTTCACTTCTTGGAAAATAAAAGTGTAGGGTTGTTCTAAAGTCTATTATTTCAACACCCATTTTTGATTCGCTCATGTAGTTCTCTTTAGGTTGCCTACATCGTATTGGATATCAATCGCTTTTACTCAAGCCGAATGAATACCAACTTACCTTTTGGGCGCAGTTTCTAGATATTCAACCCAGCGGACTAAATGGGGGCATTAATTAAATCCTGCACTTCACAAACTTCACTCGAGACAGCTCGCATAAACCTTTTTCTTTGGTGAAAATGTCCCTTTCTGTGAAAAGAAGTAACTCAGCCTTATATTCGAACTTGAAGCGCTTTATTGTAGTGTCACCATCTCAGGTGAACAGTCCTAATGTGATCTAATCTCGAGACAAGCCTAAGCCGGATTTTGTCCTTCTGGATCACAGAAGATCGGCTGATTCGCCCATTTTCCCGCCAATACTTCTCTATTCGCCACATATTTCTTTATTCTTCTATTACCACCTTTTGGCTCATAGACGTTGCATATTTGGGAATTGTTATTTATACAAAACAGCGATTAATATAAACCCTAGAATGAACTAATTATTATTTATTTAGTTAACATGAGTTCTTGGAGCGTACAGAAGTCACCAACTACCCACGTTGTTCTTCTAAGTTAAGTCTTCATTGAAGGAACTAATCAAAAATATTTGGCGAGATCCTTCTTTGAAAACATACATAGGGCTGGTATAATAGATGAAGTAAAACTTCCTAACAAATAGAACATATGGAACTGTTGACAATATTGATGGTATACAGGTTCAGGGTAATAAGCTGCTTAGATCAACATAGTATCAACCGATGTATCTCAAAAGAGAAACATTTAAGAGAGAGAGAGTCCATTTAATTATGTCAGTAGAACGTTTCTCGTTATCTTCTTAATTAATCTCTCTCTTCATTTATGACCTCTCGTATAATTGGAGCTAGCTCCCTGTGGAGCTCCACCACGGCACAGCTCTTCAATAGTGATACAGGAAATAGTGAAGTGCTATTTCTTGAAGTTTTACAAAACCTTTCTCAACACCTACCTTTTTCTCAAGAGAATAGGAATTGTGACTACTTTTTAGAGTTTTTATTTAGATATTTAATATTGGAAAATATGTGAGACGCATACACGCACAAGACAATGAGGTAATTTCCATTTGAAATAGGAGTAACGCTAGTGAACGTGCTAATTCTTCAATCATGTAGGTATAACTCTCCAACAGATATGATCAACGGTGCTTAGGTACAATCCATAAATAGAAGCGAGGTGGTAACCTCATCCGGCCCCATCCATCACGTCGTGCTGGAAATTGCCCTAGATGGAGAGTCGGTGTCACTTTCTAATTAATTGCTTCTCGTTGTGCCGAACACAATGTCGCGGCCCTGGTTGGTCTGAAGGATCATATTCCCCGTAAACAAAACGTCCGTACCTAGGGTGGTTTGAAGAGTCAGATTCTCCGTTCATAGAACGTTCTGATCCGGGATGGGCCTGGTTCAGGATATGCTGTAAAGTCAAGGTCCGCGTGGACACAACGTCCTGGTTCAGGATGGGCTGTAGAGTCAAGGTCCGCGTGGACACAACGTTCTGGTTCAGGGTGGGCTGTAGAGTCGAGTTCGCGTGGACCCAAAGTCCTGGTTCAGGATGGGCTGTAGAGTCAAGGTCCGTGTGGACACAAAGTCCTGGTTCAGGATATACTGTAGAGTCAAGGTCCGCGTGGACACAACGTCCTGGTTCAGGATGGGCTGTAGAGTCAAGGTCCGCGTGGACACAACGTCCTGGTTCAGGATGGGCTGTAGAGTCAAGGTCCGCGTGGACACAACGTCCTGGTTCAGGATGGGCTGTAGAGTCAAGGTCCGCGTGGACACAACGTCCTGGTTCAGGATGGGCTGTAGAGTCGAGCTCCACGTGGGCACAACGTTCTGGTTCAGGATGGGCTGTAGAGTCAAGATCCGCGTGGACACAACGTCCTGGTTCAGGATGGGCTGTAGAGTCAAGGTCCGCGTGGACACAATGTCCCGGTTCAGGATATACTGTAGAGTCAAGGTCCGCGTGGACACAACGTTCTGGTTCAGGATGGGCTGTAGAGTCAAGGTCCGCGTGGACACAACGTTCTGGTTCAGGATGGGCTGTAGAGTCAAGGTCCGCGTGGACACAACGTTCTGGTTCAGGATGGGCTGTAGAGTCAAGGTCCGCGTGGACACAATGTCCCGGTTCAGGATATACTGTAGAGTCAAGGCCCGCGTGGACACAACGCCCTGGTTCAGGATGGGCTGTAGAGTCAAGGTCCGCGTGGACACAATGTCCCGGTTCAGGATATACTGTAGAGTCAAGGTCCGCGTGGACACAACGTTCTGGTTCAGGATGGGCTGTAGAGTCAAGGTCCGCGTGGACACAATGTCCCGGTTCAGGATATACTGTAGAGTCAAGGTCCGCGTGGACACAACGTCCTGGTTCAGGATGGGCTGTAGAGTCAAGGTCCGCGTGGACACAATGTCCCGGTTCAGGATATACTGTAGAGTCAAGGTCCGCGTGGACACAACGTTCTGGTTCAGGATGGGCTGTAGAGTCAAGGTCCGCGTGGACACAATGTCCCGGTTCAGGATATACTGTAGAGTCAAGGTCCGCGTGGACACAACGTCCTGGTTCAGGATGGGCTGTAGAGTCAAGGTCCGCGTGGACACAATGTCCCGGTTCAGGATATACTGTAGAGTCAAGGTCCGCGTGGACACAACGTTCTGGTTCAGGATGGGCTGTAGAGTCAAGGCCCGCGTGGACACAACGCCCTGGTTCAGGATGGGCTGTAGAGTCAAGGTCCGCGTGGACACAACGTCCTGGTTCAGGATGGGCTGTAGAGTCAAGGTCCGCGTGGACACAACGTCCTGGTTCAGTTTGGGCTGTAGATTCAAGGTCCGCGTGGACACAACGTCCTGGTTCAGGATGGGCTGTAGAGTCAAGGTCCGCGTGGACATACCTGTTTTAAGATAAGCAATAATTCGGTCAATTGTAACAATACATTTTCAACCTTGTGTATTGTGCCCATTTAAAAATAAAGGTAATTTATATAACACATTATCAGTTATAGGTTTGATTTCAATAAATAATCGTTTTTTTTAATACGTATATCCTGTTAACACTAATATAATTATGTTGCACTTCTAATTCTTAGAATAAAAAAATCAAAATGGAATTAAATCAACTAGAATTTATTTTCTCTCGTTCTATAACTCCCTATACCAAAGTGAAACACAAAGAATTCTGAACATCGCTGTAAGATATAAAGAAAGAATGAATCGTGCATTGAACCTATCTAAGCTACGAGGAGATTATGGGTGGTGGAGATAAGGCGAGCGTCCATCAATTCCCTTTCACATCATCATACACAATGATTATCATTAGGGATATTATCGCGTTATACAATACAATAGGAAATAACCAGCGCCTCTTTGCGATCGCCATTTCCTCTCACTTTCTCTAAACAATCTATTAGAATAGGACAGCTACCTTGTACTGGAAGAGAAAAGAGATCTGCCGAAAATAATTCAAGAATATGTAAATTTAGATATCGCTTACATAAATCTAAAATTAAAGTAAAATATTTTTACGGAGAAAATTAGGTTATAGACAAATCTCATAATGACAAAACAATGTTTTTAATTCAACAATTAAAAAAATCATTCAGGACTATTTTTCTTGTACAATTTCTTTAGCTTTCGGTCAACATGCCCCTTTCAACAAGAGCAACTAGTAATATAAATTCTAGTTAACTATACTATACTGTATACTAGTTGTTCCTGTTGAAGGATATGTTAGTCCGAAAGCTAGTGATATAAATTTGTGCAAGAAACCTAGTCCTGGATGCTTTTTGATATCATTAAATTATAAGTCAGGGGATTCATGATGTTATTGATGTAAAACAAAATTATCATTAGAATTCAACCAAAGTTAGATGCTCTTTTGAGAATAAAAAAGATGTAGTAATGATGAGTAGCAAACTGAACGATGCAGATTACCTACACCAGTTCAGAGCAAACATACCACCTGGGAAAGTAAATGGACACCATTGGTAAAAAAAATCAGCAAAGACAAAAAAAAAAAAGAGCACTTGAGTTGTAATAACTGGCGCAGTGATTCCACCAGGATTACAAGGTTTAGGACAGGCCATCTGAAACCTTTACTTTTGAGGAGTCGACATCCCATCATTGGTATCTGAACCAAAAGCCTGGAGCTATTCTAGAATGTGGGATGAACCGATAAGCATCAACCTATATCTCCAGGCTCAAAACTGGCCATACAAGACCACTCCAGGATGGTGTAAAGATCTTTCCACAATGTACCATCTGCAGGAACAGATATCCTCATCAGACCACCTGTTGGAATGTATGGGAGCCTCAAGACAGGACCTGTATTCCAGCCCTGCCAGGATTATGAATTTGATCAATGAATATAGTCTCTCTGACCTTGTATAATTATACAATGGTATAATATAAAAAAACATTTGAGGAGGGTGAAGAAGCTTTCACGATCTCTGCATCAAATATCCTACAAACCCAGCCTTGCCTCAATACATTCTAGAATGCATCGGATAAAACAGAAAGGAAATCTTTCTAACGAATGAAGAGGTTTTGAGAAATAGATGTGCTTCAAGAACTGGTATGAAGACTGTAGCAAGCACCACTGACTGCCTTTAGTGTGTCGTTGAAATACAACCTGTACTGACGAGATCCAAAACTCTTATTTGGTTGGTCATTCTTGAAATTCTGAGGAGAGAATATCCTCAGCCGTTATCTTCACTTCAGAAAGAAAATTAATTTCCCTTTTTGCTATTTATTCCGCTAGATGGAAACTTGAGTTACACCAACTACCCATTGTCATATTATTTCAATTTTTTTCGAACGAACAATGATTCTATTGCTATAGATAAGAAGAATAGGTGCAAACTAATATGGCATTCAATAGCTTTCCAATTTCTCTTTAGCTAATCTTTATTAATTGAATATTGGGTTGTAAAAAAAGTTCGTTCGGTTTTTGTATCCCTTTGTTTCATAACGGTTTTTGTTGTTAAACGGTAAAGTGCTTATATTCTTTAAATAGTACTTGTTCTGCTCTACAAATCTGTATTATATGTTTTTTGAAAAACGTAATTTTTTGTTCTTTTTCCAGGCTTGAAAATGAAATATTTATTAAGCTATAATAGAAAGGTCATAGTGGCGAATCCTTACGAGCTTCACAAGTTCGATTCCCAGCTAGAGCTGCTATAGTAAAAGGAAACCATTCTGCCATTGTCTCAATGAACCTAAAGAGGTCATGACATCGCCAGAAATCCTTTACGGTTTGATGGCACAGAACGACAACAAACTGGAGGAAAATTTGAAGAAAATGGTAAACCTCCTGGATGTCACTTCCTTATCTTTTTGTATCTTGTTTGTGGCTTTTTAAAAACGCAATGGCTAATGATAGAGGGTATTTGTAATAAACACACACGTATAAATATAGATCCCATGTATGAGGGGGTTATTATTGTTGGAATAAGCGATCCAAAGATTGGCGTGAAGCCAATGGCGTGGGGGATCCACCAATCAACGGCCGTGGCGGCGCTGCAGTCGACGTCACTATCTACCTACTTGCCTTTAAAATGTTGTTACTATAACATCTTGTTTTAAGTTACTTTGTTTAATAAATAATCCTTTTATTCCTTGATTCAATCTCAAACTTCAACAGGTTATGGGCCCAGCACGCTTCCACTGCGCCTAAAAGGATTTACCGCCAGCAGTGAGTAAGCCTTTGTTTTGCTCGAAGTTTAGGCGTCAACCGCCAACCATAACCCTAGTTTCTTTTTGTCGTTGGCCGATTCCAAGACAAAGAAGATGAGCGAAGATTGTCTTTCAAGGATTAAAGTTTTTAATGGTGAAAACTTTTCACTATGGAAATTCCAATTCAGGCTTCTTATGGAACAACAAAAATTACTAGAATTATTGGAAGGCTTAGAAATAAAGCCGAATGTTGTTTCCTCCGACAGTAACTCTGAAAGTTCATTACAGAATTGGAAATCAAAGGACGTTAAGGCAAGGATGTTATTATCACAGGCAATCGAATTAAAGTTTCTTCAGCCCCTGATGAACTGTACTTCCGCTTCACAAATGTGGCAGAAATTACTTGCTATTCATGAACAAAAATCCGAATTTACTATTGGCCTACTTTGGCAACAATTCTTCGATGCACGATTGACATCGGAAACAATAAGTGATTACATAGCAAAAATTGAAAATATTTCTGCCCAAATTTCACAAATGGGCGGAACCATAACGGAAGATCAAAAGGTAGCAAAAATTTTAAATACTTTGCCTTCGAGTATGCGCTACTTTGTTGCAGCGTGGGAATCGTTAGATCCGAAAGCTCAAACTCTTAACAATTTAACTGCAAGACTTTTGATTGAAGAAACAAGGAATCAACAAAGCGGTTCTTCTAAACAAGATGAGGCCTTATTACACAGGCAAGCACGAACGAAGCCTAAAGATACACAACGTTCTTTTCAAGATGCCAAGAAGAACACTAAATGCCACTATTGTCACAAAATTGGACATTGGAGCCGCGAATGTAGAAAAAGATTAGCTAATGAGAAAAATAAATCCAAAAATCTTCATGATTCAAAAGGAAGTTCAAGTGATTATGGACTTATTTTGTGCGATAATCAAGTAGAGCCCAATGATATTTGGTATGCTGACAGCGGTGCAAGCTGCAGCATGACATTTCGACTAGAGTGGTTCAAGACCTACACGCCGTTCACCAGTGATCATCCAATCTACTTGGGAGACAACTCGACACTACTTGCAGAAGGCATGGGAGACATCGAGATTCAAGCCTACGTCGACGGTGGATGGTACAATACGTACATAAGAAATGTGCTCTACTCGCCGCAACTAAAGAAAAATTTGTATAGCCTTTCTACGTCCACAAGAAGAGGATTCAACGTCATTATCAAACATGACAAGCTACAGATCTTCATGGATAATGACCTAAAAGCCGTAGGAGTGCGTCATGACGGCCTCTACAGGATGCTCTTCAAGGTTACGTCATCATCACAAGGATACATCACCAGCGAGAACAAGCTTCAGTTGTGGCACGAGAGACTTGCGCATCTTCCAGTTGCTACACTTCGAGAGATGGCGACCAAAGGATTGGTGGATGGTCTGCAGCCTCAAGATTTAGAGGGAGAATTTTTCTTCTGTGAAGGATGCCAACTTGGAAAAGCCCATAGAAAGTCGTGCTATCCCTCAGATGGCAAAAACTACCAGCTAGGTGAGTTTATTTATGCTGATATTTGTGGCCCAATGCAGACTCAATCTTTAAGTAAATCTCTGTATTTCTGCTTATTTAAAGATTACTTTAGTGGTTATCGCCATATTTATTTTATTAAAAACAAATCAGATGTGCTAGATATATTCAAAGAATATGCTACTCTAATCTATACTCAAACTGGAAATAAGATAAAAGTTCTTAGGACTGATAATGCGCTAGAATTCAAAAGCGATAATTTTGCAGATTTATGTAAAAGATTTGGGATAATTCGCGAGTTCACTGCACCTTATGTGCACGAACAGATAGGACGTATAGAAAGAGACAATCGTACGATTGTGGAAGCAGCCAGGTCCATGCTAAATTCACGAAATCTTCCAGGATATTTTTGGGCTGAGGCCTGTAACACAGCAACCTATATTCTAAATAGAAGTGCGACTAAGCAAACCCCTGGAACGACACCTTATGAACTTTTCTTTGGCACAAAGCCTAATGTAGCTAACTATAAAATATTTGGCTGTAATGCTTATATGCATATTCCCAAAGAAAACCGTAAAAAGTGGGATAATAAATCGATAAAACTTATGTTTTTAGGTTATGAGAATACAAGCAAAAATTTTAGATTATGGGATTGGAAAACTAGAAAAATAAGAATTTCTAAAGATGTCACATTCGATGAGAAAGCTACTCCAGATAGAGAATCTACCAAACCGAAGGAAATATTTCTTCAGATTGGCGGCGCTCCGGATGAATCACCAGTTGCAACAGCAAACATTCCAGTGCAGGAATTGCCGCCAGTATCCGATATCAGTTCGCATCCAATGATAACACGCTCTAAAGTTTCGAATAGCAAATGTAACTTTGCGCTCGCTGATGAACCCAGTAGCTATGTGGATGCAATGGCGAGTTCAGATTCAGAAAGATGGAAATTAGCCATGGATGAAGAGATTGATGCATTAAATAAAAATAAAACATGGACTTTAGAACGTTTGGCAGATGGTCATAAACCTATCGGTTGTAAATGGGTTTATAAAATTAAAACGGAGTCCGATGGTACAATTCAGCGGTTCAAAGCCAGATTAGTTGCAAAAGGCTATTCTCAAATCAAAAATGTTGACTATTTCGATACATTTAGCCCAGTAGTCAGATATGATTCGTTACGCATTCTTTTATCACACGCTGCTTCTGAAAGGATTCTTAAGCAATTCGATGTAAAGACAGCTTTTCTCAATGGCGAATTAGAGGAACTTGTTTATCTTGAACAACCAGAAGGCTACAAGAGAGATGATAATAGCTGCTATAGATTACATAAAAGTCTGTATGGTCTTAAACAATCTTCTAGAAATTGGAATAAGAAATTTATCAATTTTTTGTATAGCCATAATTTCAAAACATCAGACGCCGACCCGTGCATTTTCATTGGAACACACAATGATTCAAATGTTATCTTAGCTCTCTATGTTGATGATGGAATTATTCTATCTAAAGATAAAGAGGCAATAGCTATTATAATGGATGAGTTAGAACACGCATTTGAAATTACATCTGGAAGTGTTAACTTTTTTGTTGGGCTACAAATAGAGCAGTCAGAAGATAGGGCAAGTATTTTCATTCACCAGTCATCATATATTGACAAAATTTTGAGTAAATTTAATATGGCTGACTGTATTCCTGCTTCGGTGCCTATGGATCCTTCTGTCATCTTAACAAAGCAGGACTGTCCTACTCCAGAACAAAAGGAAAAGATGCCTAAATTCCCTTTTCGAGAAGCTGTTGGATCCCTTATGTTTGCATCATGTGTTTCACGTCCAGATATCACTTATGCAGTTTCACAAGTGAGTAAATTCCTAGAATATCCAGGACCTGCACATTGTACAACAGTGAAGAATATTTTCCGTTATCTGAAAGGCACTCCACACATGGGAATTCTCTTCACTGGACAAGACCAACTTGTTGGCTTCTCTGATAGTGATTTTGCTCGTGATGTTGACTCCAGAAAAAGTACGACTGGTTATGCCTTCATGATGAACGGAGGAACTGTTTCTTGGGCAAGCCAACGACAACCAATTATCGCACTTTCAACCACCGAAAGTGAATACATCGCTGCCTGCAGTGCTGCTAAGGAATTGATTTGGATCAGAAGACTTCTACAGGGCATCGGCTGTGATATTACTAAAGAAACTGAACTTTATATCGACAACCAAGCAGCAATAAAACTTGTTGAAAATCCAGTATTCCACAAACGAACGAAACACATTGATGTTCGCTACCACTTCATTAGATCCAAACATGAAGAAGGTGAACTTAAAGTGCATCATGTTTGCAGCTCAGAACAGCTAGCTGATATAATGACTAAACCTCTTCCACGAAACAAATTCCACTACTTAAGAGGTCTACTGAACATTTTGGATCGAGAGGGAGTGTTGGAATAAGCGATCCAAAGATTGGCGTGAAGCCAATGGCGTGGGGGATCCACCAATCAACGGCCGTGGCGGCGCTGCAGTCGACGTCACTATCTACCTACTTGCCTTTAAAATGTTGTTACTATAACATCTTGTTTTAAGTTACTTTGTTTAATAAATAATCCTTTTATTCCTTGATTCAATCTCAAACTTCAACAATTATTATAGCAGAGGATCAAAGTCAATGTAGGTTCATTTTGCATACTTCTGACTCGTGCGTTAATCTTTTTGCAATCTTCTCCAAATCGACTTGTATGTGACTGAGGCAAATTCTAATATGTCACGAATTCAGAATTTTTCTTGGTTTCAATCAGTTTTCGATGCATTAGGTTGTCTTGGGTCGTCAACCTCAACAGGTCGTCATGTGTTTATACCTTTGAACCTTAATTAACGATAAAAATTCCCCAGTTATATTTACATATTCTTTGTGAACGTGTTTCCTGTGTAACATTTACTGCTTTAATTTAACTCTAAATTTAACTACATGTTGTTTTATCTATATATTTCAAACGAAAACATTTAGACGTGTATCTTTCACACATATATCAAACTTCTACTGTCCTTACTGCGATTTCTATTTCTGAGATTCCACCCTTCAGTGTAGCATATATAAGCAGAATGATCCAATACAGAATTAGAGCTCTAAAGAAGCGGTCTGGTAGATTATATTGGCGAATCCGCTGGGAGGGTTCACCACTGAAAAGCCAAGCCCTCCCAATATTTTTCATCGCAGTAAGGACAGTAGAATTTTGATCTATGGGTGAAAGAAACATTCGCGTCTAAATGTTTTCATTTGCTATATAAGTTGCACTGTTTTAGTCTCTAGGTTAATCATTATTATTGTTGCTAAGGTATTCAACTTTGTTATCATATTTCATTTCCCTCTTTGAGATGTTAGAGATATCTGAACATTCCGGATATTTACTGCGATTGAACCTGTAGATAGCAGATCTGGTGATAACTAACTGTTGGGGCTTGGAATTGTCTCGGAATATCTGTTCTCTCTGTTAACAATTTATATTGTGATACCATCTTTCAGATTCAAGTTACTTCCATTTTCTGTAATATCTGTGGATAGGAACGTTTCGAATATTGTCCTTTAGATTCTGTGGGGGACTGTTAGGACTTTTGACTTGTTCAAAAGATCATATCGTTTCTTAGCGATCATTTAGTACTTAATATTCGATACCATTTTAATGACATAAATCGACACCAGATTGTCATTTCTTCCAAATAAAGATTACCTTGGATTATAAACTTACCCGGCCATAGCAGGACACGGCGGGTCTCTACTTGACATTCCGTGAGACAAATTGTATCCACAACCCCATAACAAATAAGATTGTGGTCATGGAATAAGCCAATTATCAATTGATTTTAATCTCCTGTACATATATTAAACAATAAAACATGTTTCTGGAGATGAGTTTATTTCAATAAAATGATTCCTTTCTTCCTGTGGTCAATTTGTATAAGACCGGTGGTTTTAATAGAGCTATATTGCGATAATATAAAAGATAGAAAGGTTCACACAAGAATCTTCTTTTTGTTCTTTTATATTATGACAATATAGTAATGGTAATCAAAAAGTTGTTCTCTACATTTTAATGAAGCTGTGTGTGGATAAAATGAGAAGAAACTTAACTCCAGAAACATATTGTTTAATAATCCAATTATATTTAATTACAATTTTTATTATTAATTAAACAGTCCTAATTTATTATCGTAGAAGCAAGTACGAAAGAGAGTGTATGAAAAAGTGAAAGTTGTATAAGCTTATGATTTTGCTTTGTTTTAAAAATGAATCGATGTAGGTTCCAAATGCTTGAATTGATTATTACACCATAGTTCTATATATATTTTTATTGCTTAAAAAAGGAACACAACAAAACAAAAAAGAAATTACAATTGCAAATGGTTTGATAACTAACTAAGAAAAAAATAACAATAAAAAAAAAATGATGATGATAAAAGTCGAATATGTCTACCAGAAAAATGCTTCTATGAATTAAACAATAAGATTAATTACAAAATTAACATATAAACTTCAAACAGAGAGTGTTTGAATTGTTTGTTCTGTAGACAGCCACTGGGTATTTGACCCAAGGAGGCGGTTAACTCCTGTTTCACACAGCCGAATAAAATCTCCGCGAATAACTTCTAAATTGTGAGAGCGACGCCATTTAAGTTGCATTAAACCTGTTGTTTATTACTTGTGTGAGCACGCCATCTAGTGACTATAGCTTACAGAATTGCCTTCTCGTGTCCAACTCGCTCTCCTCGGAGTTAATATACATAGCTGTATCTTGTTTAGAAAACAACACAAATCTTCTTCAATGTAAAATTAAATAAAACGCATATCAAGTTTATTGATATATAATGATGATAATTATAAAGGTAATAAGTATATATATGTTATAATAAATATTATTTCGAGATAGAGATCAATTGCTGGTTCTTTTGAGTACATGAGTACCTAATGGTATCGTTTGCAGTCGTGTCATTTTAAAAGAAAAGCAAAAAAATAACTATTTACTATCAAGTAGTTTTTATTTTAAATTACTTGAAGAAAATACAATAAGACATTTTTCACAGTTATATAGAATTTATGAAATGAATTCTATATTAGTTAATTTCAAAATAGGTTAGATAACTACATATTTACAACAAGTATATTAAAAGTCGGCGTATTCTAAAACTATGGTCAAAAAACAAGTAGAACTATCAATGAATGAAAATAAAATATATTTTTTAAATTATAGAATATTTTTATATTTAGATTATATAATATATATATATATATATACCGTGTTTTTATAGCCTACTTATATTTTTAGAATAAGTAAGAATATATATTAAGCTAACACTGAGGCGCAAAAATGAGAAAAATATAATAGTTTAAATATGTTGGTTTAATAATGGAAACCCTAACAGTTCAACCGAGATGTAAAGAGATCGGTGCCAGGTCGGGTCTCGTCAAAAACGAACCTGGTGACAGTTTGTGCCGTCCGCTTGATTTTCATATCTAATCTCTCAGACCTTAGAATTAAAACAAAATAAAACTATATGTAAATTTTCAGTATTTTGAGAGTACCTAATATGCACTTTAATTGTACTATGTATTACTAAATAGTTTGTTAATGTAATATAATATAATGCGGCTTGTGATTGTAAAACGACATTTGAAAATTATTCCGCATGAGTTTCTTTTCAACAAAAAATCTAAATTTATTTCAAGGAGAAATAACGACCATTTCTAACCTTAGGGATGAGGTATGAAAGGATGAATTGTGAAGAGTAATGATAAACGGAAAAATAAAAGTGTCCATGGATTCCGTTTATCATTACTCTTCACAATTCATCCTTTCATACCTCATCCCTAAGGTTAGAAATGGTCGTTATTTCTCCTTGAAATAAATTTTGATTTTTCGTTGAAAAGAAACTCATGCGGGATAATTTTCAAATGTCGTTTTACAAGTTTGTTAATGTGTGTTTTTTTTTTTTTTTTTTGTGGTACCGGTAGTATGTAAAACTTGTAAAGCAAGTTTGAGCTATTTATTTCTTCGTTGCTTCCCATCCAATCATCAATCCAACGACAGGTCGCTGCAGTCGAACACATTGAAACCCCGCTGAGACAACGCTGGGTACCCGGGGTGAGGCCAGGCGAACTGGAGTGTTAGGTCCGCAGCATAGTTCTCAAAAGAGCAATGAGGGAGAGATGCGAAGAGTATGCTTGCGGAGATCACGTCGACGATTGGCCCCCAGCACCGGAAATACCTAGAGATAGGGGCGTTCCAGTATCCGACGCACGGTGCGTGTTTAAATAAGCAAAAATGGCATTAGCGTCCCACGGCTTCCTCCAGGTTCTTTTGTGGTACTCGCTGCTTACTTTATCCGTCACCAGAGAGAGCTATAGCGTCGTCAGAATTAAGAAAACGTCTTCTACGGTTTGTGACATCCTTCATTCTGAATCCTTCATGTTGTCGTGACAAAACAAGTTCTACCCGAGATAGCTTCCCACTACTGCCTTGCTCAGGACACTTCTGAAAACACATAGGGTTCCTAGGGAGTCATCCCTCTGCACGGACGGCACAGTCGAGCCGTGTTGGAGGCAGCTGCGGACGAGATAAACGTTGTGACAGCAGTAATTGGTTTTACTGTCCCCATCCAGCCAACGTGTAGAAATGCTTTTAGCGCCATTTGAAAACAACCTGTCCCAGGGGATTGCAATATCAAATAGGTCTTAAGTAACGCCGTCTGGAACAGGATTGGCGAGTCGTTGCGATTTCCAGTTCGCATCTAAGCTCTTTCGGTCACAGAACGACGCTGTCTCTGACATTTGACAGTGGTCATCGGTGTTTAAATTTTGAAATTTTATCCCCATCCTCGATTAAGACCAGTTGAAGAATCTTTTAATAGAACCTGATCGTATAAGTACTTTTAACGTGCGCGGGAATGTAAAAAAAAAAAAAATCTATTCGGCTATATAAATATATAAAACAGCCGTATGTAAAGTATGTACAAATGTCATATATCCGAATTCACAGTACCATCTGTGGACGTGGCAAAAATTATTCACTCTCTTGTCACTAATGTATTGTGCGCATCTCTCTCATCTAATTAGTTACTTATCTATTTATACGTTTACGTAATTATCTTTCTTTTACTACTCAATTTACATATCATATTTCTGATATTCTCATTATTAAGATTCTAATTATTGTGTGTCTTAAAAGTGGCACCATTCCCTTCAAAAATGCATTAAGACAATACATATATATTTAGTAATGTGTGTATCCGACATATTCGCAGTAGTAAGCCCTTCACCCATCTTGCAGTCATGGGCCATATTGGGAGAGCGCACTAGCCTGAAGACAAATCTACACGGATAGGAACATGGTTACTGGTCAACCAGGCAGCATGGCGACCTAACTGCCCGACCTGACTACTCTGTCTATCCTGTACAGCCGCTGCTGTGTCTACCTACTTTGAGCTCATTAGGAACCCAGCTTATATGCTAAATGGTGACGTCAGAGAGGGCGGACCTTTTATGGCGTCCGTGTCCAATCATGAACTGGCATGGCCGATATGTTTACCTCATCCCTGAACTTCTTGGACAATGTCAACGACCTGTTATTCGACCTTTCTGGGTGCCGCGCTCTTTTCCGATGGTACATTTTATTGAACGCAATTTTCAAGCGACATCAGGCTTGGTGTTTCACTCATTCATATATACAACATATAAAATATGACATATATATACATAGATAATAAAAAGACTTATTATAAAATAAATAAAGCTTCCAGGGTTAAGTTTCTTGTTCAAATTTTTATTTCAAGCTTTCGGACTTGTAAGTCCTTCAACAGGAGTATCACGATAATAAAAAGGTCAATCCAATATATGATTTTATTATCTAAAGATGCAAATATTTATTGTTCTATTATTTATCAAAATTATATATAAAAATATGATGAGTACCTTTGTTCAAAGTTTATTAGTTAAATATTATACGAGTATAGAGGGCCGACCTATGCCAACACCAAGAAGATGAATTACACCAATTTATGTATTTGTCAACCCCCAGTTCAGTATTCATACCTGGCATTAATTAAACCCTGGTTGACGCCAGATGTCGCGGGTCGATAATAACAGAGGGACGACACAAAGGGAAATATAAATGGATTACTGAAAATTCTATTTAAAATACCAAATTTTAAAAAGAGAAAGTTGACTTTAATAAAATTATTTTGAAATTTTGACTTAAAATTATTAAATTACCGCTGGAAATATTCCCTCGAATGGTACGGTCTGGTTGTGTTGTGTGAGCAACTGAGGTTGTTAGTTTGAAGGAAACAATTTCTCAACTTAACTACTTCCGTACATCGGATTGAGATTTTACCTTCTTACATTACATATGTTACAATTCATTCAAAAAGGCATGTTGGATCAAAAATTATTTATTTTACCAATATTTCAGTTTGCTGAACGCCAACCTTTTTCAAGGTATTACAACATATTACATATGGTAATTTAAACCAACAACCCTATATTGTATAACTACTTATAACAAGATTGTCATGTTGTATATAGAAACACATCTATAAATAATTATAAGTATGATTAACCTGTGTCATTGCATCACCATATGTAATGTAATTTGTACAAACTAAAGACAAATAAATAAAACTATGTAATAGATTAAGAGCTAAGTTAAAGCAAGATTGAGAAGTTCACATTCTCAGACAATCCAACAACCCTGAAAAGGAATTCGGCAGCCCGTTGCCATCTGGTCCAAAGGGTGCAGAATGCCCCAGACGTTCAAAGTTCAAATTCGCAGATGTCTCCCCCCCCCCTCCTCGGGGATGGTATATAAACACCTCGATTTTAGCCGACAAGAGTTAGTCCAGAGTTAGTCTCTTCACCGTCGGCGCAAGCCCTTGTCGCTTGTAGCCAGGTCCACATCATCGCCATGTAAAACAGTAAGAACTCTATATCTCCATCTTGCTTAGCTCAACTCCTATCTGTTCATGGAACTTTCCTACTTCAGCTGTGTCTCTTCGTTTTGTGTGTGTGGACATTCCCAAGCTTTCCGCTCTGCCTCGACCACGACTGCCTGTACTCTGTGAAAACTGTTAAAGGTCTTCCAAAGTGCAGAGAGGTACTGGAAAACTCTCCACGCCCTGACTGTCCCTCTCGGCTACTACAGGTTTGACCATCGGTTACCACAGCTTATAGCGAGAGTCGACAGCAACTCATCATCACATCTAAGTCGACAGGATTCTACAAGAGGCTACCAGACCTCAACTTATTACATACATATATTACAAGATAAATATGTTGTAATAATATGAAAAAGGTTAGCGTTCAGCCAACTGAAATATTGGTAAAATAAATTATTTTTGATCCAATATATTCCTTTTTATAAAAAAAATTATTTATGGATTGCTCTATATTCAAAACGATATGTTACAATTGTGGTGTTTTCAGAAATACTCTGTGCTGTTCTGTGATGCTTCAAATATATTAGTACAAGTTTGAATATAAATGTTTTATAAAAGTCCATATATGCTACTCGTGTATAAAAAGTCACCTATTTCCTTTATTCCTGACAATCTACATAAAGAGTTGAAACTAGGATGTCATTTGAAGAACGAGTGATTCAGCATAAATCCGGATACAAAGCAATAGACCGCTATCCTTACTAGTCGAGCACTATCAGAAACAATCATCAGACTGGAACAACAGTGAAATAATATACAGTTAAACCTGGCTATAGCGCCCCCTTTTGGGAATCACCAAAATAGGGTGCTATAGACAGGTCACTTTTAATGTAAATCGCATCGTACTACGTATTTAAAATCGGGAACTTTAGAGAGGAAGGCGCTATTTAGAGGGGGCGCTATAGAGAGGTTTAACTGTATCAGAACACCTCTGTAACTGTGAAATATATTATACTAGCCGAATGACCCGGGCAACGCCCGGGGTTTACCCGATTGAATGCTTTTATTCAAATACTATTCGTTACAATTATAAATTGGCGCCGTAGATGTCACTCTTATGAAACGTCCCGCCCCAAACCATCGGCCGGGAATCGAACCCGGGGCGCCCGCGTGGCAGGCAAACCTGCCATTCTACCACTGAACCAAAAGCAAACGGTGACAGAAGTGTCTCGCGCATTGGCGGCACCAAATGATGGGGGGGGGGGGGGCAAAGGTGGCGTGATCGTAGCCGACCAATAGGAGGGCGCCGGCAAACCGTGACAGAGGCCATGACGCTCGTAACTGTATATAGAATACTATAACATCCCTGCAAAGCACATTAAAGATTATTCCTCTTGAACAATATTTGACAAATAGTTTAAAATTTAGTTTAGAAAGATTCTCTTCTCTTTCTTCTCTCTACCTATAATTTATAAAATCCAACCCCAGAAAGACTCTACAGCCCACCCTAGCAGCACTACGAAAACACACATCTACATCGTTAGTTTGAGTCGTCAAATCTCTTTTAAAAAGGAAGACGTTCATCTTTTAAAATACTTATATCACTTTTTTTAAATAAAGTGTTTTCTTAATTTAATATAAAATACACTATCGTGTTATCGGTCATATTTTAACCTATGTGGAATTTGCTCAATATGTATGAATATGGCTATTTTTATGTCTTTCAACTTTCACCTTATATTTAATCCTGTGAATGATATATTCCCTGAAACGTCAATTAAATAAAGTTTTATTCCTGGTGGAGAGGTGTCAATTAATATATCAATGCCAGCCTATTAGCCGTCACCTTCAATTCTATATAAAATGTTGAGTCACTCTTTGAATCCTTAAATATAATTGACATTGTTTACAGTATTTAAATGTATTTTAGGAAACCTACCTGTTCTTACTTCAATTATTCCCAGATCTAGATGTAAATTCTCTCTTGCGTAGAAATCCTTGACAACAAGCGGCCTCTGTATTGGGTTGGTCCCACGTAAGTCTGAAAGAAATCTGGTGTAGTGATTTCTTTATCTGCTTCTCCTCAGGGAACAATATGTCTTGAACCTTTGTTATATGTAAATAGTGAAATGTAAAGTAAATACTTTTATGCAAATATTTTCTGTTGATGCAGATCCAGAGGAAGGGGAGACGGCCAGGGTGATGGCGACATTGACCCCGTCCGAGTGCGGCCTGTTGGAAGGTGAGACTTCTTCTTTCTGAACTTTGTTTGTATTGTCATCTACTAGCTTCTTTCTAAGCACAGTAATCTCTAATCCATACTGAGGATGTATTCCTGCTAGCCACAACTGGAGAGTTTGTAAATGTTAGCTTTGTTTTAGAACGTGTTACAATGTTGGCTAGAAAATATCGAAGGTTTTCTGCCTGAAGTGTAAGTTGGCGTCTGACAAACTTTGTGGTTTCTCTAAGAATCTCTACGCGGATGCTGAGGATTGAGCGTTTGTCTGAAACAGAATCCACACATCTCGAGATTTTATCAGAGTCGCATAGAATATAGTCTTCGTATAATATACTAACACATTTTAGCCGGGACGAGTGGCTAGAACGGCGGCCAGTTCTAAGGCTTATATATATAAAATAATAAAACAAAACGGCTTCCGAGGTTAAGTTCGCTGCTTCATTTAAACTCTTTATAAATTCGTAAAAGTAAAATTATTTGTAATACATGTGAAATAATGAAACAAAACGGCTTGCGTCATCCTGGGAAACCGTTTTGTTTATTATTCTTTATGTAATACAGAGGATTTTGCTTTTACGAAGGCTTTATATATACATGTTAATATTTTATATAAAGAGATATAATGTATATTAATATATGCATGTTGAGAAATTTGAAATATACGTGTTACTGAATTATAAGGTAAATTAATAGTAATTTTGAGTTTTGTGTTTTTCTTGTAATTCCAAATAGGTCTAAGATATTATCCTGAATATTTTCCATAAAACATCTAAAAACCTTACGCAAAATAAGTTTTGATTTATATGTGGAAAAAAACATTCGCCTTTCTTAATGTTTTCATTTGTTATATATAGATGGGGGGGGGGGGTTATTGCTTTGTATTAATATGTTTCTTTATTGCGTAAAATTTTAGATATTTTTATAAAAGTATATAACAAATTTATTAATATTTGTTTTTATTTTTTTAAGACCTTGAAATATCTCTGAAAAGATCGAGTCTCTAAGAGTTTCCATGTTGAAAGACCCACAGACATCGTAATATATATATAATAAGTTCCAAATAACTTTATTAGGTGCCGCTCTAAAAGAGCAGCCTAGATCATTATATTTACAATATACTGTGGGGGATGGTTATGTACAGGGTTTCATTTACAATTATAATTTATATTAATTTGTATTGATGTCGGTGAGTCCGGATTCTCAGGTCCTTGGGGATATTGTTCTTGAGAAGGTTTTGTCTAGCTTGTTTGATATTCAAGGTGGGTTTGTTTTCCCTTTTTTTCCACTTTTTGTCATTCTGTAAATAATAAGTGTCACGTTCCATTCTTTATAACCTTCTAAAATAATTTGGAATTGTAGGTTGACATCAATATTATCTTTCGGAGATTTACCTAGCTCTACGTTGTCAGAAGACAGTGGCAGCTCTACTCAAATATAGCTTTGTTGACAAGTTGTATTTTATATTTATATATTTCTCCGTTTTAAATAACTACCTCCTAAAAGCTCTCTATCGATGTTGTCTTAAGAAAGCGATCCCACATTATTTCTGACCAAAGAGAATGATATTTTGGCCTTTGATTGTATTTTGAAAACATGATTTAACCAGTTTACCGGTCACTAGTGGGAAATGTGCATAGACCGCTCATCTTCTAACGAGAGCTACCAACTTTACATTAGAAATGGAAGAATTCAAAAACGAATTTTTCTTTTAAATATAAAACAAATCTTTCTAGTGTCCTTATTGCAATGAAAATATATTGGGAGGACTCCTCAGTGGTGAATCCTCCCAGCGGTTTCGCCAATTTAATCTACCAGACCGCTTCTTAGATCTCTAATAATATATTGGATCATTCTGATTTTATATGCTGCAATGAAGGGTGGGATCTTAGAAATGGTATTTAAGCAAACTTTGGACGTAAGCTTTTAGGACAGCAGAATTACATATAAATACTAACATCGAGGAATGCTCTTCCGCAAACAATAACTACAAGGCTATAACTAATTTTAAGACGATAACTTACTATCTATTCATAAGAAACGGAAGCATTTAAGCACAAATGTTTCTTATAAATATAAAACAAACTTCCAATGTGCTTATTGCAATAAAAAAAAATTTGGGCGCGTTTGGCTCATCACTTTGTTTCACCAGAGTCAAAATTGTTCGAATATGGCCCACCTCTCAGCTCATTACATAAAAGCCAATGTCCCTTCTTATTTAAAGTGTGTTTTATCTTGAAGTTTAGATTACAAAGTATTTGCTGAGACTGTGTGCTGACGACTTCCAGGCATGGTCTTTAGAACGATAGTTTATTATTAACCAGGGTTAGTCCTCAATTCTTCGCCGTGTTGGAAGGTTTCAACAAATAGGAACACTCAACGTGGAACTACGCTTCGGTGGAACTCAACGAAGTCTTGTTCCGTTGTAGCACAGCGAATGATATGTTCGAAATTTAGTCTTGTTCGAATGATAAGCCTACTAAAGCAAAACTTCATACATCACCATATTGTAATTTCAAAATGGAGATGTTCTGACAAACCCATTCTCCAATAAGAGGCCACTTCCAGGAGAGACTATCCATGTGTTTAGGCTATGTACTGTAGCCCACCTTCTGTAGTCTCACATCCTTCACATATGTAGACAGCCCCGGGTCTCGATCATAATAATCTATCAGACCTTAAAAAGTCGAATACTGTGATACAACAACAAAGCCTTTACACTCGTTCCATACAGTATTATCCAAAATAGATAAACAGAAGCAACATTTATCTACAGAATTTGTAGAATAACATCAATATTTTCTCAAGTTGGATCCCTCTTCTGTGTTACGTCTTTTGACTGCTTTGTTCTCCAGAATTTGTGAAAGTCCAATGCATTTGTCCTGCTTATCACTATTTTTGACAATAAAACATATGGCGAATTGTTTTCATAAGATAATGCAATATGAAAAATAACTATTCAAAACTTATCTTTTTTATATTTTGAGTCGATGAGAAGATATCAACATATTAGTTTCAAGATTTGGGAAGGAAGCGGTAGGTGAAGAGTAATCGTGGATGGGGGTGAGGCGCCGTTAGAGATATCGCCTCCTGGCACATACTCCCTGCTATGTTACATCTCCCTAGCAGCAGATAAGGGTGCGATGGATGAGCTAAGTAATGGTACTGTCAATGAATGGCAAGACCTATACACTTCTGTTTTATAAACTCGCTGTGTACAAAAGAATGCTCCAAGTTTGTCTCGAATCTCAACCTTTCAGCATTCCCCATATTTGACAGCATATGTGGCGCATATTTGGCACCATATACTGGAGAAAATTTTAACTTACTCAGGACTTCACTGTGATAGCCTAGAAAAATTCCCAAATATCACAATCATTTTAACTCGAACATTAATGCCTTGATTTTCTTCAAAGAAATGTTTCTAAAAAAGACAAGACATAAATTCTTCCAAAATATTGTTGTGACTGATTTTAGGGCCTATCAGTAAAATAATTTATTGATATTTATAGGTTTTATATTTGTTCAGATATATGCATTTATATATCTTGCAATATACGTCTATGTAGTATGTGGAAATATTTATTGGAAATGTTTATTTCCTCAGATCTACATTGATGAAAAATCACACCACTCAAATACAAAAAAAGGAAGACGAAATCCTCATTTGGAAGTTGGTAAAAATCCAATTTGGTAAGGTTCCCAAAGTCCATTGATCCCGGATAAATCTTGGATGTTGTCCAAGACAACCTTTGTCCACTTGTTGAATGTCACCGGGCGCTTTTCTATCGAAGTGACATTTTCCTTTCGTTTTCTTCCGGTCTTCACTATGTCATGGTTCTCTCTCTGTCTTACTTTTTTACTGATAGCACCGCGGTAGAGAGAGTGTTTGAGAGAGGGCGACTACTTTTATTGGCACCTAGTCGATTAAAATTAAAGTCAGACAGAGAGATACCATTATAAAGATTTTTTTACCTCAGTCAACAGTCAAAAATAAACTGAACAAAATAATTAAAATATTTACATCAGACAAATTCTGATGAAGGGACGTCTGGAATTCATTAGCCTTCAAAGACTGCCCTGAAGTCTAACAGCTTTCAGTGGTTCTTCTCCCCCACAAGTGGTTACAACGCCGAGGAATTCATTCAGAGCAGTATAGGCGTGATAGAATTTATGATATCGTCTCTATCAGAGCGGTATAAAACCGCGCTTTCTATTTCGTAACTAAAAATCGCTATATGTAGGTTCTAGAAATGAGTCGACATCCAATTTCTCAAACAGCTCCTCAACCTGTTGTAAAGTGGTCTGAGGAGTCTGTTTCTTTTGAGGGCGAGAGGCAGAATATAAGATGGTCGGTGCAGTCTTAGCCTGAATCTCTTTGGCAGGGGCCGCTGTTGGTGCAGTAATGGTTGAAAAGGTCTCTGGTAGTGACGGCAACAGACTGGTATTCAGCGCCGGAGCAGAAGGCTTGGTAGCTGGAGTCTCCAGAAGAGGGACGGGATGCCGCGGCAGACTAGAAGGTGTTACAAGGGTCTGCTGGATAATTTCATAACTCTCAGAAACTCTGCGGATTTGTAGGAGGTCATGGGTTGGGAGGATGTAGGTGAGGATATCGCTGTTCCTCTCAAATCGTCCCGGGTTTACTATTTCAACATGAAAATGCCCGGCATCACACGGCACGTGTTACTATGGATTGACTTCAATCTTGCCGAACTCTTCCGTGGCCAGCAAAGTCGCCTAAACTCTCATTCATAGAACACATCTGGAACGTGATGGAAAGGCAATTGCAACCATCCGGGAATGTTGACTATTTAGTCCGAAAATTGGAGACAATTTGGCAAGAAATCCCCTAGCATACCATCCAGAATCTATACCAGTCCATGACACGCTGGGTGATAGCCTGCATCTAGGTCAGTGAGGGTCCAAGACATATTGACTTTCACAATTTGTTACGATCAAACTCTGGAATAAAACAATTAATTGTTTTGAAATTTTGATCGTTTTCCTCCAAGCATGTTCTTCACATACACCATTTTTTGTCCCAATCGAAAAACTCCTTCTTGGGGAGTATATTTCTTTGTAATAAAGTGTACTTCAGAATGGAGTGGACCCCCGCTAGGCTTTTCTGTGTTGAGGTGTTTTAAATTATACTGGTTTTAAACTTTACAAATTTTAAAGTGTCACACTACTTGCATACAGTGAATATTATAATTTTACTTAACTTTTAGCGTATATTTTCCAAAATTTTATCTAAATTTTAAAAATCTGTAAGTTCATTTGCATAGTTTTATTTTATATTGCATAGTCATAATTCCTATTTCTATTTTAATTATATTTGAAATATCACTTCGCATGTAAATTTATATGTTGTATATAATGGCTCAAGCGCGCTTATACCCTGTTAGTATAGTCATACTAGCCACGCCTGTTGAAGAACCGAAAGGTTCGAAAGCTAGCAAAAGTATAATAAAAGAAGCTCCTTCGTAAAACTTGTGATTCGTTATACAATTGTACCAATTATACGGAGTTTACCTGTAGAAATTTATGCCTTAGTCGCTTTCACGGTCATGAGCCACCCAAATTCCGATTGTTCCTTTTACCTACGCCAGCTCAGAAAGAAATCGGCACAACTGTCAAGATGGAGGTGTCACCTGCGCTTCAACCGAATATGCAAGGACCACCAGTTCATCCCACCGTCCCTCCGAATCAAAGACCCGGTTAGGAACCCTTTCTCAGAAAAGATAACAAAGAAGTTCCAGTGGGACCTGTTAGAGTCCAGAATCCAGGGATGTCACTCCAATATCAGGATCATATCTAAGACAGTGAAGGGCCTCATATTTCACATTCGCCAACTCCTTTCCATGGCAGAATTCACCGAAGTAATCATGTCCATCACTAGAGACATCCAACGCTAAGAAAAGATCCTCACAGGCAGGCAACAAACAAAGATGTTATATTGGGTAAAGAAATACCAGTTCCCGCAGTCCGCAGCCTTTCCAAACAATTCATCTAACGGAATAGTTAACTTGTCCTCGATGCCCTTAACGAGGAAAGGATGTTAGCATTGGGGTTACATTACGTTCCTCCCGACAAGCCCGACATACCCAGGTTAATAGCAGGAGTGGAAGGTGCACTCAAAAACCTCAACCATATGGAAACCCTCAGGATTAGACACGCAGTTACCCAGGTCTTGCGCAGGCCCTATCACCCAGTGTCATATACCCGGGATCATCGCTCCCTTATCCACAAGCTAAAAAAGACTAGTTCGCTGGTCATCACCAAAGCAGACAAGGGAAACCAGACGGTGTTGATGGATAGAGCTGATTACGAAGGAAAAATGATGAGCATACTCGCTGACACATCCACTTTTACGAATATCCCAACATCTGCGAAAGACGCCATGGTCAAGTGCTACAAGTCATAACTTAGGAAGGCGAAGCTGATCACCAAGGAACAATT
The DNA here is from genome assembly GCA_030710605.1 of Cordylochernes scorpioides. NCBI lineage: Eukaryota > Metazoa > Arthropoda > Arachnida > Pseudoscorpiones > Chernetidae > Cordylochernes > Cordylochernes scorpioides. Next base: position 27,496,718 of record CP092872.1, read on the forward strand.
GACTCAGTTCACCGGTTCCCTCGCACGGGATGCATACATATATGGTGCTCCTAAAATACACAAGCCTGGGGTACCACATCGACCCATCATAGCATACCACCTCTCCCCGGCACACACTATAGCTAAATATCTGGCCCAGCTATTGTCGCCCATCATGAAGAACAATCCTAACCAATACAACATCACGCACCCACCCAGTTTTATTCAAGAGATCACACAAATGCAGCCACCCGCACATCACACTATGGTTTCATTTGATGTCACAGCGCTATACCTCTCCCTTCCACACGCCCTCATTTTAAACAAGTTACAGTCCTTTCTCAAGTCAGCAGGTATTCAAGATTAAACAATAACCCTGATAACCCAGCTAACGTCCTTATGTCTTTCCATTAGTACCTTTACATTTAATCACCAGCATTATAAGCAGATCAGAGGCACCCCAATGGGCAGCCCTCTTTCATCCATAGTTGCTGAAGTCGTGATGGGGTCCTTGGACCAGTGGATCAATCAGACGCATTCTTCCGACATCCATTATTGGAGGAGGTATGTGGACGACATCTTCTGTATACTCAAACCGAATAAGCTCCAACCTATTCTTGACACTCTACATACCTTTCACGCAGACATCAAATTTACATATGAAACAGAAACAAACCTAGTATTACCTTTTCTGGACATCCTCATTATTCGCACTTCACACAGATTACACACAGCAGTTTATCACAAAAAGAATATCCCACCCCTATACACCCATTTCTCCTCCAATAGCCCGGTAGCCTATAAAATAAATACACTCAGGACCTTAACCAAAAGAATACATACGCATTGCTCATTACCTATATTCAAAGCCATAGAAAAAAAACAGAATTACCACCCTTCTAACCACTGCAGGAATCCCGGGAAAATTCATAGATAAACACACGTTTGATCCCACTGCTCCGAGGACCTTCACGACTTATAGAGCCGTTTGCTATCTTCCATATTCCTCGTTCTCTGTTACCATTTCCATAATCCTTCGCCCATATGGCATCCAAGTTTATTTTAGCAGCCCCCCCAATCTTGCTGCCCTTCTCAGGAATCCTATCACCAAAGCAGACACACCCAGCAATCCCATCCACTCCACCGGAGCAGTATACGCGGTTTCTTGCCAGGATTGCCCAGCCTCCTATGTGGGGGAGACTGGCAGAACCGCGTATATCAGAATCACCGAACACAAACGAAACATAAACAATAGAGACCCGAAGTCACTTATATACCAACATATTTCAAACACTGGCCATAACTTTAACTTAGATCATCCCAAAGTCCTATATCAACACATAAACAATAAAACGAAAATTAAAATTATACTCTTCATGTTTCACCTTTCCATACCTCATCCTCAAAGTTAGGAATGTCGCTATTTCTCTTTGAAAATAAATTTCGATTTTTAAAAGAAACATTCGCGGTATAATTTTAATTTTCGTTTTACAATCATCAGCCGCGTTATATTGTATTTTAAACATAAACAATAAGCAGCACAGATTGGTACTGGAGTCCATCATATCATCACAAACAAACAGCATCAATAGGAAAATAGATCTACCGGAAATATATCATATAATATCTCAATAGTTATCCCGTGATATGCTCTGGTGTGTGGTCGGGTTGGAGTGGACCCCCGCTTGGCTTTTCTGTGTTGAGGTGTTTTAAATTATACTGGTTTTAAACTTTACAAATTTTAAAGTGTCACACTACTTGCATACAGTGAATATCATAATTTTAGCGTATATTTTCCAAAATTTTATCTAAATTTTAAAAATCTTTAAGTTCATTTGCATAGTTTTATTTTATATTTCATAGTCATAATTCCTATTTCTAGTTTAATTATATTTGAAATATCACTTCGCATGTAAATTTATATGTTGTATATAATGGCTCAAGCGCGCTTATACCCTGTTAGTATAGTCATACTAGCCACGCCTGTTGAAGAACCGAAAGGTTCGAAAGCTAGCAAAAGTATAATAAAAGAAGCTCCTTCGTAAAACTTGTGATTCGTTATACAATACTAATGTAGCCTTCGCGCAGATTTGATTTGTTCCTACAGGAGACAAAAAGTAAAGAAATTGTCCGAAACTGAGAAAAATGTGTTTTAGTTGGCGAAATATTTAAGCTGATTTTTAGAAACAAACTCCTGTTTTGGTTAACTATATTCATGTGCACAAGAACCACATCATCCCTTATTAAATGTAAAACCAATGAAGTCTTCGATATTCTCTGCACATAGCGTTTTAATTCGAATATCAACAAATTTAAAACAACATTTTTTTCCTAATTTACCTAAAGCTAATGTAATAGCAGGATAACTAGCCCGAGTCTACGCGGATATCAAAGATAAATATTGAAGCATTAAAAACGATATATATATAAAATGAAAGGATTTAAAAGCACGAATGTTTCTTTTATACATAATACAAACTTCTACTGCCCTTACTGCGATGAAAAAATATATTGGGAGGGCTTGGCTCATCAGTGGTGAACCCTCCCAGCGGTTTCGCCAATTTAATCCACCAGACCGCTATAATCTATTTTCATCTGGCTTCTTTCCTCACAAAATTCGCAATACACTTTTTTATATTTCAAATTCATATTTAGATTTTATTCAATATTTATATTTTACATCAACATTCCATCGTATTCTGTGAAAAAGAGAGAGAGAGAGATTGAGATTGACACTGACTTATTACAATGAACATATAAGATTGTATAAGGTTAAATACAGAATAAATATAATATGAGAGAGATAGAGAAGTTAAGAAAACAATAAGAGGATATTTTATAGGTTATAAAACATCCTCCAATTACTATGATGTCACAAAAACTCTAAGCATAAGGACAAAAGGCCAATTTAGAAGACCTTGTCGTGTGATACAACCTCCAGTAATGACTCAGCCACTTTCATTTCAGACGTTTTCTCACCAAGTGAGTAGGATATCTCTAGACTGATTTACCCAGCTCAACACACACTATAGGATTTATTCTGACCGCTGCCCCCTTGTGACAGAGTTGGAGGAGAGGCCCCGTCCTGTAGGCCCCTTCCACAGCCCCCAGGTGTCGCGACGGGGCCGCCCACAGCCAGTAGTGGCCTCCGAGGCCGGTCGTCTGTCCCTGCTGGACCAGACGTACGAGGGCACGACACAGGTTGGTCAGCTCTTAGTCCCCATACAACACTCATATATCACGCTGTAATAAAACTTGAAAACAAAGCTGAAACATGTGATTTTTCATTAATTCTATCTGTATTATCCTTTATAAATATATATATGTGAGTACCTAGAGAAGTATCTCTACCTTCAATGCAATAGAACGATGCATTATGTTCATCAAGCTAGTAAAGATATTATAAGAATGAACTAAAACACCAGTTTTGGATAATTTATACAAAACTCAGCTACTTTATTGTCACGTAATCTTTCCTCAAGACATATAATAACATCTACCCGTGTTAATATTCTAGTTCCCCAGCAACCCTTTCCTGCTACTATCTCCCTTGACACATTGTAAATAGCATTGCTAATTATTGTAACTATTGTATATACCCTCTTCTACGTGGAGAAGTTGTATAAGACCAAAAGGTCATAACAGGGACTTTTGTTGTTGTTACTACTGTTATTCTTGTATGTACCCTACATTTCTGTGCTTGGAGAATCCGTATAAGACTAAATTGTCTTAATAAAACTTTTTGTTGTTGTTGTTAGTACAAAACTCAGCCTGTATATAATGGTTTCGGGCTATGGCCCTCATCAGTACAGGGGCGGGATGTTACAAATATATATACAAAATGATAATAATAGTATAATGAAATGTCAAATGGAATTCGACAGATTCCTCCAACGTTAACGAGTTCTGACAATGATAAGAAGGTAGGCAACATCATGTCTAATCTTCAAACTCGAAAATGCTTGTGCACCGCCTTGCCTTTATAAAAGCGAGGATGACACCACGTCTAGTCAGGAGGCAGCGTGTGATGAATACGAATGCGTCAAGCATAAGAAGCTGAAATAGTAGTATGACTAGTACATATGTAGAAAATCTCGTATGGTTCTTTAAACAAGTATTTGTCTTGTTTTATTTTTATATTTAAGAGCTTGGATTAATGCTGAAAATATTATCAAAAAATAATATTTTTATATTCTCACTATATACCGTTTTTCCTAAGGGTTAACTTTCAAATTAGTACTATCTTACTTTTGCATACTTGCACTAATGAACCATAGAAGAAGAAGAAAGGATGAATGCTGAAGATATGATCAAAAAAATAATATGTTCATATTTTCACTATATACGGTTTCCACCCTGGGTTAACTTTCAAATTAGTACTATCTTACTTTTGCATACTTGCACTAATGAACCATAGAAGGAGAAAGACATGTCGATGAGAAGAATTTATTTTATAAGAGGATGATCGTACAAGCATTTCGGGCAAGACGTCTTTCTTCGATCTTCCCCTTATAAAAGAAGTTTTTCTTCGCGACTTGTATTCCTTCTTCTAGAGCAAATAGGAAAATTATCCTTCGTCTTAATACTAATGAACCATGCTTATCCAAAAGTTTCCATCGTCCGTAAAATGATGATAGCTTTTACTAGGTGGAAATTTATTTTAAGGGATAGTTTTAAAGTACTGTAAATTGAATTTTATTTTGAATATCGCGAAAGTTTTGATTGAAGTTTGTCAAATGAACAGACAGGAGTATGGCAAGACTACCGCCTTCCTCAACTTTGTAGGTGCAGTCAAAACCGATCTATCGTTATAATAATTAGTTCTTCTTGATAAACTGGAGCCATTATCAGATCAGTGTGTTCTTTTGGACGTTCGTTGCTGGCTGCTAGACTCTGTGGCCCTAGCTTTATTTTATCATTATAGTCCGAAGGAATATTTACACAATACACATAGCGCACATATGTATAGAGAATGGAAATATTCAACTTTATTGGCTATTTTTAAATAATGGACGAATTTCTATAATCATTGAACTGAATATGAAAAAGAATTGGATGAAGGTTTGGCTCACATCAATGTCGAAACTTTCCAGAAAGCGATCTGATGGATTGAATTAGCGAAATCGTTAGGAAACTCACCACTAATAAGCCAATTCTTTTTCATGTTCAGTTCAACAATTGTAGAATTTCGTCAATTATTTAAAAAACCCAATATAACGGTGAATGTTTCCATCCTCTTAGGTTATATATATATATATTCTTTTCCCGTAAAATCAGAAAAAAAAACGCATAGATGCTAAAATTAACAAAACGCGTTGTAATTTATGAATTCTTACTTCCTTGAAAATGTTGTTTTCTCAAAATAACTTACTATGCTACCTTCCAGCGAGACATTAGCTGCAAGGTCAGATGTTGTCATTCCTTGAATCCACTGTTATATAAGACGATGTTTCCCTGAAGAATTGTTAGATGATTACCTGTAGTCTACTGTCGACAGAAACAATGTCCAGGTATCTACGGTTGTACATCTCGCTTAAGGAGTTTTCCATATTTAAGCGAATAGAGCGAGCTGTTGTTTGTACGTGCATTCTAAAAGTTTTGTTTAGATTTCCTCACCACGGTGTGACGTGACTTGCAGTTGTTTGAAAGACTTACTCGCCAACTTTCATTGACGATGTTAGAGGCGGTTGATGGGCACGAGGAAGCAACACTTGGTCTCTTTATCTCAGGTGAGGGGAGGTCAAGAATACGTTATCTGGGCTGTCGACGGAGGCTCGCCCTTCACGTCCTGTACTTGAGTTTTGCCATTTGGAACTATCGTTCTCTTCCACGCTAGGTTCTCGTCATCCCAGCGACCCATATACAAGCCCTGTCAGCTGGCACTGTGGAGGTTATGCATAAGATTGGGTTGTATTAATAAGATTAGGGAACCAGAAAGACTTACAAGTGTCCATACAAGAACTTTGCACTAGCGTCCAAAACGGACTCTATGTTAGTACAAGATTGTCTTTACTAGGCGTGATTATAAATGGAGCAGATATAGAAATAAATGAGTTCTGTGTATGTCGCGCGATATAATAGCGTGCAAAAGTTTGACGCGTTCCAGATCTGTGTGATAAACAGAGGCCTATTTTAAAAGAGCTCCTGTAGAAGATTTTGAGGCGTCTAAATATTTTGGCTATTTATTAAACACCTGGTTGATATAAAATATCCTGAAAGTTATTTTAAATTTAGTGTTTTGCTATTTGTTATTCAGGTTGGCAATGAGAGGGTCTTTACGTGACTAGAGCTGGCTCTGTCTACATAGGCAAATGTCGAATCAAACAAATGGGACTTGTTTTAAAATAGCCGAACCACAAACTTGCTGCTCTGAATGCTGGTCTCGAAAAATATTTGTGTTCTCCCATAAACAACTCCTGGCCAACCCAGTTCCTATGGAGGCCGCCGTTTTTACCCCAGTCCAGCCCCGCTATTTATACCCACTTGTGTGCCAGTGGTCCTCGGGGGGACAGCTTCTCTGGTCCGTGACAATTCTCGGCCTGCTGCTGTTGACTAAGGGATAGTCCATCACCTCTGATGAAAGTCTGTTAGTGGAATGCCATGGATGAACACTTCTCTTGTCATCGGGGATAGACCATCACCTCTGATGGAAGTTTGTTAGTGGAATACCATGGATGAACACTTCTCTTGTCATCAGGGATAGAGTTCATCGCCTCTGATGGAAGTATGTTAGTGGAATGTCATAGCTGGACATTTCTATTGCCATCGGGGACAGTCCATAAGCTCTAATGGAAGTCTGTTAGTGGAATGCCATGAATGGACACTTCTGTTGTCATCAGGGACAGTCCATGACCTCTGATGGAAGTCCGTCAATGGTATTTATGGACTGCTACTGTCTAACTCTCGTAGAGATTTCCCATTTGATTACTTGAGTTTAAGCTCTACTGTTTTTTTTTTTTTTATGTCAGAATTTTTTTTTAAGAAATAAAATCTTGAAAACACATTAAATGGAGGCATTGCTCAGCAACCGAAGGCTTCGTTACTCCCCAAACAATTATTACAGGACCTCCCAGGAAGCCATGACACCTGTTGGCATGGTCGCCTTGGTGCAACACCGAAATAACCGGGAACAATGGCGAGAAATCCGCCAGCGGCTATTTCTGGGGTTGTGGTGTTGTTACAGCGGGGCATGATAGCGGACGGGGCCTTGCTCGCACTTAGTGAACACGCGGTGGAATTTTTAAACGCACAAAAGCACTCAACAAGAGCAAGACTGTATATATGTCACATCACACAAGAATCTCTTCATGGTATCACGGAGCATGCATACTACTGCGAAGACCTACCGGCACTTTGTCACTAGGAACACAGACAATGCAACAACTATTTACAAAAAAAAAAAAAACAGTGCTCGAATGTTCTGGTCCATAATTGACCGTTGCACCACGATGCCTCTAACGTTAAATAATGTCAAGAATGTATAAAGTAGACAAGAAATAGTCAATAAGTAACTGAGAAGTGCATAAAAAGCAGACAGGATGTTCAGGTTACGTAAAACAAAGACATACACTGTGTTTTATATTTTCAAATCTAGCAGTTAAATAGAAGTGACTGGAGTCCAGGCGGGATCTTCTCCCTTGTCATGGGGCGAGTCCTTTGTGAGGCACAAAGCGCCTTTTTCCCCTCTTAAGATTAGACCATCTTTGCCTAACTATATGTTAAGCATTTTAAAATAAATCTACACACTTTAAAATATTTCAGGTTTACAAAATTATCTCAAATATAGCGTTCATCCTTAATGATTAAAACAGAAAGTTGGTCAGTTACAACTAGAGGTGTGGGTTCTAGCTAATTCTGTCTTCTAACTAGAGTCTTGGTTTCTTTAATATTCTCAGGTAGATGGCATGACTCCGGAATGTGTCGTGTTGTATCTCCACTTACAGAGCATGCCGTTCGACAGGTTTGAGGAAAAATTCTTATGGCCATTCGAGCGACTCTAGGGTACGGCAACTTGCTGGGTCGGTCGCTTAATTAGAAGAGGACATGGACAGTCATGGTGACTCAGCTTTTGTTCTGTAGATTCATATTTTAAGCCATTTGATTGAAATGTGAAACAATGTGAAACACGCCCTAATTAAAAATAATAATGAATATGAAACTAAAACCAGAGACAATAACAGCGACAAAGATTCCTCCTCCCAGTAAATCATAATGTTTTTGTTAACTCCCCTTGCCTCAAGGCTCGAGAAAATCTTGTAGAGATAGGTCTCGATTAGCGTGAGAATATAGTAGGCGTTGGCATCCAGGCCTTGCACAAGGTCTGCAGCTATGTGCAGACTGCATCTACATCAGGTACAACACTGTGCCAAGGAAGTGTTCAACGCTTCAAAGAAAATTGAAGACGCAGTTTCCACCGTTACCGTTAATGGCAATGCAGCACATTGTCTTCCTTGACTGATGACCCAATTCTCCTATCTCAGCTCTTTGTAGCACCTACGCAGCCATTGTGGTGGCCACGCCGCAAATAATTGTTTCCACCTTCCTAATTATTGTTTATCAATATCCCCTTGTTTATTAGCTTGTTCTTGCATAAGCAATCCTTTTGCTAATAATTTCACGTCGTGTTAACTGCTTAATTTTTCATTCACTTCAATATTGATTGTCGAATTCAGAGACTCGCGTTATATTTCATTAGTTTCCGATATTGCAAAAAAAAAAAAACTACGCATGCGAATATTCCTATGACAAAAATGTTTTGAATTGTTTTTATGAGTAAAATATACAATGCTCTTCTCACCATTAAGCAAAGAAAGGTGACGTATCTATATAATTAAACAATAATAATGTTTTTAAGTGGTTAGAATTGTACGACTCTGATTGGAGGGTTCGAACATTCATTGAATAATAGCTCCCCATGTGCCTCATATGCTGATGCTGTCCTAAAGGTACCGTGAGGTCACACCGTTGTGTCACACATGTTCTGTTAAGTCTCTGCACAATGTTCTGTTAGGTCTCTGGACACATGTTCTGTTAGGTCTCTGGACACATGTTCTGTTAGGTCTCTGTACATATGTTCTGTTAGGTCTCTGGACACATGTTTTGTTAGGTCTCTGGACACATGTTCCGTTAGGTCTCTAGACACATGTTTTGTTAGGTCTCTGGACACAGGTTCTGTTAGGTCTCTGAACACATGTTTTGTTAGGTCTCTGGACACATGTTCTGTTAGGTCTCTGGACACATGTTCCGTTAGGTCTCTGGACACATGTTTTGTTAGGTCTCTGGACACATGTTCTGTTAGGTCTCTGGACACATGTTCTGTCAGGTCTCTGGACACATGTTTTCTGTTAGGTCTCTGGACACATGTCTGTTAGGTCTCTCGACACATGTTTTCTGTTAGGTCTCTGGACACAGGTTCTGTCAGGTCTCTGGACACACGTTTTCTGTTAGGTCTCTGGACACATGTTTTCTGTTAGGTCTCTGGACACATGTTTTCTGTTAGGTCTCTGGACACAGGTTCTGTCAGGTCTCTGGACACACGTTTTCTGTTAGGTCTCTGGACACATGTTTTCTGTTAGGTCTCTGGACACATGTTTTCTGTTAGGTCTCTGGACACATGTTTTCTGTTAGGTCTCTGGACACATGTTTTCTGTTAGGTCTCTGGACACATGTTTTCTGTTAGGTCTCTGGACACATGTTTTCTGTTAGGTCTCTGGACACATGTTTTCTGTTAGGTCTCTGGACACATGTTTTCTGTTAGGTCTCTCGACACATGTTTTCTGTTAGGTCTCTGGACACATGTTTTCTGTTAGGTCTCTGGACACATGTTTTCTGTTAGGTCTCTCGACACATGTTCTGTCAGGTCTCTGGACACACGTTTTCTGTTAGGTCTCTGGACACATGTTTTCTGTTAGGTCTCTGGACACATGTTTTCTGTTAGGTCTCTGGACACATGTTCTGTTAGGTCTCTGGACACAGGTTCTGTTAGGTCTCTGGACACATGTTCTGTTAGGTCTCTGGACACAGGTTCTGTTAGGTCTCTGGACACATGTTCTGTTAGGTCTCTGGACACATGTTTTCTGTTAGGTCTCTGGACACATGTTCTGTTAGGTCTCTGGACACAGGTTCTGTTAGGTCTCTGGACACATGTTCTGTTAGGTCTCTGGACACATGTTCTGTTAGGTCTCTGGACACATGTTTTCTGTTAGGTCTCTGGACACATGTTCTGTTAGGTCTCTGGACACATGTTCTGTTAGGTCTCTGGACACATGTTTTCTGTTAGGTCTCTGGACACATGTTCTGTTAGGTCTCTGGACACATGTTCTGTTAGGTCTCTGGACACAGGTTCTGTTAGGTCTCTGGACACAGGTTCTGTTAGGTCTCTGGACACATGTTCTGTTAGGTCTCTGGACACAGGTTCTGTTAGGTCTCTGGACACAGGTTCTGTTAGGTCTCTGGACACATGTTCTGTCAGGTCTCTGGACACACGTTTTCTGTTAGGTCTCTGGACACATGTTTTCTGTTAGGTCTCTGGACACATGTTTTCTGTTAGGTCTCTCGACACATGTTCTGTCAGGTCTCTGGACACACGTTTTCTGTTAGGTCTCTGGACACATGTTTTCTGTTAGGTCTCTGGACACATGTTTTCTGTTAGGTCTCTGGACACATGTTTTCTGTTAGGTCTCTCGACACATGTTCTGTCAGGTCTCTGGACACACGTTTTCTGTTAGGTCTCTGGACACATGTTTTCTGTTAGGTCTCTGGACACATGTTTTCTGTTAGGTCTCTGGACACATGTTCTGTTAGGTCTCTGGACACAGGTTCTGTTAGGTCTCTGGACACATGTTCTGTTAGGTCTCTGGACACATGTTCTGTTAGGTCTCTGGAAACATGTTTTCTGTTAAGTCTCTGGAAACATGTTTTCTGTTAGCTCTCTGGACACATTTTCTGTTAGGTCTCTGGAAAAATATTCTGTTAGGTATCTGGATACATGTTCTGTTAGGTCTCTCGACACATGTTCTGTTAGGTCTCTGGAAACATGTTTTCTGTTAAGTCTCTGGAAACATGTTTTCTGTTAGCTCTCTGGACACATTTTCTGTTAGGTCTCTGGAAAAATATTCTGTCAGGTCTCTGGACACATGTTTTCTGTTAGGTCTCCTCTGCGTGCATGTTCTTTTAGGTCTCTGGATACATGTTCTCTGTTAGGTCTCTGCGTACATGTTCTGTTAGGTTTCTGGACACACCTTCTCTGTTAGGTCTCTGCCTACATGTTCTGTTAGGTCTCTGGACACATGTTTTCTATCGCATATAGTCTTCGATCAGTCAATATTCTGTTGACCTCACATGTTACTACCAACACAGAAAACGTGTTGATGTAAATGCGCACAATGTTCAAATTCGTTACTAAGAGTTCGATTACTAAGTATCGTTTGTTATATAATCTTAGAATTATATACCTTTATGTTGAAGAGAGCGAGTTTCACATTTCCTGAAACACGTATTGGTTGTGACTCTAATATCTAAACACTGAGGAAGGAAGGACTCCCAGACGTGCTGTCCCCCCAACTGTAGAAATCCCTGGTACCTATCCATCTGTCTCTAGGCTCTGGTAGTACAAGAGAACAGTGATCTGCGGAGTAATAAAATACAGAGAAGTGGGCTTTGAACGTGTGAACCTTGATTCCAACCAACCTAGCAGCAGCACATCCTGCCACAGCGCTTCGATTTCAGGAAGTGTCAGGTGTCAACCAGATTTAGAAATGTCGACATCCAAGGTTGACTCTCTGTACGAATGGAAGCTGTTGAATACCTGGTTCTGTAGTCTGTTATTGGAAACCTCGTTCTGTAGTCTGTTATTGGAAACCTCGTTCTGTAGTCTGTTATTGAAAACCTCGTTCTGTAGTCTGTTATTGGAAACCTCGTTCTGTAGTCTGTTATTGGAAACGGTATCTCTTTAATTTGATCTTGAACTACATCTTTGAATCATCTACAGTAACTACAGGTGTGAAACACCTTATTTCTATAATATCTAATAGGGCAGGGACAGAGCTTTTCCCATAATATCTCTAAATTGCTCAGTAGATGTGCTGATAACGACCAAATACAAGAGTAGAGCGGTCTTAAAGTGACGATATCTATGGAGGTTCATCATTAATGAACTAAACCCTCCCAATACACGAGATGGACCCGCAAATTTGATATATTTTTAAAATTGTGATTTTTTTAGTATATCAAAATCTGATGACCAAGTATATAGACAATGTTCTAGCAAAATATTTACTATTTTTATTAACAGAGTATTAATTTTGATAATTATATTTTGCTGCAATTTACATTTATCTCTCATTGCCTCTCTGGTATTCTGTAATTTTTAACTGGTTTTGCATCAAATAAATTACCAAAAGTTGGTCTTTCCTAACCTCTACGTGACGATTTGGTGGGGATGAATGTGCTGGGTATATTAGTGTCAGGCAATGGGTACTGTGGACTACATTATTTTCGCGACTGACTCCAGGATTCCACCTCATTGTCAAAGTTAAAACTTCACTGCAAGAAGATGATAGACTCTATGATGACAAAGCCGCTCTTCACGCCTCAAGAAAAAGGACGCAAAGCTACTAAGAAAAAACTTTCAAGACATCGAGGAAATCCGTGTCAGACACAAGTCAGATCCATGTCAGTAGCAACAATATTTGCAGATTGTAGATCACAACTCTCATAGGAAAGAGCTATGTAGCAAATTTAATGAACAGATAATTAATTTATATATTCGTATTTTGCTACGCCATTCACACTTTTATCGTTACTTCCTTGGTTATTTATAGGCGTCAATTTGTTTCTTAGTTTGAAAATGGAGGCGTCATTCAATTACACGTAACAATATATTAATACACAAACTGTAAATATATTTTTTTGCTTGTTCCTAGTACACGTGGTACAGGCCATGATAATCATGGTGGGTAGAATTAGGCGACTGCTTTTAATGTAAGTGTACCACATGTCTACACATGTGAAAAGCAGTTCGACTTTGCACTTACAAACGTGCCAGAGTCCCGTTGGGTTACTTGCATTCGCTGGCGGGGTTGGACTTTTGCAAGAATCGGGGGGCCATTGGAGCATTTGTTTTTAATCAGAAAAAGTGCCCAATGCAGGAATCATTCCAGGGTTGTAGCGGTCGAAAACCAACGGTTCAAACTATCCTTCCACCGATCCCCTGGTAAATAAACTGATCTATACATAAACACAATAGCAATCTTCTCAAAAATAAATTTTAAATGTAACAACATATATCTTTTCTTATTGGAAAAATGAGCTTTCGAGTAACGAAGTTCTTCTATTGACTTAACAATGTCAAGTGGAGAAATACAAACTTTTTGTAAAAACAAATCTCTTGCTTTAGCTCAACTCTTAATCTATTACAGTTTTATTTATTTATCCTCAGTTTGTACAAAGTACATTACATATGGTGATGTAATGGCACATGTCAATCATGTGTATAATTATTTACAGAAGTGTTTATTATACAACATGAAAATCTTGTTATAAGTATTATACAATATGGGGTTGTTGGTTTAAATTACCATATGTATGTATATATGTATATGTGTATGTTTGTCGGCTATACACGTCCACAATACGTAACTAATCTGACTCAAATTTTAACAGTATATAGAGTTGAATCTGGAAAAACTTATAGTGAAAATTTCAGGCTTCTATCCCAAAACAGTTTGTCTTTCTCCACTTGGCATTGTTAATTCAGTAGAAGAGCCTCGTTGCTCGTAAGGCTGGGTTTTCCAATAGAAAAGATACAAATTGTAATAAATTTCTAATAATTTATAACTTTTAACTATTTTACATAATTGTTATCAATCCGTGTGAAGGACAATTGTCAGAACCTTGTCTCACAACTATACCTGGACTTAGTGCAGGATAGCGTTCATTAGCTGTGGGATAGTATTGGGTTGGTTGATACACCTTTCACATATTACCCCACCAATCAACCATCAATATTGCTAAGCACCATCTATTTTGCCGGGAGATGTGACCTTTATTTTTATGAATCAATTTCCTCTCGGCAAAATTTCCGTCTATATAGAGAGTTAAAGATGTTGCAAAATGTATCAACATTTCTAACCCAGCCTGTATTTGTCATTATCGATGGATTTGTAGAAATTTGTTTGTTTTATAAAAGTCGAGTTGAAAAGGTTTGTGTGTATTCTCAGTGCCTGTTGTCGCGGAGTGACCAATGGGCTTTCAATACTTTCTCCCTCGACACCAACACCTCCGGCCACGCCGTCCCTGTCCTGCTGCTCCACCTCTTCTCCAAGTACAGACTTCTGGGCCACTTCAGCCTGGATGTCTCCAAGGTCTGGCGCTGCTTCAGTGAGTAGCTCCTCACCACGGGATGGTTGCTTAGCCATGTGTTCCACTATCTACAATTTACCTTTCTTACAAGTTACGTTTTAGCAAGGTGCATGTGTCAATCTAATAATGCTGCATTATACACTAATGAACAAAACTTAAGGAAGATTACCTTTCAGCATGTATATCGGAAATTCAGACAATAACTCTGAAAGATATTTGATACACAGTGATCTTTATTGAATACACATGAGATAACCAAATGTGAACAAAATTGACTCTGTCTTCTTAAAAATGGACAGGCTATATAAAACTTTCCACTTCCTTAAGTTTTGTCCGTGAGTGTATGTTGTGAATCGCACAATCGGATGGCCACGAGCAGGTCCCTCACACAATGCTGAACATTTCAATTTCACAGTTCAGTTCTTCCTCCATAAAATCAGTAGGACTCTAGCCATCATAGAACATTGTTTAAAAGTGAACATTTCCGGAAATAATTTTTAAATCCAATTTTTAGGTATGAAAACGGGTTTCTATAACAGACTTCTTTGACAGTATAATTGACGCTATAGCCATTGGATCGATTTTACCTCTTATATTGTCAGCATGTATGGTTTGGGCACAGCTCTCTTCAGCTTGGTAACAGGTATAAGAAAGGCTTATTCGAACCTAGCGCCACCTGTTTGTAATTAGCGCTGACGGAGGCGAGAAGAATAGCGCGGCGGAATTAACTCCTCGGCGAAGTTGTCACTGTTGTATCTTGGAGTGTTTGTGTTCCCACCGCGGCGCCGAGTAAATATTTGATGTTGGTTTAGCTGCTTGAAGGTTTAAATAAGCACCTACGTTCTCTCTCTTTCTCACATCTGTTGTGTCGTCCCATCTTTCTTTTCGTCGAGTCCACTCTATTCACGACATCCCACGTCCGTCGTACTGTCACATCACGTCCATTGTAACGTCATATCCCTCTCTACTACCAACATCCCAGATCCATCGTACCGTCATATTCCTCTCTACTCCCAACATCCCACGTCCGCCATACCGTCACATCCCTCTTTACTCCCAACATCCCAGGCCATCGTACCGTCACATTCCTCTCTACTCCCAACATCCCACGTCCGCCGTACCGTCACATCTCTCTCTACTCCCAACATTCCAGATCCATCGTACCGTCACATTTCTCTCTACTCCCAACATCCCACGTCCGCCATACGGTCACATCCCTCTTTACTCCCAACATCCCAGGCCATCGTACCGTCACATTCCTCTCTACTCCCAACATCCCACGTCCGCCGTACCGTCACATCCCTCTCTACTCCCAACATTCCAGATCCATCGTACCGTCACATTTCTCTCTACTGCCAACATCCCACGTCCGCCATACGGTCACATCCCTCTTTACTCCCAACATCCCAGGCCATCGTACCGTCATAATCCTCTCTACTCCCAACATCCCACGTCGTCATACCGCACATTCCTCTTTACTCCCAACATCCCACGTCCACCATACCTTCACATTCCTCTCTACTCCCAAAATCTCCGGTTTATCGTACCGTCACATCCCTCTCTACTCCCAACATCCCACGTCCATCGTACCGTCTCATTTCTCTCTAATCCCAACATCCCACGTCCATCGTACCGTCACATTTTTCTCTAATCCCAGCATCCCACGCTCATCGTACCGCTACATCCCTCTCTAATATCAACATCCCACGTCCATCGTACCGTCACATTTCTCTCTAATCCCAACATCCCACGTCCATCGTACCGTCACATTTCTCTCTAATCCCAACATCCCACGTCCATCGTACCATCACAATTCTCTCTAATCCCAAAACCCCACGTCCATCGTACCGTCACATCGCTTTACTCCCAACATCCCACGTCCATCGTACCGTCACATCGCTTTACTCCCAACATCCCACGTCCATTGTACCGTCACATTTCTCTCTAATTCCAACATCCCACGTCCATCGTACCGTTACATTCCTCTCTAATTCCAACATCCCACGTCCATCGTACCGTCACATTTCTCTCTAATCCCAACATCCCACGTCCATCGTACCGTCACATTTCTCTCTAATCCCAACATCCCACGTCCATCGTACCGTCACATTTCTCTCTAATCCCAAAATTCCACGTCCATCGTACCGTCACATCGCTTTACTCCCAACATCCCACGTCCATCGTACCGTCACATTTCTCTCTAATCCCAACATCCCACGTCCGTCGTACCGTTACATCCCTCTCTAATTCCAACATCCCACGTCCGTCGTACCGTTACATCCCTCTCTAATCCCAGCATTCCACGTCCGTTGTACCGTTACATCCCTCTCTAATCCCAGCATTCCACGTCCGTCGTACCGTCACATTTCTCTCTAATCCCAACATCCCACGTCCGTCGTACCGTTACATCCCTCTCTAATCCCAGCATTCCACGTCCGTCGTACCGTCACATTTCTCTCTAATCCCAACATCCCACGTCCGTCGTACCGTTACATCCCTCTCTAATTCCAACATCCCACGTCCGTCGTACCGTTACATCCCTCTCTAATTCCAACATCCCACGTCCGTCGTGTACCGTTACATCCCTCTTTAATTCCAGCATTCCACGTCCGTCGTACCGTCACATTTCTCTCTAATCCCAACATCCCACGTCCGTCGTACCGTTACATCCCTTTCTAATCCCATCATTCCCCGTCCGACGTACCGTCACATTCCTCTCTAATCCCAGCATTCCCCGTCCGTCGTACCGTCACATCCCTCCATATTCCCGAAATATTATTCACGTCCATATATCGAACTTCTACCAATATATGTGTACACCGCCATCCTACCTACGCCATCATCCTACATACAGTATTTAGTAAGAATGCTGTAAAAGTTTACCGCAGCAATAAGTGACCGGAAGCTGGGTTTGATTGCTTCTTTTAATTGGACGATTGATCCGCCGCGACGTAATCAATTTCCGGTATCCTTCAATTAGGAAGTTGTTAAATCTTCCCGCTCGTTCTGGATGATATTCTGTGTCCCACACGTCGTTGGACATTTCCCCAAACATTAGGAATATCGTAGCGGCAAGACTCACGTTATAATAAAAGGTTAGGGTGTTCTAAAAATATCAGAGCATATCCGTTTCTACGGTTACTCATTCAGGAACGTTGGTGTCAAGAGGATGGCGATAAAAATATAAGGAACCACTAGAACGATCCAAAAGATAGATATTCAAGAACACATATTCACCATAGGTGTAGAATATATTTGTGAGTGAAACTGCAGGATCAAATGCTAAGAAATTGTTGTTGTTTTTGTTTCCTATCCCCTTGTGCAAAGATTACACAAATTCCATGAGTCCGTGTTTCTCGAGCTGTTTGATGATAAGCAGCGGTCTTTCCCTAAGGTCCTGTCAATGGGCAATGCAGCATGCAAATAAACATCTGATCCCATGGAATGGGGTGTAGGGGTGCAGCTTTCGTCGATCATGGCACCATGATCCAGGCACACTTTGATGAAAGTCTGACTTTGCCTGTAACTAAGAAATTGTCAATAAACAAAGGTTCATACTACATGGGTGCGCAGATCTGGTCGAGGCCGGCTACCACAGCGACAATCCGTACCACAACTCCGTGCACGCCGCGGACGTCACCCAAGCCATGCACTGCTTCCTTCGGGAGAAAAAGGTACGTCTCCAATAACTTCTATTTTCCTTCCTAATTCATCTGACGAAAATTTCCAATATTTTTCAGCAGTTACTTGAACTCATTTTTAAATAGTATGGAATGATTATAGCTTGAATGTTAGAAAAATAATTAGAAATCTTGAAGAGTATGTAAGTTTCTTAATGCACTCAGAACTCAATGCCAATTTACACTCATGTACAAAACTAAAGGAAGTTGTATCTTTTAGCATGTATATCGGGATTCAGATAATAACTCTGAAAGATATTTAATACACAGTAGCCTTTATTGAAGACTGAAGACACATGAGATAACCAAAAGTGTGAACAAAATTACCTTTGGCTCCTTGAAATAACACTCGACCAGCAACATCAAAATATGAAACTTCTTTTAGTTTTGTGCTTGAGTATATACAGTTAAACCTGTCTATAGCGCTCCCTCTCTATAGCGCCCGATTTTAAATACGTAGTACGATGCGATTTACATTAAAAGTGACCTGTCTATAGCACCCCCTCTTTATAACACCCTATTTTGGTGAGTCCCAAGAGGGGGCGCTATAGACAGGTTTAACTGTATTGTGATGTTCCTGTACGTGCTAAAATATGAGTTGTGACATGGGCAGATCCGCGAGGTGATGTCCCCACTGGAGACCATGTCCGCCCTCATCGCCTCGGTGTGCCACGACCTGGACCACCCCGGGGTCAACCAGCCCTTCCTCATCGCCACCTCCAACCATCTGGCCAGTTTATACAAGGTGACGTCACTGTCATCCTATTTGATGTCACATGTATCTCCTCATTACATACCTTTTTTATCTACTTCTATATTGCTATACACCTTCATCATCCCGCCTTATAATTTGATAACATCAACAAGCAATCCAGGGGAAAGTTTCTTTTGCAAATTTTATTTCTCTGGCTTTCAGGCTAATATGCCCTTTAACAGGAGGTCTAGAAGTATAACTATGTGTATAGTGTATAGTTAGATGGAAGTTATACTTCTCTTGTTGAAGGGCAGGCATGTTAGCCCGAATGCAGGAGAAATAAAAATTGTAAAAGAAACTTAACTCTGGATTGCTTGTTGATTTTTATTATACTTTAAATATATTATCCCTAAGATAGAGGTTACCTGGCCGGCATTGTCGTGATAAATAAATATGTTGCCGCGAGAAATAAATATCATAAAACTTTACATGAAAATGCACATATATAGACTGAATGACTAGAAAGTGAAAATGCACCCTTTTTGAAAATTTTCATCCAAAATGTAGTTAATTACACGCCACCAGAAGTTAATTTGCAGTTAAATTCCTCTTTTTCTTCAACTCCTCTTCTAGGTGTAATACCTTTTATTTCCACTATCTATAAACCTATGCTAACAGAAAATTTAACGTTGCTGATGGCTAACGCCATCTATCCGAATACATATCAACTAAATGTTCGTATATTTTAAACGTTGAATGTTTCCAATTAGAAATTTCCATCGGCAATATTTAGTTGCATGATGTCAAGAAAGCTTATATTGAACAACTTCAGTTTACCATATGTTTGCTAGTTGAAAGAAACTCCACTGAAGTTGATGAATCATCAGAACACTAGAGAAAGATGTTTTTATTAAAAATAAGAATTATCATCTTTAATGATTCTCGCTTGAAAAAAAAAAAGGTTTTAACTTAACCCCAAATGATGTATTTCGCTACCAGTGATTTCAGATATTCAAATTTGTGCTTTCTGTTTTGATAGCTTAACATCTCTATTATCTGAATTCTCTAAGGTAGATGTTGCTGAAGACGAGGAGTGGATGTTTCTGAAGAAGTCCTTTGCCGCGACCGTAACACCCGGCACTGTGATTGGCAGAACTTCTCGGTGCTGGAGAACCACCACTGGAGGAGCGCCATGTCCTGTCTGAGAGAGTCGGGGATGTTGGACCATCTGGGGAAGGAAGTATGGTAAGTCAGCCTACTACAGAGGAATGGGTGGGTTGGGATGTTGGCAACACATTTATTTCCAACCCTTTCCTTCTCAATAGATAAGGCAATCTGTAAAACAGCATATTCTTCTATTCCAACGCGGTATATCAACTTCAATAACTCTTGTTTCTTTTCTCTAAATGTAATCTCTCACTGCTCTGGAATTATAACCTACTCTCATCACATCTCTATATCAATTTATTCAGAGCGTCGTTCAGTACGGTGTATCTACCTGCCGGCCCCCCTGCAATGGACTCTTCTGTGGCAGGGACGAGGTGTCAGGTCCATTCACTGATATGGGTCGGGGTGAAGTATCATATCGGTTCACTCATGAGATGTGACAGGGAAGATATAGAATGTCAGGTCCGTTTATTCTTGTGAATGTGGCAGGACCGTTCACTCATGTGGTGTGGTAGGGATGAGGTGAAATATCAGTTCCTTCACTGATGTGGTGTGGCAGGGACGAGATAGAATTGTCAGGTCCGTTTATTCATGTGGTGTAGCAGGGACGAGGTGAAATATCAGTTCCGTTCACTGATGTGGTGTGGCAGGGACGAGGTGAAATATCAGTTCCGTTCACTGATGTGGTGTGGCAGGGACGAGGTGAAATATCAGTTCCGTTCACTGATGTGGTGTGGCAGGGACGAGGTGAAATATCAGTTCCGTTCACTGATGTGGTGTGGCAGGGACGAGGTGAAATATCAGTTCCGTTCACTGATGTGGTGTGGCAGGGACGAGGTGAAATATCAGTTCCGTTCACTGATGTGGTGTGGCAGGGACGAGGTGAAATATCAGTTCCGTTCACTGATGTGGTGTGGCAGGGACGAGGTGAAATATCAGTTCCGTTCACTGATGTGGTGTGGCAGGGACGAGGTGAAATATCAGTTCCGTTCACTGATGTGGTGTGGCAGGGACGAGGTGAAATATCAGTTCCGTTCACTCATGTGGTGTGGCAGGGACGAGGTGAAATATCAGTTCCTTCACTGATGTGGTGTAGCAGGGACGAGGTGAAATATCAGGTCTGTTCACTGATGTGGTGTAGCAGGGACGAGGTGAAATATCAGGTCTGTTCACTGATGTGGTGTAGCAGGGACGAGGTGAAATATCAGGTCTGTTCACTGATGTGGTGTAGCAGGGACGAGGTGAAATATCTGTTCCTTCACTGATGTGGTGTAGCAGGGACGAGGTGAAATATCAGGTCCGTTCACTGATGTGATGTAGCAGGGACGAGGTGAAATATCTGTTCCTTCACTGATGTGGTGTAGTAGGGACGAGGTGAAATATCAGGTCCTTTCACTGATGTGATGTGGCAGGGATGAGGTGGAGTGGCAGGTCCGTTCGCTCATCTTGGCCACCGATATCACGCGACAGCAAGAATTCCTCTCCAGGTTCCGAGTGAGTAGCTCACGACGGAGTTTCCAGCCTGGTGATGACACGGTGTCGTGCAGCGCTACCTAGACACGGAGGTCCTGAACATGGAGGATCTGGAGTACCGACACTTCATCCTGCAGGTGAGAGGAACTTGCTGCGTGAGACATGTACTCGACACGTAGGGTGCTGCAGATCGCCCTGAAGTGCGCCGACCTCTGCAACCCATGCAGGCCCTGGGAGATCAGCCAGCGGTGGAGCTACCAAGTCTGCCATGAGTTTTACCGACAAGGTCCGTCACAAACTTTGACATCCAAACAATGCTCTGTTTTCTGAACGCTTAAAAGTGAAGAATTTTATGAAAATACACAATATCGGGAATTATATACATCAAATTCTAGAGTATCCATTAATGCTAGTGATTTGGAAACCTACTAGGTCTTTCATTTAACTCGAGCGACGTCGTGCAGAGGTTCGCACAAGAACCTCTATGGCATATATCTCGAAGACAGGAATGACTTTCCACTGACAAAAATTTAGAGGTATAAATTTGTAATAGCCTGAAATCTGCCGCCTCCTAATTAACGGATTGAGCGAAGGGCAAAGTTTAATCCTTCCTTAATGTCTTCTTTGGCGGTAAAGCAGCGATTAGCACGGGACTATTTTTTTACCAAAGGTATAATAAATTACTGAAAGTTTTCCATTTTCTTGACGTGAGGCCTAATTCCAGTTTACTCCAATTAGCGTACCGATAAATTTATGGGACTATTTTCTGCTAAGTTGATCCTATATATTAGCATAGGAACCATCGGCCATCCGAAACATTTGGTCAATACCAGAAGATCTATCTCTCCAATCAACGACGTCCAATTACCATCGCGGCCCAAGGAAGAAATACATTTCTCCTGCATTCAGCAGGTCAACTATGGTTATAAATAGATATAAGGAACTTATAGTATTAAAAACGTATTTTTCATTCACGTCAAATTCTTTTTCTGCTTCAAAGCGAAAAAGTTGAACACTCAAGATACCAATGTTTTGCCCCAGTCCACAATGAATGTAAGGCTAAGAAGCTTCTCTGAAGCCAATCTTTTTCTCATTGAGAAAATAAAAGTATTTAAGGCAAATGAAAACTAAATGTCTTTAATTCAATAATGATAATATTAAAGATGAAAAAGCCTTTCCGAATGATTGCTCTTATTCACAAATATTTTTTCTCATAAAATAAATATAATTATATTTTCGAAACTATTATTTATCTACTGCCCTTACTGCAATTGAAAATTAATGGGGAGACCTAGCTCAAAAATAATATATGATATAAAAATAAAAACAAATTTTTGGCCGAGAGAGAGAAATGTCTTTTATTTTAAAGAACTATGAATGCCGGTCAGACAACCTTCAAGTTAAGTTACCCCAATCAAATAGAAAGCCACAAAGATAGTTTATAACTTAAAATGAAAGGATTTAAAAGCACGAATGTTTCTTTTATACATAATACAAACTTATACTGCCCTTACTGCGGTGAAAAAATATATTGGGAGGGAAATATATTTGAATGTAATTCTACTGTCCTATAAGCTTATGTCCATAGTTTTCTTGAAAACCATTTCTGAGATTCTATCCTTCAATGTTGCGTATATAAGCAGAATCGTCCAATACAGTATTAGAGCTCTGAGAAGCGGTCTGGGGATTAAATTGGCGAAACCGCTGGGAGGGTTCACCACTGATGAGCCCAATATATCCCAATATAGCCCAATATATTTTTTCATCGCAGTAAGGGCAGTAGAAGTTTGTATTATGTATAAAAGAAGCATTCGTGCTTTTAAATCCTTTCATTTTATGTGTATAGATGGCGCGTTATTGCTCTGTGTTAGTTTATAACTTGTCCATGAATGAAATTGAAATGATAAATCGATGCTTGCTACTCTTCTCTTCGCCAAAATTACTGAATCAATCAAAGATATTTACATTACATAGCTGAAGATATAGTTTAACATTTAAGCTATTTAAAAAAACTAAAAATATCCATCCATACGATACTTATTAATTCGAAAACCAATTTTTATCTGTATTTCTCTTTTTTTCTTTCTACCACTAGGAATAGTACTTGTAGAACTGATAAATGACCATGGTTGTTTTCACTTTTAGCACAATGCCAAAATAAATAAAAAAAGAAGTCGGTGGACGAGTGGGTAACACCCTCGATTCCCGACAGTTATGAACTGGGATCGAATCCCACGTAAACATTTAGTTTAATATGTGAATAACCTTCACATATATTATTCATTGTTACAAATATCATAAACTAGGTTGCTCTTGTTGAGCTGTACCTAATAAAGTGATTTTGGAACCGAGCACAATACCTTTTTTTTTAAATTCAAATGAATAAACGCCTTAACAAAACGTGGTTGAAATGCAGCTGAATAATACTCGGGTGAAGCTGGATTGATTTGGTCCCATATATAAGATTTCATATATTCAATCGCACCAATACATTTTTCTTATCACCCCCAGTTCAGACGCAGTAAGGACAATAGAAATTTGTTTTATGTTTAAGGAAACACCCATACTTTTCATTTTCTTGTATACTATCTGTTGTAACAGAATTTATTTATATTCCTATCACCATACTCTTAGAAACCATGATTATCCTGAAGATAGAGGTCGCCTGGCCGCCATTCATATTTCTGTGAAAAATAGACGCTTCGGCCAGTTAGAATCTTCTCCTGACGAAGACAAAAGATTTTTGTCGAAACGTTGAGAAATAAACTGGTCGAAGTGTCTATTTTTCACAGAAAAAGAAAGCATGATGTACTCCTCTCGCAATTACTGTGTGTTTTGTATATATTCAATAAATAATACTATGTGTGTGTGTTAACACAAAGCAATAACGCGCCATCTATACTTATAAAATGAAAGAATTTAAAAGCACGAATGTTACTTTTATACATAATACAAGCATAATAAGCAGAATCGTCCAATACAGTATTAGAGCTCTGAGAAGCGGTCTGGTGGATTAAATTGGCGAAACCGCTGGGAGGGTTCACCACTGATGAGCCAAGCCCTCCTAATACATATTTTTTCATCGCAGTAAGGGCAGTAGAAGTTTGTATTATGTATAAAAGAAACATTCGTGCTTTTAAATTCTTTCATTTTATAAATAATACTATGTATTGTATATAAAGAGCAACCATACATTATTTTTCTATCAACTCACAACACCATCATTTTGGACTTTGGTCTTCATCATTTTTAGGTGTGACTTCGATGCCATAACATCCTACGTGAGGAGTTAATAATACGTCGAATTTGCCAAAATTCTGGTGAACTGCCGAACTTAGACTGGAACATATAGATTTTAATTTTTCAGTAGGAAGATATTTATGATTTTACTAAATCTGATGTTGTGATACATTTTATTATTCATATGTGAGTTCCGCATAGGAATGATAAATAACGTTGTTTTTGATGCATTTTTAAAGATAAGGTATTTTTGCATATGATCATCTACCTTCCGAAAAATTATAATTATTTTATTTATTTATTTATTTATTTTTTTTTTTGCGCGCGCGAGCTCACGCCAATAGTTTTGTTGATCTTGTAAGAATACTTACAGGCTAATGGTGCCGCAGGTGACCTGGAGCGACGGCTCAACCTGCCTGTCACCCCCATGTGTGACCGCCACGCCTCTTCCATCCCCAAGATCCAAGTGGGTGGGTTACTTCGATGGGTTACTGCCACAATGTTTCTCTCTCTCAATCTAGAACATTCACTTAGTATTCTGGATAGAAAAATGAACTAAAACGATATGCATTGAAAGAGTTATACTCATGGGAAAACAAAACTAAAGGAAGTTGTACCTTTTTTCATGTATATCGAGATTCAGACAATAACTCTGAAAGATATTACCGCGGCCTTTATTGAAGACACACATGTGTATACACTCTTTGACAAAACTTAAGGAAGTTGTACTTTTTAGCATGTATATAGGAATTCAGACAATATCTTTGAAAGATATTACAGTGTCCTTTAGACACACGAGATAACCAAGTGTGTATACACTCATAAACAAAAATAAAGTAAGTTGTACCTTTTAGCATCTATATTGGGATTCAGACAATAACTCTGAAAGGTATTACAGTGACCTATATTGAGGATACACGAAATAACCAAGTGTGTATATATTCATAGACTAAACTAAATAAAGTTGTACCTTTTAGCATATATATATCGGGATTCAGACAATAATTCTGAAATATATTCTCTACACATTGACCTTTATTGAAGACACGAGATAACCAAGTGTGAACAAAATTATCTCTGTCTCCCTTAAAAAAACACACACAACTGTCGAAATTACTTTCCACTTCTATATGTTTTGTCGACGAATGTATTTCCATAGGACATGCCATCTGGAGTATTGTCCAATATTCACCATCAGCACAGTCAGTCCATTGTGGGCAATAAAGGGGCTTGGAACAAGCTTCTCTTCTGTTGGATTTAGCTACAGGACTTAATCCCTGCGTGGGCGGAGGATCTAAGCTCTGCCCGCCCACTTGCTTTCCTTCTTTTAGAAATGCAACATAGTAGCAGTGTGGTAAGCAATGTTTAACACTCCTTTCAAATACAGAAAATTCCTTCGTTTTTATCTCAACTTTGTGCCAATGGTTGAAGTTTCCAAATGCGCCAGAGAGCGAAATATGTTTGAAAATAACTGAAATTTTGGACACAGTTTTTAAAATATGAAATTTTCCTTTAAACATAAATAAACAAATATCTTTCTTCTTTTTATTTTCTTCTTTTAATTCAAAAACTACTGAACCAACTGGTACAAAATTTTGCATGTCGTTTTTTATAAACCTGAGGAAAATATTTGGCTATTTACCTTTTCATTTGAAGACCTTTTTTACGCGGAGTAAATACGAGGTGAAGTAACAACACCAGGCCAATTAAGCAACCAATGAGCGTTCTCGACGAATATTCGGGATAGAGACCTGAAAATTTGCCTATAAGTTTTTCCAGATTCAACTCTATATACTGTTACAATTTCAGTCAGATTAGTTACGTATTGTGAACGTGTATAGCCGACAAACATACATACATACACTGACTTTTATAGATATAGGGATGAAGAAACTTGCGTATTGATCATTCTCACTTCGTTTTTGTCAGAGCGATCTGGCTTTCGTTTCGAGTAAAATCGCTTTCTTTCTCTTATATAGTGTAGTGATTACACATGCTGATTTGTTCCCTTTTTTTTAAGAATAAAAATGCAGTAAAT
The DNA here is from genome assembly GCA_030710605.1 of Cordylochernes scorpioides. Taxonomy (NCBI): domain Eukaryota; kingdom Metazoa; phylum Arthropoda; class Arachnida; order Pseudoscorpiones; family Chernetidae; genus Cordylochernes; species Cordylochernes scorpioides. The sequence continues at coordinate 27,523,350 of CP092872.1, forward strand.
ATGTAAATATATATTGCATGAAATAAAATAAGGGTTATGCAGATATAAAAGGATATATATAAGGTGTGGGCTGAAGCGAGTTGATTTTGCCAAAATAAAAATTTATCTTTTATGTTGTCTGACATTTGAAGTAACTAATAGCTACAAAACACGACATAAGAAATATTTATATTTTTCTACATTTTCTAATGAATATGTTCTACTGAATGAATCCATTTTTCTTTCAGAATTTCAAATGGAAATGCTATTTTTGTTCTTGAACATTGTCTCAAGGCGCTTGGTCTTTGATTTCGTTAGAACTTTCACCTCCCTCCCCAATCTTTTAAATGGTTTTTCCGACAAGATTACATGAAAATTGATCCAAAAATTTATATATTGTACTTCTGATTCTCCTTCCTCTAGAAAAACGAGGTATGTGTTTTTTAAAACCTAAATTAACTTTGTAAAATTTGTATACACGTGTTTTCTGAAACTTTCGATTCGAAGACATTTTCTTCAATGATTCCCTCATTTTGGTCGCGTTTATATAATACTAGCCGAATGACCCGGGCAACGCCCGGGGTTTACCCGATTAAATGCTTTTATTCAAATACTATTCGTTACAATTATAAATTGGCGCCGTGGATTTCATTCTTGTATAATATATAAATGAGTTTTTAAAAATTGTAAAAAAAAAATGCATCGGCCGGGAATCGAACCCGGGGCGCCCGCCACTATCTATATATATAATTGCCTTATTCTGTCTGAAGCTCACGGATAGAATGCGCGCCCATTGGCTGCCGGCGAACACGTGTCCTCCCTGCCCCCTCTAGACAACCCTGTTATCATTACATACACCTGTCTATAGCGGCCATTCTAGACAACCCTGTTATCAACAGTGTGTTACATCCACCTGTCTATACAGACCACCCTGTCTATAGCGGACACTTTAGGCAACCCTGTAATCAGCAGTGTGTTACATCCACCTGACTATACAGACCACCCTGTCTATAGCGGTCACTTTAGGCAACCCTGTTATCAGCAGTGTGATACATACACCTGTCTATACAGACCACCCTGTCTATAGCGGCCACTCTAGACAACCCTGTTATCAGCTGTGTGATACATACACCTGTCTATACAGACCACCCTGCCTATAGCGACCACTCTAGACAACCCTGTTATCAGCTGTGTGATACATTCACCTGTCTATACAGACCACCCTGTATATAGCGGCCATTCTAGATAACCCTGTTATCAGGTGTGTAATACATACACCTGTCTATAGCGGCCACTCTAGACAACCCTGTTATCAGCTGTGTGATACATTCACCTGTCTATACAGACCACCCGTCTATAGCGGCCACTCTAGGCAACCCTAGGAAGCAAGATGTATACAAGGTGTAGACAAGATGAAGATCTAGATGAAGAATAAAACGTTTTTAAAATATATTCGCACTCGGGTAAAACCCGGGCGTTGCCCGGGCCATTCGTCTAGTAATATATAAATGAGTTTTAAAAATTGTAAAAAAAAAAATAAATGCATCGGCCGGGAATCGAACCCGGGGGGGCGCCCGCGTGGCAGGCGAACATTCTAGCACTGAACCAAAAGCAAACGGTGACAGAATTAAGAACGCATGACGCTGATAACTGTATATATTAAAGTTTATATAAATTAGTTTTAAAAGTTGTAAAAAAAAATGCATCGGCCGGGAATCGAATCCGGGGCGCCCGCCACTATAATATATAAATGAGTTTTAAAAATTGTAAAAAAAAAAAAATGCATCGGCCGGGAATCGAACCTGGGGCGCCCGCATGGCAGGCGAGCATTCTACCACTGAACCAAACGCAAACGGTGACAGAATTGAGAACGCATGACGCTGATAACTGTATATATTAATAGATCCGGCGTTTCACTTGCTTCCTGCTCACAAATTACAAGAAAGAAGGAGTACAACTACATGCCCACAACAACCACCACACAATTCACGTAATTAAAATTTGTATCAAATTCGGAATATTCTTTACTTTTTTTTCCCCCTTTGTGCGATCTCCATACCAAGTATGTTTTAACCATGTTTATTGACGTCTTGTCCTTTGTTCGCATGTGGGAGACAACACTTTAATCAAAAATTGTGTGTATATGCTTCTGTTTAAATGAAGTTCTCTTCCGGATAGAAATCGTATATTTGACTTTTGTTTTCTGGAATTGTAAGATAGGGTTGTGTGATATCAAATTTATATATTTTTTTTTTTTTTTTTTTTTTTTGACCTCAGGTTTGATGTGCTCAGATTTCTTCAAGTTTGTCGTGGCTCCTCTCTTCGAAATCTGGGATCGGTTCCTGGGCTCCCCGCTGTCGTCCAACTTGCTGGGCAACCTGCGGCAGAACCACGCCGTGTGGGAGTCCCGCGTGCCCCCGGCCCCGCTTCCCACCCCCGCGGCTGCCGAGCAGGAGACGGACGAGGAGGAACTCGCCGAAGAAGAGATTGCAGAAGATGAGGAGCCGAGCGTAGGAGGGCGACGCCACAGCATGCCTCTCAGTCTGCCTCGCCTGCTTCCTCGTACAACGATCCGTCGCCAAAGCCTGCCTCACTCCACACGTGAGAAAGAAGCTTTGCGTCACTTCCATTTGCGAAGGTCGCCTCACATCTCGCTACGTACTCTCTCAGCCACCGACCTCATGCCGCGTACCTCCCTGCTGTCCTTCTCCCGCGGTGCTTCTTTACTTCGCCGCATGGAGATGGGCCTGGAGGCCGAGCGGCGCCTCGTCTACCAACCCACTTCCTACCCGCCCTATGCTATGCATGCCCTAGACCCCTCGGTGTTTGCTGAGACTTCCCCCCAGGACGAAGAAAAGCCCAAATGTATCAACGGCTGCGGCACTCCGTCCAGCGAAGAGGACACCCCGGTCCCGCCGGCCACGTGGTGCTCCAAGATCCTGTCCGCCGCAGAACGTGCGCAGCCCCACTCGCGGGACTTCGATGTGAGGAGGGACCGCAAGCTGGGGAGGCGAGGCTCCGCCCCGGTGGTGTTACGGAAACTCCGGCCCCGAGAGGAGGAGCCGGACAACGCCCCTCGCCGCTGGTCCATCCCTAACGAAGGTAGGCAGGACCAACATGAATTAAAAACCTATTTGTAAAGTTGTCCATGTCTGCCCGTTTTATCTTTTTAAAAGTTTAGATAGCCTTGTATGAAAAGGTGAATTCTATATAGAATTCTCTATTAGCGTAAATCATATATCCATAAATATCCTTTGAAGGCGAATTGGGGCAGTGCATTTTGTTTTTCGCCCCAGTACAAAACGTAAGCCACAGCACCGGTTTTGGTAGGTTTGGGCAAGGAGCCAACCTGTATTTAATAGTTTCGGGATATGGTCTTCGTCAGTACAGGGACGGACGGCTTCGATTTTGATAGTCATAAATATTTATGGATAAATCCCCACGCACTAGCAACAATTTGAGGCTCGGTTAAAAACTTTGGCTTAATATTAAATGGAACTGTAACGAATGAAATTTGTAAAAATAATTCAACATTCATATAAACTTATTTCTTGTACCGATAGAAGCACTTTCCTTCAACCATCTGAACTACAGCACAAATATTTCTTGGAATAAGTAAATTATGAAAGCTTCCGTAGCTTTCTCACGGTACAGGAGGACATTCCAAGTTGTGTCGCTTCCAGGTAAACCAAGCCCCATACAGGAAGGTTGAGATTTCAACCCTGAGTTGGCTGCTTCTTTCCTGATACAAGCGACTAGATGCGATGTGCTAGAGTGAATCCATTTATCAAAATAAGTTGAATATAAATTAATTCATAGCAATAACGCGCCATCTATATAACACAAATGAAAACACCAAAACGCGAATGTTTCTTTTCACAAATATATCAAACTTCTACTGTCCCTACTGCGATGAAAATATTGGGAGGGCTTGGCTCATCAGTGGTGAACCCTCCCAGCGGTTTCGCCAATTTAATCTACCAGACCGCTTCTTTAGAGCTCTAAAACTGCATTGGATCATTCTGCTCTTTTATGCAACACTGAAAGGTGGGATCCTAGAAATAGCATTTAAGCAAACCATGGACATAAGCTTTTAGGACAGCATAATTAAAGGTTAAAGTCAAATATAGTTAATATATGTACCATATATTTTCTATAAGTGACAAAAGTTATTACCTTTGCAGGTTAACGCACAAAAAAGGAATATACTAGGGCCTACCGTAAGAGTAACTTAATACACCGAACAACGTACACTCAAGAGTACAACACTAACAACAAAAAGGAGATAAAAACAACTCACGATTTGTTAAATAAATTTAAAAAGCAACTTATCTTTATTGTAGCGTTGGTAGGGATCGGACTCGGGTGACACAGGGATGCGAAGAGAACAGCCAGACAGGGAAAACTTCGTAGAAAAACACTTTAAGTGTCTCCACACCAAGCTCTTCTCCACGCTCAGGGCCCCGCTCGCATTCCCTTAGTCTCCTCTTATATACAGACATGGCCAGATTCGTCCAATGAGAAGGCGTGAGAGATTGGTTCACTAACAAACGAAGACAACATTCTTCCCTCTAAAACCTGATCAGGAAAAAAAACTGAAAATGTTTGTCAATATAATTTGACATAAGAAGCTTTAAATCGTTGACAACTCGGTTATATTGCATATTTACTGAATGAGGACATATAAGCCAATAGCCTCTGTACCGTGGTGGAGGAATAATCATGCTGCCAAATATTTATATTTCTAACAATTATCTAACCATCCTTTCTTTCATTTTTATTTTGGAAACAAGTAGTGAGAGCAAGCTTTTTACCGAAATGTCTCGTTGGCGTTAAATACATTACCAATTTCAATGAACAATCCCCCCCCCCCCCCCCCCTGATAAAAATAATTTCCCTTTAAAAGAAACAATTTTACTTTGTGAAAAAATAGTACAAATGTGATATTGTACTGGGATAAGGAGCATAAATTAAGAAAATGGGATCTCCTTATCGTGGAACTGAAAGTTGCAATAATTAAAAATCAACGAAAATAGTTTATATTTATTCCGATAGATGGCGCAAGCCATCAGCAACTTTCAGTTGCATGATAGGAGATGCCTTTTTCTTAATTTACGCACCTTATCCCAGTACAATATCACATTTGTACTATTCTTCACATTGTGTCGCGTTCTCACGCAATTCTGGCCTTAACTACCCCTTTCATGATTTTTCAGGATGCCTGAATGACCAATTTTTTGTTCGTTGAGGTACAGCTTGCACCACGCTGATGAGGGCCAACATCCCGAAACGCGTCCGTGGTTAACTTTTCTTGATTAATCAAGAATGGGTATTTGGCCAATTCTGGAATAATTAAAAATCAACGAAAATAGTTGATATTTATTCCGATAGATGGCGCAAGCCATCAGCAACTTTCAGTTGCCCGATAAGGAGATGCCTTTTTCTTAATTTTACTCTGGTTCATAATAAATTAATAACACTGTTGTTTTTCAAATAAGTGTGACTGCTCATCATTTAGTGTTGAGAAATAAAATATGATGCACTAGCGCGCCATCTGTTATCAAAATTCAAAACTATTTTAAAGGCGTAAGATTCTTTTTGATATTAAACAATTTCTACTGCCCTTACTACAAGAGCCAGGCCCTCTCATTGATTTTTCCATTGCAGTAAGGGCAGTAGAAATTGTTTAATATCAAAAAGAATTTTACGCCTTTAAAATAGTTTTGAATTTAGAAATAAAATGACCCAACACACTATAAATTTGTTTCTTTCTCTAATGACAAGCGGCAGGCACACTGCAGGCTTATATCTTACTATTCGAATAACCCGAGATCTCTTCCCAAGAGAATGATTGTTGCCACACAATACAATATATTTTAACCAAAATATATTTTTATCATCAGTTGAAAAAGTAGTGACGAAATACAAATCATTAATATGATAGCACTAAAATATTAGTTTTCATAACATATGTTTGTTGATAATACATTCTTTTAAAAATTTATTATGAAATGACACTAAGTAAAAAATGCCCGTACAAAATTGTGTCCACCAAAATATATATTTTATTGTTTATATTATTACTAGCCGAATGACCCGGGCAACGCCCGTGTTTTACCCGATTGAATGTTTTTATTCAAATACTATTTGTTACAATTATAAATTGGCGCCTTAAATAAATGCATATGTTAGTTAATAACTATAGCCTATGTGCTTTATCTGTCTATGTACTGTTGGCTTCCGTAGGCGTCTCTTATTGGGAAAAAGAAATAGAGGATTCCATTTAGTTATTAACTAATATATGCATTTATTTAAGGAGCGACCCGCTCCAACATAATAGTTACAAAAACGAAAAAGCGAGTGGGGGGGGGGACATGATGGGGGGGGGGGGGGGGGGGGGAGGGGCAAAGGTGGCGTGATCGTAGCCAACCAATAGGAGAGCGCCATTCCAAAAAAAAGCAAACGGTGACAGAGATGAAAAATGAAGAATTAAGAACGCATGACGCTCGTAACTGTATATAGAATTAGAAATAATAGTAGTAGTTGTGTGTGTGCGATCCAAATCATTATTATGATACCACTTACAATAATAGGGCTTTTTATAATAAACATTTAATATAAATTCTAAAATTTCTAAAAATGGAAAACACTAAAATATTATGGCGATAATATAGACGTATAAAGCATTAAAAAACAGACGTTACTTAAAAATAGATAAAAGTGATTACATCTGGGCACACATATTCCCAATTGAGGGACAAGAAACGGCGCCACCTTTTGTTTGCGTTTCAAAGGATATCTACAATTTCGATTGTTATTGGACTAATTTTTATATTCCAAACACGAATTTATGGCGTTGTTTCTTTTTTGGCTGACCTATCTCTATATTGTGTTG